>OV651816.1:69987499-70652499 GCA_927349885.1 Psylliodes chrysocephalus
CTCCTCTTCTGCTGTCTGGCCTCCTTTTGCTATGTTCCTCCATTTTTCCTCTTATTTTGTGCTAGTCTCACTCTCCTTTCTGCTTACATCCTCTTCCTGTTATTTCTTTATCCTTTTTATCAATTTAAATAACATTTTCTATACCGTTCATTCTTTTTCTATCCTTTTTATAAATGACCTTTCTTTTACTTTCCATCCCTGACAAATTTTTAAATCTAATTTGACAAATTTCCAATTTCTAACAAGAAAAAATTAAATTTCAATTCTGGTTACTATTGACGTCACAACCCTAAGATCGTTCCTTATTGAAGCCAACTATATAGAACAAAACATTACAGCAAAAGTTTAATGAAGGAATCATGACAACATACACATCTGTAACGTGTGGAGAGTGGGTTGTCCAAGATACTTAGTACTCACTAAGCCCATTGTGCAATCTCCTAAAGTCATAGGTCCCTGTTAGCTTGTCAACCACATACTTGTAAAAGAAAATCAAAGTATGTGTTGTCAACCAACCTACAGATTTGATGTAGTTGACAATGTCGCTGAAAGTTGCTTTTCTTACTTCGTCTGATGTTAGCCAATACACACCGAATACAAATCTTCTAATAAATGAGAGCGTCGAGCAATGGTAGAGGATATGCTCGTCTTCTTGTGCGTCCCTTGCAGAATGCGGATTTTGATAGCCCATACTATGCTTCCCATCACAACGCTTGCGATTAGGTGCAGATTCTGTCAGGATAGCATAAAAGTTGTATCCCATCTTTCCTTAAATTTCACAATAGAACGGTCTTTAATTAGTGAATCAGCAAGACGGTTACCTTGCGATGTGGTGTGACTTTTGAACTATCTTAAAGTAACTACATTATTAATGGATACTTTGTCCATAGTTTCTTGGCATTCTAGTACTTTAAGTAAATTATTGGTCTATGTAGGGTAAGTAGTGCCTGTCTTCTATCTGTACAGATGAATATGTCTCTTCCAGTAATATTTTTCCTGGTAATTTCTTCTGTTGCTATGAAAATCCTCATGAGCTCGGTTTGAACTACATTGGCACTATTGCTAACAGCCCATTTTATGTTTAGGTTTGAGGACCAGGAGTATATTCCACATCCTGAGCTTTTTTTTGTTTTGGAACCGTTGATGTTGATATAAATCGTACCTAGCACTACTGGTTCTTCTATTTCTTTCGCTTTAACAGTATATGGCTTAGGAAAGATATATCTTGGTGAAATAAAGACCATGTTCGCTTGAAACAGTGAAAGCGTATCGTGCGGATCCTACATCAGGTTCTATTCCAACCATGCGGAGTCTTCAGAGCAGCCTCCTTGATGTAAATGTAAAGGAATGACTTTCATGGCTCTGGTTGGTGTGGTTATCGTGTCTTCTATTGAGATGAGACATGCTGTTCTAGTTTTCGGATACCTGTCAATTATTAGGTTATTGATACTCAGACAAGTGCACCGTATATTAGCATAGGTCTTATACCTAGAAGAAGTTACTAAATAAAAACTAATTAATAATATATTTTAGTTCAAGGTTAAATATCGTCCTAAAAATATTGAGTAGATACAAACGGCACAAGCTTTTATTCTACTGATTCCAGCATTCAAGCCTTTCTGTTCTTTATTCTTAATCCTCTTTTGAATCAAGAATTGTGTAAAAAATCATCTATCCCTGTGTGCTCAAGGACTTCTTCTGTCCATCGCCCTCATGTAAATTCTTAATATCTGCGTATATCAAGTTTTGCAGCCTTTGTCTTGAGTAGAATCAAAATATTACAACCTTACAAGACACGCTCCAGTTTCTCTAAAATCAAACCTAATTCTCACAAATAAAGTTAGATTGAGATATATAAAATATATATCCAAGAAATGCTCTTCCCTGTTTTAATTTGGTCTATCCAGTGAGAACCAACTATGATTATTCTAGACAGAGATGTTACTAATTTCTAATAGGAAGAATCCATAGTTGTGGCATAATACAGCAAGTTTGATAATGTTGCTTCTAAGATAATCTGGATTGTTTTACTATAGAGAGGCATGCACCAAAAGTGCTGAATACATTACTTAATTACTAATAATGATAGATTTATGGTTATGTTCGAGTTAAGAATGTCTTGTTCATGATATATATTCTAGCTTCAAACAGTTTAAAGTAAAAAAATATAGGTTAATTCAGCTTTTTAAGCAGTCTTAAAAAATATTTGAAATGTTTCCGATTACAAAAAGAAAAAAATAGGAAGTCTTTTCATAGTTTAACAATAGATCTTTATATTGAGGAAAATACGGTGTTAATTAAAGTCGCACAAAAGGGCAAAAACGTGAAATGTTCAATAGTTTCAAAAATATTGTTCCACTTACCATTTCATCATCGAATAAGAAATTGTGACACCAAACAAATCGTTCTGAGTTATTACATCAAACTGGCTTGAAATATACAAACAAGCAGTAAAAACGAGGCAAAAGGGTGAAAAATCAGTTTAAAGTGCTTTTTCAACTTTAACCCAGAATACACTAATCCTATAATAAATGACAGAAGAGACCGATAATAAATATCCATTCATTTAAACAATAAATAATGTTTCCTCTTCTAATGCTGTTATGGACTACTGTACTAGTTTTGTAATAAATGAAGGCTATTTCACATTTAAATTCTTTTTCAAGATTGAGCTCACAATTTCCACTTTGCCTCAAAATATTTGCTCTAACATAATATGTAAAATGTAGTCGTTTTATTGGGATCTTTTTAGTAACTGAATAGAGCGGAAAGTGGCATTGTGTATTAAATTACAAACAACGCTTTTCTCTACTGCAGCTTTAAATAGAAAAAGGAAATAATGATCTGTCAGGGATACCGTGGTTGCGACACCTATTGGAAGTCGAGAACTATCGATAGTTTTTACTATCAAAAATTATCGATACATTTTAAAAACAATCGTCAGTTTTGGATAATATTTTTTTGAACTGATTAGACTAATCATATAATCAGTATCTTCAGCAATAAAAACACAGAGCTGGGAACTGCAAATCGTATACAGTTTATGTATAATATGGGGGTTTATATAGACAAATAAATTACAATGAAGCATTGAAACATATATAAAAGGGGCTAGAATGTACTGAAATGAATATTCTTGCAACTATTACTCTCCCAATTACCACATGTGAGTCAGTAGAAAACCCTTAAATAATTTATCTGGAACACTGCTCCTTTGATATATGTTGTGCTTGTTGACACTAAGTTCCTTTTAAAATCAAATTTACCAAAAGCCCCTATAATATTTCAACGTTTTAATTGCCATTACCAAGGTTGCTAATTTGTCAGTAATTAGTAATACATATCAGTGTAATATATTTTCATATATCACATTTTATGGCAAGTAAATAATTATAAATTGGTAAAACTATAAACTCAGGAACAAACCTATCAAGATTGGTAACCCTGTTTTTTACTGTAAATATACTTATGCACTAATATTTTTGGATTTGAGATTCACAGAGAAATTATGGAAATGGGATCTTAGTTTCAGAGTTCCCGACCTTCTTTTGTATATGGACCTTGTCTATCGAAAACTATCCATAATTATCGAGATTTTGTCGACCATCGATAATTCTCGACTTGGGTAAAAGTTTGGAGTAAAAATTTTATTATAAATAATTTACTTACTCTGAGATATCATGGCGTACTTCTGGTTTTTCTGGAAATAAAGCAAATCGCATTTAATTTTGATTTTTTAACAGAAAACTGAAAAATTTGAATTTATTGAACATTTCTGGATAATAATCTTTTATTAAAACCGTTCTGTCAGCTGTCAAAATGTCCGCCATATTCTCCTCCTGAACGGACAAATTATACAAACGATTTTAGTAAAAACTTGTCTAACATAAGTTAGATTAAATATTTCATTTTTATCAAAATTTCATTTTACTATATTCAACTCCTACTGGCTGCGTTCATCCGCGCCATTTCAAGGAGCGCTACAAAAGTAGCGATCACTTACGCTACCTGATCGATCTTTATGCACGGATGAACCATGTTTAAAAGTGACATTTGATTGTGTTTTATTCATTTTACTTTTGAGTTGAATGTCTCTGGTTGAAGATTTGTTTGTTTATTTTTCAATTGCTAATATAACCCTACTAGTCACCAAGCAAACTGTGGACGTAAGTGCGTAAGACAGATCAGTGATCACCGATCAGCGTAAATAAAATGTGCCACTCGAGAGCGCTACCAGATCGATCAGGTAGCATGTGGCGTGGATGAACGCAGCCATTGTGTGTGGCCGTAACGAAAGTAGTCTGTTACTCTAGGCGAGTTCGGTCAGTCAGGGTCTGGAGCGGGACAAATTTTAAATGACATTTAAGCGTGTTAAACTGTCACTAATCGGACTAAACCTAACGCTAAAAGGGTCGTTTGGAGTTAAAAGTGTTAAAGGAGTTAAAGGAACTTGGCAGACCGAACGCAATGTCTGTTGGAATGAAAATTCACCTTGTTGCAGAATATGCTATTCTAAATGTATTACTCGTTTAAGGAAGAATATCGGAATAAATTACCTCTAAAAAATTTTTGCGAGTCTTAGGCCCGTATTTATAAACAAAACTCAGCTGAGTCGGACCAATGAACTGGAGTGGGGTAGAAAGCTAATGTACATATTGTATGAATTGAACAAGATGCGACTCTATGGGCGCAGCCATTTTTATTTCTCATCTCACTCGGGAGTATTTATAATAACCATTTTCTGTTTCACATTGTTATTGTTCAATCCACAGGCTGGTGGATCAGACAATAACAAACTGAAATAAAAAATGGTCGTTATAAATACTCCCGAGTGAGACGAAAAATAACCTGTCTTCGCCCATAGAGTCGCACATCAAGTCTATTGACAAGCATTCTACCCCACTCCAGTTCATTGAGTCGGACTTGGGTAAGTCGTCCTTGAACGAAAATCGAAGTTCGGTTATATCGCGTGAATTTAGAGATGGGTAGTAACAAATCCGTAAATGTACATAACAGTTACAGATTTGCTAATGTCCATCTCTAAATTCCAGTCTAACACCAGAACAACCTAGAACTTTAGAGACGTTGTAATCGAACTTTGATTTTAGTTCAAGGACGACTTACCCAAGTCCGACTCACGTAAGTTCTGTTTATAAATACGGGCCTTGATGTTCGATCTCAATAAGACTACCTAAATTGTACCAGGTGCGTATCTAAACCTTTTTATTATAGGTAAACCTTTCACTCTTATCTTAGTTATTAACTAAGATTGATTTTTTTTACGCTTTACGTTATTTTAATTTAAAATATTAAGTTCTTTTACTAAGTGAACTCTAAATTGTTGATACTGTTTATTATAGTTGGTTTTAATAATTTAATAAATTGAAGCTAGTTTAAATAATTTATTTGCAAATATTTTAATTTGTTATTCGGCTTTTTTTAATAAAAAAAATCCAACATCTTTTTGCACGAGATTCAGAACTTTCCTCTTCCGTTTATCAAGTTTATATCTAAATATTTGAATTACATTAAAACGATTAACTTTCTCGGATAATAACAAACCTGGATGGGAAGTGACCGTGACATTCTTGAAAATATTAAAAAAAAACAGAGCGAAATGGAGATTTAATAGAAAGTGAATTTCTAATATGATTATTTCTTATGTCTTCCATATTAATTGACCGACAGATGATTTATATGTTATAATGAATAATAGATTTGTTTCGTAACGCTTCAATTGGGTTCAATATCATCGACAGTTGAATTGAATTAAAAGATTCTTCTTTAACATTTTCTTTTTAAAAATATAGTTTCAGTGAAACTAAAAATTATTCATAATTTCGAGCTGTATACAGGGTTGGACAGAATTGGCGGAACATTAGATTTATATGTATATTTTTTATGAGTTTATTTTTATGAGGTATGATGACGACATCAACAGTTTATTTGATAGAACCAAATATTTAGCAATTGTAACAAAACTGAAAAGTTTAATATCTCAAATATATGTATTTTTATGTATAACACGACATTTGGATTTCTTTGCAAAAAAATTTGCTAAAGTTTATTGCATAGTCTTTCAGTTTCACGTCACCAAATATGACGTAATATCATGTTTTCGGCATGTCTTTGATTACTACATGAAATTTGATGAAGACTTTACAAAATTTTGACAGTTGTCAGGATCGTATTCAGCTAAATAGAAAAAGGCTTTGAAATTAATAAGAATTGTGATATCAAAACATTACAAAATAAAACAAAATGTATTTTTAATTGATATTTATTATCATAATAAATATAACATTAGTAAATAAAGTCGTAAAATTAGTTATTATAAGACAACAAGGATCAATTGCCGGATGAAACCTACAATAAGAAATTAGATCTGTTTAAAAAATCACATAAGTTTTATTCGATAAACTTATTACCTTGGAAATCATTGAATTTAACAAAACTGGTAACGTTAAACTTGTAGAACAACAGCCATCCATTTTTGAATACAATACAATAACCGTAAATTATGCGGAGTTGTCTTCCCACAAGTCCCAATCTGATTCGTTATCCGATTCGTTTAAATCAATGATTACAGGAAAGATATTACTTGCATCAATGATTTTTGCAGTCTCCCAATATTCATCAATAATTTTTCTTGTATGGTCTACATACCTCTTCCATTTTTCTGGTGTAATCTACAATTACATAACAATTATAAACCATAGCATAAGAAAAAACTTTACATTAAACCTGTTGAAGAGATTCGTTCCAAACACTAATTACAATATCTGCAGTAATACGTTCTGCCGAAGTTATTTTTGTATCGTAATAACGTTTACACTCAGACCAAACAAGTTCAATTGGATTGAACTGGCAATGATATGAAGGCCGTCTCAACACACGATGTACATGCAAAAGAGCTAATCTATCTAATCTGTAAAATATGCATTTTTAATATCTTATTAAATTATATCATATCATATCATAACATACCTGTATTCTTTATCTGGTACATGTTTCTTGGCAATTTCTAACAATTCGAACTTCATACTAGGCAGTGAAAACTGTAAATTCCTTTCTTTTAACCAATTAATCAGAGAAACTTTGTTCCAAATTGCATTTGGTATTCTTTCGAGCAACGTTGAATGGTACGACGACGCATTGTCCATTATTATTAATGACGGTTCTTCTAAGATTGGTAGAAGCTGATACAGAAATCATCTTTCAAAATTATCAGCATCCATTGAATCATGATAATCGCCAGATTTACTACTAAGCTACAGTCATTAATAAACCCATTTTCATAAACCGCATGAAGAACAATGTATCGTACACCTTCACCATTCGCCTTATCGGTTATCATCTTGCCAGCTTTTGCGAAATCCTTTGCTGAAAATCCAAGTTTCATCAAGATATACAGGCTTGAGACGATGAGAATCACTTTTATTTTTTTTTAAATCTCGTAAAAAACTTAATCTTTTTCGTGTAACATATGACTGTTCCATGCGATATTTTCTGTTAGAAATGTTACAGCGCACTACAGTTTAAAATTTAGTTTATTCACTTATTCCGTTTTTAAGTTATCGTGGAGACACACACACACATCATCACAAAAATGCTCAAAACGGATTCTTGCAGCCCAATACGTAAAAATCTATGGAAAACTCGAGATCTAAAAAATCATGATTTTTATCCATTTTTTTCTGGTTATAGAAAATAAAAACTGATTTATTAATTCATTACTTATTAATGCTATTTTAAACCAGTTTGTAGACCTTTTAAAGATATTACACTTTCGTTTTTTTTTTTCTACATTTCATTCTCACAAATAAAAGTATTACTTAGTGCATAATATAATTTGAGCCCATTTTCAAATCGTTCATTAATCTCTACGTTATTTTTTCCATCTTTACCTACTTTCAATCTGAAATATTTAAATATTCTTGTTGTTCATTTAGATGCATTTCTATGTTTTTGTTTTACGTATTAACATTACTTTTCTTTGCTATACGTTGATTTTTAGATTTCTTCTTCCATATGTCTACATTTTTTGGGAATCATTTTCGTTTTTTGCGTACACAATTAATATTTATAAACAGAACTTACCTGAGTCGGACTTAGGTAAGTCGTCCTTAAACCAAAATCGAAGTTCGATTACAACGTCTCTAAAGTTCTAGGTTGTTCTGGTGTTAGACTGGAATTTAGAGATGGATATTAGCAAATCTGTAACTGTTATGTACATTTACGGATTTGTTACTACCCATCTCTAAATTCACGCGATATAACCGAACTTCGATTTTCATTCAAGGACGACTTACCCAAATCCGACTCTGCTGAATTTTGTTTATAAATACAGACCTAGGGTGAGCTTACAGAACGTCTGCAACTTTGCAGATCTGCAAATATATCGGCAACTTTGCAGATCTGCAAATATGGTCGACTTACAGATGCAAGTATTCCAAAAGATATCTACAAATTCGCAATATTTATTGTGGTTTATTACCCACAAAAACACTAAACTCAAATCCATTACTATGTTTAAAAACTCGATAATCTGACACCACGAACTGTATTCAATCAAAAGGAACAAAAGTCTTCATGGTTATTAAAAAAAAGTAAAGTAAAAATTGACAATCTGCAAGTTTGTAGGATGTTCTAACCTCCTAAAGGGTGGATTTGGGTTTAGTGTTGTTGGGGGTAATAAACCACAACAAATATTGCGAATTTGTAGATATTTTTTGGAATACGAAAACTTGATACTTGCATCTGTAAGTCCGCCATATTTTCAGATTTGCAAAATTGCAGACGTTCTGTAATCTCCCCCTTAGTCTTTAGCACAGTGAATTTCTTTACCTAATTTTGTACCCCTTTCATATTATCGTCCATTCTCATATTATTATTGTACCCTATATAAATTAATAATGAATTATTTTTTGATTTACAGACACAAAAAGGTGATTATCCACGTCCCGTTCAAAGTGAAACACATCCACCACACCCACACAGTTGTAAAACACGTTGGACATCAAGGAGGCGGCGGAGGAGATGAATATAAAGTGATCGGTTTCTCTGGAGGCATCGACGACGGTGAAATTGTTTCCCACGGCCACGAAGGAGGCGGCGGCGGTGGCGGCGGCGGTTTCGGCCACGGAGGCGGTTGGGAAAGCAGCATCGGAGGCGGTCATGGAATTGAAATCGGCCATGCAGGTAGATAGATGTAGTTTTGTACATTCTCTTCATCATGTCTAATATAGTTTAAGCTGTATGAGGGTTTTTAATTATGGAAAACGCTACACCGCGAAAATTTCTGTAAATAATAAATTTAAATATAATATGATTAGACATCAAGCAATATAAATTTAACACACTTATGTTTTTTTATGTAATAAGTTATGTGGAGGTATACTAAGAAAGAATAGTAACAATCAATTATGTCTTCACAGATAAAATAACTATAATAATTTTTTTTATAGAAATTGGAAAAAATGTATCTTACATTCCACAAAAAAAAAATTCTTGATAAAAAGTTCCGCATCATTTAGAAATACATAGTCAATTATTAAATTTTGTAAAACAGATGGTACAATGATTAATACAAATAATGATTTATAAGGAAAAATAAAATACTTTTAATTTTAGTATAGAACGAAATGATAATAAAAATATGCATTCATAAATCATTGTACTTTTTTTAATTGATTTCGATTTACTTCAAATTCAAAAATTAATCCAAAATAAATGCTAAAGTGTGTAGGTAATGAAAATTTTATAATTATAAAAATGTCATGCTTGATTATGAATTTTTAAATGATGCAAGAATATTTTTTGTGAAATATGAGATAAACTTTTTTCCCATTTGTATAAAACTTTTTGGAACACAATAGTATATAAATTTCTTAAAAAAAGCACTTAAAAAGTTCATTTATTTATTTTGACAATTTTTGAGAAAATTGGAACAACCAACTTCTTCGCATTCCAAAAAAGAATGTTGATTATGCAGTGTATTAGTATATTCGACCAACAATGCTGTACCATGATATAGGAACATGAACACCTAAAGAGCTTAGTTACCAAGATAGGTGTTAAAAGTTTTAAATCAAAATTCAAAATTTGCCATAAATCAAAAACTTTTTTAGATATTTTTTTCTACGATCACTATCCAAAGTAGGCTTTGCGCTTCAAAATTCAACTGCAAAGTTGACGTTTTCCGCGAACTGACATGAAGTGACAGTTTTGTCGATCGCTGAGCGGAAAACCTGACAGCTTTGTCGCTCGCCTAATTTAAATTAGATATAATATAATAATATTTCTTTTTAATAAATGATTTTAAAGTTATTTGTACCTAGTTTGATGTTCTTTCTTTTATTATCCAAATTAACATTGACTTTAAATATCAACTCCTTTTTTCATGAATAACATAGATATAGGCAACACATTATACACTACTTATGACAAAATTTCAGTTTTTATATTTATTTCTTAAAATAATGTGATCTTAGAAAAAATCTTGTGTGCATTTTAAGCGAAAAGTTGCCGTGCTCCGAAACGCGTCACGCGGCCACTTTTTATCTCGTGCGGCAAAGTATCACTTTTCGCTCTTAATACACAAATAGCTATTGTCAAATTTAATTTGTTCTACCAAGATCTTGCCAAATACTCGAACTATTAAAAATTTGACATGTGCTTACTAGATTAGAATTTAGAAATATTGAGTCGTTACAAATGATCTTTAAGTACATGCAGACTTTTGTTTAGAAGCAAATTTCTGCAACACCGTTCATTTTAATTCCATTACTGGTTATTACTTTTTTAAATAAAAATAAACAGAGAATTAAACAGAAATATAAAAAAATGTTTATTCCAATGGCCTAAAAAATAGGTGAATAAATTGCTACTAAGATTGATAGCGCAGCACTGGGTAAATTTTTCAAAATTTAGTTTTTGTCAAACTATAACTTTCTTAAAGAGCATATTGGTCAGCAAATTTTGAATTTTTTAAGTGTCCATGTTCCGATATCCAAACTAATCAATAATTAACGAGAGTTCTCTGGGGTAGAGCGTTGTATTACCACTTATTACATATTTCCTAATTATTAATATACCGGGTGACAATGAGACTAGGGCCAAGTCAATAATAAACATAATTTTTAACCGACACTTACATTTAAATAAAATGGCCGTCTTTTATGTTTTTCTCTTAATCTATGGTTCAAATTACATATATCAGTGTTGCCAAATGTTCATTTTCCCAAACAAATTTTTGTCTATTTTTTTAATTTTGTTTGTTTATTTTTTATTTTATTTTTTGAGGTAGAAGACCATGAACTGGAAAATAATGTTCTTAGTGGTGTATGATGCATGTGCATATAAGAGCATATTGCTTAGATAATGAAATTTGTCATCTTAAAGCGTAATGTCCATCAATAGATGCCATTTAAAAAAAGTGAGATTTTGGTAAAATAGCTTTTAATTTTTTTTTAGTTTTAACTCAATTGCGAAAATAAGATTATTATCTAGTCCATGGACTTTAAAAAATTAAAAAATATTTTTTTGTAAAAATACAAACTTGGCAACAATGTCATATCCTCGGCCTAATTTTAAAACTTCGTAAGTCAAAAATTTAAGAGAAAAAGGTAATATTTTGTCAAAAAGTAGCAAAATAATAACTTGCTTTGTTGTAATTAAATTATTTCAGCACACAATATTTAAAAATTTGATGAAACACCAATGATAATAAAACTTGGGGTACAGAAATCTAGAATTTATTTTAAACCTTTAAAAAGTATTTATTTTGAAAATGTTTAAAAGGAATTAAAGAAAAATATTTACGCGAATTAAATAAATTTCTAGTAGTTTTTAAACGAGAAGAATTCCCACCTTTTTTTCTTAAATGTCTCTCTAGACTGTTGCCTTATCGTTGCACAAATTTAAAGCTCTTAATATTCTCAAGACACATAATATCACAAAGTATTCCCAGTATCGCCGCATTTAAATACAATTTTATATTAGAAAATTCTTAAAACATTTTTGCTTTTGCGAGAGGTCCGGTTTGTTGTTAAGAGGCACACGATATATAATTTGAAACTTTAAGTAAAAAAAACAGGGTATTTCATTTAAAAATTAAACTTAATGTCATTTCCGGTAACTATAAGAGTCAATTTAAAATTATGTCTTGTATATTTATCCTAAATTTTACCCAATTCGCTTCATAAATAAAATAAAAATTCCTATTAACGTGGACTTGGTCCCATTGTCACCCGGTATATTTATTAATAAATATAAATACTTTATATGAAAATATAAATACTTTATATGAATATTCAAATACTACTAAATTTTAGAAAATTAAAAAATAATAGTAGATAAATCATTTGCAAAATTATATTTTATTCAAAATTTTCAAAATAAATTGATGCATATTTAAACATTATAGTCATTTTACAAATAAATTATCAAGTTCGATTAATTAAATTTATGTTTTTCTTAAAATAACAAAATTATATAACAATAGAGAGTCAAGCAATAAATTTACAATAATAGTAATTTTGTCTACACCCACATGGATATTAGCTTATCTGCGCACAAACTACAAAACGAAAAAGTATGCCATTCCATTCAACTGAACGAATATACTTCATATCAATTCTAGATAGTGAGAACACTGTAAAAAATTCAATCAACCAATCACAGTTCATATTTTGGATACCCAACTATTACTTTAAAATTAATTTTGAACAAGTGACAATTCTGTCAAACTAATTGTCAGTATATTTTTTAATTACTGAGATTAAATATACATTAAAATGAGTTATTTTTGTGTAGAATTAATAAATAGTAGAATTTTTATTTTTATTTGATTCACATTTAAAAAAAAATAATGAAACTTCATGAAACTAATTTAATTACAAGTATTAAAACTAAAATAGTAAGTGTTGGAGATGGAGGTGAGGTAACAGCGTTTGTCTTTCACGAGAGAAGCCCGGGTTCAAATCTGGGCTGGGAACTAATTAAATTTAATATTTTTATATTTATTTTATTTTATTAAAAGTTATAAATTATTTGGTCTGTAGAATTTCGTTGGTGGGTCATAGAAAAAATATACTGTACAACTAGAGGAGATTGACTACATCCACTTTTGTTACACAAACTACTATAGTCACCAGATTACTATTTTTTTTATTTTAATTGACAATTCTGTCAAACTGTTTATATTTTGTATTTCACAAGATATTCGTCTATGTTTACAAAAAAAAAATCATAAATTTTAATAAAACTGTATAAAATCAATTTAATTATCATTAAGTACTGAGTTGCCATGAGAAAGGTCCGGGGTTCAAATCTAGGATTAAAGAATAATTAAATAATTTATTTTCAATTAGTTATTTTATCTTTATAACCTAAATTAAATATTAAATTTGTAGTTATTTGTTAGTGGGTCGTAGAAAAAATATACTGTAGAATTCAGGCGCTTGAAGACTTCCTACGGCGTCGTGTTCAAACTTCGTCTTCGTGCGATTTAGCCAGCATATACACTCTTGTTTCACAAATTACTATATACATTTTATCTGTACCTATTATAAGAGAACATATTTATTTTTCTTAAAACAAATACTTTAAGAAAAAACTTTCATAGTTTAATAAATTATACCAGTAACAATTTTATACTATGCTTTCTCAAGATTTTGTATTTTTATTTTGTACATAATCGTTCGTATCATTAAATCCAAAGTTCATACCTTCACAGCGCAGCGCTTTGAATTTTCACTTTCAATAATTTTTGCTTCTTTTAATTCGCAAAAAAACTGACAGGAAATCGTTTTGCATTAATCGTTTATTAATTTAATGACAAGTTTATTGAACATTAGACTGTTTTTAAAGCGATTTTACAGTTTCCTGTAAACACATTGTGGATAGGAGATTGCTAATTAAAAATAAATTTATCGCCTAAATTTAATACTGAGAAAGTTTGTTATTTACAATTATTGCTTTTTGCGCTGTTATGTTTAATCGATTTTACTTTCATACAAAATGTAGTGTTTTCCGTTATTAAAATACCTCTAACCATTCATACAATGTGATGTAAATATAGTATTAATTTTCTTCTTTCTACTACTAATGTACCTAATTCTAATGGCATAGGAACAGTGTTAATTCATTGGTGACGGTGGTGAGACAATAATTCTATTATTTTTTTATTTTCAACTAATATAACAAGATAAATGGACAAAATTATATAGTAAAAATTGGATATAAAGCTAAAAAGTATTAGTCATTATGATTTAAGTTCTTCTTTTAGAGTTAAAATGTGATCAATTGGAATATTTGTTTGAATATGTTCTTTTCTTACTAATAATAATATAGAAAATAAAGACTGCCAGATTATAGTAAAATTAACTACTAGATAGTAGAATAAATTTTAAGAATTTTTTATATCTAACTAAAGTTACCAAAACAGAAACGTACTTAAGAATTATAGTTTAAAGCTTTAAAAACTAGTTAGAATAAAAAAAAAACGATAATTCTGGAATATAATTAAAGGCAGTTTTAACTTTAAATTAGTTAAATATTATATTAATTTTAAATAGTACCTACGTTTCTAGAAATTCAGAAAATACTAAATAATGGAAACCAATTCATGATCTCTTCACATACTGTTTCCACACAAATTTCAAAGAATTAACACTGGAAACACTTTTAATACCATCTTGTTATTTTCTATTTCATGTAACATTTCTTAATAATGCAGTTCTTAAAATATCTAAGACTTGTTAAGTAGATAATACTTGTTGATTTGTTAATTTTTTTGTTATTTTTATATATATTTAATAAAATTTAATAAAACTGTTGTATATACTTTTTAATTTTATTTATGTTAGATAACTACTAAACTGACTTTTTTAATTTTTCCAATTGATTAAAAACTAATTTAATCTTACATCTTTTAGATTTAAGTCAAATCATACTTCTTACTTATTCAACTAACCACGTATCTTCTATTACTGTCTTTCCCTCAATAATTTTTTAATATAATTATTACCAAGCGTTAATTACAATTTACGTCTGCAAGAGTACCTTACTTATTTTGTAAATAGTTTTTAACTTTGTAAGTGTAACTGTGTAAATGATTGCAATTTTACAAAATCAGACAAGTTAGGAATAAACAAATTTATCAAACACATATTAGATTAAAGGTCTGTTCTGGTTCTTCAGAAATAAGTTGAAAAATGTCCGAGTACTAGATGACCAGTGGAAAGTTAAAAAGTTTTACGCGACGAACAATTGAATATTCAACTGTTTCACTGGATCTCGGACGGTTTGCAGTACATTTTGAAGAAACCAGAACAAGCCTTAAATTTCGTTAAGACTGTAGACAATGTAGCTTCTCTTACTCGACCTTTTCAGTTCTAAAGTGAATATCCTTTTATCTTTATTTGGAGTACCTTTCCTATATAGTTTGATCTTCTGTATCTGTATCTGTAATGTGTGGAGGGCGGGTTACCCTACGGCACTTAGGCCTCATTAGGCCCATTGTGCATCCTCCTGAGAAGATAGGCACCTCCTAGCTCGTGAGCCAGCCTATAGATTTAATGTAGTTAACAACGTCGCCAAGAGGTGCTTCTCTTATATCGGCCGGTGTTAGCCGATTATCACCGAACACCTTCTAATAAATGAGAGCGTCGAGCAATCGTAAAGGATATGCTCGATGGTCTCATCTTCTTGCACCCTCTGCAGAGTGCGGATTCTGTCAGCACCATGATATGGAGATGCTTTCGTACTTGGCAATGACCAGTCAGAATGCCTATGACTAGGCGCATATTCTGTCTAGTCATAGTCAAGTATTTGTTTGCTGCAGTGTTGTCAGGATAACTTAAGAGCTCCCTGGCAACTCTGCAGTTTCTTGTTTCATCCCATCTTTCCTTGAATTTCACAAAGCAAAGTTCTTTAATTAGGTCTGTCACTACCGATTTTGTCAGGCCAATAGAAGGGTCAGGTTCAAAAATATTTTGGTTGGCTTCTTTCTTGGCTAGTGAATCAGCAAGACGGTTTACCTTTCGATGTGGCGTGACCTTTTTTCCATCTTAAGGTGACCACGTTGTTGATGGATACTTAGGTCAAAGCTTCGTGACATTCTAGTACTAACCCTGAATAAATTCGTGGTCTGTTCAGGGTGAGTAGTGCTTATCTGCTATCTGTATAGATGAGCATGTTCCTTCCAGTGATATTGTTTCTAGTTATTTCTTTCACCTCTGTTGCAAAGTTTAGTTTTGTGTTTAGGAGTTCTGGAGGATTTAATTCCATTTTCAACCTTTTCCTTGTGAATAGGACCATTTCTGTCTTCTTAGAATTGATAGACAGTGAATGGTCCTTGCACCACTGTTCTATAATTTTTAGGGCTACTTGCATTCTTTCGCAGAGTATCTTCTTAAAATTCCCTGTTTGCAGAATGACCTGGTCACCTGCATATGCTATTGTGTAGTTTGATCTTATAAAATAGACTTCATAAACTAGGAAGTAGCTTTCTGGCGTAGCTAGTTGTTCTTGGTTTTTCTTCTCCAAATGTAAGGAATTTCAGTCTTGATAGACCTTCGCGTCAGTAACACAATACATATATTGAAGTTTCCTCTTCTTCCGACAGAATCGGCACAATGTCTAATCTACCAGGCCGATGTTACAGATATGTTTCTTAAGCCTACTGTGCCCTGTTAATAAGCCTACTAGTACACTAGTATTTTTCCTTTCATGGCTTAGTAGATACTGGATTCATTAACATACACTCTTTCATGCATGTTCTGATAGCTGTCTGTGTGATAACATAGAAGGGTTCTGGGCCAATAAAGCTCTTTCAGTCTCGGGATAGTAAATCATCCTCTGCATTATCGTTGTCCTCTGTGGCTTTGTTAGCGTTTCCAAATACTCGCACACAAGCTTTGAGTATACCTACATGACTGTCTGCTTGACTGTTCGAGTATATATATTTTTTAAGTATAATACCAAGTAAAGAACTATTTACGATTATTATATTCTGATTATTAAGATCAATTAGCAATTTTATTCTAACCTAACTTATCCAGGAATGAAAAACTTCATAAACTAAGATTCTAGTCAATAGTGTAACTTAGAGTCTAATTATTTAGTTACACTACCGTTAACGTATAACACTATATCACACTATGCTCTGCTTTTATCTAACATTACTCAACTAACTCAAAAGGCTTGATTCACTTGAATCTTTATATTAGATTTGCATTGTTGAGGAGCTGAAAACCTCAACATTTCTATGTTTAGGGCAGGCGTTGTTGGTGACTACTGGCAAATTTGTGTATTGTATTTTCAACAGTACCAGGATACATCGATCATGTTCCTTAGGACTGGAAACGTTGAATAACTTGGATGTTACTTTTTCTGGCACAGCCCTAAAGCTGGATACCATACGTCCATACGGGTTTCCATATATGCCTATAAAGAAGCAGTTTGTTGTATGTGGTTAATTTGGATTTTTTCCTAGCAACCAATACATTCTTTTGTATTTTATACCAAGCTCTTTGCGTTTCTTTTTAATATGGACTTTTCAGCGAAGTCTAGCATCAAATGTCATTCCAGATATTTTGCTGTATTGGCATAAGGGATCCGAGTGTTGTTTATTCTGATAGAAATATATTCATTTTGTTTATGCTGAAGTTGATATGAACAGATTTTCCTTCATTTAATTTTATTCGCTATCTTTTCATCCAAGTCACAGATGCAGTGTCCAGGTGTTAATCTGGTCTATAGATTTTTGCAATTTTCTATTAGCGTCTTCGTGATTTTTTTCAACAGCAAAAATTGTAGTTTTATCAGCAGATGATGGGCTTAAGACTAGGAATATCTCTGGTATACAACGAGTAGAGTAGTGAATCTAGTACACTACCTTGAAGTACTCCTGCCTTAATTTCATTTAGGTCTGAATAGGCTTCTTCCTGCTTAATTCTAAAATACCTTTCTGATAAATAGGATTTGAATAGTTCAGAGTATTGGCGTGGCAAAAATATGTACTTTTTCGAAAGCATGAGCCACATCCAAAAGATGGTGGAGCAAACTTTTTTTTCTTCTAGGGACTTTTTGATGATATCTAATTTTATGAACTTGTTCGATGGTCGAGTGTTTTTCTTTGAAGCCGAACTGGAGGATATTAGCTCCTTTTCTTCTCTTATAGGTTTCAATCTCTTAAGAAGCAATTTTTCATAGTTTCAAGATAACATGTAACAAGGAGATGGGTCTGTACGATGTAACTTCATGGGGAAGTTTGCCTGGCTTAAGTATTTTAAATGTTTGCTTTTTGTATCTCTATTTCTGTTTAGTGAGTTATACACAGTAGGGCCTTTTAAATCGTTTGGTAGCTTTCCAGAGTGAATAATCGGTACTTTTATCGTTAGTTAATTTACTTAAGTATTTGCCAATCGACTTATTTTTAATGCGCCGTATTTCACGTTTTGCTGTTATGTTGCGTTGTTTTAAATTGTTTTCTCATCTGGTGTTCATCTTCTAATTTTCCTTTTTTCTGAGATAAAATTTCTCTCTTTTGGATAATTATTACTTTGCACTATACAGGAGTGTTTTCCCACGCTGCTTGTTCAATATTTTTGACAAAAAGTTTAACTTCTTCTTCTAGTTATTCCTCAGTCCTTAATGGAATCTAGAGATCAATTAGTTCTTCTAAGTTGATTTTGAAGCTTTTCCAGTCTGTGCCATTGTTGACTAGGTAAATTTTCTTTTTTGATTACCTTATATGGTAAGTATGGGAGAATGATATGAGTTCATGACCCATAATTCTTCGATATGCATATAATTTAGGCGATATTATTGATTATAAATCTAAGAAATCAGGAATTTTGTTCGAATGTATGGGCCAATATATAGGCTTTCCAGTTGACATTGTTTGACATTTGTGTTGATGGCATGATGATAATAGTTCTTTCTTTACCTTTGATTGATCTCAATTTAGATCCCAGTGAGTATGTTTTGCATTAAAGTCTCTTCCCACTATAAATCTGTATCCTTGGCTATCCAGAAAGTCAAGGTATTGTTACATCTTTATAGCATGTCTTGGTGGGCTATATAAAGCTGTGATCACAATTTCATAAGGTTTTGTTTTAATATTATGATCTGTATTTCTACTGTTTGATAACAAATTTCTTGATAGTGTAAAGTGGACGAGTTGTATGGTACACTTTACATTGTTTAAATTTGATGAATTATTTTTTTTATGAAATGTGTCTCAGCAGTCAGACAGACATACATTTTTTCCAATTCTAGAACTGTTTGCAGCTCTTGTTGATGCTGTAGCAGTCCATTTGCGTTCCATTCGAAAATTCTAAGATGATTCGTTATTTTTAGCTTTAGGAATCGCTCCTTAAGCACGATGTTCCAAATTTGAAATACGCTTATTCATCTTGTCCAGTCTATTTAAAATTCTTTGAAGCATTACATCAATATTTTGTGTTTTGTTGAATTGGCTGTTGAATATATGGTTTTCCTTTAGCTACTTGGACATATGTTTTGTTTTCATTATCTATTTGAGTTATTTTTGTATTTCTTTTCTATTAATATGTCTTATTTTTATTATTAATACATTGCCTGGTATCCCGATGGGGTTGCAGAGACAAGTTTGGCTTCTTCGTTTGCTTGTTTTTTATTTTTTGAAATTCTTTGGCTATAATACATCAGCGTTAATTAGCAGGTGGTCTTCTCCACAATGGACACACTTTGGAGTAGCATTTTTTGGATTTATCACAATCCACTCTTAAATGTTTTCCTGTACATCTAACGCACCTTGGTTCCTTTAAACAAAATGTTTGTCCTTGTATATATGCCTGACAAGACTTACATTGGGGAACTAGTCTGAGTATATGACAAATGTTTTTTTATTTACTTTATGTATTAATACCTCTTTTGCTCAGTGATGTATTGCTGCTATTTTTGCCTGGAATACCAACGGCATGGGAGGCTCAGTGAGATTCTTGTCTTTGGACTAGACTATATAGACCTATTCCTAAACCTTTATGGATTTTGGAGCCGTCTTTAATACCAGATGATTTCTGCGTAAATAGGAGGTTCTCACGTCCACGATTTCCTGCAGTAGCCACTGGTAGTAATTTAAAATGAATGTTAAGTTTTTAATTTGGTGCTCTTTAGAAGAAAAAAATATAATTTACATAATCTCGTATATGCAATATTAATACCTCGATTAACAGAGTGTAAGAGAAAAACGTCAATATATTATGACTCTGATATGCAGCCATAGGGACATTTTTGGTTGTAGTCAAACTGATAGAAGACTGAAGAAGGGTTTCCAATTGCTCAAATGTGTCATCTCAAAAATTCCCAATCCCACACAATTATTATTTCTTAAATTTTCATAGAAGACTGTTATTCTAAATATGTACTCACTTCTGAAATAACTGCAAAACATGTTAATGCATGAATTATTATCAATCTCTTAGAAATAAGATAATTTAAATAATGCCTCTTTATTAGATTTCAAAGCACTGCAATGTGTAGATTCATTTTCATTTTCAAATATGTGAAATCTTGGAAAACGTTAAAGCTAACGTCCTAAATATCGTATGGGTTTAAAGGACTTAAACATAAACCTTAAAAACAGACCTCTCATAAAGAAAACCGCACCTAAATTTGTTAATTTTTTGGAATATTTTAGCACAAGTCACTCGAAGTTACATGTTCAAGTTTAAATCAGTTTCTATGTCTAATTTCGAAGATATAAATTTATGAAAATCATTAAAATTGAAGTTTTTCTAACACATGGTAAGGTTCACTTATCAAAATGTATTACGTTTTAGATGATTAGTAACTAAATAATAGAACTGCTGGCTTGAAGGAAGTCAGTCAGTCGTCAAGACAAAAGAAGCCGCTTATTGTATAGGGTGGATCAAAAATAGCGACAATTTAGCTGCATTAGTAACTTTGACTACTACTTATAGTTGCTGAATTAACACAAAATAACTTCGTAGATTCCTTCCAACAAATATTATTAGCTCTTAATAAAATTTTGATGAATTTTACTTCATATCTTCTGAGAACAGAAGTAAAGTAATTAATATTTATTGAATTAATTCTCAATCTACAGCGCAAAAATAAAAGCAGATGAAATTTCAAATACAGAAGACCAAAATAGCGATAACTAGAGGTTTTGTGTGAGTTATGATAAATAATACAACTAATAACATCTGTATCTGTAACGTGTGGAGGGTGGGTTACCCTCACAGCACTTAGGCCTCACTGGGCCCATTGTGCATCCTCCTAAGATGATATGCACCTCCTAGCTCGTCCTTCATCAGGTTTAAATTCAGTTAAAAATTATTATTAGCAGTCTAAACCAAAATAATGAATAATTACTTTCCTTTTTTTTATCAAACTAATTATTTAAAAATTCAAACAAATATATTTTTCTTAAATACTCAAGGCATTCACAAGTTTTTAATATCATTGTTACTTTTAAGCATTATGTAATCTTCATTTTTATAATTTTTCTTTATAATCTTCATTCTTCTTCTTTTTCCTTATAATCTTCATTCTTCTTCTTCTTTTTCTTTAAATTCTTATGTCAATTTCTTCTTACCTTAACTGCTCATGTATCCTGAGAATACAACAGCATCTGAGGATGAACCAAGAAAAGGTTCCACTATAGTACGATCTAATTTATTTATGATAACTGAATTTCTATTTCAGCATCTTCAGAGGGACATGGTGCAGAGCTCCACGAAGGTCCCAGCATAGGTGGTGGACACGGATTTGAAGGGCTAGAAACTCAAGGAGGCGGACTAGAAGGACACGTAGAAGGACACAGCGAAGGCGGTCATGATTTCACAGGAACCAGTAGCCAAGGAGGCGGCGGAGGCGGCCTAGCATCGTACGGAAGCGGTTTCGATCACAATTCCATTTCGCAAGGTTCCGGTGGACATGACTGGTCCGGCAGTGCTGGAGGACTTGAAGGTCATGGTGGTTATTAAGTGAAAGTGTGTAGTGTTAGAAAATACCAAAACTAGTCGTTATTGTTGTTTAGTTTTAAGGACATGTTAATATTTTTGTTGTTGACTGTATATTTGTTTTAATTTTAATAAAATTATTTAATTATTATAACGTTTTAGTTTAGTTTTATATATAGCTTTAAACTAGTCGTTAAAAAAACGAATTGAGACCAATATTAGGAACCAACATTTGGGAACTATAACATTCTCAATTACTATTTCAATACTCATACTAACTACATGTTATGTAGTTGAATACTTGGTTGATCTAATTCTTCTAGCTGTCTATTCAAATAATTTGAACCTGTTATTCTTATTCATAAATGAGTAATTTGAAAAATATGATTTGAAAAATGACTGGTTTTGGATGCTCACTGAAAACATTGAGGAATAAATTGTAATGGTTTGCTCATTAATACTCCAATGACTTCATTTAGAATTATTAAATGTTTATACTATTTTACGTTGTGTATAAGGAAAAATCAAACATTATCTTGCCTAAGTCCCAGATGAAACCATTATTTTCGTTGGGACGACGAAATGTACTTTTAATAGTTAAAAAGAAGCTTTAAACAAAAAATTTAAATTATTTCAACGAAGTACCTGCCTTACACATCGTAGCTAGAGTGCTGATGGTAGAAAAGGCATAAAATTTGTTCGTCTTTAGAAATAATTAATAATAATAATAATAATAATAATAATAATAATAATAATAATAATAATAATAATAATAATAATAATAATAATAATAATAATAATAATAATAATAATAATAATAATAATAATAATAATAATAATAATAATAATAATAATAATAATAATAATAATAATAATTTATTTACCAAAAATAATATAAAAACAATATATAATGTATATCAATGTAAATTCGTTCGAGATAAATAAACAGAAACACCCTCAAAAAGAATCCTTGAGCATGGGTTATTATTGGTTATTTAGGACGAGCAGTCTTAATAAAACACAATATTATAATATAATGAAAAATAATATTTAGAATAATATGAAAAACCGTTACATAATACTAAGTTTAATTTAATATTAATATTTACATTTTATCAACTTTTTTTTTTTTAGACAAATTATTAAATAATTAAACTAGTAAACCAGACTATAATATTCGTTATTTTTTATTGAAATAAAACGTTGCAAGTTTGCAGTAGGGATGGAATATATCCATTTTTTTATTTTTAATTTTAATAGATTTAGGGAATAATTGCTCTTTAATTCTACCGGTATTTCATTATATAATTTAGGACCCAGGAAAGCATAACTTTTTTGCCCTATACTTTTTTTGGCTTTAGGTATTACAACATTATATAATTTATATCGAGTTGCGTGGTCATGACTTACTGATAGTAAAGTGTGTTTGTCTTTACGTTGTTTTGTAATAATCATTTTTGCAAATAACTAATAAATATCTAATACTCCAGCTTTTTGATAAAGATCTATTGTTAGGTGAGTTCTAGGTCGGTGAAGTATTGTTTTTTGGAGGTCCTTTCGCCACACCTCTCGCCTCAAATGTTAAAAAAAAAGTTATTAGATTATGACTAAAATTAATTTTTTTCTAATAGTTGAAGTCCTTATTTATCTAATACTGAACTTTTAACTATACCTTACCTTGCAAATTTTTGAGAATTTTTTTTTTAAATGTGAGTATTTGTACAGTGCCTCACGAGAAAGTAAGTCCTCAACAACAATTCTCGAATTATACTATTATTTATTGATTAGATGGAGTACAAAAAAACTAAAAATAAGGTTTTTGAAATATTTAGATTTTGTTTTATACAATAAAATATATATAGTAAACCGTAGAACTTATTGAGAAATTAATATTAAAAAATCACAAAAAATTTTCAAGTAACCTAGTTGAAAATTTTTTGTGATTTTTTAATAATAATTTCTCAATAAATTCCACGGTAACCTATATATTTTATTGTAAAAAACAAAACCTAAATATTTCAAAAACCTTATTTTTAGTTTTTTTCTACTCCATCTAATCAATAAATAATAGTAAAATTAATTATAATTCGAAAATTGTTGTTGAAGTCTTACTTTCTCATAAGACACTGTACAAACATACACATTTAAAAAAAAAAATCTCAAAAATTTGCACGGTAAGGTTTAGTTAAAAGTTCACTATTAGATAAATAAGGACATCTACTATTAGAAAAAAATTAATTTTAGTCATAATCTAATATTTTTTATTTAACATTGGTGGCGAAAGGACCTCCTTAATTAAAGTGGCACCTGCTACACCCCATGCTATTATAGCGTATGAGAAATGACTTTCAACTTATGCATAGTAAAGAATTTTTAAATACCTCACATGGAGGAAAGTGGAAAGGTTTCTAAATTTATATAAGACGAATCTTAGCTTTTTTATAATATAGTTAATCTGTTCTTCCCATCGCAGATGTAAGTCGATATATATTCCCAAATACTTTGTTATTTGTAGATTTTATAATAATAGTTTCATTTTCGATTTTAATATTAATTTCTTTAAAAGGCGGTAAGTAATTGCTATATGATGTGGAAGGGACAAATAAAGTTTTTTTCAAATTAATTGTTAGTAATCTGCTCTTCAAAAAATTTGCAATAGTAGTAAAGTCATTCTGAACTGTACTTTTTAATTCCTGCCAGTTATTTCCTTCATAGAAAATGGCTGTATCGTCCGCAAAATTTACAGTATTACCGTTAATTTCTTGAAAAAATAAATCATTCAAATAAATGTTGAAAAGTGTAGGACCTAACACAGTTTCTTGGGGAACTCCGTATTTAATTACCATAGGATTACTTACATCTCCTGCAATACGCACATATTGTGTTCTAACTGTGAGGTAGCTTTGCAATGATTTTGAAGCAACTCCTCTGAGACCTATGTTTTCAAGAACAGATATTAATTTTTTGTGGTCTACCGTATCAAACGCCTTGGCTAAATTAATGAATATGGCTATGGAAGGATGTTTCTTATCAAGTGAGTTATTTATTTTGCCAACCAAGTCAGCTATGGCATCGGACGTTGACATATTTTCTTGAAAACCATATTGATTTTTGAAAAGAACGTTGTATTTCTTAAGAAGCGATGTTATGCGTTTTTGTATTATCTTCTTGAATACCTTAGCGATAGTGGAGATTAATGTAATTGGTCGATAATTAGAAGGTTTCAACTTATCGCCATTTTTATTCAGCTAATTTTAGGGATTTCGGAAATGTGCCGAGAATATATATTGTTTAATAAAAACGGTGACCGGTTTCAACTATAAAGACATTTTCAAGCCTATAAATAACAATGATAGTTAACAAGATAGAAAACAATATACCTACAAACCTAAGATCTTAGACGTTATACAATATTTTTTTTGTAATATAAGGACGAAAAGGTGACTTTTTCGAGCTACTATGAAAAGTTTATATTGTAGAAGTCCAAAATACACTTTTCGTACGTGTTTCAAACATTAATTTTTGTTCGAATGTTCCAAAGCATTTGATACTGTTAATCATACAATGTTGCTCTCAATATTACATTTTATTGGTTGCTCTCATGATGTTATTAGACTATTTAATAGCTACCTTGATAACAGAAAGCAATTTGTAGTTACTGATGCAGGTTCATCAAATACTAAGCAGATTTCCTGTGGAGTTCCTCAGGGATCAATACTTGGGCCTTTATTATTTTCACTATATACCTCCAATTTTGGGAATAGCATTAAGAGAGGTAAGCTATTCTTTTATGCAGATGATACTCAAATTAAATTTTCTTTCGATCATGATAATGCTTTAGAAGCAAGTGATCATATTAATGAAGATCCTGACAGACTAGTTAGACTTTCAAATATTCATCAACCTAATATTAATTCTTCTTAAAGTGTGGTAATGTTATTAGGTAAATACTGACATTAACTATAGAATGAAATGCAGATTCTAGTTGATGGGAATATATTATCATTTTCCTCATCTGCTCGCAACTTAGGTTTAGTAATTGATAATGACTTGAGGTTTAAAATTCACGTTAACAAGTGCATTTAAACAGCTTATATGAATTTAAAAATACTTTACCCACATCGACATATTCTTCCAACTTCAACAAAAATATTATTAACAGATTCGCTGGTTCTGAGTAATTTTTACTTTTGTGATACAGTGTATGGGCCCAGAGTTAACTAGAATTCAGAGAGTACAGAAATCTTGTTTAAGATTTTCATATGGAATACGGAAATTCGACAATTCACATAAACTCAAGGATTCAAACTGGCTAGATATGAAATCCAGACGAGCCTTACACTCGGCAAATCTCATTCTATTATTTTAAATAAATCTCCTCCATATATTTTTAATAAAATAAGGTATCGTTCTGATGTTCGTAATCTAAATCTACGTTTTTGTGGTCGTATTTCACCTCCAATACATAATACTGCTATTTTCAGACGGTCTTTCACCTATGACATTTACGCTTTGTACAATGATATCCCAGAACGTTTTAAAGAAATGTCTGTAAGAAAATTCAAAAAATCTTATAAAAAGTTTCTTCTCGACACAGCAAAGTAGGTAATAGGTACCTACATTTTAGAATGTTCATATTTTGTTAAAAAAATCATATTTGTTTATATATATTGTTATTTGTACTGTCTCTTGTGCCGTTAGACATATTTCAGGACTGGTGTTTTGATCAGTCTCTACTGTTTACCAGTCCTTTTTGCAGCCTTCTTTGGTACATGTTTTTTTGTCATATTTTAAATCTGTATAAAAAAACTAAAGTTGCAAATAAAGTTTATTATTATTATAGATATTAAAAAATATAGAAAATTAAATCCGAAATTATATTGATTCCAATTTTTCTTATACCTGAGATAAGAATAGCCTAGGTATATTTTTGATACCGTAATTCCGTCTTACTTTACCCTCTGGGGGGTAACTTTGTCCAGCAACATGGTAGAGAAAATAAATTCGTCACTTAAAACTGGTAACACTGGAGTACGGAAAAACACTTCTAGCCACAAAGCAAGTATCTACTAGAGCAGTGGTTCTCAAACTTTTTTGGTGACGGAGCCCTAAACACATTTCGGAAAGAAAGTCTTCCTTGCTCTAGCCTCTTGCCAGGTCCCTCCCGTTTCTTTGCGGAGCCCCTACAACAAAATTCTCAAAATCATATACGACTTCCTCTTCCTGACTTCTAAAAAAAAGCTCCTCCGGCCCAATTCCCGTTATAGCGATAGGTACTGCTTTTTTTGTTATTTTCTTCGCGGAGCCCCCACAAAGGCTTTGCGCAGCCCATGGCTCCGCAAACCACAGTAATGCTGCTCTAGAGACCCCACACCAATGTTAGACTTTTAAACCAAATTAGCGACACCTTGTGTTTGGAACAGAAACTAAAATGACAATTGATAGATAACGGTAAATTAAAATTATAATTTTTAGTAGTAGATAGTAGTTATAAATAAAATTTTAAATGATTTCCACATAAATTAGTTTATAAAATAAAGTATGGAACTAGTAAGTTCGAAATTTTTATTTTACAAAATAATTTTGGTCGATATGCCAAATTTAAGGAATTAATTTGTTATAATGGGTCTAATTTGGAGAGTTGATTTTGCATAATATTATTAAATAAATATAAGATATATATCAATAAATAATAAATAAAACATTTTTATATTATTAGAACAAAATTAATACAAATAATAATACATATTTAACGAATACTTATTGGAGCAAATAGATATACAATCTCAAATATTTAAAATATCAATATATTTAAATGTAAAGTAGAGACTAGGATATTACATTTTATTAACACTAAAGTTATATTTTACATATGCTTTTTTACCTGAGGATAAATGTAATATAGGTATTGAATTAAAAGGTGAATCTTTTTAACAATTCATTCTTTGACAAATATATTTCTTCCAAATACAGATGGTATTCTCTCTTATGTGAAAAATGATTTCGAAATCTAGTCCAGTGATAAATTGATTATCATATAGTTTTACCCGTTTGTCTTTTTATGATACATGGTAAATCAATGAAGTTTTTCTCGAATTTTTCAACGTAGCCCCAAAATTATTGCAAAACACAAAAGGAAATAGAAAAACAAAACATCACAATTTTGCAAATAACTAAGAAGAAACTATAAACAGGAACTAAAAGCTAAAGCCAACTAAAATTAGAAGGAAAAATGAGAATAACCAAAAACATAAATACACGTCACATCTTTGGATTCTTTGGTTGTTTTTCATCCATAAAAATTAAAAATGGAGTAAGAAATCATAATTTCACCAGTAGCCCCATCTAGGATTTGGAGTCAATAGCATAAGAAATGTCAGTTGTCGGTTTTCACCTTGGTAATTTACGTGTAACCTCTATGTGCTTTGTGCTTCTAGTCATTGGATTACATTCGTCTGAAAGTCTTGTTTGAGCGATGGTGATCATAATATTGGCATCTTCATAAAGTTAATCATTTTAAGTCGAATTTATAGGTCGTTACAATAAGGTCTGTACTGACGGTATTAGAATACTTACTAATTTCAAAAATTAATGTAGCATGCTTTAAAGTATTGTGAAAAGATCTATATTGATTGTAATTAGAACGAACTCTACCTACAATTTTTAATTTTTAAAATATGAATGGGCAAAGTTAGCTTCAAGAATATTGTTAAAATAAAATGTTGTTCTTTTTGTATCTGCATTAAGAAAAAGTAATTTACTCACCAGATTGTTACTTTTTAAACAAAAATATGGCAAAATATAAAAAAAGGTTGGGTTATAGGCATTATAGATACTACTCAGAGGAAACTGAACCAAGCAATAGCTTCTATAGGGCGCAACCGAGTTGGGCTAACTACCTGCTATAATCCCCGGTAACCGCTTGGCTATTTTAATCCTTTAAACTCATTAAAGGGCTATGTTGAGTTAGGCCAGAAAATAAAAATTCTTATTTGTAAACAATGTTTATTTCATATAGGTTCAAATACATAATAAAGTACAGGTTATATTATACTATTTGGTGCATATTTAAAAGCAATGCATTGAACAAAATTGAATCTACTTAACTCATTACATTCCAATTATCGGAGTTTTTCCGATAAATATAATTTTCTTTTTTCGATTTGAGGCCGTAGTTTTTTTACATACTTGTTAGCGCTTACAATTTTTACATGTTTGTTTGAAAGTTAAGTAAAATTTCCACAAACTGAAAAATATTCGGATGGCAAGAATAAAAATGGCTATTAAATAATGAATGAAATGACTCACAAGAATTTGTGGTACGTGTCATCAAATCTGAGGCTGAAGCCCATACAAACAGCGAAAATGTAGCATTTGCCCCAATATAGTTATCTACTAAATAGTCACATAATTCAATGACTTTTTGGTTACCTACTACATCATTGTTTTCAAACAAATCAAATGCAAAACAGTCACCAACTTCTTCTGGTTTTAGAAATGGAAGACCAAAGAAATATTTCAAATATTTTCCTACTTGATTTTCTGAACGGTAATCAGCGCTTAATCCTAAATATTGAATTTTTCTATACCAGGTTTGGGATAAATGAAAGCGACAGCCTATTATTTTTACGTTTTGCCACATAAGTTTAACTGTATTATGAATCGCTAACTCAAAATCAATTACAACAAAAGAAGGTTTAAAGTAAAGACTTAATGTTTGACATTTTACATCCAATAACTCAATTTAAGATACACGGATTGTGATTTTAAGGGGAATAAGCCAAAAACTAAAGGTACATAGTGTCAATTTTGTAAGCGTTAATTGTAAAAATTTGATGTGTCCAACACATGACTTTCCTATCTAGTTATTATAGGCTTTTCCGGTTATTTTGTACAATCTATTGCAGCATCTCTATAAATGTTTAGAGGATAAACTAAATATATACATTGTCCACATACATCTACCTCGAAACATTTTTCTATAGATATTCATGGAAAACGAAAATACTGAAAAATTTAAATTTCCTACAATTTTTTCATTACGGTCCATTTTAGAAAAATCATGTATAAACAAAAATTATAGAGATCGATATCGCAAACAACTTTTATTTCAAAAACTTTCATAAAAATCAGAATTTTGCACATTTTGTCAAATTTCTCGAATACGGACCATTTCAGGAAATTTTTACATAAAACAAAAATTATAGATAATAATATTAGAAGTAACTTTTATTTGAATAATTTTTTTCTCCAAACATTAATAACAGATATATTCCATAAAATATAAAAACGGCCTCTCATAAAGTACCCCCCCAGATGTTCCGACTTTGTCCAAAATCTAATCATTTCACGTCAGGCCGAAATAAACCTTAAGTTTAAAATTTAATGTGTTTTTCTTTATCCGTTTTTGAGTTTTCTTCAAAATTCGAAATTTACACATTTTCTCAAATATCTCGAATACGGTCCATTTTAGAGAAATTATGTATGGAATAAAAATTATAGAGAATAATATTACAAACAACTTTTATTAAAACAATTTTTATAAAAAATTATTTTTTTTACATTTTGTCAAATTTCTCGAACACGGACCATTTTAGGAAAATTTTGCATAACACAAAAATTATAGACAATAATATTAGAAGTAACTTTTATTTGAAGAATTTTCTTTTCCAAACGTAAATAACAGATATATTCCATAAAATATAAAAATGACCACCTATAAAGTACCCCCCCCCCCCCCAGATGTTCCGACTCTGCCCAAAATCTAATCAGCTCATTGGACGTTAAAACAAAGCTTAAGTTTAAAATTTGGTGTTTTTCTATGTATCGGTTCATGAGTTATGCGTTATACACACACACACACACACACACACACACACACACACACACACACACACACACACACACACACACACACACACACACACACACACACACACACACACACACACACACACACACACACACACACACACACACACACACACACACACACACACACACACACACACACACACACACACACACACACACACACACACACACACACACACACACACACACACACACACACACACACACACACACACACACACACACACACACACACACACACACACACACACACACACACACACACACACACACACACACACACACACACACACACACACACACACACACACACACACACACACACACACACACACACACACACACACACACACACACACACACACACACACACACACACACACACACACACACACACACACACACACACACACACACACACACACACACACACACACACACACACACACACACACACACACACACACACACACACACACACACACACACACACACACACACACACACACACACACACACACACACACACACACACACACACACACACACACACACACACACACACACACACACACACACACACACACACACACACACACACACACACACACACACACACACACACACACACACACACACACACACACACACACACACACACACACACACACACACACACACACACACACACACACACACACACACACACACACACACACACACACACACACACACACACACACACACACACACACACACACACACACACACACACACACACACACACACACACACACACACACACACACACACACACACACACACACACACACACACACACACACACACACACACACACACACACACACACACACACACACACACACACACACACACACACACACACACACACACACACACACACACACACACACACACACACACACACACACACACACACACACACACACACACACACACACACACACACACACACACACACACACACACACACACACACACACACACACACACACACACACACACACACACACACACACACACACACACACACACACACACACACACACACACACACACACACACACACACACACACACACACACACACACACACACACACACACACACATAGACATCATCGCGAAAATAGTCAAAACGGATCCAGGGGACCTCAAAACGTAAAAATCCGTCGAAAACTCGAGGTCGAAAAAAATCATGATTCCTATACTTTCCTTATATTTGTATACAGATGGGAAAGTAAAAAATTGTACAAAATATTTGGTCGAATATTGGAATGTACCGTCCATATAAACAGTATCAACTGAACATAAAAAATTAAAGTTGGTTCTGCAACCAAACGCAATTATCTGTGAAGGCCTATCGCAAATAGAAAGAAACTCTTCGTTTTTATTTTTAATAGGATTCATCTTACCTAAACAAGTAAAAACATCCTCTTGATTTTTGGGAAGTGTGGGCATAACAGAACGTCTTGCGGCATAAATGTTTTTTCGCACTCTATGAATGTCGTGCGAGTGATATCGTCACAAAACTCGTTCTTCCATAATTCATTCTTGATGAATGAATTTCGAGGGTTTTTCTGACAGGTCCAGCAATGCTTTTCTTTTAATGCCATTGCTAAGGGCCTGTCGTTGAAGAGTGTCGTCTTCCTCATGGTTGTGATTGACATCAGTTTTCTCGTCTACTATTAGATCACGAAAGATATAAACCTTGGCTGAACACTTGTTTTTTTTTAACACATCGCCATCGCACTTCACCATTGGCAAGAGTATTTGCCTCACAAAATTTAAAATTGTCTATAACTAACAACTTTTTCCCCTTTTCGCTAAAAATATATTTGACTTCCATGATCGTAATGTATACTCGGTGACAATTAAAAAAAATAAAATAGTACTTTTCTATTTTTCTTACATCCGTAATGTATCTACACATCATTTTCCTAATTACTTATTAGTACTCCTAATTAATAATTGACAAGGGATTAATGAAGGTCGCTGGCCTAACTCAACTACCTTGATTACGCCACCTGCAGCTCTGGCCTAACTCAGCTTCCCCGCTTCTATGAAATAGAGAAGCAGAAGAAAGATTTAAAATTTCAAGGAAAACATTATTGTGCAAATTGAAGAAACAACAGTATTATACGCTCATTTACACACATAATTTTGTTTTAATAAAAATAATTAAACCTATATTGACTATACCTCGTATTTAAAAATACTTCTGGTGGGCAATATTATCCATACCATCGATAAACATCGCTCCAACTAATATTTTTAATGGGTGAGCAAAGTTACCCAAAAATAAATCTTACTTTGTACACCAACTTTTCATTTTTTGTAATTTTTACTAAGTTGCTATTACCGCACAGATGGTGCAAAAATAATATATATAAAGGTATAAAACAATATTTCACATATTCCTATAATATTAAAACTCCACTAAACCCCCAGTAGACGGCGATAACCAATTAATTACTTTGCCAAATGATGACGTAGCTGTATTCTTCTAATTGTAATCGAACACTATGTTAATAATTTTGTTATTTAATTTTCTAAAACTTGCAATACAATTATCTTTGTTAGATTTCGTTATTCTTCGAAACTGTCTATAACTATTATTATACAAATTATTTAAAGAAAAGGCAACAAATATTTTAAAAATATAAAATTTAAAAATTAGAAATTGTGTAATATTGGTTGTCTAACCAACAGTAATGATTTAAATGGCCAGTTAAAATATATATTATACGAAACACCTAAGTTGAGTAGCCTCTTTATTTAAAGTAAAAAAATATATTTCATTGTATCCTTTTTCACCAAAGGGTTGGTGAAAGCATTGTGAAAGTATGGGACGCAACAACGGTTGCGATTAGAGAGCCATTGAAGTAAATAATGTCAGAATAAGGTAAATAACTTGGATTTCTGTTGTATTCAAGTCATTGTATTAGTAGCTATGAATAGTATAATGTGAATTACCGTACGTGTAAAAGTTTGACTTTGCTCAAAAGGTCTTTATTATTGAACTAAGGGTAAATGTAGAATGAGGTCATAGGTGTCCTTTTTGAAAAAATTCCTTTAAAACCGACCCAAAGGTAATTTTTCAGATTTTTATCATTTTATGCGAAACCATTGAATTATCGAAAAGCAACCAATTGAACAATTTTAAAAAGCATAAAATTTCTTATATTTTGGTGTATCATTTGTTGATTTTGGACCCCAAATTATTAGTAAAACTACTCCAAATTAATTGTCAAAACTGTGTCCTCATATTTTTTTGAAAATTATGCTGGTTTTAAGGACGTCCAACTGATTGTGTGACTAAACAAAACCAAACTTAAAATAAAAACTTAAAAGTAAAACTTATGCATATACTTCATAAAGTACTTTATCGGCCATGGCCTCTAAAGTTAAGTGTATAAAGTATTGCATACCGATTAGAATTCTCAAATCTAAGGTAGTTTCTTTCATATACCATTTTTGATTTTTTTGGAATTAAATTCAAAAACGCCAAATTTGCCTCGTCTCTCGTCTCTAATTTCTGGGGGCGTGCCCGTAATTAATTCTTCGTCACTACTCATTTTTGTATTTTTTTATGACACCAATTTTTAATGAACTAGGTAATTAAATAATTTGACATGAGCACAGTGACACGACAGAAATTATTCAATTGTTCTTATAGCCAACTCAGTTGAGGCAAAATTATTGGAATTGCCAGGCGAGACGTAGTCGCCCGAAAAACTCACCTTTTCGTCCTTGTAACATAAACTACTATTTTCAGCTGATTCAAACTATTTGATTCTCCACCAAAAGTTTTAACAAATAAAGTTTTCAATTCGCTAAATATTGGTGAGTTTAATTCAAGAGTTGTAAATGGTTTATTTAAGATTTCACAATTGAAGATTGAGGATTGAATTTCCTGTTCTTTGTAATGCAGGAGATGCAGTTTTTTAGATCTATCAGAATTGACAGTAGATGAGAGGACCCCAACCAGGCAAGTAAATATCAAGTAATAAGACTATAAGGTAAATACGAAAATGTAATTAGAATTGACAAAAATAAGACAACGCTGGACTAAAGATGAACTTTTGGATATATCAGACAGATAGATAAAACACTTGATATTTTTGAGGACATTAAGACATACTATACTGAATAAGAACGAATGTAAGCGCCAGAAGGAGGCATATATCAAAAAGTAGACGGAACAAAGCTAAATACATAGATAAGTAGAATTTATTTTAGGAGAGAGTCGAGGAATGTGATAAAAGTTTATGAATGTACTCTTAACTTCAGTTTATTTTTGTTTTTCGCATTAAACTATGGCTGACATAATAAAACCATTAAACATATAATATATTTTCAATAAATTCTAAGTCTTGACTACAAAAATTATTTATTGTTATTGAAAACAGGGAAAGCGACTAGTTTCGGTCAGTGACCATCATCAGGCATAGTAAAAAGACAAGAAAAAATTATTTGGAGTGAGGGTAGCCATATGTGAGTAGTAGGGATTAAGTATAAGGGGTTAAGAAAAGGTCCTTTATTTCTCACACGTCAATTTTAATTGGCGACCGGTTTCGAAGCTATTGCTTCATCATCAGGCACACCTAAATGGAATGTCAAGGAGTCAGTAGTAATAAAAACAATTATAAAAGTATGAACGGATATTAACATATACAAAGTAACAGAAAAAAACACAAAATTAAACAATGACCTTGACTCACCTTGACTATTTCTATAAAGGAAGTGTTACATAAAGTTTAACAAAACGAGTTAAAAAAGTCAGAAAAGCCATGTAATACCTACAATAGTATTTTTTTAAATATATTATTAGGTTAGGTTAAACCGCGAGATGTCTGATTGAATAAATTAATTAAAACACATGTAAGACAATTATTAACTTAACAACACAAAATGGTTTTTACAAGCAAAAACAGTTAAAAAATTTTAAAGAATAGACGTTAATTATAAAATGAAAAGTAAAGAGTAAAAAGTAAAAAGTACTAGCAGTTTCTGGCTCAAATACATCCATATGAAACTTTTGCTGATATTTTTTAAGCATTGACCTTGCTGATGTAGTAGCTGTTCTTGACCGGTTTTTATTTTCCGACATATCTTCACTACTGCTAGTTTAGTAGGTTGGATCTTTCATGTCTTCATCAGAACTATACGGTTCTGTTTCGGAACTTGCTAACTCATCTGAGCTCATCTCAGCCCAAAGTTTTAGAAGCCTTTTTTCTTCCTTTTTCGTCCATTTCTTCTAAAAACAAAAAAACGAAAATAGGTGCGGTAAACATAACCTGAAAATCATATAGGTATATATTTATAAAATCTTTTATAATATAAGCTGCCCCAGAATTACCAAAAAATTGTGTAAAATGACGATAAATTACTTACCATTATTATGCCTAGGAGAAACGATTATAAAACCAAACAAAATTAAGGAAAAAGCTCTTTTGCAACACAAACAACAAGCACATGCTCACCATATGATTTTTCAACCTAAAATGAACTACACGGATAGTTCACATTGTTTTATATTTTTTGCTGGGATAGTTAAGATGCCTGAATGGGATTTTGTGTTTCAGGGAGCAGCAAACTTGGACGAGATACCACGCTTTGTCTCAGCAGGCAGAGAGGCATATGCCGCTTTATCGGCGAACGTGTTAAATAAAAGTTGCTCACATCATTCTCTATATTGCTTGTTTATACATTATTTCACTAAAATTTCGAATTTTGAAGATAACTCAAAAACGGATAAAGAGAAAGATACAAAATTTTAAAGTTAAATTTTAATCTACCCTGCATTAACTTTAATTTGGAGTGAAGGTAGCCATATGTGAGTAGTAGGGATTAAGTGTAAGGGGTTAAAGAAAAGGTCCTTTATTTCTCACACGTCAATTTTAATTGGCGACCGGTTTCGAAGCTATTGCTTCATCATCAGGCACACCTAAATGGAATGTCAAGGAGTCAGTAGTAATAAAAACAATTATAAAAGTATGAACGGATATTAACATATACAAAGTAACAGAAAAAAACACAAAATTAAACAATGACCTTGACTCACCTTGACTATTTCTATAAAGGAAGTGTTACATAAAGTTTAACAAAACGAGTTAAAAAAGTCAGAAAAGCCATGTAATACCTACAATAGTATTTTTTTAAATATATTATTAGGTTAGGTTAAACCGCGAGATGTCTGATTGAATAAATTAATTAAAACACATGTAAGACAATTATTAACTTAACAACACAAAATGGTTTTTACAAGCAAAAACAGTTAAAAAATTTTTAAGAATAGACGTTAATTATAAAATGAAAAGTAAAGAGTAAAAAGTAAAAAGTACTAGCAGTTTCTGGCTCAAATACATCCATATGAAACTTTTGCTGATATTTTTTAAGCATTGACCTTGCTGATGTAGTAGCTGTTCTTGACCGGTTTTTATTTTCCGACATATCTTCACTACTGCTAGTTTAGTAGGTTGGATCTTTCATGTCTTCATCAGAACTATACGGTTCTGTTTCGGAACTTGCTAACTCATCTGAGCTCATCTCAGCCCAAAGTTTTAGAAGCCTTTTTTCTTCCTTTTTCGTCCATTTCTTCTAAAAACAAAAAAACGAAAATAGGTGCGGTAAACATAACCTGAAAATCATATAGGTATATATTTATAAAATCTTTTATAATATAAGCTGCCCCAGAATTACCAAAAAATTGTGTAAAATGACGATAAATTACTTACCATTATTATGCCTAGGAGAAACGATTATAAAACCAAACAAAATTAAGGAAAAAGCTCTTTTGCAACACAAACAACAAGCACATGCTCACCATATGATTTTTCAACCTAAAATGAACTACACGGATAGTTCACATTGTTTTATATTTTTTGCTGGGATAGTTAAGATGCCTGAATGGGATTTTGTGTTTCAGGGAGCAGCAAACTTGGACGAGATACCACGCTTTGTCTCAGCAGGCAGAGAGGCATATGCCGCTTTATCGGCGAACGTGTTAAATAAAAGTTGCTCACATCATTCTCTATATTGCTTGTTTATACATTATTTCACTAAAATTTCGAATTTTGAAGATAACTCAAAAACGGATAAAGAGAAAGATACAAAATTTTAAAGTTAAATTTTAATCTACCCTGCATTAACTTTAATTTGGAGTGAAGGTAGCCATATGTGAGTAGTAGGGATTAAGTGTAAGGGGTTAAAGAAAAGGTCCTTTATTTCTCACAAGTCAATTTAATTGGCGACCGGTTTCGAAGCTGTCACTTCATCATCAGGCACACCTAAATGGAATGTCAAGGAGTCAGTTGTAATAAAAAACAATTATAAAAGCATAAACGGACTTTAACATATACAAAATAACAGAAAAAACACAAAAGAAAGTTAAACAATAACCTTGACTCACCTTGACTATTTCCATAAAGGAAGCGCTACATAAAGTTTAACAAAACGAGTTAAAAAAGTCATATGTAATACAATAGTATTTTTTTAAAAAATATTTTAGGTTAGGTTAAACCGCGAGATGTCTGTTTGAATAAATTAATTAAAACACATGTAAGACAATTATTAACTAAACAACACAAAATAGTTTTTACAAGCATAAACAGTTTAAAATTTTTTAAGGATATAACGTCAATTAATGAAAGTAAAAAGTAAAAAAGTAAAAAGTAAAAATTATCAGACTCTCAAAACATCTATCTAGATTTTTAACGAATCAATGTAGTAAACTGTAAATTTTAAATTTAGCGGATAAATAGGTAGTGTACTAACAAAGGTGTTATTTACTGAAAGTGAGTATAGGTGGCGGAGACAAAATTTTTTAACTCGTTTTGTTAAACTTTATGTAGCGCTTCCTTTATGGAAATAGTCAAGGTGAGTCAAGGTTATTGTTTAACTTTCTTTTGTGTTTTTTCTGTTATTTTGTATATGTCCGTTCATGCTTTTATAATTGTTTTTTATTACAACTGACTCCTTGACATTCCATTTAGGTGTGCCTGATGATGAAGTGACAGCTTCGAAACCGGTCGCCAATGGGCCCGTTCACTTTTATTTTTGAATGTGAATTATTTATATATTTATAAAAATATTAAACTCTTTTGTCTGGTGGTACTTTTCCCGTTAAGATATTTTTGCTAGAAGTAAGGGAATTCCCATAAAATTCTTTCAGTGACTCATTGCGTCAGAAAACCCCTAATTCCCTTCAGGTCTCGTATCGGTTAATAGTTAAAAGGGCGCGGTTGTCGGATGTATCATTGCACCACCATTCCTCTTCTGCATTTATTGAAGAAATTTACATGATAAAAATATATTATTTTTTAAAAATAATGTGTTTATATTTTCAGATAAAGCTGGAAGCCCTACTTTTTTAAATTTTAATAAAAACAATTAGTATTACTCAAGCTGAATATTACCAGATCGAAATTTTATTTGATAAAATGTATCTGGTAAACGTGACAACGTTGTAAGTACTTCTAAATAGTGTTGTCTACACACACTTCTAGAAATAAATGCAACGTTGCCACGTTTACCAGATAAATATTGCAAATCAAATTTCTACTTTTTGATTATGGTCTGGTTAATTTTCAGCCTGAGTAATGTTAATTGTTTTAATTAAAAAGTAAAAAATAAGCTCCCAGCTTTAAATCTGAAAATATAAGTTCATGATTTTAAAAAAAATAATGGAATTTTACTATTTAAATTACATATATAAATGCAGAAATGCTATATTAGGGATACTTCCGACAACCTCGCCGTCTTTAAGCATAACCGATACGAGACGTGAACGGAATTAGGGATTTTCTGACGCAATGAGTCACTGAAAGAATTTTATGGGAATTCCCTTACTTCTAGTAAAAATATCTTAACGGGAAAAGTACCATCAGACAAAAGAGTTTAATATCTTTATAAATATATAATTAATTCACATTCAAAAATGAAAGTGAACGGGCCTATTAAATTGACTTGTGAGAAATAAAGGACCTTTTCTTCAACCCCTTACACTTAAACATTAACTTTAACTTTGGGCATATTCGAAGCACCTGGGGGTACTTTATAGGATAGTATGTTTTTATTTCAAAAAATAATTTGTTATTTACAACTAGATAAGAAATGTCTGAGTAAAAGTTGTTTGTCATATCATTTTCTATAATTTTTGTTCCATACATAATTTCTTTAAAATGGACCGTATGTTAAAAATTTGAGGAAAAGTGTAAAATTTTGATTTTTCATTATTTTCGTTGGCGATGAATAAATGTAAAAAAAAATGTTTCGAGTCAGATGTGTCTGGAAAATGTATTTAGAAGTGGTGATACAATAAGTGTACAACATAACCGGAAAAGCCTATTATGACTAGACAGGACATATCACATTTTTTATTATTACTTTGAATTATTATTTAGTTTTTTTGGTCATAACGGGTGATTATCAAGTTTCAATTGAGTCTTTCAGCCTCAAATATAACAAATAGTATCAATTAACAGAATTCAAAGATTATTCCAAAAATATGCCTGTAAATATACCTACATAAAAATTTTTAGGGCGCATCATTCTTTACTTAAATAAACATGACTGAAAACACTTTGTTTCCGAGGTACCTACCAGAGTGTTAGGATTTTAAAAAATATATTTTTAATCAATATAATAAATGAGAAAATGGGACCTTCTAATAGTGCACCAATAAGATGCAGGCAATAAAACAAAACAAAATATTCAACACAACAATTTTTTTCTTTGTGATTGGGTGTTATAAATTTTTAGAAAAATTACAAGAGGAAAACGATATAATATCCTGAAGAAGAAAAACAGAAAGTAGGATTAATCTACTTCTAAAAAAGATTTAAAAACACTGTAGGCGTCTGCCATATTCCAAAAGATTTATGTTTAATAATGAATGATTAAATAGTGTAATTTTAAAGAAAATAAATATTTTGCAGTAACAGTTTTTTTGTCGAGATTTCCTTTTTATTTTTCAACGATTTTTAAAACTTTATTAAGAGCGAAGCATAGTTAAAATATCATATCGACAATATAATACTTTAATTAAAAAGGATTTCCTATTTATTGAAAAGCGCTCCTGTGGAAAGCGTGAAATAAATAAGGAATTAGCAAAAATGCTAATCATCAAATATATTTATTATCAAAGCTATTGATTGAAAAGGGCTAGTGTACAAAGCATGAAAAAATAAGAGAATAGCAAAATTGCCAATCATCGAATATATTTATTAATACAGTATCGACAAATTTCATTGGTTACTAAAACAAATAACAATTACAACAACATTTATCAGTTGATAAAATAAAAAAGAAATAATGGAGGAATTCGATTGTTTAGAACTATTGGGATTCATCACAATGATGTAACTATTGTACAGGAAGACGTTGATATTTTTAAAAAAGTATTTCTTTCCTATAATATTATTTTGTCAGAGTTCTGTTAGATAAGTAAGTTGACTGACAGAATGATTCTTGTACTCGGATGTCATTACTGTTTTTTTTTTAATAATTGCTCCGCTTTCTTACTGCTAAAAACACGCTGATATTCTTGCGTGTTAACATAAGAGTTTGGTGAACAAATTCCGTTTCACCACGTTTTATATGTACACCTGTCGCATATCTTCCTTGTTCCGTGCTATCATAAGCTTCGTATAACAAAAAAAAACACACTTTTTGTCCTCGCATATTCATAGAAATAAAATAATTTTTATTTTACGAATATACTCTAATCAAAACAAAAAAGTTATTTTGGTTAGTTTTTAGAGAGGACAAACCTAAGAGCTCCCAATGAATCCTGAAATATGTTTTTTATGCAGCGCACAAACATTTGCTCTTTTAGTGAAACAATTCGTGATTAAATTACGTGGCAATACAAAAGCCACTATACCCACCTTGGGCATTGCAAAGCAAAGATGAAAATAATGGGTTTTGTTCAAATATCGCCCGATAGACTGTTTATTTACACTACACCACACTATAAGTAACAGCAATCGTATTAAGTAAATTCAAATACAAGCCTCGAACAAAATACAAAAATCGGTTATTTTAGATTAATCGGATATTTTCGATATTTTAGAGATATTATATTCAATTTTCATTAATCTATTACAATATTATACTGTTTTCAAATACTACAACTATTAACTAACTTGCTTCACTCTAGTGATAAATAAATACTTAATCGATTCATAAAAGTAATCGATTATTGGAAATAACGTTTAATCGAAAAGAATCGAAAAGAATCGAAAAGAATCGAAAAGAATCGAAAAGAATCGAAAAGAATCGAAAAGAATCGAAAAGAATCGAAAAGAATCGAAAAGAATCGAAAAGAATCGAAAAGAACCGAAAAGAATCGAAAAGAATCGAAAAGAATCAAAAAGAATCGAAAAGAATCGAAAAGAATCGAAAAGAATCGAAAAGAATCGAAAAGAATCGAAAAGAATCGAAAAGAATCGAAAAGAATCGAAAAGAATCGAAAAGAATCGAAAAGAATCGAAAAGAATCGAAAAGAATCGAAAAGAATCGAAAATAATCGAAAAGAATCGAAAAGAATCGAAAAGAATCGAAAAGAATCGAAAAGAATCGAAAAGAATCGAAAAGAATCGAAAAGAATCGAAAAGAATTGAAAAGAATCGAAAAGAATCGAAAAGAATCGAAAAGAATCGAAAAGAATCGAAAAGAATCGAAAAGAATCGAAAAGAATCGAAAAGAATCGAAAAGAATCGAAAAGAATCGAAAAGAATCGAAAAGAATCGAAAAGAATCGAAAAGAATCGAAAAGAATCGAAAAGAATCGAAAAGAATCTAAAAGAATCGAAAAGAATCGAAAAGAATCGAAAAGAATCGAAAATAATCGAAAAGAATCGAAAAGAATCGAAAAGAATCGAAAAGAATCGAAAATAATCGAAAATAATCGAAAATAATCGAAAAGAATCGAAAAGAATCGAAAAGAATCGAAAAGAATCGAAAAGAATCGAAAAGAATCGAAAAGAATCGAAAAGAATCGAAAAGAATCGAAAAGAATCGAAAAGAATCGAAAAGAATCGAAAAGAATCGGAAAGAATCGAAAATAAATACATGCTAAAATATATAAAAAATAAAAATCACGAGATATTACCATTATTATTCAAATTAAATAAAAACATACAAATGAAGTGAATAATACCTACCAACAATTTAAAAAGACCTAAAATGAATAGACTTAGGGGACTGGAGCTCTTAAAAATGGAGCCACAATTTGTTCTGCATTCTCATCTATAAGAAAATTGTCTTCATCTCATCATATTATCTTTTAAAATAAACCAAACCAAAACAACACAAAATGTCTATGTATATGTGAGATTATTAATAATTAATTAAATTTAAATATTTTATCCTAAAAAATTTGGACATTTTATAATTAGAATATAAAAAAAAAAACGGTGATATTATATTGGCAGGCCTGGCGACTACTTTTCGGAAAAAATGACGTCCAAAATGAACGCTTTATCGCGACCTCCTATTAGATATACCAGCCCTTCTAATAACTCTAATAACATAGATTTACCCAGTACATCATTTGAAGTACAAATCAAAAGAGTTGAACAAGAAAATCGTGCTGACAACATGGAAATTAATCCTATTAGCTGTCCTACAAATCTAATAGGTAAAACAATTGAAAATGTGATTAAAAACTTTGAGTAGGATAAGTGATACAGGTGATGAAATACATAGTGCTTCTACAGTATTGAACTGGAATGAGGTAGCCGGGCACAATTTAAAACATTTCACTGTTTTCAAGCAAGGGTTGAATATAAATGAGAATATCTCAGGTATGCATGATAACCAGCCTATTGATTTTTTTTGCTGTTTGTGGACGACGATATCATGAATCTTATGGTACAAGAAACCAACAAATACGCTTCGCAAAATGCAGAAAGAGCTAATTTACTTCAAGCTCGGATTCGACATTGGAAGGATACTACTACTGATGAATTGAAAATATTTTTGGGTATACAGATTTAGATGGCATTAGTTCAGATGCCGAGTGTGACATTCTATTGGTCTAAGAATATCTTATATTTACACGAATTAAAATCATTAATCTCCAGAAATCGATGTGAGCTCCTTTTGAGCCACTGGCATTCTTTGATAATGAAGGCACAGATACGTCACACAGACTTTACAAAATGAAATCCTTTCTAAATCATATCAGTCGAAAATCACCTTTGGTTATTCGAAAATTTAACAACTCTCATGCGCGGAAAAATCGCGGGACTTTAGAATCTAGTATTTTTCCAAACACTTTCTGCTATATCTCTTTTATCCTCCCCTTATAACTGTTGGGTCGGCTACGACGATTACCCCATGTCGTCGTTACTTTAAACAACTGTCATCTATATAGTAGGGAACCAATGAAACTTTTTGGTACACATTTAAATAAAATAAATAAATAAAGTAATTATTGTCCAACAGAGAATCTCCATTTACAAGAAATTAGATATATATATAGATATAGACATATTTATCAATACCATAAAGTTAGCAAACACTATTTAACATATTAAAGTTAATAAAAAAAATACGTATATATCTAGCGGTGAAATGCCTTGTCAGAGAGCAAGAGGGTATGAGCTGAATTTCAAGAAAGTGGCAGCAATCTTTTTTCTACTAACTTTTGATTTAAATAATATCTGAAAGTTCTATGGCACCAATTTCTACACAGGCTTTTTAAAACATCATCGTCGAGGGATCGATCGCTGAGCAACAAACTATTTCCATGTTCTACAAGGTAAGAATGAACGAAATATTTGTAATTTTATCATTCGGAAATAACACATCTAAAAGTGTCACTGGCTCCCCTTTCAATACTATTAAATGCAAAAACAAAATGACATTTGTGAATGTGTAATTGGAACTTAGGGTAGGAAACACAACAACAATAAATTTTGATGATTTTAAGCGGAAGTATAATTTACGTCTGAGTAATAGAGATCACCAATAACGAGAAAGGTCTATTCTAAGGTAAGAATAAGAGAAAGAGAAATCAAATTGTTTGGAAAATTACTAGATTCAATATTCCCGCGCTTTTTTCACACATGAGTAATGTGAAATTATCGAACAACGGGAAAGGTGAATTTCTTCCTAATTACAATATTTACATAGTAAATTTTACAAAAATCCAACAAAGTGTTTTTGAGTTATATAATAAAAAGTTCTTTTAAATTTGAAGCCTCCTCAAAGGCAAACGAAGCACTTTATGATATAGGTAATTTTAGCTCAATTAACTTAGTTTGATCTCATCTCATTAGCATGCAGTAGCTCTATGTATACCGAATTTTGGGACACCCTGTACGGTTTAATTACAAAAACAAAGTTGACCCTTGAAGTCATGAGTAAGCGATAAATCAAGTAGGTACCTACTCATTTTATAGACTTACTAAATTACAGTCATTTTTAGTGTAAACTAAAAACTGGGACACACCGTATAAATAAAAATCTTCAAATATGGTTAATTCATTGCAATTTATTACTATACAAATTAAGATATTCCAGCTAAAAATACAATTATATCGGTTTTACAAAAAATGTTCAATCATATCATTCGTAATTAAACCTTCTTTTTCCATCGAACCTAAACCCATAAGCAGCGGCATTTTTCGCATTAACCAGAGCTGGATTTCGGTGTTTATAGAAAGTCCCATGCGAATGGGCGGCACGTGAAGATCCGGTTTCCTCGTCTTTCAAGTAAAACGCTTCGAATGTCCCCTTCGGCGGCAGCACTGACTTCAAATTACCATCAGAAGGATCATAACTTTCTGTATACGTAATAAAAACGGAAATAAAAATTGCGGTAAATTGCCAGTAGAGCCGCATATTTCGTGTTATCTTGTATAAATCGTATTTTTGTGATTAATAATGTTAGCTGAATGGTAGTAGCTAATCTGGTGGGTTTTGCCCGCTGTATATGAAGTAAAACTACTTTCTCTTTCGTCGGTTTTGTTTTCGTCATTTGTTGTTCGCATACTTACAGGTTCAAAGTTTAATTTAATAGATATATCTATGATAGAAGTGGTTCAAAAATAGTTAATACTCATAAGCGCCGCCAAGCGGCACTAAAGGGATAGGGGGAAAGGCCCCCGAACTTTGGTAATGTAAAAATGGTACTCGGTTAAAATTTTAACATTTCTGAACAAAAACGTTCTCGGTCCCATCGCCTAGTTTTTAATCTAAGGGGTTTTAGATGTTTTCATAGCCTACTCGAACTAACTGTAGCTGGGTAATATTGCAAAATAAATAATGAAGTAAAAGAAATATGACATTGGTTTCCATCACTCTTAAAATGTTACATATGACGTATTTGGTGTGGTTGAACTCTGAAAAATATGGGTTTTTAATTAAAAAAAAATATATATATCGATGACGTCATATCTTGTAAGGTAGTGGTGATTTTTTTGAAAAAATATAAAACTAAAAGTAAAAATCAATCTGTACGAGCTTTTCTTCCTAAAATAATTAACTTTTAAGATAATGGAATCATTTCTGCACTTTATGAACGCACTGTACCAGTAACAGGTTATCAGGCCATTTCATATTCCAGCATTGCATCCCTAACGTTATGAAACAGAAAATACACAATAAGGTCCCCTGAATCCGTTTCGACTATTTTCGCGATGATGTGTGTGTGTGTGTGTGTGTGTGTGTGTGTGTGTGTGTGTGTGTGTGTGTGTGTGTGTGTGTGTGTGTGTGTGTGTGTGTGTGTGTGTGTGTGTGTGTGTGTGTGTGTGTGTGTGTGTGTGTGTGTGTGTGTGTGTGTGTGTGTGTGTGTGTGTGTGTGTGTGTGTGTGTGTGTGTGTGTGTGTGTGTGTGTGTGTGTGTGTGTGTGTGTGTGTGTGTGTGTGTGTGTGTGTGTGTGTGTGTGTGTGTGTGTGTGTGTGTGTGTGTGTGTGTGTGTGTGTGTGTGTGTGTGTGTGTGTGTGTGTGTGTGTGTGTGTGTGTGTGTGTGTGTGTGTGTGTGTGTGTGTGTGTGTGTGTGTGTGTGTGTGTGTGTGTGTGTGTGTGTGTGTGTGTGTGTGTGTGTGTGTGTGTGTGTGTGTGTGTGTGTGTGTGTGTGTGTGTGTGTGTGTGTGTGTGTGTGTGTGTGTGTGTGTGTGTGTGTGTGTGTGTGTGTGTGTGTGTGTGTGTGTGTGTGTGTGTGTGTGTGTGTGTGTGTGTGTGTGTGTGTGTGTGTGTGTGTGTGTGTGTGTGTGTGTGTGTGTGTGTGTGTGTGTGTGTGTGTGTGTGTGTGTGTGTGTGTGTGTGTGTGTGTGTGTGTGTGTGTGTGTGTGTGTGTGTGTGTGTGTGTGTGTGTGTGTGTGTGTGTGTGTGTGTGTGTGTGTGTGTGTGTGTGTGTGTGTGTGTGTGTGTGTGTGTGTGTGTGTGTGTGTGTGTGTGTGTGTGTGTGTGTGTGTGTGTGTGTGTGTGTGTGTGTGTGTGTGTGTGTGTGTGTGTGTGTGTCTATGTGTCGCATAACTCATGAACCGATACATAGAAAAACACCAAATTTTAAACTTAAGCTTTATTCCAGCGTCTAATGAAATGATTAGATTTTGGGCAGCGTCGGAACATCTGGGGGGGTACTTTATAGGTGGTCATTTTTATATTTTATGGAATATATGTTACGTTTGGAGAAGAAAATTCTTCAATTAAAAGTTACTTCTAATATAATTATCTACAATTTTTGTTCTATACAAAATTTTCCTAAAATGGTCCGTATTCGAGAAATTTAACAAAATGAAAAAAAAAATAATTTTTTATAAAAATTGTTCAAATAAAAGTTGTTTGTAATATAATTCTCTATAATTTTTATTCTTTACATAATTTTCTCTAAAATGGACCGTATTCGAGATATTTGAGAAAATGTGTAAATTTAGAATTTTGAAGAAAACTCAAAAACGGATGAAGAAAAAAACATTAAATTTTAAACTTAAGGTTTATTTCGGCCTGACGTGAAATGATTAGATTTTGGACAAAGTCGGAACATCTGGGGGGGGGGTACTTTATGGGAGGCCCTTTTTATATTTTATGGAATATATCTGTTATTTATGTTTGGAGAAAAAAATTGTTCAAATAAAAGTTACTTCTAATATTATTATCTATAATTTTTGTTTTATGTCAAAATTTCCTGGAATGGTCCGTATTCGAGAAATTTGACAAAATGTGCAAAATTCTGATTTTTATGAAAATTGTTGAACTAAAAATTGTTTGCGATATCGATCTCTATAATTTTTGTTTATACAAGATTTTTCTAAAATGGATCGTAATGGAAAAGTGCTAAATTTAAATTTTTCAGTATTTTCGTTTTCAATGAATATCTATAGAAAAATGTTTCGAGGTAGATGTATGTGGCCAATGTATATATTTAGTTTATCCTCTAAACATTTATAGAGATGCTGCAATAGGTTGTACAAAATAACCGGAAAAAGCCTATAATAACTAGATAGGAAAGTCATGTGTTGGACACATCAGATTTTTTTACCTGTTGCTGATAAAATATTTTGTTGTTATTTAAAACGTGGTGCATTTGTGACTAGTGAAACATCATATTTTACAATTTTTAAGTCAAAAATTTTTAGCAGTTGATAAAATTCTGGGTTATGAGTGTGACTAATATGGAATTTTTTAAACCACAATTATGAAATAGTATTCCGTATTTATGGCCACTATTCCATATTAGTGACCAATAAAAATATTAAAATTACGATATTTTGTTTTTAAATTAAATAATGCTATTTCTGTTTTAGTTTGGGTTATAATTATTTTGTTTGTATAAATATCGTATTAAGTTATCCTGTGGTTTTTCTTATTTCAGTATGGCATCAAAAATAAGCCCAAAAAGAAACTGTTATGAAAAAGAGGCTATAGTACAGGCAATTCCTGATGTTAGACATTGCCAAAAGAATGAAGATCCAGCCCTACTTCTGCTGACACGAAACTAGGTCGACCAACCAAGTGCTAACCAAAGAACTAGAAGATGAACTCATATAATATTTATCTATATTACCTATATTTACCTATAAGAAACGACATTAGGAATATGGCTTATCAACTTGCTGTCAGAAATATTCTGCCGAATCCTTTTGGCAAAGAAACAACTGGAAAAGGGTGACTTAGGCTATTTATGAAGCATCACTCGAATAAACAGAAGACCAACAGGGACGTCTTTTGCTAGAGCAAAACGTTTTTCTAAAGAAAATGTTCAGTAATTTTTAAAAATTCTAACAAATGAATTTGAAAAACAAAACTATCCAGCAGATCGCGTTTATAACGTTGATGAGACCGGTCTGACTATAGTGCCATCAAAGATGCCATAAATTGTTGCATTTAAAGGTAAACGCCAGGCTGGTAGTCTAACTACAGCTGAACGAGGATAATTAATTACCGTAGTATTTTGTATGAGCGCAAGAGGACATTTTGTACCACCCTTAGTGATATTCCTAAGAAAGTATTTAAGTCAGCAACTTACAAAGGGAGCCACTCCTGGAACAAAGTTCGAGTTTCATCCATAAGTACATGATATAAAATTATCTACTTATTACAAAGTATCTATAGGAATATTAATTTAAGAATTCATTTTTTATTGAGAATAAAAAATACTATATAAATATACTTACTATATAAAAGTTACGTTTCTGTCTCAAACTAAATTAACGTCAACGTGTCACGCCTTATCTCTCGACAGAATAACCACTTTCTTTCCATCTCAGTATATATTTAATTTTTCTTATTAATTAATATTTGTAGCTTTATTTATCATTTATAAATTGCCGTTAATAATAAAAAAATGTTGAAATCTTGTTATACATTATTTATTATTACAATTATTTATAATGAATGGCATTTAAGAAATCATTGAACATGTGGATATAAATAATAAATACCGGAAACTTATTTCCCCAATGGAAACGAAACAATTTCATTGTGCGTAAAATGACTGTGACGAAATTAATTTTTAATCTCTCTCTGTGGTGCTTTATAGTAGAAATTATGGGTGTGCTGGATTATTAATTTTGACAAACGATGCTAGAGTATGTATAGCTGGTAAGAAATATAAATTAAAATCACCCGCGCTCCAGTCTACCAAAGATTTTAATAGGTTTTTAAATGTACTTTTTTTAGTAACAAGATTCATTGTATTTTTGTATTTTTTAAACGAAATATCAGGTTTTAGAAAAATCTTAAAAGGTTGTGAATCTTAAAATTAATTCTTGTTGAAATGGAATTTGAGAAGTCGATTATTAGATCTTAGATATTAACTTTTCAAGTAAATTTCAGTATTCTTGATTTGATCAAGGCTTTCGAGACTGTCTTTTTCTGATTCCTATTTTCTACTAAGCTCTTGTTAGGCTCTTTAGTGGTCCCTAAACGTATATAAAGTGAACATTAAAATTATGACACATAACGATGAGGGTCGTTGTGCTAGGCAAGTGCTTACCTTTCACATTTTCTACATCATTCTACTACAATTAATTGTAAAAAGCTGAGTTTTTTTTTCTCTCCTGGGCTCGTCTGACTATCAGCCGTATGCATAGTCGATCGCCAGAGACTCGCCAGAGATTCATTCCGGCGTTTCGCCAGCGATTCGCTGGCGATCCGCCGGCGAAAGCCCAAAAAGGTGGCGTCTCGCCGGAGATTATCACCGGAATGTCATTTCACGCAAGTTTTTATTTTGGCGAGTCGCCAGCTTTTTGGGCTTTCGCCGGCGGATCGCCAGCGAATCGCTGGCGAGTCGCTGGCGATCGACTATGCATACGGCTGTATGTGTCTCCGAATAACACTGAAGCCTATTGGCTTATTGTGTTTTACCCCATGTTAGTTCATAGCACCCACTCTATCACTTTTGTACCTTGTACAAGTTTGTAGAGGTCCTTGGGTGAGTGGGTTCTATACGTTGTTGGATCAACCTGGGGTTGTCCAAAAAGAGCCTGTCTTTTGCGATCTAGAGCTTTGCATTCGCACAGTATGTGTTTGGCCGTTTCTGGTTTCTTGTGACATAGTCGGCACATGAGTTCCCCATTGTACATGCCAATTTTGTTCAAGTGTCCCTTTACTGGGGCGTGCCCAGTCATGAACCCTGTTATCACTTTCAACTGGTTCCTATTCATTAAGAGTAGTTCTCCAGTTCTTTTGGGACATGGTCTGCCTATGAAGGCTTTTCCATGTGCCTGTTTTGGGGTGCTTCCCCAATAGTTAATATGTTGTTCCCGAATCCAGTCATTTATAAAACCCCGGACTGTACTTTTTGGTACTCCTGGGTTTGTGTCTGGTTCCGGTGTTTCTTCTGACCCTCTTTTTGCAAGTTCGTCAGCCTTTTCGTTGCCTTCGATCCATTTGTGACCTGGCACCTAAAATAGTTTTACTCTATTACGGTCTGCCAGTGTTCTTAGTTTTTCCATGCATTCCTATACCAGCCTCGACGTAACTTTCTGACTCGATATGGCCTTAAGTGCCGCTTGGCTGTCTGACATTATTTGAATATGCGGATTTTCGACAGCTCTTTCATTGTTCGTTTTTGCACATTGCAAAATTGCGTATACCTCGGCCTGAAATACCGAGGATTGTATTCCTATAGCATAGCTATGGTTAGTATCAGGGTTTTTGGAGAATACTCCTGCACCAGTGCCTTCCGCAGTCTTAGACCCGTCTGTATACCAGGTTTGTTCCTGTCGTTGGGCATTGGGCTCCCTTATGGTGATCTCCGCTCTTTTCTGTATTAAAACCTCAAAAGCTGAGTTACCTTCCTACTGGTGGGGAATAAAATGTTTAACACCATTTAATATTGCAGAATTGTAGATCCATTATAAACTTTATGTACAACACTGAATTACATTTATTAATTGTGATAAAAACACTAACTATACAAATTCATCACACTCTGGCATATTTCTATTTTTACTACTTAGCTTTACCAAATTAAATATGGCGACATGACGCCCAGCTCAATGGATGAGCCGGTGATGGTGAAAAGAAGTGGTTCTGGTAAGAGTTGCTGATGCTCTTATTATTGTTAGCTGAAATTAGCGTCGCGTCCTTGCGTTGATACGTCTTAACCATTTGTTTTAGAAATAAATGTTCACATGACTTATGACGTATGCTGTGACGCAGATTGCGTAAGGCCTCGAGAATTCAGACGTACAGAGTTGTTCTTTTAGATTTTTGTGCCTAGATATTAATTACTGAGGCCTTTTATGGAGCCTCAGTATTGCATTTTTGCAGACGAAAACATTTTCTTACCCCTCTTTTTTAAAAATTTTAAACTATTGCATAGCTTTTATCGCGGGCTTTGAGCGCGGTGACCGAATTAAGAAATTCCGTAACACCGTAACGAAAAAAAACCTAACACCTCCCACTCCGACCGGCACAGCGGTGCGACGTTGAAAAACTTGCATCGTCTAACGTCGTTTCAGTTCGGCAGACTTCGGCACGGTGTTTGTGTGCGTGCGACTAGACGTATGCGTGTAGACTAGCTGATAACTGCTCATAACTGATTCTATCTCTTTTAGACACAATTTCGGAAAAATTGAATTTGAAAATGAATAATGATCCACAGGAATACACAACAAAATATGGGACCACCATTGACGCGATATTTTTCAGATATTTAGAGGATATCAAGCCTCAAACTTATGTTTCTTATTTCAGTTACCATAAACCTATAGTTTCAATGATAAAAATTCCTAAATAACCTACATGTATTGTAAGATAATAAAAATATTTTAAACAATATTAACTTCTCATTTATTCAATAAAAGAAAAACAATTGTTTTCTTATCGGTCACCACTCTCAAAAAATGTAACTTGAATTAATATCAAAGAAAAAACTTAAATTAATATCAAAGAAAAAAATATTGCATAAATAAAATAAATAAATAATTATAATTGCATAAGTCGTGTGTATGTATGCCGGCACAATAACTCTAGAACGAAAGTTTTGATTGACTTACGTTTTGATTTTCTGGACTAATTTCTTCTAACTTAGAACCCTATTGATTTTCAGAATGTTTGGTTCATCCTTACTACTTTAATATCAATTTTCTTAAAATCCGCCTATGCAATGCTTGTGTGACAATTTAGGAATTCCAATTATTTCTACCGTCAACATTCCTAACATTCTCAACATTCCATAAATTGTACACATTCTCTAAAGACCAACAACAGCTGTTGATAGTAAAGGTGAAATTTCTAAGACGGGTTGCGACCTTCATACTTATAATCATAGCCATTTTGAAGGCTATTTTTATTCGATATTAGTCGCCAAGCCTGCCAATTTATGAAAAATATATAAGCAGTTTCTTAAAAATGACTTTTTTATGGTGGTGCGAAATTAAGCGTACTACTATTTCCCCCCTAGCCACAAAAACCTTCATCAAATCAAAAAAAAGCAGAATAATGCTTGGCTGTGCCTGTCAAGTATCAAGATGTCAACTGTGATGTGTGAATAGCTCTTAAATGTCAAATTATTTAAAAATGTATGCTTCTTTTGATATTTATTGCAAATAATTTGTAGTGTATCTCAATTCAGGCTTTCCACAAATAAAGGTACAGCAAGACAAATAATATAATGTTTATACAAAGCACTTTTTTATTATATAAAAGAGAGTTAGGATATAATGCTGGTTTTTTGTAGATAATTTTAATTATACAGTTTTGGATTACATATTCAACCAGCGAATTGTAAATAATAATTAGTAAACTCCTAGTCATAAATTTCCTCAACTCATAAAATTTAAAAATGAATCTTCTTACCTTGGGATTTTAATGACGTAATGTTATCAACCCATTTCAAATTTTAATCAATTATGATATCGAGGTATTTTATTGTGTTTTTCATTTTAATTGTAAAGTTGTCATTTATTTGTATGTTGAAAGAAGGCTTTTGTAAATTACATTGCTCTTAATGGATCTACTTTTGCACAAAAAGTTTTGTGGCTATAAGTTGCTATAACCTATCGTCGCAAAACTATTAATAATTTAAACATAGTAAGTAGTAAAACGAGGTAAAACGAGGGGTAAAATAACAATCAGTTAAGGGAAATACTTAAAAAGGGCAGGTTTAAAGAGTATTATCACAATAAAGTATATCGGTTCTGTTTATTTATCAAGTATTGTTTGAGGTGACTTTTGAATACATTTATTGTTGTTTTTTTTTAATTTCTGTAGGCAGTCTATTAAATTTTTTAAACCTTTAATAAAAATTGTATTTTGGGAACTTTTAGTGATGGCTTGCCGTACATGAAAGTCAGATTGGCTTCTTGTATTATAGTTGTGATATTGTGAATTATATTGAATTTTTTCTAATAGATCTGATGCGATGGATTTATGTCATTTTTATTTTATAAATAAATATCAGTCATGTAGTGAACATAATTCTGAACTGAAAGCCAATTTATTTCTTTTAACATAGTTACAATACTCATCTTTCTGTCCTTTATTAATAGAATATAAATAGGCAAAGTAAGGAGCCCAAATATTTTACATGAGCAGGCCTAAGAGGTAAAGGGGCCAATTATTATTGGATAAATTGCTCGAACAAGTTTTTAAACCCTAATCAAAAGGCGATATAGAATGGTTTTAAAAATCAAGGCTTGTGAAAATCATCACATGGTTTAACCTAAGTAATGTCAATGCTTCACAAAACAAAAAATTCAACGTCTTAATACTACTATCAGCTTTAGGTCTTTCGTTCCAAGTTAAATCATTTCTCGTTTTTGTTACTCGATAAGGTGAAAACCACCATTTTAGCGTCTCTCGAATTGTTAAAATTAAATATAATTGTTCCATATTTTAATAAGTGGAATGTTTCAACATCCTTCCCCCAAATAAGCAGTGGAAGTTATTTTTTGATGTAATTTTTTTTTTTGGTTTAACTATACCCAAGAGAGAAAAAACAAAATGGAGGAAAGACGTGAATATGTTGCTTTGGCATCAGTCTAGACCTGCTTTCGAAAACTTACCAACTCAGATTCCTAGCCCTGTCTCCCTTGCCTGTTCTACCTTTGCTAAATTCTTGTGAAAAACAGTGTAAATTGACTTATTTGAATATTTGACAGTGTTACTATGAGACGAACATGAAAAAATTATATAAATATGAGTATCAAGAATGAAGGATTGTACTGTGGGTATAGTGACCCGAGGGTGTATTATGCGAAGATCAACCTGTATGAAATCTGAAAAGGATGGTATAAGGGATCCAAGAGTGTCTTATCCTGAGGTCATCCTGTATTAAATGTTAAAAAAATATGAGGGTATAAGGATCCGAGAGTGTCTTATGCAAAGTATGAAATATAGAAAAATAATTAAGGTATAAGGACCCGAGAATATTTTATGCGAAAATCTCCCTATATGAAATGTAAAAAAAAATATGAGGGTATAAGGACTCAAAATTCTCTTATGCGTAGATTATGAAATGTAAAAAAATATAAATTGGGTTGGTCATCGGCACGACATTTAGGTTTGTTAGGAAGTCTTACTATGAATATCATCTTGTTTAAAATGAAAGTTTGAGATTAGTTGTAAAATGAATATAGTAAATCGATAAATATTATGAGGAACACGAAAATACAACGATATATTTAGATTAGAGAAGACGTTTTACGATAAGTCCCTACTAATGGGGTATTGGCGATATAAAAATATATTTCATACTGGTGGGGTTATTATTATTTAAAACTATGTCCTACTGGTCGGATAGTTATATGAAATATGTGTCCCGCTGATGGGGTAGCGATCTGAAAAAAGGAATGTAAAAATGAGGCTATAAAAAGTGAGAATAAAGCGAGTGTAAAAATTTAAATATCTACAGTGTTAATATGTACCTATACGAAGGTTTCAGATATATGCTTAAGTGAAACGTCTATAGAGGGCTTAAAATAAATAATAATAATAATAATAATAATAATAATAATAATAATAATAATAATAATAATAATAATAATAATAATAATAATAATAATAATAATAATAATAATAATAATAATAATAATAATAATAATAATAATAATAATAATAATAATAATAATAATAATAATAATAATAATAATAATAATAATAATAATAATAATAATAATAATAATAATAATAATAATAATAATAATAATAATAATAATAATAATAATAATAATAATAATAATAATAATAATAATAATAATAATAATAATAATAATAATAATAATAATAATAATAATAATAATAATAATAATAATAATAATAATAATAATAATAATAATACTCTCCCTAAATCACACCCTTACGAGTGAATTTTAACCCCAAAAGCTGAGCTTGTGCGGGGAAAGGGACGGCTATTAATATTATGTGGCGCTCCGGGGCGACTTAAAGATGATTGATGGTGCCATTTGACTTACAAGTAAGAAAAACCTCACCCATCATCATAAAAGAATTGAGTTACCTATAGAGGTATAAGTATGAAAAGTGTAAAATTACCTATATAAAGGTTTAGAAACATGTATGTACCCTTGAAAAGTGTTTTAAACGAAAGTACCTAAAAAGGTATTAGAATGTAGTACGTATATACCTATTTAAAAGGTGTTAAATGAATATAAAACGAAAGTACCTAAGAAGGTACGAGAGTATAGGAGTTTTGTACCTATTGAAAAGGTATTAAAATAAATTTAAAGTAAAGTACCTATGTAGGTATGAATATAAAGTATTATATACCAATAGGTTTTAAAATGAATTTAAAGAAAAGTATCTAAGAAGGCATGAGTTTAAAGTATGTGTACCTATAGAATGGTTTTAAAATGAATTTAAAGTATCTAAGAAGGCATGAGTTTAAAGTATGTGTACCTATAGAAAGGTTTTTCAAATGAATGTAAAGTTCCTAAGAAGGTATATGTTTGAAGTATATTTGTACCTATAGAAAGGTGTTTAAAATTAATTTAAAATAAAGTACCTAAGAAGTTATAAGTATGTTGTACCTATAGAAAGGTTTTAAAATGAGTTTAAAATAAAGTACCTATACGAAAGTGTCCATATAAGAGGCATGAAAATTGCGATAACGATTAAAGGTATGTGCGAGTACCTAAAATAAATGCGTACGAAATGTGATTGTTTGATCCTGATTAAGGTTAAGATAATATAATAAAATATTTCGCTGATGGGGTAAATGAGCCAAAACCACATCGTTAGTAAAAAAACTGAAAGGTAAATTGAATTTGTCTGTAGAAGGCGAGTAAAGGTAAATATTGAAATACCTTTTTTAGCTGTTATAATAATAATAATAATAATAATAATAATAATATTTATTCAGAAAGCAGAATCCATATACATAAAATAGTGAAACACAAGAAGTTTTAACAAAAATACAAGCATTATCTACTATACTGAAAAGGAATCGTATTCATCGTAGCCTATCAGAAGACAGACTAAAATGGTTTTCAATACGCCCGGTCAAAATTAATAGTTTAAATATAAACACCCCTTAAATGTAGTACATATATAAATACATAATGGATACACATAAAAAAATGAAAATTGTAATTAATAACAAACAAAGACATCATAAATACCTACCTAGTCTAGTAGACGAAGCTCATTGAAAATTAGTGAACGTTGCTTCAAGCAATAAATATAAAAATATACAAAGATCAATCAAATAATCACAAATTAATATTTATATTTTAAAATCGATCAAAAGCTGTCCCCGAAGTAACCAAATTTCAACTTATTTTTAAAAGTTACATGACTTAATTTTTTAAACTCTATTGGAATGTCGAGGAATGGAGATATCATCCTTTCTGCGAATATTAATATTGTGTACATCGCTCCTGAATCTTATTTTGTTATACAAGTAGGGGGGAGTTTTAAGAGTGACAATTTTTCGATAGAGACAACAGGTGTGTAAAAAACGCGCTTCCTGAACAGATAGCCAAGACAATTCAAATCGCTTAGCTGACACTCCTTGCCTTTTTTTTAAATTATACACTAATCTAATACAAATATTTTGCATGCGTTGAAGACGTTGACTATCATATCGTGTTACACAAGGGCCATATACCGAATCGCAATAATGCATATGTGAAAATACTAGTGATTCGCACAACGTACGTTTAGCTTGATGAGTTAAGATGTATTTATTTGCATATATCATTTTTATGTTAGTCATACATTTTTTTATAATCTGATTTACGTGTTTTACAAACCGTAGATCCGTATCTAAAAATAAGCCCAAGTTTTTTGATATTTCCGAAGTAGGTAAAGTTTCATTATTTACTATAATCTTAAATTGATCCTTATATTGAAGTCGACAGTGCTTTCGACCAAACAGCAGGGTTTTTGATTTAGAAGAATTTATATCAAGGCAGTAGTCATTAGATAATTGAAAAAGTGCTGTTAAATCCCTAGTTATATTTTTAATGTTATTATGAAAATCTTTAGGGGGAAAGGATATATATATATATATATATATAACTGTGTATCGTCGGCATAAAAATGTGAGCGGCAATGCTGAAGGCAATCTTGAAATAAACAAGTATAAATACAGAAGAATAGAGGCCCGAGAATAGAACCCTGTGGAACACCGTTTGTTATATTTTTTTGGAGAAGATAAACGATTATGTAATTTAACTCTTTGAAACCTATCACTTAGGTAGTTACGTACTAAATTCAAAGCTGTATCGCTAAAACCAATGAAATGCAAGACTCCTAGCAACAGCTGATGATTAATTCTATCAAAGGCTTTACTGTAATCAAGAAGTACTAGAATAGTAAGAAGGTTATTATCACTTGCCGCAATGATATCATCAGTTATTGACAGTAGTGTCGTATTGCAACTATAGTTGCGTCTAAAGCCGGACTGATTTGATGGTATTATTTGATTACCATCTAAATGACTTTGTTTATGAAACTTAAAGTGCATGTATGAAGCTTTAAACGAATGAAATTAGTTTTGGCATGCGTGATGAATTTTTTTATATAGTTATAGAATATAAAAAATATATGTTTGAGTAGGTATCGTAATAGTATTAAATACAAAATTTTAATGTTTTAATACTGCAATGGACCAAGTATAAAATATAATATATTTGAGTTTAAATACAAAACAGAAATGTTGAGACATATTATAATCTTGATTTGGAACTGCTTATGGTACCGAAGATGACACATGTAGAAGATGTAAATCTGCCGTTGAAAATATTCAACATATAATTTCCGGATGCCAAGTACTAGCACAAACGGAATATAAAGTAAGACATGATAATGTAGCGAAAATATTGCATGATTCTATAAGCTTTAGATTAGCCAATATTCGAATTGCTCTTTTTTGTATTACAAAGACTTCTTGACAGTGTGAACCTCCCCAAAAAATAATTCCATAGCACATTGAGGAATAGAATAGACCATAATACACTGATATAAGATAAGAATGATCTACGAATTTTTTAACTTGTTTCAATGCAAAGCAAGCTCTGCTGAGCCTTCCACAAAGTGAATGTAGATGTTCCACCCAAGTTAGATGCTCATCAATTATTACGCCGAGAAATTTTGTCGATTTAGAATATTCTAGTAATGTATTACATAAGTTAATATCCTCTGGATACTTCGTATTCTTGATCAAGTGATCTCTCCTTTAAATGAAAGATTTGCCTGAGAGCCATTCAATATTCTGCTTTCTGTATGACTTTCACAATATTTCTAATGATGATCTCATGAAAGCCTGCATGGACTCAGATATTACGTTACAGGTAGAGGAGGAAGAAACTATTGTGAAAGATATAGATGGTATACAACTCTTTAATGAAATAACTTCATTCAAAGATATTTTTCCAGGTAAAAAACAGCCAATTGAGATACTATAAAATATAGTCAAAAATGATATTATTCCCTATTTTTCAAATTTTGCTCTAGCAATAAGAATTTTTTTAACCTTACCTGTTTCTGTGGCTTTAAGTAAAAGAAGTTTTAGTTGGTTTCCAACTATTAAGTGGTGTACTAAATAAATATTTTCCACCGAAAAAAAATCATAAATTGGTATTTAATTTTATTTAAAACAATAAAAATTCAAAAAACAAAAAAGCTTAGATTATCTAACTCTCCTTTGTTTTTTTCGTTCAATTTGATGATTTGGAGCATGTTTTTTGAGAATATTGTGTTCAGTCCCATCGTAATGCTGCTGCTCAAATCCTGAATGTTCAAGTCCTGAATGTTCATATCCTGAATGCCCATCAAATTCATCTTGTAACGGCGGATATACGGGTTCTTCTTTGTGAGGTACGTGAACAGGTACATGTACAGGTACAGGTACGTATTTTTCTTTTTCGATATGAAGAGGAACGACTTTTTCTTTTTCATGATAGTAGTGATGGTGTTCGGGAACTTTAATTATTTTGGTGTGGTAGACAGTTTTGATCTTTTGTGGAACATGAATTCTATGGTGTACACTAAAATAGATAAGTAAGTATTTAAAAACAAAATTTTAAAGAAGAAGTAGAAGCTACAGTTCATTTTTTTAAATTACTGTCTATAAATTCGTATTCGTTTCAGTAGACATTTATTTACAATTAAGCCAATAATCAATAGCCGGGAAAATGATGACACTTTGCCGTGATTGATGGGAAGATGAAAATGTTGAAGGGCCATTATATTGTTACGCAGCACCCTGCAGTAGCCTGCGGCTATTATAGGAAACTTACAGATAGAAAAAGAAGTGGAATGTTACTCATCGCCCTTCAGTATGCTGCGGTCGTCATAAGTAAAAGTACAAGTAAAAGAAGATAGAATAGTCCAGAAATGTCATTACCCGTCAAAAATTAGGCATTCCAAACTGAATGGCTACCAGTGGGTTCTGACGGGTTATGATATGGCAAAATTATGGCAACCCTGTAGGCCTGGTGATTTGACAAGGTCAATGAAATAGATAATTACATAGATTGATCATCCATATTTTTCAAAATAAACATAAGCTTATGCCTTGAAGTAAAAATGTTAGCAATTATTTTTTTTTAAATATCTAAAAGCTAAAAATTGGTTTTAAAACACATTTTTGCTAAACCGATTCAAATTAATAAATATTTGCCAGGCAATATGGCCGCTCGTAAACGACCAGCTTTGAGCAATCTATATAACTATATATCTGTACCTCGGAGCCAGACTATGTTAAGTCCAAATTGGCCAAATTTTAGGTAAATATGTTAAGTGATTTAAGATTTTGCGGCGCATGGTTCGATATTTTCCATTTTGACGTATCTTTTAAAATAACAAAAACAGCTCATTTTTTAACTACGCTAAGCCCATACTCCATAGTCTAAAATGAATATATAAAAAATGCTCTCCTGAAAAACTAAGTTTTTGGACTTAACATACTCTGGTTCTGGGGTACAGATATGTATCATTGACCCTGTCATTACCCACTGGTAGCACATAAGTATGTGACTGGTAGCCATTTGGACAGGTCGTTGGAATGCCCAATATTCTAAGAAAATCAAAGTATGTGTCTAGACGTCAATTCGCGAAGGTCCGAGAAGCAAGCTATATAAGGATGATCCTGACGTCAGTATTCAGTTTGATGATAGACGTTACATGTTAATGTTATCAGTTCCATTGTTACTGTAAAGTTGAGTTGAAATAAAGATTGATACCAAAAACCTGTGTAACAATATTTTCGTGTTTGATGGACCATCAGTCATTAATTGATGTTGGCCTTGCATTGGGGGATAGTCAATTGCCCCATCGCTTATGTTTGTGATTTTTAAGAACTCATATAATTTTAAATGACATCTTTAAAATGCAATTAGGTTTTGGCTTAGAAAAAAAAGGGTGGAAATTTGGGAATTAATCTACCTAGTGGAAAAAATTAAGGGATCAAAAAAAATCTCGATTTTTGCGATTTTTCGAGTGGCTGTATCTTTGGTAAAAATGGTCGTATGCAAATGAATAAAAAAGCAATTTGAAGCTTGAAGTGTCTAGTTTTCAACCAACAATTAGTACAAAATCCTGATGAATATCATGGATAGAAAATTTTTGAAAACATTTTTTTTTTAATTTTTAGTGTACGGACTTGAAAAAAATGTTCTCAACATAACCACTATATGCATTGGATAGGTGGTTCAGTTAGCTTCAATTCCTTTTTGTGATGGCCTCGAGATGACCCTTCCTTGCTGAGTTATCAAAAAATATGCGTCATTTCCTCTTCTATCGTCAATATCTCAGGAAACAATGGTCGCTCAGAAAATGGAAGGGGGTTTCGGAAACTTCGAATCATTCTTTACAACTTTCTGGTATGTTCCTTTACGAGAAAAATTTTTTTTCATCCCTAGCATGACTGAAGAATTTCGGAAAACAGGTATTTTTGAGGTTTTTTAGAAAATCATGTGCCACATTGAGAATCTTGGAAAAATGAATAATGTTGAGTATGCATCTTACAGGCCATTATTCCCCCAAAAGCTCTACAAAATTTCAACCTGATCTATCAAGCCGTTTCATTGTTTCACGCGAGTGAATTTTTTAAAAAATTGAAGTATCGCGTTTTTCTATCTATGATATTCATTAGGATTTCGTGCTAATTGTTAGTTAGAAAAATTTTTTATTGCAAGATCCATAAACTAGACACTTGAAGCTTCAAATTTTTATTTTTATTATTCACGTACGACAATTATTACCAAAGTTACAGCCATTCGAAAAATCGCAAAAAATCGCAAAAAATCAAGATTTTTTTTATCCCTTAATTTTGTCCACTAGTGTATAAAAGCGTATTTTTCATCCGTTTTTAAACTCTTCGAAATAATTATTTTGTAAGTGGCTGGATTTTTACAAATACCAGATCAATACAGATCAATACAAGAACTAAATTAAGAATTTGTTTGTTGGTACTTGCAAAAGGTGTTTTAAGTTTTATTATTAATTCTTCAAAGTAAGTGTTTTGATAGAATCTCAGGAAAATGGGAAGTACTTAAGTATTAAAATAGTTCTTGTTTTGTAGTAATACAAACCAATTTTAAAATTACCATTTACTTGACCACCTCTACATATTTACACATATTTTCCTGGATTTAAAACAAGAGTAATAGTGTGTCAGTAGATCAAATTAGTTTTATCGCATTTTTAGGTGTAATTTACTGCCATATTTTATTTTTCTTAATACCCTGCTATAGGAGTTATCATCCTTTTCAGGGTGGCTTGCCACTCAGTTGGAAAGTCTACCAGCGATAACACAATGCTTGTAGTACAGGTCAATAAAACTTCACTTGAAAATAAATTTCTTTTTGAATGGATATAAAATAATATTTTTAATATTTAAAAATTCCTCAAATACCAGATTTTTGATATACCTAACGCATACTATAATTTTTCAGTAAAAATTATGAAAAATAAATATTTTATAGAGACAGTAATAAAAATGGGGTCATAGACTATCGCCCTGCATTTTATTTATCTATTTACCTCCCATTTGACTTCGAGTTTTTAGATTTTAACATATGAAGAAAATAATATTTCTACTTCTAGAGTAGAATAGGGATTCCACATGAGCTTTATATCGCTTTCTGAATAGCCCTACCTAGGAGAAACCTAGAATGACAATGTCAAATCAAATAATACGCTAGTTCAATGTGATGTCATTTTGGTTCCACTGACACTTAATTCTAACCAAACTTTTAACAAAAACATAAATAAATTTGACATATACGTTTTTCGGAACACACTAGTTCGCTCCGGCGGTCAGATTTTAATCCCCGACCCGAAAAGGTCATAGGTAAGTTCGCTCCGGCACTAAATTTACGAGGGATGATTTATTTCCAGGAAGGACACTCACTTTAATGTGTTTATTGTATCTTAGATTGGGTTTTTCGGCTTATTTTTATTACCTGGAAGGAGGCTCATTGAAAACGTAATTAATAGAATTAGGTACATTTTTCTAAGTGGGTCAAGTATGTTCTTTTATTTTCATTATTGTGAAAGTTTTAGTGGAGTCAGGGTGAAAATATTGATTGATAATTTTAAAGTAAAAACAGTTAAAAATATGAATTCTGCTGAAGTTAGTGAAATGTTGAGTGAAAAGGGAAAACCTATGTTGATAATCAACGGTTTTAAGTTTAACTTCCATAAAACGTTATCTGGAAATGTAAAACGGTGGCAATGTACGCAACGAGGTGGCTGTAAATCTTTTATAAAAACTGGAGGTTCGAACACTACCATCATTGACTATTACGAGGTTCATAATCACTCAGCCGAATTAACATCAACGTTAAATCGCCAACAATTAAGTAACTCGATAAAAAGACGGGCAGTTGAAGACATATGTGAAAAACCATCAAAATTATTGCATACGGAATTAAAAAAGCAGGATGTCGAATCGTTAACCGTTAATGACGTGTTTTTGATTCGAAAAAATATATATAACAACAGAATGAAGGTGCTCCCAAAAACACCAACTTCTCTGCAAGGAGTGCAGGAAACCTTAAATAAAATGATGGTGGTGACACATAAAAACGAAAACTTTTTAGTTAAAAATGATTTTGACACTAATATAGTCATTTTTGCATGTGAAACAAATTTCAAGTTTTTGTGTAAATCAACAAGTGTGTACGTTGACGGAACATTTAAATGTTGCACGAAATTTTTGTACCAACTTTTTACCATCCACGGACTCGAAAATGAACATTATGTACCATTGGTTTTTATTCTTTTACCAAATAAGGAGGAGAAATCGTACAAAAGTGCCCTTCAGTTTGTAAAAGAAGAGTGCTCTAAACTAAATTTAATATTTAACCCGTCGGTAGTTTACGCAGATTTTGAAAAAGCAATTCATAATGCAGTTCATAAGATTTTACCAGCTTCTACAATTAAAGGATGCCGATTTCATTTAGGACAATCTTGGTAAGTTTATAAACAATAAAATATTTATACAATACGCCTTATGATTATTGTCGATTAGGTGTTTCATAAGATGTTAAGTATTAAATCAAACTCTACGATAATTTAAAAATTTTAAATAACAGTTTAATAATTGCTGTAAAAGAGAACATAATAAAACAATTATTATAAATCTGTTAAAAAAGTAAAACATCGTAGAAGATGATTTTATTATTTAAGCTCACTTAGTGCTCTAACCTAATTTTTTTATTTGAATTTCTTTAAATAAAATAAATGTCAAGTACTTGGAAAAACTGGAAGAGAAGCAGATACTTTCAAAAAAAAAAAAGCAAACTCTGACAGTATTTTGAGTATCACAGTTACTATTTATTGTACATTATACATTACATATACCTAAATTATATTTTCAATTCAGCGAACCACCAACGCATGTGAAAGTTTTTATGCAAAATTTAATGCTCTGTTTTATTCTCCACATCCAAATATTTTTCAGTTTTTAGAGATTTTAAAAAATATTCAAATAGATACTTACATAAAGATTAAAAGTTTAAGTTTACCAAAAAAAGTGTATCGGAGAGAAGCACGTTTGAGGAAAGAATTTGCAGAGAAACAAATTTCTCTGTTAAATCAAAATGATAATGCATATACTATATTTGATTTTGTTAAAATTATGTCTCATAGGTATAAGAGAATAGAAAAATAGTTTTTAAATATTAGTATTTTTAGGAACACTCAAATATTCGTAGGTACCCGATATATTGTATTATAATTATATTATTTTAATATGTATATATTTTAGTTTTGGTAAATAAATAATAGCTTTTTTAAATAAAACAATCTTTTTTATTTTTTAATGTTCCAACACAAGAACCTACCTGGGGCTAATCGACCCCTTTGTAATCTACCTGAGGGCGGTAGATAAACCGGAGCGAATTAGTATAGTACCTTGGGAGCGAACTAGTATACGATTAACAAGCTCGACTGACCGCGGGAGCGAACTAGTATGCACCCACGTTTTTACTGTTTTTAGTTTATTTCTAAATATTGTTTACAGGTCATAAAAAATAGTTTAAAGGTATGTAATTGGTAACTAAACGATTGTATATTTGACGCATGTTATCTACTTACTTTAGGAATACATCTATTAGTGGTGCCGCGAACCTCTCGAACGAGACGAGAGAGACATTTTCTCTCGAAAACAGATTCGAGACGAGATTTTCTCGTTTCTCTCGAGCTCTCTCGGGCTTTCTCGAACAATTTTGTCTCTGCTTATTTGAAATGTTCAATTGATTATCGTAACTTAAAATTTTAACATATTAGATTTCGAAATAGTCAAAAAGCTAACTATAACACACCTATTCTATATATATTAAATAGTAACAAATGATACTTGTGTTATTAAGATTTTATAAATAGTGATTTATAAGAAAAAATATTTCTCATTTCATTTATTTAAAATTTATATAATAATTTCTTATATTTAATCCATTCTGCTTTTCTGAGTTTAATTCTGAAGATAAGTTTTTTTTATTTTGGTGTCATCGGTATTAACTACTAAGGTTATTAGCCTCGTGTTCTGTGTAGGCTTTGTTACTGCTTCCCAGCGCCACTTTAGGAACAGCACTGTTAATTAGAACTCAACAGTGAATGGTCGAGTGGGGAATCCTACCAAGGCATCAGAATTAATTTTAAATAATTAAATTAAATGAAAAAATCCCGACCAACGTTGGATCCGCAGGCAGAGACTCTACCACTGAACCACCCACCTCCTAAGAAAAATTTTAAGCGTTTTTTCGAAAAACTGTTAAAGAAAAGGTAATACACACGAATGTATTATATACAGTGAAGAAGAAAATTGTACTATTTTAACTTTTAAATGAAAAAAGATAATGACAAAACAAAAACGAGGTAAAACTCAAGAGATATTGTATTTTTGTTATAACGAGATGCACTTTACTTGAGACACGTAAGATAGAGGAAGTTACTAGCTTTAAATTTTCTAATGGAAAGTAGGGTCATGTGATAACTCATTTAAAAGATATTTTCTATATTTTTACAACAGATTTAGGTTTTTATGTTTTTACAGAAATTACATTAAATAAATTCATAAAGTTGGTTAAATTCTTTATTTTATTTACCGCTTTAACCTCAAAGGATCATTACCGGAGGTATAATACCTTATAAATGCTGTTTTTTACAATAGTATACAATGGATAATTAACATTTTGGCTAATACAGAGTAAATGTCAGTATCTTTTATAAATTTAGGTAATTTTTTACTGTTAGAGGGATTTAACACTGCACAAATGGCAATTTTTTGTAGCTGGTACTTTGTTCTTATACAGACATGTTTTGGGCCTTTACTAATAAGTTACATTCTTGATAACTCTCGTATTAACAATTATTGTTAATTACTAAGGAAACTCTTCTTGTAATAAATAAATTAGGAATATCAAAGGTGATTTAAAAATCACTTGACGTATTACGTTTTTTATTCATAACTTCTTAGCAAAAAAAAGCTTATTAAAAAATTATCTTCTAACATTATCTAACGTTTCTAGGATTATTGCGGCACACGAGGATTATCAAAAATGTAATTTTCGCTTGGACTTAAATATAATCAAAATATCTTTTAAATGAGGTATTACATGACTTTACTTTCCATTAGAAAATTTAAAGATAGTAACGCTCTCTATTTTACGTCTCAAGTAAAGTGCATCTCATTACAACAGAAATATCATAATGTTTCTCTAATTTCACATAGTTTTTGTTTTATGTCTCTATCTTCTTGAATTTTGAAAACACTACAAAATGCTTTCATTTGACATCGCAGGATTGCAAGACAAAGTATTTTCGATTTTAGTTAACGCCTAATCTGGGCCACTTATTATACTTCAAATTTCAATTGTAAAACGACTGTGACAGACGGACAGACAGAGAGACATAAGTGTTTATTATTGCCAAATTTGGGTACTAATGCGCAAATTACTTGAAAAATTCTTTGTTTTTGTCTTACAAATTTTACCAGTCTTTCATGTTTCGTCTTTTTCAAATTTAAATTTGATATTGTTTTATCACGAGAGAAACGAGACGAGACAAGACGAGAGAAATGCTCTCTCGAGCGAGAAAAGCGTCTTCTCGTCGAAACGAGAGAATAGTTTTCTCTCGCCTTACGAGACGAGACGAGAGAGGCCACTTTCTCGTCTTGTCTTGTCTCGCGGCATCACTAATATTTATAAAAGTGAAAAAACGTTATAATTTAGGTAAACAAAACGAACAAAACGCATGCACTCAAAAAATCTACTGTCACTTTAATTGTCAGTGGAACCATAATTACATCATCACTGAACTACCGTAATATAACACGCGGAAAGTAATTGTGTTGTATTATAATATGGTCGCAACATGTATTCTCATGGCCTTTGTGCTTTAAGTTTACAGAGGACATGTTAATAATATTACTCTATAGGGGTTATGATGGACAAGCAATGTTATTTTTAACAGACACGTTATTTTTGAACAGGTTATTTCTGTGTGTTTACAAGTATTAGAAATTCAAAATTTAAAAAACCGACTTCAAAAACGTGCAGATGCCATCACCACATCCTAATTAAATTTATATGGAACCACCCCTGAGGTACCCCCTTACTAATAAAAAAAGAATCATATAAATCGAACAAGGTGGTAAAGCATTACCGCTAAACATACAAAAACATACAAAAAAATGAAGAGTTTAAGGATTTTCTTATGGACCCAATTAATAAATTTTGACCAAATTTATATGGGACACCCTTGAAGCACCCATTTTCTAACAAAAAAAGAATCATTGAAATCCGACTCCGTGTTAAAGAATTATTGCTGAACATACATAAAAAAAATATCGCGACGAAATGATAATTGATAATAAAATAACAAACCAGTTAAAAATAACACAGGTTGTCAATCATAACCTCCTAATACATTTCAGTAATATAAGTGACAAAAAAAATAATGAAAACTTATTATAAAAGCTCTTACTGATGATGGCTGTGTCCTGGCACTGGAGCTGTTTGAACCAATATCAACAAAGAGGATATTAATAGTAGTATCTGCAAGAGAGAAATATTTATTAAACAAGAATCAATACTGTAAACCTTATAGGTGTAAAAATAACTAACTAAGAGTCTGAATCTAAGCAGCAACAATAGTAACGGCAACAAGACAACTAATTCATATTTATATTGGAGTGATTTTAATCTATTCCCGCTAGGTTTTAATTAATACTTTTAAGCATATGTATATCTATCAATTTGTATTACCAAATCAACCAAATTTTTAAAATTTTAACATTAACATTATTCAACAAGTAAAAAGCAATAATTAAGCATACAAATAAGTAAACAAACATGCAAATAAGCATCCTAAACCACCAAAGAAACACGTGAAACAAACAACACGCAAAAAAGCATCCAAAGCAATTAAACAATACGCCAGCAATGACACAAATTACTCTTAAAAAACACTATAAGGGATACCAATAGCTCTATTAATTATTGCAATTATCTTATTTTATTAAGGAACCTAATCATAATTAATATTTTCTATCTGAAGCCCTAAGGGAATTAATATAGAAAATAAGAGCATTTGCTGATAAATGATCAACAATAGCATTCTTTACACAAATAATCTGTTAGATAAGAGAGTAAAATACTAATAGAAACTGTATCAATTCTCCCTTATACCAGGACGTTGTAAGGGAGAATTGATACAGATATGGCTTTAAAGAAACGAAATGGAAGCTTCACGGGGAGTGAGGAGTAAAGGCTCGCGTTTTACTCAAAATACACTTCCCTGGAACGCTCTTTTTCTAATAAGGAACACATGTAACGTAAACAGGCCCTCTAAAGAGACCCTAGTCGTTCTATCCCCAGTAATGTAAAGCCTAACCGTACACGAAATAATAATACCTCGATATACTCTGTCAAGGTTATGCCGACGACAGAGTCATATTTGCTAGAGGCAAGTTTATAAATATATCCTGTGTCATATAGTCCAAAGAGAACCAGAACATACCAAAAAATAATGCCACCAAAACAACGCTAATAACCTTTTCAAGAAAAAGAGAACTCAATCTGAAAACCATCAAATTAGACTGGATAGACATAGAATAGAAAAAAAGGTATATATCTAGGTATATACTTGGACATACATAAGAAAGAAGTAGTTAATAAGGTCACAAAAGCCCTAATGATATAAAAGCAAAATATGGGGAAGTAAGCCAAACACTCTGCGCTGGATGTATACAGCAATAGTGAGACCCATCAAAACTTACGAGAATGTTCGATTAACAGAACTAGTTTAGCTACTATAAGTGCAAATATCTCAAAAGTACAAAGAATAGCCTGTGTTTGCATTACCAGTGCATCGAGAACCTGCCCTACGGCCGCAATGGAGGATATCTTAAACCTAACCCTTTACTTTTAAAGCTAGAGAACTTGGCAAAAAGGACAAGATATATAATGATCGGAGTAAACAAATGAAAGTATATTAGCTTTAGGACCGAAAATCCAAAAATCCATCGTGCAACAGAAAGGCCTGCTATTTAGTAATGTACCGATGGTACCAAAACCACTTGAATTGGTGTGTATGGGGTTAGAACTAAACACTGAAAGTTTGGGTTCATACTCAAGCATTTTTAAAACAGAAATTTACGCAATTCAGAAGTGAATCCAATTTAATATTGAGAGAAACTCTCGCAGGCCAGAGATTATCATCATGTTCAAAAGCCAAGCAGCCATCAAAGCGCTGAAATCTTACATAATCAACTCGAAAATGGTTTGAAGATGCCTAGAAAAACGGAATGAGTTAGGCATTGAAAATACAGTTAGTCTCACTTGAGTCCCAGTACATAATGGAGTAAAGGGTAACGAGATTGCAGATAATCTCGGGAGGATATGGACTTAATCGGTATATTAAGAGAGCTTAAAAAAAAATTTGGGCAATAAATCAATTGTTAATTGGAATAATCTGTTAGGGCTAAGATAGGCTAAGATACTTCTGAGTGAATATAACGTATTGACCTGACCAAGAATAGGCTACGCATCGTAACATAATATCCTTACCAGGCACTTCAAATTCGAAGGTCATCTTAGTAAACTGACAGTAGTGGAAGATAGTGAGTGCAGATTCTTTAAGGAGGAGAAGGAGGAGGAGGGGAAGGAGGAGGAAGAAACCTCAATTTAAATTCTGAATAAATGTGTAGCACTCCAGAATCCAAGGGTACTATACTTAGAGGCATGTCAAAAAGAAGAGGATAATCTACCCAATTTGGAGCCACTCTAAATCCTACACTTCCTTGAGAAGATAGGTTGGAAGAGGACACAATACATCTTTACGGTCGCAGTGTATTAATATCACATAGCCAACATAACATAACAAAAACTAAAACTAAAAAACAAAATAATCTTTCGCGTTAAATAAAAAATAAATAAAATTAACATATGCTATTTTACTTTGTATGGAAAATATCAACAAAAATCTCAAAAAAGGGGAAAATATTGTAGGTACATGCACGCACTACATACTATCTCCTCCCTTCATATTTTTTATTCTCTCCATGTAACCTCAATTTTCGTGGCAGTTCTAGTAGAAGGTAAAGATTCAATACCTTGTCTATTTATCAGTGGCGGCTCGTGACCAAAACATTGGGGTTCATAATGACAGAGTACAGATTTAGGTAAAAAACTTTATAGTTTATAATATACTTAAATCTGTACCGAGATCATTGTTAACTCCCAATATTTTGGTTACAAGCTGCCACTATTATTTACCATGACTACTTTGCAACAGTCGAATTATTTATTTCGCAGAATTGTCGTTATATATTTTTTTACTTGTCATATATGAAGCCAAACCAAACACTTTTTGGATCTAATCTATCTATTGGACTGACAATATCGGTAGTGACAAACCTAATTTAAGAACATTCACTTGTTAAATTTAAGGAAAGATGGGATGAAACAAGAAGTTGCAGACTTGCCAAGATGCTTGACTATGACTAGACAATCTGCGCCTTATCACAGGCATTCTGACTGGATATTGCCAAGTACGGAATTCGCACTCTGTAGGGGGAGCGAACAAAAAGATGAGACCATTGAGCATATCCTTTACGATTGCCCAACGCTCTCATTTATTAGAAGATTTGTGTTCTGGTAGAATTGGCTAGCACCGGCCGATATAAGAGAAGTACCTCTTGGTGACGTTGTCAATTACTTTAAATCTGTAGGCTGGCTCACGAACTAAGAGGTGCCTATCTGCTTAGAAGATTGGATTGTAGGCCTAATGTGGGTTATCCCATCCTCCACACGTTATAGGAGAGAAAGATGTCTCGTATCTCCGTCTTTGTCGGTCCTGGCCTACTTTATAAACATGATTTGTGAATCACTCTTTACTATATTTTATACATTGAACATTATTACTAAAAACAACTTTATGCATATATTACCGGAAACTTCAATATGAGATCCCACATTTATACAGGGTGGAGCATAATGGAAGGGCGTTTTTGAAATAACAATAACATTGCTTCTTTTTAACAAAAAAAATTTAAAAAAAAACGAAGTTTACATATTACATATTACCATTTAACAACTAAAATGTGAAATTGTGTTTTGAAAATCATGTCAGGCAGATGACGACCGTTTTCTGCAATGCACTGCTGTAGTCACTCCTCAAAGTTCCGCATCACCCTCGCACACAAGTCGATGTCAATTGCCCTAATTTGTGCTGTGATTGCTTTTTTCAACTCTTGCAGATTTCGAGGCTTATCGGCATAGACTTTGTCTTTTAGGAATCCCATAAAAAAATAATCAGCTGCTGAGAGATCAGGGGAACGAGGGGGCCATGGCACATCACCGAAGCGGGAGATTACGTGTCGAGAGAAAATGCGACGCACAACTACGGAAGCTGGTGTCCTTTTTCTAAAACTCTGTACCCACCTGTTGATTGTGTCACGTTTAGGAACTGAACCGTTACGACCGATATTGAAGCGTTGTCGAAAGCGCCGCTGCACAACAATAACAGACTCGCCCGATTTTAAATACTCCTCAACTGCGAAAGCGTGATGCTCTCTTGTCCAGATAACCATTGTGACTAACAAACGGTAAGCTTTCCTGAATTTAGCAATATTAACCGCGGCTCTCTACCCCCACCCGTTCACGTTTACTAGCCGATCTAAAAACGCTTTTCCATTATGCCCCACCCTGTACTAAAATATTTAATTTTAGTTAGTAGATTTTAGTAGGATCTATCTTAGCAGATTTTCGCAATGCTTAATAGATTTCGCAGTATCCTCCAAAATGTATTTTATTCTACTACTTCTCACGAGTCGCCATTGAAACACCATAGAATATTCCACAGGGCGGTACAATAACGAAACTTTGCGATACTCCACAGTAGAAGAGATCTAGGGGCACCAGAACACTTTCAGACGTACCCCATTGGGTTTAATCCTAGTGGGGGGCCCGCGTTGGTTGGAAGGCTACTGATCATCGAAAAGGCCTATGGGTCGACGAGGAGGCCTAGGCCTCTGCAGACTTAAAAACGAAGAATAATGGTGCCGAATGGGCTGCGCGAGAGAATTAATTAAAAAATAAATGCTGGCTGAATGTCTGACGACAAGTGTGGCCATAGTAACTAGAGAAGAAGAATTAATACGAAACTATAGGTATATAGGTCTGAAATTCATAAATAGTAAGCTGTAAAAATATTAGGAATTAATTTAAAAATACAAAATTGTTATAAAACGTATTTTTGATGCAACTGTATTAATTTTTATTTTCTAGTTACTATGGCCACACCTGTCGTCAGACATTCAGCCAGCATTTATTTTTTAAATAATTCTCTCGCGCAGCCCATTCGTCACCATTCTCCTTCGTTTTTAAGTCTGCAGAGTCTTAGGCCCTCCTCGTCGTCCCGTAGGCCTCCCGACGATCCTTAGGCCTCCCAGCCAACGCGAGCTTCCACTAGGATTAAACCCAATGGAATGTTTTCGTGTATTACGTCTGAAAGTATTCTGGTGCCCCTAGATTTCTTCTACTCTCCACCTTGGACGCTCATAATAACTGCATGATTTTCCGCATCGCACCTGTTAAAGAGCTCTTCAGTGTACTCGCGTATCTGGGACAACACTAATCATTTGTAGTGCGCTTGTGGTATGCGTTTTATTTGTACATCGGTCTCTTTTTGACAGAGTAGGTAAGCTGTGTCCAGGCCGTTGGTGTTTATGCCAGTCGGCGTAGCCAGGTATGGATTGAAATTTTCAGGTGAGAAGTCGTTGCTCCGTCTTATTGTTGTCACGGCATAATTAATATTTGTTCATGTATGTGAAATTTGCTTCTAAGGTATATAAAATACTACTGCTAGTAAATGAAAACAAATAAGACGCATTCACACAAATACCTCCCACTACAGAACTTACAAATGATTAGTGTTGTTCCCGATACGCGAGTCTCCAGTGTTATGCTTTTGTGGGGACACCTTCCTCCTTGATGGATCTTCCAATAACTTTCACGAAGCACAGTTCAAGGAAGGGTAATAAGGACAAAACGTACCCATCAGGTACCCCTTTATCTCTTAGATATATTTTTTATTACTTCTTCGACCGCTCTGTTGTAACCTTATTTATTTCGTTTTTTTTTTACTCAAATGGTGCAAGCATTTAGGCATTATGGGACCATCAATAGATTTATTACCCTATTAAAATTTCTGAGCGAACTCTCCTTTTCCTCTTGATTCCTCTAATTTTGTTGTTTACAGATTTTTGTAGCTAACTACATAATTTAATTGCATCATCTAAATAAAAACTGGGTAATATACGATTTAATGTTTTCCATTCAAATTAATACCTCTATGTAAATACTTCTACTTTCTACACTGAATCACAAATCATTTTGTTAATCAAACAAACGAATGAATTAAATCCATTTTTATTTCTTTTTCAAACATTCATCCTACGAATACCTACGTAATTACTAGAAAATTAGAACAATTATTCGCTCAAGTTAAATGCAAATTAACATAAAAAAAATTGCATTGTATCATACAATTAATAAAAACAAATATTTTGTAATCCAGCTGGAATTTAAATAAAAATAGCCTCATATATTGAAGAATATTTTTATTGTAATTAATTGTAAAGTAATTTCGAGATATATTGCGACACCGCAAGCGTCCCTTCCAATTCTTCTTCGATCCCACTCTGACGCATTGTAGGTGAAGTTGTCGCAATATTTCTCATCATTTCATATCATGTTGCTTTAGAAGATGAATAACTAACCTTATATTAATTTTTTTCTAATTAATATATCAGTAATTAACTTTTATCCCTTTGACTGTCAAAATCTCATTAAAAATGTTCTTATAAGCCGCATAAATGTGACGTCATGAGCCTAACAAAAAAAAACCATCATTAATGTTGACATAAGCACAATTAGAATTTTTTTTAATAGGAATTTATATTGTTTACACATCGTAAAAAATAATATAAAGGTAACTAGTTACATAAAGTTGAACGTTATATAACTGGTTACGAAAAAATCATTGTCACCAGTTCTGGAAAGAAAACAAAAATATACCTTTTTTGGTTTTAAAATCAGTATGTATACAATGTTATTGAAAGTTTATATCGAAGGAAGACGGGTTGGCTATATTAAAATAGATTTTGTTAGTGAACATACAAGCTAGTAATACTTCTGTTTTGGTCCTTATTTTCCATTCTAAATTTGCACAAAATAATCGAAACACTTTCCCCTACAAAATAACTTTAACAAGCAAGATAAACACACAACACTTGGTTGAAAATATTATATGATTTTCTATTTTCTAAATATTCTAATGCCCGAAAGTGATTTTGGTTGCATAGTTGTTACAATTTTTTTACTAAACACAATTTTGTAAATAATTTAGTCAAAATTAGAACAAAATATTTGGTTTGGTTCATTTTTCTACGGCATCAAACACTAATGTGCCGCATTCTGCAAAATATCTTCACTAAAATGGACGATTCAAGCTAAGCAATACGCCCTTGGGTGAAGATTTTACTAATAATACTGGTAAGTAGTAATCATCACAAAGCACGTATCTTCCAGAGACCCCACGCCAATGTTAGACTTTTAAACCAAATTAGCACCGTGTTTGGAGCAGGAACTAAAATGACAATTGACAGATGGTGGTAAATTCAAAATGTAATTTTTAGTAGTTCTAAATTAAATTTTAAATGATTTCCAGATAAATTATTTTATAAAATAAAGTATGGAACTAACAAGTTCGAAACTTTTATTTTACAAAATAATTTAGATCGATTATGCCAAATTAGAGGAATTAATTTGTTATAAGGGGTCTGATGTGGAGAGTTGGTTCTGCATATTATTATTAAATAAATAAAAGATAGAATAGAATAAAGAAAGAATAGGAACATTCTTAAAATATGTTTATTAATAACTTAAATATTATTAGATAAAATTAAATACAAATAATAATACATATTTAACGAATATTTACTTCGAGCAAATATGTATACAATCTCAAATCTTTAAAATATCAATATATTTAAATGTGGAGTAGAGACACTAAAGTAATATATTTTGTAAATGTATTTTTAACCGAGGACAAATGTAATATACACAAGTATTGGAATAAAAGGTAAATCCTTTTAATTATTCATTCAATGATAAATATTTTCCGTCCAAATAAAGATGGTGGTATATTTACTCTCTTATGTGAAAAATAATTTCGGAATCTAGTCCAGTGATAAATTGATTATCAATTAGTTGTTGTACCCGTTTGTCTTTTTATGATGTATGGTGAATCCATGAAGTTTTTCTCGAAGTTTTCAACGTAGTACCAAAATTATTGCAACACACATATCTTTGGATTCTTTGGTTAAGTTTGGTTGTCTTTCACCCATAAAAAATAAAAATGGAGGAAGAAATCATAATTTCACCAGTAGCCCTATCTAGAGTTTGGAGTCAATAGCATAAGAAATGTCATTTGTCGGTTTTGACCATAGATTAGAGTAATGTGAATAGATGGAAAACTTAATGGTAAAATTCTGAGGCGATGTGCTGCCATCTATCAAATTGGAGTGGTACTTACATTCAATATGGCCGCCACGAGCGGGCTTTTTGAAATTTAAATTTGCCCAAATCGGCCAGCAATGTTGCACTTCCAGTCTCCTTGGTGGAACGGATTTTTAGTATGTCAAATATAGCATATATTCTATCCAGTAAAATAATACAGATAAGTGGTCATTCACGTGGAACCTCTATTTTGTGGTAGTCACTGAACTCAATAATTATTAGGACTGGCTCGCCTCCTCCGTCCCCCTGATTTTTATTGTGCTATTTTCATATCTTAACTTGCTTACTCTAAAATAAATTTTACCGATGATGTAGGTGAGATATTCTGTAATTTAACTAAGGGATTTGACTGTATTAATTTTAAAAAACTTCAAGATTACGGAATCAAAGACGAAGTGCTGATAAAATCTTATATTTCAAAACATAAGCAAGTTCAGACTCTCAAGTTTTAGATATAAGTTTGGGTGTCATCAGAAAAAAAAAATCTCCGTGGCCACTGAATGTAGTTCTTTCGAAACCACTTATAATAACAGAAAGAAAGGGATTGGGTGGCTCAGTGGTTATAGTGTGGACTTTTGGATCCAAGGGTCCCGTGTTCGAATTCCGCCAATTATTGGATTCTAATTAACAGTGCTGTTTCTAAAGTGACGATGGGAAACAGTCACAAAGCCTACACCGAGTACGAGTCTAATAAACTTAGTAGTTAAAGGCAATGACATCGAATTAAAAAAAGTAAAAAAAAAATTCCTTGGTTTATTCAGTCATGTTTTTATTTTCTATCGTTTAGCACAGCACTACATGTGTTTCGAAAAAAAAAATTTCCATCTTCGGGTGCAGTCAAAATTTAAAAAATTTAAAAGAAACACATGGGGACGATTACAAACAGTTTAAACATTTTTAAAATAACAGAAAGCCATCTTTCAGTTTCAGCGTGTAAAGGTGTATTCGAAATAATATTGATTTGGTTTACACGATAACGATAAAGTATGGAAACAAAAAGATGAGTTTTTTATAAAGTTAAAAATTACCAGTCGCGTTACAGTGAAGTATTAGAAAGCTTACAATTATTTAATAATATTAAAATAAACATTTGACAAATCTTTTATGCCCGTTTTATTACTTACAGAGTTGTTATTTTTTTTAATATGTATCATCTCAAGGATTGTTCTTTTGTTGAGATTAGGTTAGTTTTTTTTTTTTTTTTGTTAGAGTATTGTTACTAGTCATTACTGACTAACCCACAATTTTAATCTAAAAATCTTATAAACGAATTACTTATCTAAGAAGTCCCCATTGGGCTGTCTTAATTGTTTCTATAGGAAAGCATCACAAGTTGGCGTGACGATTTATTACACTGTTTTACACTAGCACTAACATTAACGTTCACTGCACTAGCTCAAATGGCTTCTTCCTTTTGAGCCTTCTATTGAGTGCAGAGTTGTCCAGTAATTGCAGCGCTTCTTCGTTGACGTGGGAGTGGAGTCGACCTTCATGTTTCGCAGCAAACCTCTTCATTTTCTCTTCGATTGTTGGCATCTTCAGGTCTCTATGAAGATAATCATTTCGATAGAACCAAGGTGTATCAACAATGCATCTTAGGACTTTATTTTGGAAAACTTGTATCATGTTGATATTACTCTTGCTGACACATCCCCATAGCTGTATGCCATAAATCCAGATTGGTTTTAGGATTTGTTTATAAATCAGCAGTTTGTTGTACACTGACAATTTGGATTTTCTTCCTAGGAGCCAATACATTTTTTTAAAATTTAATTCAAGTTCTTTACGCTTTCTTTTGTGTGCTTTTTCCATTTAAGTCTTACATCTAGGTTCATCCCTAGGTATTTGGCCGATTCGTGTTGCGGAATAACGTCATTGTTTATTCTTATTTGTTTTTGTTTATTTGGTGGAAGAGTAAAATCAACATGCACTGATTTAGTTTGATTTATTTTTATTTTCCACTTTTTTGTCCATCGATTAAAGTTTTTCTGAGGTCTCTGTATTAGTTCCGCCAACTACCAATATTTCAGTGTCATCCGCAAATGTTGCTATTTTAACACATTGTTGTTGAGGGATATCGCTGGTGTATAATAAGTAAACACCGGTCCAAGCACACTGCCTTGTGGGACACTTGCTTTAATTTCTTTCATTTCGGAGTATGCCTCGTCTTGCATTTCTCTTAAACATTCTTCCCGTTAGATATGATTGTAGAATGTCGACATATTGTCTAGAAAGTATTTTTTTAAGTTTTTATATCAGGCCAGCGTGACAAATCTTGTCAAATGCTTGTGATACATCAAGCAATATAGCTGAGCATATATATTTTTCTTCGCAAGCTCTTTGAAATCATATCGGCTATCCTGTCTACTTGATATGTTGTCGAGTATTTGTTTCTAAAACCAAATTGGTACGAAGGGATCAGATTTTTATTTTTAATTATTGGTTTTAGTCGTTTTAGTAGTAGTTTTTCAAATAACTTAGATATTATCGATAAACAATGATATAGGTCTATATGATGACACTTCATTTAGGCTTAGACTTAGACTTAGGAATTAGAATAACTTCAGCCATTTTCCACGTATCAGGTATATATTTAAGGTGAAATGCTGCATTTATGTCAATTTAACAATAGCCTTCCGTGGTAGTTTCTTTAATATTTCTCCAGTAATAAGGTCATATCCTGGGGCTTTCTGTGAGTTGATGTTTGTCTAAATGTCTTTCATAACTTCATTGGGAGTAACTAGCCTAATTTCAAGTTGTTCCATATTATGGATGAACTTATTAGGAGTGTCTTGATTTTCATCTAATTGGAACGTCTTTTGTAGGTGGTCAGCGAAAATATCAGCTCTTTGTAAATTGTCTCTTGCCCATTTGTTATCTGCTATTCTGATAGGAGGACAGTGTTTACACTATTTTTTCATCTTTTTAGTTGCTTTCCAGAGTAAATAATTAGTTTATTTGTCATCTGCTAGCCCTATTAAGTATCTGTTGAAGGATTCTTCTTTGTGATTTAGGATTTCTCTTCTCGGTCTTTGGGTAGCCTTATTTAATATATTTTTATCTTGATTGATCTTGTCATCTGCCATTTCTTTCTTAGTTTTCTTTTTTCTGCTACCAGTTCTCTTATCTTGACAGGATAGTTTTTTCAAGCTGTTAATCTTCTTACTTTAGGTGTGTTTTTCCATGCAGCTTACTGAACTTTTCCAGTTCTTTATCTAGCTGATTTTTCGTTTTTAGTGTTATGGTCAGTTGAATAGTATTTGTTAAGTCCTCTTGAAAACCATCCCAATTCGTTTTCCGATTTTCTAGGATCGGTTTGGCTTCTTTTTGAATAACATTATCACTTAGAGTAAGGATTACTGCATAATGGTCTGAATCCATATCAAAATTTCTTCTACCTTTGTATAATTTGGTGAAATAAAGAAATCCAAAAGGTCTGAAATCTTATTTGGGTCGGTGGGCCAATAGGTGGGTTTTTCAGAAGATTGGTATGTACAACCAAGTTCTGATGCAGCTCGATGCAATTCTTTTCCTTTGACTGTGGTTAATTTTAAACCCCAGTTGGTGTTTTTTGAGTTGTAATCTCCATCGATTATAGATTTGTTACCTAGTTTTTTGAGTACATTGAGATAATTTTCCTTTTTCTGGTTGTATCTTGGTGGGCAATAGATTGCAGCTATTGTAATTTTGTTCCCCTTTATGTTAATGGTGCTAACGGTTACCTGATTTTCTGGTTCTTGGATGCCTGGTTTCTCATAGAGGGAAATGTCATTTTTAATAATTAACACACTTCCTCCTCTTGCTGCATTTGATGGATGGATAGTATGATAGAAGTTATATCCTCTGCATTTAATGTATGACTCTGTTGTAAGGTGGGTCTCAGAAATCAGACATATATCTATTTTTTGTACTTCCAAGAAAACTTGGATATCAGTTTGTTTTTGGAGAATACCATTGGCATTCCAAGCGGCTATTCTAATATCTCTTTTGTCCATTGGTGTTTTTGTTATATGTTTGGGGTGTATTTAATTCTTCTAGCTTCTGGAGCCTGTCAGAGAGTGAATCTATTCTGGTTATTAAGGTAAAAATAATTCATGAGTAGTACTTTCTGCTAAGCTGGCTGACTGTACAGTATGCTGTGCAATTTGTAGCGTGGGATTCATGGCTGCTTGTGACCTTTGAATTGGTTGCTCCTCTGAGTTTGTTACCTGAGAATGTTATTTCATTTCTGACAGTAGGAAAAGCGTTTATGGGTCTCTTCTGTCTCGTCATTATTTTAGGTTTAATGGTGTTCCTTCCTTATCTGAAAGGTTTTAGCTACCTCACATCCTTTGCAGGTAGCAGGATGTTCCATTAGGCAGTTTATACACTTCGGTTGTTATTCTCGACTTTTTACACAATCCTTCGTATGATGTTTTCACACGCACTTTACGCATCTTGATAATTTTTTGTGCAAAAATTGTGTGTATGTCCAAACAGCTGGAAATTTTTGTATTGCGGAACTAGTTTTCACTTTCTTATGGTTTCTATTCTCTTAGATTAAGTATTGCTTTGATTTCGTAGATTTTCTTGATATCTTCAATATCTTCGAATGAATAGCGGCAATGGTTTTTTATTTAGTTTACGAATGTTATCCTCGGTTAATTGTATTTCCTTCTTTATTAAATTGACAGCTTCTTTAAATTTTATGCCTTGACTTTGCAAGTCTTTAACAATATCTTCTGGTTTAGATGTAGATGGTAGACCTCCTAACCATTACTTTAATGTCTCTGTTCTGTTTATTTTCTTAGGAATGCCAATTTATTTCTTTGACATTCAAGGTTGATATGGCATTTTTGAAGTCTTCTTCTTGTTTAGTATTAATTAGTTTTATATACCTACTACATCCGTATGATACATAAATTAAAATAATGTGTGTTATTGATGATATAAAGGTGCATATAGCACAAGTACGTTAATTGTACAAGTGACATGAGACTTGTGGAAATTCTATATTTTTACTTATGCATGTCGGACTTGCACAAGTGGAATTGAGCGTGTGTACAATGTAGAAGCTTGAAATAATGAAATAATGTAACTTTCTTGCCTGTTGAGCTTTACTCGTATCTAGTTTTGTTTCCAAGAAAAAAATCAAAATCTGTGCCTGGCCCTATTAAAAGAAGTAAAAAATTAATTACTAAATGATGGAGATTGTCGCCAAATAGGTCTTTTTATTTGTGTTATGAAATTTAATTCATTATTTATTCGAGTGGCGTCTCAAAGTGTGATTTTATTTAATTAATAATTGTTAAAAAACTATTTTTTTTAATGTTGACACCCTGTATCTAGAAAACGAAGCAAGTTAGGACATATGATTATATGAATTTTTTTCTTATTTTTGGCTGGTTAATATGCTCTTAAAATCTTTGCACCCAATTTTGAATCACCCTGTATAACGTCAAGATTTGTATCGTGTCGTAAGTCTACCACGCGATGGAAAGCAAATGGGCCTACTTCGATCCTATTTGGTCCTGCCCGTGGTAGGCCCGTTGCTCTTTAACTTGCGATAGATATGGGACACCGTACAAATCTGACGAACGCGGACCCGTTGTTGGCCCGCGCCTGGCCCGTTATATCTATACGCACCTTTACCAGTTGCATATATTATGCTTTAAACACACTTTAAACACGCCAATGTTGGACCTGTTGGACCTATGTTGGACCCACTGATCTGTATTACAGATCAGTGGTTGGACCTGAACTAGCATTCGATTGTTTATGCAGAACACATCAAGTAATTAACCTTCGTACTGATAGTTTTTTGTTTAAGTACCGTAGGCTATTATTGGTCTATAATATTAATTTTGAAATAACACAGTTACTGCGGCCAATTAAATGCTACAATTGACTGAAACATTTTATAACAAATTTCGATCATAAAAGACAGATTAAAATTTGTAGCTCACATAGTACCAACAAGTAGTCTAAAATGGAGTCGATTGTTTATCTGCTTTTATTCCTAACCAGAGATAAGGGAGATACCTAACTATTTCCTAGCGCAGTAAAAATCACATACTTTGATTTTCTTTTGTAAAAATACTTGCACAAACAACCTTATTTGGTATACTTATTATTAAATATATGCGACCACATCATTATCCTTGCATTACCAATGACATATATAGATGATAGATTAATAGACTGCTCATCCATATATAAACAAGACGACGAAAAGCGGCTCATATTGCTTGGCTTGCCGAGTGCTCACCAGGCAGAATCGGTCTGGCCCAAATGAGTTTAAAACTCATATTTCATCAAAGTAGGAATTGAATTAAAAAAAAATTATCTGTATGTTTATTTCAAGACAGGAGCTTGCGTTAGATATTTTAAAAAAGGATTTTGAGTCATAACGTTTAGTTTCCCAATTTTCAAAACATTTTAAGAGATCTAACCAATTTTGAAGATAGATATAAACAATTTTACACTAATGTGTATATAACTAACTTTAGACCACGACCACTGTATAGTGGCACTATTAGGACACTTGCTTATTCTTTTAAAATTTATTTCACATTATAAAAGCAGATATTATGCAAAAATTGAATTAACTTTTTAAAGATTTTACTAAAAGTTAGTAGCTTTTTCACATTCTAAAGTTTGTTCCCTTTAGACAATTAAGGATTATTTTGGCGGTGAATGTGAATGATTTGATGAATAATAATAATAAGATTCCACCAGTGGAAATCTGATCAACATCATATTAAAATGAACTAGGTACAAAGTGCAATCTTAGTTGACATCAAGATCCGTTTAGCATCGGTAAGGGCAAAAGAAAGATTCTGACAATCACAAAAAGAACGTACAACTAAGCTTAGTCGATGTAAGTTAGCTCAGATTAGTGGTAAAAAGAAAGCGACTATTAATAAAAAGAAAAGTAATCCAGCTAAAACAAGAATTATGGCTACTGTCTTTAATAATGATATGTTGCCAGTACTAGTAGAATGTTAAGTGTTGAGTTATTTTCTTCAGGCAATGGATGTACGTATGCATAATTTAAAATGTTTGGTTAATTATTATTATGTTTAATGTGTTTTTGCAGTTAATGAACATATATCTACTACTGAAGCAGATAATGAAGATTTGTGTGCTGCTGAAGAGCTTTGCTTAATTTACAAAACTTCGTTTAGAAGCAGAAAATTGGGATCGATTGTTCAACACAAGTGAAGAGTGGTGATTTAGTTGATCCGTTTTCAAACAGAATTGTCAGTGCCAAAGAACTATCTACTTTAATAGGATTGCAATCCTTCCAGTTATTAGCCACCATTGTGGAATTCGTTGTTTCTAAAGAATAGGAAAAAGGAGATCAGTTATGTCTGTAAAGGATCAAGTTATATTTACTTTTATGAAGTTGAAAACTGATATGCAAGATATAATGTCTTATCCATTTTATTTGGAGTGAATGAAACTTTTTATCATTAAATTTTTTAACATTTTTTAATAAAACTGGTAGAAGTTCTTAGTATGGTATAATTCGGCCTTCAAAACAAGAAATATTAAATACCTAATGTGCCTCTATGTAAGTAAGAGTACTACTTGATTGTACCGAAATCCCAATACAGCAAGCCAAATATCTTTGTTGTAGGCTAAAAAATTACTCTGACTACAAAAAGAGGCATACTATTAAAATATTGACTGGAGTGTCACCTACTGGTCTCATTACTTACAAAAGTGAAGCATATGGTGGTAGAACTTCAGAAATAGACATTTTTTAACAAAGTTCAATACTTGAAGAGTGTGAATCATTTCTCGATAGTAAAATGTTTAACAAAGGTTTTCTTATTGGAAACATAACAGAAGCTGAAGGTATACAAATTATACAGCCTCCTTTCCTCAGTAAAAAAAATCAGTTCAGCCATCAAGAGGCTTTACTTAATGCCAAAATTGCCAGAGCTAGAATTCACATAGAAAGAACCTATCAAAGAATAAAAGTGTTTGTCTCTCTGTATTGGTACTTATGTCCGTTTTTCTTCTATTTATATTGTTTTTATTATACGATACTTCTCTGTATCTAACTAAATTTTAAAATGTACTTGTAAAGCCCAGATAGCTCTAACTCGGGCCTTTGAATATAATAATATTATTTATGTAATTGTATTTACAATAAATACTTTATTATTAATATTATTATTATAATTAATTATAATTCATAAAATTATTATAAACGTATTTACCTTGTACCTACTTGTATTGATACTTGCGTGAAAAATAAAATGTTACTTTTTATATTTCTGTAGCTGGTCTTACAACCCTTTATAGAGCAATTCACCATTTAAATTTAAAAACAAAACTAGTTTTTATACTCAAATAATTAAAAAATTTAAAACAGAACATAAGTATAATTAAAACTAAATAAAATAAACAACTCAACACAATGTCCGACTGAGTAATGACAATGAGAACAAAATCTCAACTAGACTAAACTTTCTTTAAAACCGGTCCTGTGAAAGTTTTGTTTACCAGTGAGCACTCAAAATTGAGACAAAACACAAACATTGCATGCACTAAACAAAGAGAAAACATCTCCCAGTTCGACCCGCTTTTCATCGTTTTATTTACGTATGGATAAGCAGTCTATTTAAACCATAGATATATAACCAAGACAGATAGGATTATTTACAAAATTTTTGAAGAATGAACGGTGGTGTCCGCGGTAGAAACCCAATAATCGGATTGAACATTGATGCCAAGTTTACGTGCTTTTAACTATAGATATATATAACCAAGACAGATTACACAATTTCTGAAGTCAACGCGGATGATCCTCGACAGAAATGCAATATTTGGATAAAATTAAAATATTGTTGCCAAGTTTGCGATGTTTTTAACTGTAGTAATGTTATTGCGTTTGCTTGAAATACTGTTAGGTCTTTAAATTGTCCAAAAAAAAATAACGTCTGACAACAGCGGAACTAGAGTAGACCGCAATCACACTGCAATTGTGGAGGGTCGTATATTGTTTCATTCATTTAATTCCTTCGATACAATACTAGTCCAGGAGCCAGTGAATTTTTTTCGTACTTGTTTTCCCGGTCCGTGTATATTTAAATAATCTATTCCCAGTGAACTGTATATTTAAAATGGAACGCCAATCTATTAACAAAAGTAAGCCGGATTGAATTCGCGCATTACGTCACATCGATACAAGTGAGATTGTTTACAAAGTGCCTTTGCAGGCCTATTTTGCCCATTTCATGTATTTGTTTTTAAAACATGTTAAATTACTATTTTTGAAACTCAACAACGAAAAAATCCAATTAACTCTTCCGTTGTATATACCGGGTGTTCAATTTAAAGTGTTACAGTTAAATACCGCCGAAAATATGCATTTTAGAAAAAAAGTTTCAGACAAAAGTTTTATAGTTTTTTGGGGGAAACATTTTGGCTAAATTCATTTTTTTATAGCTGACTATAATATGGCCATATCGAGGTAAACTTTGTTTTTTTTTAAATGGGAATCCCATTTTTTCTTACATATTCTTAAAGTACATAAAAAAATAAGAAACTTTTGAAGGAAATATTTTTTTATTGGACTTTTACTTTTTGAGTAAAAGCTACTTGAAAATGTTGCTGCGCGAAAAAAAAGTTGGCCATATTATGGTTAGCTATAAAAAACGATTTTAGCCAAAAGTTTTTCCCTACAAAACTATAAAACTTTCGTCTTAAACGTTTTTTTTTTTATAAAAAGCGGCATACAGCTATAACGCTTTAATTTAGAACACCCGGTATATATAAGATAAATTAACTGAAGTTTTATTAGTAAAGTATTAACACTAAAATTTTCCATAAAAACGACCCCATCTCAAGCAACTTATTTTCACTGATTTAAGTTATCGATTCAGGTTTTATTTTTGTTTTAATAAATTAAAAGTATTCTTTATCGTTAATAACAATTTAATAGATGAGAAATACGTTTTTTACATTTTTAATGTAATTTACAGAAAATAGCTAGGTATGTATTTGTTTTTAAATAATTTAATAATTTATGAAAAAAGGGAGTAAATGTGGAACGACCAGTGGCCAGTAGGTCAGTCAATACAATGTATTATATATTTCTATTATAACATAACTAAAATACCTACATCTTTTAATCATAAGGGCACAAATTAAAAACCATTTTATATGCATTATAATGAAGTAATAATAACTTAAAGAGACGAGGTCTTAAAGTAATAGCTGGTACAGCATGTTTTTTAAACGTTTTCTCATTCCTGCTAGAATGAAATCACTTACTATGAAATGTGCTCTAAAAATGGCATTTATAGCAGTCAGTGTTTCAGTCTTAAGATCTCTTCCTAAAGCCCTCATCCAAGCTGCATACATATTAAAAAATAATCTAAAAAAAACATTATATACCTATATAGTTTTCGGTTCTGGGTAGATATCAACTAGAAGCATGTAATTAATGGTTATAAAGCTTATTTTAACACAAAAAGAATAAAGCACTAGTCGAAAAGCAGCAATTAAATATAAATAGACCACAATATTAAAATTCAAATTAAAAACTATATAGAAGACAAATACTCTAAAAGCGCAAAAGATCAAAACCAAATAAAATGAATAACCATAATAACCTAAAAATCAAACTAAAATTGCAAAAACTATTACTGTAAAATCATGAGATTACATCAATAATGCATATGCGTCGGGGTATCGCAAATGTCAAAAGTACAGTGTTTCCATGAAAATTTAGCTATATTTTTAGCAGTATTATAGGACCATTTCTACCACGCGCATCCAACGATATTGGCGTTCCACAGTTCACTGTATTTTCCTCACACCTCTAGTATAAATGATTTGACAACGAAACTAACAATAATTATAATTAATGTAGAATAATAAGTGTTTCGTGAATTTTAAATAAAACAATTATTATATGAAAGTGTAAGAGGAAATGTAATTTATTTTCCTATTTTCTTCTGTAATATCTTCAATTATTATGTTTAATTTCTATAAATAAACCAACTGGTTAGGTGAAACATTGTGATATAAGATTTTATTTATGTGTTCTATGCGTACACTTTAATATACAAAACACCTGGAACATTCTTTAAATAATTGTGGTCGTAGAAATAATTATGTACATAACTCGTTTGAAAGTGTATTTTATGCACTTGCCAAATATATTATCCATACAGATTAATCAGACTATTTTTTTACTTAACTTCAGTACATCTCTTACTACTAAAACTATTTTTATCAATGGAAAAAAAGGGCCGTGTTCTCGTATGTTTTGACGCATTTTCGGCCTCAGCCCATCGGATCCCCCCTCTAAATATATATGAATTTTGCTTAGAATTGCTAATCCTACAATTCTCTATTCAGGCTTGCTGACTGGGAAAATAAATACCGAAAATCGTCACTGTCTCCTGGACTATACAATAGATGATGATGAGGACTTCACAACAAATACACTTTTATGAATGGCTAGTTGGGGATGTGATTTAAACTATATATGTCATTGTGACATATATAGATGATAGATTAATATGTCGTTGTGCATTACGCATGATTGCCTTGTAACTGTCAAATAAAAAACACTTGTCACTTTTATGTATGACAATTATCACAAAAAGAATATATAATAGAGCATAAATGTTAACTAACCAGCTATATCCATCGATGGAGTTTCTTAAAGGTGATGAAGAAAGTAATGCACTTCTTAGACATGAGGATAAAGAAGAAACTCCAGCTGCAGTCAACCTTGAAGAAAAACTAGAATCACTATCAACCGTAAAAAGTCAACTGGAGGAATTTGGCGGTTGGTTGAAATCTAACATTCCAACATTTATTAAAACTGAATACGAAGGTGAAGCAACTGTTGGCAAAGAACTGCCGCCTACAAGCGAATTTGCTAAACTTCAACCTCCAAACGATGATAATTATGAAGAATCCACCATCATAGATGATGTCGAATCTCTATCTAAAGATGAGTCTCTTACTGATGAAAAAGATTACCAATTTTCTGATATACAAAGTACAGCTTTAGCAGGTGCAAAATCATTTGGCACTTTTTTATACTCCGCTGTAAACATGGCTGGAAGGGCAATAAGCGAAACAGGTGCTATGATCAAAGAATCAATCGAAAACAGTAGTCTACTCAGTGAGTTCAATCGGGAGCAAGAAGAATTTATTAAAAACCAAAACGACAACGCTTCTAGTGCCATACCACCTTGGGCAGGTTGTACAAACGAGCAGGTCTTAAAAGATGAATGTCTTAGCTTGTCCTTAGACCGAAGTAACTTCATTCGCAATCCACCAATTGGCGTAGACTTTCAGTTTGACTATCAATTGTCCTATCCAGTTGCTCTGTCTATTATGAGACATGATCCCAATTTGGAAAAAATGCGTTACGAACTTGTACCTAGGGTAATTAAAGAGGAACATTTCTGGAGGAATTATTTCTACCGCATTAGCCTAATTTGTCAAGCAAACACCTTGTCATTTCTATCAGAAGAAGAGGACGATTTACTAAATAATTCTAATCAACTATTAAATAGTTCAAAATTAAACTTGAATGAGTTTGTATCTGATTCGCTTCAAGCCAGTATTGAAGATTTAAATGAAATAAAAGAAGGAATGAAAAAGCTTTCTTTTAAAGCCAAAAGTAATGAAGAGTGGCAGAGGGAACTTGACGTGGAATTACAGGATTATGAAACAAAATTTGAAGGAAAAACAGAGAATTCGAAGAGTGATAATTGGGAGGCAGAAATCGACGATATTTTGCAAAACGAGACTGATATAAAGTAGATTCTATATTTAAATTCTGATATGTTTTATTCTGTGGCTTAGCTTGATAATTTTAATGAATCTAAAAGTATTTGGAAGAGTTAAATTGGGATATTTTTAGTACAAAATAAGTATGTATTAAAATACTAAGTAACTCATAGTGTCTATTTTAAAAGTGTTAAGCATAAGCCGCGTTACTCCATGATGATATTAAAATATGTTCCACAAAAAAGTTTTTAAGGTATAGAAAAACACCTATATCAAAGAGTATACAATTCTTTTTCTTTTTAAGCGACAGGTGTTCGTAGTTACCTTAAATATAAGGCTGGTAACCGTTACCGGTTAACCGGTTCCGTAGAACAAAAAACCGTTAAAGAACGTAACCGGTTTAACCGTAACCGGTGTAACTCTAATCGGACCAGTGAACTGAAGTGGGGTAGAATGCTTGTCAATAGGCTTGAGACGCGACCACGGCATACGCGACTCTATGGGCGAAGACAGGTTATTTTTCATCTCACTCGGGAGTATTTATAACAACCATTTTCTATTTCACTTTGTTATTGTCTGATCCACCAGCTTGTGGATTGAACAATAACAATGTGAAACAGAAAATGGTTATTATAAATACTCCCGAGTGAGATGAGAAATAAAAATGGCTGCGCCCATAGAGTCGCATCTTGTTTTATTGATAGAATATGCACATTGGCTTTCTACCCCCACCCCAGTTCATTGAATCGAACCGGTTAAACCTGTCACTTGTTGAGCTGTAAATGGTTTAACAGTACCCGAAACCGGTTTTAGCGAGACCGTGAAAATAAACGAACAAGTATAGTTTGAGCTCATAGTAGGGATTCTCATATTTCTTAAAACGTCGATACTGACATCGAATGATATACCAAAAAAAGTATCGATGGCATTAAACTGACCGAAGTGAAAAAAACGATATTTATAAACATCGATCTATTTAAAACTTATAAATTTAAAAGTAGGTAAAGCAAAATGAGACTGTATTTATTTTATAAAAAAATACAAACAAATGTAATATTAAAACAAAGCAAAACTATGAAAATATGTTTTAATAAAATTACATCACAGTTATCCGAAATACGCTTCAAAACTTTTTCATTGACTATTAGAAAAATTTATGTTTTTTTTTTTTAATTTGAGACCGATTTAAATAAAGATACAATATGCTGAAGAATGGAAATTATTAAATAAAACATCGATGTCGATCGATGTTAATAAAAAAATAAAACTGACGAAAATTGAAACATCGAACGTCGCGTTGAAAGCCAAATATCGATGTTTTTCAAACATGACGTATCGTGCGCATCCCTAGCTGTTAGTTACGCCTCTCGATACTAGAGGGAGTAGAAGAGCTTCCTGGTCCTGTACCATATTTTTGGGTCAGTTTTATTAGAATTAGAAAGTCTCAGACAGTGCTACACCCAAATTACAGTTAAAATTTAAAATTAATAATACTTGCTATTGTTTAAAATGTCATAAATTTGGAACTATTATACTAAAGAAGATTCAAAGCAAAACGCAATTTGCAACATTTGCGAAAACTCTTTCAAAAATTCTGGAAGTACTAGTACTTTTGGAGCCACCTGACAAGCCCAGTTTCAGACGAATTTGACAAACGATTTCATTTAAAGGATACCCTGACGAATAAGTTTGAAAACATTTCAACTGCGGACTTTGCAACCTATTTTGACCCCAGATATAAAAATATTGAAAGAAAAATGGGCTTTCGGTTGAAAGTCAAGTACAAGTTGGAAACACAAATTATAACTATGTCTGAGGAAATGGATGAGATGCCAACTAATTCTGAATCTGAAGCCAACAAGAAATCGACCTAGTAATTATCTTTCGGAAGTGAAGGAATACAATTCTGAGATATTATTACGAAAGGATCAAAATCCATTAACTTGGTGAAAAAACAACGCAAATAATAAATACCCTGTGCTGGCCGAATCCGGTCTAACCGGTCCGGTTCGACCGGCTCGGTTTGATGGGACTGGTTAACCGGATAAACTGACCAACTGACCGGATATCCGGACCGGTTAACCGGATATCTGAACCAGTTAACCAAATAATCGGACCGGTTAACAGGATATCCGGACCGGTTACAATAATAGTAAAAATCCGGTTAAAATCGAAACCGGTCAAAATCAGTCGAACCGGTTAACCGTTAATCACATCAGGAACTGATAGCCTTACTTAAATGTGACTCGTATCTCTTTGTTAGGCAGGTTTTTTGTGGTTCACTCTTTATATATAAACATCTATTTAAAATTAAATTGTTCTATCTTTAAGTAAACGGAATTAACAATACCTATAAGGGGGTGGGTGGCTCAGTGGTAGTCTCTGCCTGCGGATCCAAGGGTCCCGGGTTCGAATCACACCGTTGGCCGGGATTTTTTCATTTAATTTATTTAAAATTAATTCTGATGCCTTGTTAGAATTCCCCACTCGACCATTCACTGTTGGATTCTAATTAATAGTGCTGTTCCTAAAGTGGCATTGGGAAATAGTAACAAAGCCTACACAGAACACGAGGCTAATAACCTTAGTAGTTGATGCCGATGACATCAAAATAAAAAAAAACCAATACCTATAGCCTATTAAAATTCGAAAGGTATCTTTAAATATTTTAGGAGCTCTAATTTCTTCGTGATTATTCATTTACTATGATTAGTTTCTGTTAGTGGTAAAAAGTTATAATTCCTAAATTCTTTATAAATTATTTCTTCATTACTAAATTTGAAGACTTCAAAATTTTTATTTTTTAAAAAAGAATAACTTAAATCATGACCAAATCGTGTATTATCCATACAGGTATATACATCCAGTGTATCGCCAATATCATAATTCACTTTTAGCACCAACAAGCAGCTCGTTACGACACTACTGAACTGGCGCATCCTTTCAGCCCCAGTGGACGTACTACGTACGTCATTGCGCTATATTTTTGGACGTACAACGTACGTCAAGTAAAAATTAATCGAGAAGACAGCTGACAATGTTTGTTTACCTTCTCTTGAATTATGGATTACACACAAAAAAATTATCAGTGCTTTCTTGATGACTTGATAAAAAAAAACGTTTACTACATAAATCGTTTAAAAACACTAATGTTTATTTAACATTCTTAGCTCATGGAAATAACCGAATAGGTACATCTCAAAGAGCTTGGTAAAACTACCTATAAGTATGTTTATAAAAGTTTAATTTATAATGTAAACTTTAATTTACTTAACAAAAAAACTACGCCAACACAAATAAAGATTATGTTTTTTTTTTCGTTTACTATTTAGTATTTAAAATGAACTCGAGTGATTCAGATTCCGGTTCCGATTTTCTGTTAGAAAATATCACTTCAGGTAGTGAATGTGAAAGTTTTTATGATAGAGATGACAGAAAATATGTCAGACTATAGTAACGCGTCATCTATAGACAATAATCTGGCTGGGTGGAATGTCATAGGTGATCCGATTAAAGATAGACTGCCTAATCATGTTCCAAAATTTCTTGGCATTTCTTGTCCAAACATAGAGGTTTTCCCACATGAAGACGTATCGTTTACAAGGTCTGTAGATAGCGACTAGTGTTACCTATTATTTTCGTTTCATGGGGGAATACTTTTTGAGTCATTGTTACGGAATGGTCAATATTTGAATAACTGTATTTATTTTATTTTTATTTATATTTATTTAATTTTATTTATTTTCTTTTATCCATTAGTAAATACATGGTCTAAACATGTACCAGAAGATGGCCTCGTTGGCAAGTTTTGTAGTATTCTCGTTGGTGTCGTCTAAGATGTCTATATTGATGTCTCCCAAAAATAAATTATAAGCAAAATTATCTGGTTAGTTTGTAAGTATTAGTTCCAGTTCATCAATAAATGGCTCTATCATAGTACTGTAAGTATACTGCGTTCTATGGGCACACTTAGGTCAAAAAGGAAAACTTTAAAAATGCTTCGGATATTATTCTGCATATTTTTAATGTTTGTATTTGCCTCATTCACTTCTAATATTTGTTCTGCTTCTTGTGAGTTATCTAAATAGTAGGTTTCTAATTTGTCTATATTAAAATCACGAATAAATGGATTTATCTCATTGTTTATTAATAAAAAGCCTAAAGTGACAAATACAATAATATACTAGTATTTTTTAAAATTGTCCAAGTAAATCTAATACTAATCAGCCACTATTTAATATGTATGAAGAGGTGCAGATGCACCTATTTATTGGCCTGCTCGTTCGCCAATTGATTTTATTTTTTTGGGTATTATGAAAGAGGACGTATATTCAATTACTATTGAAAATAAAAATGAACTTTTGAAGCAAATAATGTTAGCCGCTAACAGATTTAGAGGCAAACCTAATATTTTTCAAAATATTCGGTTTTATTTAAAAAAAAAGATGTAGGGTATGTATTCAAGAAGGAGGAGGATATGTTGAACATTTACTAATTTAAATAGTTTATAAAATAGATATAATAATTATTGTCAAGTTTCTGTTAATTGTTTATTTTTAATTGTTAATTTTTTGTTAATTGTTTAAATAAAAAATAAATTTATTAAATACATTTCCAATTTAACGTGTATTTGTATTAGTGGCATGATGAGCCCATGGGGACTTGTGGCACACCATTTTTATGACGCCAATCCAATATTATGAATACCTTTTTTAGAAAAATATAAATAAAAGAGGTAGTCTTTTCAGGGGGCGGCTCAAGCGCAGCCCTAGTCATACCACGGATTTTTAAAAGCGTTTTTTATACAATAACTCCTGACCTACTCTTAGTTTTGTATTTATGTATTTATGTTACGGGCGAATTGCTCTAGAAATTCAGTTAAAAAATTGTAGATAACTCGTTAACTAAGAGAGATACAAAGTTCGTTTCGCTATAAAAAAATCAAAATTTATATATATAGTTTTTCTGAATGGTAGTTTAGCACCCTATAACTTTGTTGGGAGCCATTTTTTGATATAAGTAAATATAGCCAAATCCACTTATTTTTTAATAATCTATCTGAGGAAGAATTTATGATATACTATTTTGAAACACCCTGTTTATTATACTTTTCACAGTTTAACAGATTTCCTTAACTCACATTTTTAATTAGATTTTTTCAGAATCAATAGGCTTTATCCCCTCATAAATCTTGATTTTTCCAGAAGATTTCAATTTGATATCGTTTTTTATTTCTGAGTTACGATTTTTTTCAACATTTCAACCCCCGTTATCCCCCATTTGTATATATTTATTTTCTTATGGAGCTTGATTTTTACTAAACATTTAATGTTTGATATCGCCTTTGGTTTTTGATTTATATTTTTTTTATTTCAACCCCCCTTTATCCTCATTTTATTCAGATTTTTTTTTAAATCCATATACTTTGTTTTTGCTAAAAATTTCATGTTAATGTAGCTTTGGGATTTTATTTATTTTTTTTTTTTTAATTTCAACTCCCCTTAACTCCCCATTTTTTCAGAATTTTTTGAAAATCACTTGGCTTCGTCCCTTATAGAGTTTAATTTTTCTTAAAAATGTCAAGGTGTTATCAATTTTTGTTTTTGACAAAAAACGTGACGTCGAACAGACGAACAAAGTAAACCTATGATATTATTCACATAATACTGTGTGAAGAGTATAATTATATCCATCAAGAGTAAGGTATGCAATTTTATATTTGCTGATGTAATATGACCCATAAATGTCATTAATGGAATGGTTTGTTTTCATTTGACAATTATGCAGTTCCTACATTTGAAAAATAAAAAATAAACCACTAATTATATTAATAAAAAAAAGTATTGATGGTATAAATATATTTTTTCTAATTTACTTTACATAACTAGTTGCCTATATCAAAACAGAATTTGGTTAGTGAACTTATGACATAGTAATAATGTTTTGGTCCTTATTTTCCAGTCTAATTCATCACAAAATAATCAAAATACAATACACGACAACATAACCAACTTTCTTGAAATCCACTTTAAAAATAAATATAAAAGCACTACAACAAGTCGTTGAAAATAAATTAATATTTTCTATTTGGCAATAAAATAAATAAATTTATGCATATGCAACTAACAATACAAGAAAGTAATATTGGTTGCAGAGATATTAGTAATTTTTTACTAAAACACAATTTTATAAATAAATCTACTCATTCATGTTGCAGGACTTCGCTCTGCTCGTCTCGCAAATATTTACTCGTAACATAAAATAAGGCATTTCGTAATTGGTTGCATAAATTAATAGCCATTATAATACATTTTTTCGAATATAACCAATAAATACTTCAACCCCTGTATAGCGAAAAAAATCAATAGTATCATCTTCTATTTTTTGAACTTAATCGCTCTGACTATAAAGCGGAAAACAATTTCTTCGTTAACAATTAATTAATACGTCTTTAAGGAAAAGATAAATTATCAACTTCCCATGTAAGAGTGAAATTGTACTTACACCAGCTGGTTCCATATCGTAATTTCACTGTTTATGGTTTGTTTCTTAAAGAAAACAAGTGGTAATACTGACTTCCGATACAGTGCCGTTAACATCTATAAATACCTAAAGACAGTTGTAGATCAAAGTGGGGAATTTCATTCGACACCCCCCTCAAAAATACTTCCTGAAGGGTATAATGAAAGAAGTCAATGGACAATAAAAAAAAATTTCGATTTTAAATTTATCGTGATGAGTGTATGAAAGTTGAATCATTTCGTGCTCTACTAATGTGTAATAATATATTTCCGTATTTCATGTATGATAAATAAATTTCTTTGTATGTGTTGTTATTGTTTTTCTGAATTTATTTTCATATAAAGATTTCGGCGTTCACGAACTTCCTGTTGATTCACTAATTTCTTTCTTATACATAGTAACTGAACCCAAATGTGTTTTTTTTTTAATGTTAGTGAAAATACCTAATCGTATATAATCTTGTTGAGATAATATGCAATTTTCTTAGCTACCCAAGTCGTTTTCACCAGCAGCGCAGTAGGTAACATCTGTCATTTGCTTATCGTGTAATGTAATCTTAAAACGAGATGACAAATAATTAATTACCTTATCATACTACTTTCTAGTACAATAATTATTAAAAACCAAATATTTTTAAACCAGTTTGTAATATACAGGGTGTCTGTAAAAGGTCTTTACAAAAACATACCACATATTCCTTAGACCAAAATAAGTCGATTTAAGTAAAATTACCTTAGTACAAAGTTGCTTCGTTTGGGCTCCAGAGGGCCTTGAAGTTACAATTTTTAAATTGGTTTTCCCATATAAATTTAAAACGGCATATGTGATTTTGCTGAAATTTGGTATATTGGTAGAGTTTTATGTGGCAAAAAAATGGATTAAAATTTGTCCGATAATAATACATAGGCGTAGAACTTGATTTTTAAATAATTGCACCTTTAAAAATTCTTCGCCAATTAAAGAAAAGGAGTTTGAGTATGAAATTTAGATTGCGCAACTCATTTACTTTAAAAAAGGTACTCTTGATAAGACTCGATTACTCTCATGGTTTTCGCTAAATTTCTGTTTTAATAATTTAGAGTGTATAGGTTTCACAAAAATATTTATTTACAACATAATAAAAACAGAGATTTTACAAAAATTGTTCAAAATATTCACCATTTTCACGCATAGGTACAAAGATTTATACGTCGAAGAAAATTAAAATGTATCCTTTCCATAACTTCTTCATCACCTCTAAGATTGTTTATTGCATCCTGAATACGTTGCAAGAGTTGTTCCTCATTTTCTACAGGTTCCCTGTAAACTGTGAATTTCAGATGTCCCCATAAAAAGTAATCCATCGGTGTTAGGTCTGGGGAACGTGGTGGCTAGTTTACAGGTGCGTCATTACCTCTGCCTATCCATTTGTGTGGATATTGTTCATTCAAGTGGTTTCTAACGTTTAAAGAAAAATGTGGTGGAGCTCCATCTTGCATAAACCACATATCTCTCCGAATTTGGAGAGGTAAATCTTCTAACAATTCTGGCAACGTATTTTGTAGAAAATTCCACACCTGTAATTTTGAACCAATCAAAATACGTGTTTTTGACAGATCACCATGGCAACGGAGGTATTTTAGTGGAAATTTTTTTCTCGTGGGGTACCCAACAGCGAATTATACTGGAAATTTTTTGACGTTTACAATAACAGACCATTTTTGACAGACTGGTTTTTATTTGTTCACATAATAGGTTTAGTTTTGATACATTTTAGTTACAATGCTAAGGTGTTTTCTATATTCTTCGGCCACTTCTTTTCTTCTTAATGGCGAAAATGCATGACTTTGGATGCTTTGAATTATGTGTCTATGTCTAATAAAATATATATAATATTTAGACACTAATTTATTCACCTTTTTCCCATTCAGCACTTTGAATTTTGCGTAGTTTAGGTGCAAATATTCGTGGACAATTCGGAACAAATTTTCGTTTTTCAAGTTGGAGCCACAATCCTCTATTAATCCGAGTAAGTAAGTCATGGTGCAATGATTGATCATTACATTAGACAATTTCACGCATATTTTGCATAGCGTATGATTTTCAAATCGATTCATTTTTAAACAAATAGGTAATTTTGTTGGTTTTACTTTCTGTGCAATATTCTTTATCGCAACAAAACGCGAGTTATTTAATGTTTTGAACTGTCAAAATACAATGATCACAGCCTCCTACGATTGATGCTTGCTGACGCTGGTTATGAATTTCATACCATTTTAAAGCGCTCATAACGCATGTTAATAAAAACGCAGAAAAACAATTTTCTACCACTTGTAGTTATTTAAAACTTACGTAAAATTAAAGAATATACTATTTTCTATTTTCAAATGGTATGCCCATGCAACTACAATGAGTAGAAATAAGCAATTTGAAGGCCTAAATAATTGCAGTGAAACATTTTTTTACGTCGGGCCGCTTGACAACTTCAAAACTGAAATTATATTCGAGGTTAGGGTCTCACTTAGTTACCATGACAACTCAACAATCAAGGCGACAACACCTTATATGTTTCACTGGTGACTTGGAGAAAATAATTTGCATTGTTGAGAAACGAAAAATAAATTTTAAAAATATTTAAGTTTCAACCATAATTCGGCGTGGAATTTTGTTACCGAATACCACGCGAGGTCAAATTAATATCAGGAAATTTTTTCTCGCTCATGAATATTTTTAGAAAATTTCATGAGCTCGAAAAAATTTCCGGAAATAATTTGACCTCTAGTGGTATTACTAGTGAAAATCCAAATAATTTTCTCCAGTTAATCTTCGTGGAAGTATGACAGGACCAACAATGAAATTACCAATTATTCCAGCCCACACATTAATTTTGAATTCGAGCTGAAAATGGTTTACCTTTATTGCATGCGGATTTTCAACGGCATAAACATGTTCATTATGGGTATTAGTTATACCTCTTCTTGTAAAACCCGCTTCATCGGTAAAGAAAACCTTCTTGACAAAGTTTAGATCTCTTTATCTTTGCATATTAACAAATCGACAAAAACCCAAACGAATTTGAGGATCATGGACTAATAATTCTTGTACTGGCTTCTTATGGTATGGATATAGCAATTGTTCTCTAAGCACTTTATGAACGACATCTTTACTTACTCCTAGTTCCCTTCCAATTCGTCTGGTGCTTAATTCTGGATCTTCTTCAACACGTTCTAAAATGTCTTCTTCAACTTCAGGAATCTTTACAAAACGTTCTCTTCCATTATCAACAGTGTTGGGAGCAAAGGAACCGGTCTCCCGATGACGTCTCTCAACAGCAGCAAAAGTTGGGTGGCTAGGTACACGACGATTTGGAAACCTTTCAGAGTACACCCTGACACTCTCTCGAGCATTTCCTTCACAAAATCCTAATGTCAGTAACATATCGGTATATTCTGCATTGGTATATTGTACAGCCATATTAATAAACCACGCATTTGTTTTTTAATTATTGAGTCAGATAGAACACTTTCAATCGTTAACAAGAGATTAGGTGTTAAAACTTGACAATATTTTTATTTAGATGAAACTATGGAAACCAACAATAAATGTTTTTGTATACGTATTGCAGGCAAATAATTAATATTCCTCAAAAAATCGTACATGGCAAGAATCGAGTATTTTTGCTAAAAGTCTCGATTACAAGTGTTGAAGAAGATATGAAAAAAGTACATTTTTATGTTTTTCATCGTATACAATTTTGTTCGATAATAATACATAGGCCTAGAACTTGATTTTTTAAATAAATGCACCTTCAAAAATTCTACACCAATGGCAGAAAAGGGGTTTGAGTATAAAATTTGGATTGGGTACTCATTTACTACAAAAAATTACCCTTGATAACACTCGATTTACTCTCATGGTTTTGACAAAGTTTGTATTTTAATAAATTATTGTTTATGTTCTAAAATTACTAAAATGCAAATTTCGTCAAAATCATGAGAGTAATCGAGTCTTATCAAGAGTACCTTTTTTAAAGTAAATGAGTTGCGCAATCTAAATATCATACTCAAACTCCTTTTCTTCCATTGACGTAGAATTTTTAAGGGTGCAATTATTTAAAAAATCAAGTTCTACGCCTATGTGTTATTATCGGACAAAATTTTAATACCATTTTTTTGCTACATAAAACTCTACCAATATACCAAATTTCAGCAAAATCGCATATGCCGTTTTAAATTTATATGGGAAAAACCATTTAAAAATTGTAACTTCAAGGCCCTCTGGAGCCCAAACGAAGCAACTTTGTACTAAGGAAATTTTACTTTAACCGACTTATTTTGGTCTAAGGAATATGTGGTATGTTTTTGTAAAGACCTTTTACAGACACCCTGTATAATGTACGAAGATATTGCAAATTCACGACTAAGAAGGAATATGTACTCAGATGATGTTTAAATCTTTGATAAATCTGCAAAACAGATCAATCTTGTAAAAACACGATTAATTAATTAATTAATAAGCCCAGTTCGTACAGAAAATTATGGTTCTGGGTGGGTTCTGGACCACGGTTTTATACAACAGATCACCTTAAGCGCCACGCGGTATAATGCGCGTACCACACCAAATTTTGGTCCTGGAGCCACGCGGCACCTATCTCTAGCCCCCGTGAATAAGCAAATAAGTCATCAAATTTACAGAAATGAGATATCTACATATACTTGTACTACATATAATTACCTTTTTGTCAATAAACAAATAAGTCGAATATCTCTCCTATAATTATCGAATATAAAGAAAACTTATGCTTTTTGTATGATGAGTTGAGTTATTCTAATTCGGGCTAATATTAGTCTTTGGTAATAAGCAAATAAGTAGACTTGTCTTGTTCTTCACGGCTGCGGTGTTAAACCATGTTCGACTATGTAGACTTATTTCCGCGTCGCTAAAAATTTGTTGAGTTATCTACTTGTTCACCCTTCAGATGTTTGTTTTTGAGGTTATGTTCAGTATTGTTTATAATAAATAATAATATTGGCAAGTTTCTTCTTCGGTGAATTTGTGTTAAAAACCTGTTTTTAATATTAATAAGTTGTATCATGAATAAACGTACAACATTGATACTGAGTTTGTGTAAAAACATACTTTGATTACTATACGAGGCAAGAGAGAGGTCCGACACGCCCAACATAGGGCGCGGCCATTTTGAACCCTGTGACACAATTTACAGCTAAAGAATCAGATCGCTCACTCTGCGTCGGCACTTTTGATCTCAATGTTTTAGTTTATACACTGTGCAACTCGGATAATACAATATATGACAACCGCCTATAATAAAACAGCAGTCTCCTGCGTATCCTGAATTTGTATCCCTGGAGTGGATGTTATTTTGGAACTTTCAACTGGTCCGAGTGAGCTAACTGATTCTTTAGCAATAAACTATGACTTCAAAAATAATATTCACTGACACTGACAGCAGCAAGCAAAATATCAGGTGCGTTTTAATCATCCGCTTCTGCTTCCTGAATTGTCGGTTTAGTCATTTTAACCTGTCAGATTAAAACAAGAAAAACGACAATTCCGAAGCAGAAGCGGATGATTAAAACGCACCTTTTAAAAATATTGCGCAATTGTAGGCAACACGTAATAAGGGTTCAAAATGGCGGAGTATTCTATCTTCTTTTAAAAGGCACTCAGAAAGCTGCGCAGTGCGACCATTCTCCGTATAGTAAAAGAAAATCAAAGTATGTGGGCCGCGCCCTATTTTGGGCGTGTCGGACCTCTCTCTTGCCCCATATAGTAATCAAAGACGTGATCCACGATAACTCAAAAACGGAAAAAGACACAAAAACTACATTTTGAACATAAGCTTTAATCTATCCTCCAATGAGTTGATTAGATTTTGGGCATAGTCGGAACATCTGGGGGAACTTTATAGTAGGTTTTATTCTCTACTTTCAAGAAATATCTGTTATTTACCCTTAAATAAGAAAATTATTTAAATAAAAGTTTTTTTTTATTTAATTATCCATAATTTTTTCTTATTAATGATTTCCCAAAAATGGCCCGTATTCGAGAAATTTGACAAAAAGTACAAAATTCAAATTTTCCTCATTTATTACTACATTGACAATGAAAATATACAAAAATGTTTTAAATAAAATGTATGTGAAAAATGTACATATTTAATGCGTCTATATTTTCGATAAAATTGATTATTTAATCTATTAAATAAGTCAGCGAATGTGTATCAAATCCCGGAGCGAGTATAATTACATGATTTCTCTAAAATCGACCGTAATGGAGAAATTTGAGGAAAGTATAATATTTTAATTTTTCAGTATATTCGTTGGCAATGAATATTTATAAAAAATGTGTCGAGTAAGATGTGTGTGGAAAATAACAGGAAAAAGCCCATAATATTGTTAGGTGAGAAAGGAAAGTCATGTGTTGGAAACATCAGATTTTTATTTTATATATGAATCCACGGATGTACATTATTAGTCCATGAATACATGAAACAATTTAACTTACTATTATTATAATTTTTTTCAGATCTGTATGATGCCCAAGGAGAAAATAACTGTGTACGTTGCAGACTAACTCTGATGAAGAGGAAATTATATCCAATTTAAGAACCCAAGCATCGGTAAAAAACCAAGATTTCTTTCAATTTGGTTGCGAAGGGATAGCGTCCCTTCCACGCCAGGATTTAATACAGGATATACAGCTAGTGCATTTAAACACCCAGGGTTGAACTTCCAATACAAGTTTAATTCGAATTGATTCAAATAATCCAGAATTCGTTGAAGATTTTGAACCAAAAATAATCCAAAATATGTCAAATGTAGGAGACAATGCGTTTCCTATGGAAAACGATAGTAGAATTTATGCCATATTATTCAAGTCTATCGACTTTTCTACGAGTAATGATAATACGTTGGCGGATAGTTATTTTCCTCTTGATATAAAAAAAATTCAAGGATCAATGGCAGATAGTTCTATTAAAGAGTTAGTTGAAAAAAAGTAATTGGAATTGAACAATCCAATCAAGAAGAATCGAACAGACAAGAAATAGAGGAAGTAGATGTTTCCAACGATGATAGCGTAAAAGATCCCGATTTTGACTCTGGCGATGATGAAACTGAAAACACAATCGATAATGAAATTACAGAAGGTTCGTTCAAAAGACGAAAGAAGAGCAGAACTAAGCCTGCCGACTTTTCTACGACTAATGATAATACGTTGGCGGATAGTTATTTTCCTGTTGATATAAAAAAAAATCAAGGATCATTGGCAGATAGTTCTATTAAAGAGTTAGTTGAAAGAAAGTAATTGGAATTGAACAATCCAATCAAGAAGAATCGAATAGACAAGAAATAGAGGAAGTAGATGTTTTCAACGATGACAGCGTAAAAGATTCCAATACAATCGATGATGAAATTACAGAAGATTCGTCCAAAAGACGAAAGAAGAGCAGAACTATTAAATTCCAAGACATCCTTAAAGTCAAAAAATAGAGATTCTGTAACTTTGAAAAAGAAAGGCCACAGTAGAAAACAGAGAGAGTTTGCTAAAATATTAAGGAATACTGGAAAAGAATATGTAAATGAAAAGGGAGAAACTAAGCCTCGAAAAGATACTTGCTACAAATGTGATACACTTAAAATTCAAATTACCTATGCGAGTGAAGAAGAAAAGGAACGTTTAATTTTCGAGCAAGCAAATCACCATTCTGCAGCAGACGAAGCTTATAAAGCAAAACCTAATGATAAAATTATTGCACGGGTATATCCATCAACAGCTGTATTTGCTTTTGATTTGCAGCAATGTCTGCCCACTCCATATCTTCAATCCTCAATTTCATTTTACAAAAGACAGTTATGGACTTACAATCTGACAGTCCTTAACTTAGCTACAAATGAAGCCACTTGCTACATATGGAACGAATCTGTTTCTGGTAGAGGTGGAAATCAGATTGCTTCTTGTTTATACCGGCACATTATCGATTTACCATCTAATGTAAAAAAGTCTGTTTTTATTCAAATACTTGCGGAGGTCAGAATAAAAATAGTCACGTGGCAGCTATGTTTATGTCGATTTTAAAAGAAAAAAATACCGTTGAATGTATTGACCCTAAGTTATATCCATGAAAATAAATCATCCTTATGACTGGGTACAACTAATACGAAGTTGTAATAAAACAATTCCCTTTAAAATAAAGGTAATGGAATGTGACATTTTTTTTAATTTCGCTGCCTTATTAAAAACTTACTTGGTCCAAAAAAAGGTACTGAAAATGGCGAAAAATTTTTGTGGAAAGATTTACAGTGGGCACGTTATTGCGGAGACAATATTGGAAAACTTTATTACAAGTCAACTCTTAGTAACGAAGACGATTTTAAGACGGTTAACTTTCGTCGACGAGGAAAACCAGCTACATTCACACTGTCAAAGCTACACAATGGGCTTGTTCCAATTAACAAAGATTAGAAAAATAACCTTATGGAACTTTTACTACTTATTGATATGGAGTTTCGACCTTTTTATGAAAGTTTATTGGTAGCTGACGTTCCCGACATAAATCCTGATTTGGTGGAGATCGACCCCGACGAATTATAGGTGTACTTTAGTAGTTGTTTGTTCGGACTTGTATTGCAAAAATAAGTTATTTTTGGAATCTTGTATTTTGTATTATTTTTTCGTTTATTAAAAAATCATAATCAATCATATATTTTTTATTAAATGATAATAATTCCCTATATCTTGAATATAATAATGAATAAGTTGGTACCTATATATTTATTTTAAAACACACCGTTAAGATATCTCGACTTATCTTAAAATGTATCTTAAAATATACTTGTGAATATCAGGATAAGTCAATCAAAATACACTTAAGACCATTTCATTACATATACATAACATACTTTGGTTGTAAAAATAAACAATAGCTCTCTATATTACTTTTTCGGCGATTTACAGAAACTTAATTAATATTGTTTTGGCTCTCCCGAAAAATTTCATAAAGGTGACTTATCTGCTTATTCACGGTGGCCAGAGTTATGTTGTGCCCGAGTATAGCCGGGTAGCATATTCGGAAACCGCCGACATGTTGACACTCAGAAAAGTTCGATGCCGCGAATGACAAACTCGTAAAATCCCGACGTGTTAGAAATAATACGTCGGCGATTTATGAAATAAGATATGTTTGTTTACTGGACATTAATCATCACTCATTACGAGACAATTTTAGTTTTAGTTTCCCTTTTCTCTTGTCTAGGTATATGCAAGTGTCTTTTCAGATTATTTTTTAATTTATTGTTCGTGCCATAATAGGTTATTTTAAATTAATAAAATTGGTAATAAATTCAAAATGAATTTAAGGACATTATCTAATAATACCCCATAATAAAAAGGATTAGTGTGCAATAGGAAAAAACTATATGTACATCAATAAGAAGAAAGTATTATAAGTATCAGTACATTTTAGGTACGTCCACTGATCGCAGAAAGACAACACTGGGAGAAAAGAAGATAATTTGCAGTGGAAGAAAACTGATTTAAATAGAGTTACGAAAGATCCTCATTCATTGACGATGAGTATTAAAAATAATGTAGGATAAGGAGGTAAGACAAAAAAATTAAAACTAATCAAAGAAGTAATTAAAATTAGTATTTAAATGGAGGAAGTTAGCCAAATATGGAATACCGTTTTGTTTCTGTACATATTAAATTCAGAATATCTTCTTATTTTTCTTATTATTCTTATTTTTTCGTATAGATTTTTTATATCTTTGAGAACCATAATTTATTTATTCATAATATTAAATCTATTATACAAGAGTCACAGAAAAATATTCTATAGAAAATTGTATTTTTGTATCTAATACGGAATATGTCTCTAATATGGAACATATGTTTCAAATAAAAATAAAACAAGACCTTTACACAAAACATTTTATTACACTCCTCATGGAAGCGCAGACCGTACATTATCATTCTACCCCACAAACTTCGATTTATGTGTTCTACCCTCTCTACTTCTTTGGCAAGATATCGAAGAAATAGAAAAAAAATAATGAAAGCACCAATTAAATGAAATTACAATTATAGTTTGAAGCAAAAAAAATGAATATACCATTATTAATATTTAGTAAACAAAACAAATGAAGACCGGAATTTTATCGTTTCACTTTATTTTAGCCATAATATTAAAGCTTAGAGCTTAGGAACATTGGGAAAATCGATTACGAGATTACGAGATTACTGATGGGAATTTGGAAAAGAAAATCGACAAGTGATCACATATTTATGGTAAAACGGATTATGTAAGCTTGTTGTGAATACCAATTAAAAGCAAATTAGCTTTTTATTGATTTTAGACCATCATACGATACAGTAATACATTAAGTCATAAAGGGTTTCTAGAAAATAACTAAAATTGTATAAAATACATCAGCTGAATGTTGAAGCACAGGCCTGTCACTCCCTATGCTTCCCATGTTAAATTCTGACTCAAATCTCAATGACCTATTCTCTATTGGTCTGGGGTATTTTTGACAAGTCTGGGGTCACCAATCAGCACGTTGGTTGCTGACGCATAAGAAAAATTACATCTAAAAATAAAAAATATTCAGGTTTTAAGCCACTTGTAGATAAAATTAGTGTGATTATTACAAAATTTATGTTTTTTTTTTGTTTTAAAAATAATGCTGACCTCGATGCTTCCTCGAGATTGGTCTGGAGTATTTTTGACAAGTCTAGCGTCACCAATCAGAACATTGAGCTGTCACATGAGAAAAATGACATCGAGAAAATTGATTAGAGACCTTCATGATTTAATTTGTAATAAAAAATACAGATCTATAATAAAATTCGATTAAAAATAAATGTTTAAACAAAAAAAAATCAAAGTATGTGGTTTAAACCAAAAAGAGAAATTTTCATAAAGCTAGGTTATACAAGATTAAATACATTTTACCCACGTAAAATATTTTGAATTTTCAAAGTCACAGACTTTCAGATCGATTGACATTTAAGAAAATTAAAGTATGTGCATTTAAGTGAGATCTCTTGTGTTAACTATACTCTTTGGTTGAAGTAACAGATCATTAAAGTTTTTTTAAGCTACTTCCACTGCATGACACTTTAACCTTGAAATTAAAACTGCATGCTTATGTCAAAGTCAAAACTATATTAAGAAAATTAAATTTTAAAAATTCTCGTTTTTGTTGAAGAACCATTGCATCCCCAAAAAGTTGGTATTTGCGTTGTATGTCCAAGAAAATTGGTCGATCTCATTTTTTTTGAAGGCACACGTACTGATTCACGATATCACAATGGGTAGTTACAACAAGATGGTTCAACAGTACATTCGACCATCGCATCACTTCAAAATCTTGGAGAATTGTGATGACAGAATAATAAGCAGGAACACTGATATCCCATAATCAACTATATCCTGCGATCTATATCTCTGTATCTATAAGGTGAAGAGGGTGGGATGATCCACAACACTTATTGCAATCTCCAGGGGCATATAAATCCTGCCTCTCAACTTGTCAAAGCCTGTTGGTTGCTGCTGAGAACTATCTAGAAATAGCAATCTTTCCAGCTCCACAAAGTCCTGCTGGTGCCTCTAGATGCTCTATTTCTGGCGAGTGCACATTTGGTGGACTTCTACCACCCCGACAGTATGAAGTCATTCTATCTGCTCGCTCCACAGGGCTTAAGATCTTGCGATTTAAACATATGTGATTTTTCAACACCCATTCAAAATCTGGAAGAACTGAAAAATCGCATAACATAAAAGTGTAAACAGATGAACAACTCACAACAAATAATGTTTTTGCTGGATTGCAGATAGGAGTTTTGGGAGTTTGGTGGTTTGTACTCACACCATGTATGAACCCTAAAAACGAGCGTTGGTACTGATGGACTGTATTTTTAATTTATTATCTCCCTGTACTGGTTTATAAATCTCTGATTACAATTACAGCTCTTTAAATATTTACATATACAGGGTGTCACCATATTCGACTGACAACGTTCTACCACAGAGAGCTCATGTTAACTGATGAATTTTGATATGGGAACATAAACCCTTAAAGAGTCCCTTTACCGCCATACAGGATGTTAAAAGTTTAAAATCAATTTTTTTTTAATTTAGTTTACAATGTCCCCTTTAATAAAGTAATATTTTGGCATAAACTATCTTTTGAAAAATTTAACCAGTGTCGCTGTTTTTTATGCCACTGGAACATTTTGTTTTAATTCTCTGTTCATTTTTAGTTAAAAAAGTAATAACCTTTTATATATTTTATATAGCAAATGGAGGTGTTGTAGAAATTGGTTTCTCCACGGCAGTACCGAATGAAGTTCTTTCAAAACCTCTTATAATAACAGAAAGAAAACATTCTCGCTCTTGAGATTGACAGAAAATGCTGAAACACTTGCCTCTTATGTATTTTACACGTATTTCATTTTAATTTTAGAGATAGAATGTTGATTATGTAATAGCTAATTGTCAATGTTTATGAATACAACGCCCGCATCGTAGATAGTCATGAATTTCATAAATGATAGTTCTAGGCGACGTATTAGTATTTAGTTTAAATTTACCCGAATAACGATAAGCGGCGTTTGTTAAGTCAAACTTAAATTTAAAAATTGGTGAATATTATGATTTCTATAGGAAATTTAATAATATTCCTCCTGAATTGACAAATTAGGCAAATAATTTAAATAAAAACTTGCCTAACATAAGTTAGATTAAATATTTCATTTTGTTCAAATTTTCAATTTACTACATTCAACTGCTACTATGTCTGTGGCCGTGGAGAAAATACAATCTGTTACTCTGTCCACGAGTATCGGATTTTCATTTCAACCTTGTTACAGAATTTACTTTTCTAAACAAAAATCTGCAAGTAATTAGACATTTGTAACTACTCAGTATTTCTAAATTCTAATCTAGTAGGCACATGTCAGATTTTTAATAGTTCGTGCATATGACAAGATCTCGGTGAATTAAATTTGAAAAATTACGTTGTGGACTTCTGTTAAGTTCTGTCATTAAATAAGATAGAAGAATAAGGATGTCGGTAGATTCATTAAAAAAATATATGTTTCTGATTAAAATATAATTGAAACGACGACAAGCAGTGAAGTTGACAGTTCTCAACGGCGTACATTGTTGCCAACTTTATTATAAACAAGTAAAGGTAGCTTTTACAAGAGCGTAATTTAACATTACCTATCTACATAACATTATTGATTTATGGCAAATTTTGAATTTTGATTTTAATCTTTTTACACTCTATATCTCGGGGGTCAACTTTCGTTCAGCCGAAATCAGTTACGTAAAAATTGTTGCCATAGCAACCATTGCCATGGTAACCAGTAAACAAAAACCCAAATCTCGTGGTGAGGAAATGCATAGTTGCCAAGTTATAGATTATTTAATGTTCACTTTAGTTTAGACGAAATCAGTTATGGTAAAACTGTTGCCATGGGAACGCTTGACATAGTACGACTAAACAAAAAGCCAAATCCCATGGTGAGGAAATGCGTGGTTGCCAAGTTACAGATGATTTAATTTAGCTGTAATCAATTACGGAGAAAATCTTGCCATAGAGACACTTGACATGGTAACGACTAAACAAAAACCCAAATCCTGTGGTAAGAAAATGCATAGTTGGCAAGTTACAGGTCATTTAATTTTTACTTTAGTTTATCTGAAATCGGTATTGAAGATGTCGTGATGTTGACTAAACAAAACCTAAATCTAGTGGTGAAGAAATGCGTAGTTGCCCCTTATATTTAGATTTACTCTTAACACAATATCCTAATCTAAACTAAAGTGAAAATGAAACCATCGATAACTTGGCAACTACGGGATTTGTTTACTCATTGACATGACAAACGTTTCCATGGCACCAGTTTCTCTATAAGATCACGCTACGCTCCTCCCACCCACAACCTAACTACTACAGAGGAAAGCGAACGAAGCCAGCGCGCTTGGCCAACGTTTCGAAATACACGCGCGCGAATTTCGAAACGTTGGCTGGGCGCGCCCTTTTTCCACCTACATCGTAAGATCACGCTATGCTCCTCTCACCCTCCTCTTAACTACTACAGAGGAAAGCGAGCGAATCAAGAGCGCCCGGCCGACGTTTGGAAATCCGCGCGCGCGAATTTCGAAACGTCGGCCGGGCACGCCCTTTTTCCACCTACATCGTAAGATCACGCTACGCTCCTTCCACCCACCTCTTATCTACTACAGAGGAAAGCGAGCGTGCCCGGCCGACTTTTCCTCATTATAAGATCACGCTACGCTCGTTCCACCCACCTACTAACCACTACTTGGCAACTACGCATTTTCTCACCACGAGATTTGGGTTTTTGTTTAGTTGTTAGCATAATAAGCGTTTCCATGGCAACGGTTTCTTCATAACTGATTTCGGCTAAACTAAATTGAACATTAAATAATCTATAACTTGGCAACAACGCATTTGCTCACTGCCGGATTTGGATTTTTGTTTAGTCCTTAGCATGACAAGCGTTTCCCTGAAAACAGTTTCTCCGTAACTGATTTCGGCTAAACTAAAGTGAACATTAAATTATTTATAACTTGGCAACTACGCATTTCCCCACTACGAGATTTGGGTTTTTGTTTAGTCGGTAACATGACAAGCGTGCCCATGACAACATTTTTTGCATAACTTATTTCAGTTAAATGAAATTAAACAAAAACCGTAATAATCTACAACTTGGCAACTACGCATTTCCTCACCATAAGATTAGGGTTTTTGTTTACTCATAGCCATCACAATTGTTATTATGACAACAGTTTTTGCATAACAGATTTCGGCTAAACGAAAGTTGAGCCAAATCTGATACTAAAATAATTGATCTTTTTACCTTTTACTAGGTATTATATTTTAATAATATACGAATTATTCGATTTTTCTTTTTTTTGAAAATTTTATATATGCCTAGTTTTAACTAATTTAAAACGTAAAATTACGTTTGAACGTCGATAAATTATAAGAAATTAAATTTTCTTATTGACTCCGTCCTCTTCCCACTAACTCCATACTCAAAATAACAATTGAGGGACGGCAATTGTTACTCATCAATGGATTATTTAGTTATTTTCGACGATATGGTTATCTCAAACGAAATAACTGAAAATTTACTTGAAGTGTAAAAGGAATTCCATTGCATTAATAAAAAGTTCTTTAACAAGTATTCCAAAATTAAATGATTGTAGATTAGATCTATTTGTTTTTTTTGCGATTAACTTCTATTATTACCTATCAGCAAATGTTAATTTTTTAAATGAAGATGTTTTTAAAAAAGTAAAGTCTTGCGTTTTAAAACAAAAATATATTACAATACCTAATATTTACAAAAATTATCTTAACAATCACATTAACAAATAAATTAAATAACGTATGGCATAGACCTAAGAAATACCCTATGGATACCCTGCGAAACCTCCTCCGCCTCCACCCCCATGGCCTCCTCCGTGGTCACCTCCATGACCGCCTCCTCCACCACCTCCATAGCCGCCGCCGCCGCCTCCTCCTCCACCTCCTCCACCTCCGTGAGAAAGATGATCATGTATAATTCCTACGAAACCACTTGAACCATGTCCACCGCCTCCTCCAAATCCCCCACCACCTCCGTATCCTCCTCCGTGTCCACCACCGCCTCCGTGGCCACCGCCTCCGCCGCCTCCGCCGTGACCACCGCCTCCTCCATATCCACCGCCTCCTCCAAAACCACCGCCTCCTCCAAAACCACCGCCTCCTCCATGTCCACCGTCATCTCCGTGTCCACCGCCTCCTCCATATCCGCCGCCCCCTCCGTATCCGCCGCCTCCATCTCCGCCATGACCACTACTTCCGAAATCGTTTCCTCCGTGAGAATGGTCATCTCCAAATCCTCCTCCTGTTAAATCATATCCTCCTCCACCTCCGCCGCCATGCCCATCATCATGACCTCCTCCAAAGCCTCCTCCAAATCCTCCACCAAAACCTCCTCCTCCTCCGCCGCCATGTTCGTCGCCATGGCCTCCTCCGAATCCACCTCCAAATCCGCCTCCGAAACCTCCTCCGCCTCCGTGACCACCTCCACCACCGTATCCACCTCCGCCTCCTCCGTGTCCTCCTGAAAAAAAAGGAAATATGTATTAGAGTACGTAACATTATCCAATACTAATTCAATGCCAAATTATACGATTTAGCAATAATTTTTTATCTAACTCTACAAAGCTGTTAATAAATGTGGTCAATCAGAAACTTATTTAATAAAAACCAGTACAGGAACCATTTAACTCTAAGTGGACATTAGCAACTAACATTACATTTGTAGGTATGTGAAAGGTGTTGCCAATGCTAAAAATGAATGAAATATATTAAAAAAAAATGTTTTCTACTATGCTGTTGCAATAAAACTAACAGAAAAATGATTGATCAGGTTGATCAACGATAGGTTAGTTCGGGAGAGCACTCTTTTCACTCTATTCACTCCTTCGGGAACGGAAGGAGTTAAAATAAAAGTTTCTTTTTGATTATTCGGGGATCATGAAGTGGAGTGTGAATAATAAGATAATAAAACCAGCTTGTGGATTGAACAATACCAATGTGAAACAGAAAATGGTTATTATAAATACTCCCGAGTGAGATGAGAAATATAAATGGCTGCGCTCATAGAGTCGCATCTTGTTCTATTGATACAATATTCACATTGGCTTTCTACCCCACTCCAGTTCATTGGCACACTCCGTTTACGCCTAATTACTCCACTCCACTCTGGAGTGCGCAGCCCGAACTAACCTACTATAGTTTCGTTCTCGAGTCGCTCTCGATTCGATAACATACCTATTTTTAGAGAAGAAACAACATGAGTTCGAGTAGAAACTCAGATTGCTCTCAGTTTATTTTCGCATTTTTTTAGAGATTCGGAGTGCGATCTATCGCGTTCGATATGACTCTGAGTATGGACTCCGAGTGCACTCTTTTAACTCTGTGTTAGAAGATCGAGATCTGTCGGGAAGTTAAATAATGAAATGTTAATTATGTTAATGAACAGCACATATTATTGTTCTGTGGGTTTGTGCTAGGTAATATTTGAATGTGCGAGGACAAGTCACTCTCAGCAGTCTCAGCCTTTAGAATGTGTTGTTGTAACAATAAAACTTGAGTTCCTGCTATATCTCGATGATCCAAGCAGCACTTTCAATTCTGGAAGACTATCATCCAGTAATAATTAAAAAATTGATATATACAAATACGCCATATTGCCTTCGTTAGCTGGGTTCATAGCGTAGACGGTTCTTTTTTATTAGAATTCAGAGGTCAAAGATATCAACTACTGGGGTTATTTGTCTCAGGGGAGAGGGCAATTGCCCCGTTGTCCCCCTTGGATCCACCGGTGCTTCTTCCGCACCAGTTGAAAGGCTCTTCATGCTTGCAACGATAATAAATGTTTAAAAGCGTAATGTCATGAGTGATACGAATTTTAAAAACTTAGTTCTGTTGAAGAATTGCTTTTACATATTTGTTGTTTTTGTTACCTACCTATATACCTATATCGATCACAATAACCAAGTGATTTACGGATTGATATGATAGGTGAGAAAAGGATTTTATGTCAAGTCACTAACTAGAATTGTTTAAAATACTCATACCTTTTAGTCGATTTTTTATGAGTACTCTCTAAAATTTGCTACTGAACTGATTTGTTTTGAGTATTATTTATTTAAGTACTCACACTCAGGTACTTTGTAAAGCTACTCATTATAAGTACTCTTGAGTACTTTAATGCAGTACTCTGCCCAGCTCTGGTGTTCTGTTGCCTTTAGTCTGTTATATGACAGAAATTTTGTGAAAATTAGCACTAACGCAATCCAAAAACTGAATAATAGTGTCGTTGGATTGAACTCCTATTATTTATGACTTTACGAAATCTTTCAATATTCAAATGCCAGAAACGGCCAGAAAGTGAGAAAATAAGGAAATACAAAACAAATAAATCTGGTATACAGACGGTTCGAAAAAAACAGCACAGAAGATAAGAGGATATGAGGTCACTGGCAACAGTCTTGCAGGCTAAGAGGATCTTTGGTATGACAATAAGGTACTAAAAGTATAATTATTTGATTGCCAATAGTACCAGCAGGTCCTGACAAAACATAAGGTCACTCTTAAATGGGCGCTAGAATATGAGGAAGTGTTGGAAAGCTAGAACGCAGATCTGATAAGCAGGAGGAAAACTCTAATTGGCCCAGAGCCCACATGTGGTATTTCATATCAACATGTAAAATGTGTGTTAATGGAGCAGGTTAATAGATGACTTTATAAGCTCTGCTTGAAATTTCTTGGACTCAGGCAATCCAGAATATTCATAGAGGGTACATCCAAAAGCAGACAAAATCAACTGCTAAACCTTAGCAGGAACGAACTACATGACTTAATACGATTCTTTACGGGACACTGCAAACTTAGAAAACACCTAAAACTTTTAGTGATATCTGATGACTCCCTATGTAGAATATGTAAAGAGGAGAAACCTCTTAAACAAAAACGGGTGCATCTTCCTCTTCACTTTTCCTGCTTCGAGGTGCGTCAGCTTTCCTCTTTCTATGGGCACGTCTGCATAGTTGGCAATGATCTGCTAAGATACCTAACACTACCAAACGTCGTATAGTGTAGGTATGCCTGGCAAGTTTCACGTCCTCAGTTTCTTATTAAATTGGCTTGCCTTGTTTTAATAATGCTAAAGTCGTATTATTTATGAAGAAACCAAAAGATTTTATCCTGGTCCACTATTTTTGTCTTACCCTGAGTAGGACCACATTGCTATTTGCAGCTTCTATAAAGACTTAATAGCATTATATTACCCCCAATGTAATAATATTTACATGAACGCCTGTAATATGTTTACTGGTGTTTCTTTGCAGCTCTTGTAATTATTGTAAACATATCAGTTTCGGTTTGGACTATATTTACATTTTACACCATAACCCATTTTATGTTTTAGGTTCAAATTTGTGCAATAAATGTTACATCCCGAGCTTTCTTTTACCTTAGATCCATCAGTAGAGATTGACGGGTCATACTGTCATTTCTTCATTAGACGCAATGCGAAATATTTCAGACCTTCATGCTACATTACCATATAAATTATTTTTATTTCTAAAGCTACACAACATTTTAAATTATGTTCTAAATAACGTACCTGTACAAAGTTTTAATTCATTGTTACTCTCCAAAAGTGTCAATTTAAGTCGTATTTAAGTCGTATTTAAGTCGTATTTAAGTCGTATTTAAGTCGTATTTAAGTCGTATTTAAGTCGTATTTAAGTCGTATTTAAGTCGTATTTAAGTCGTATTTAAGTCGTATTTAAGTCGTATTTAAGTCGTATTTAAGTCGTATTTAAGTCGTATTTAAGTCGTATTTAAGTCGTATTTAAGTCGTATTTAAGTCGTATTTAAGTCATATTTAAGACGTATTTAAGTCGTATTTAAGTCTTACTAGTCTTATTTAAGTCTTAGTTAGGTCTTATTTAGATCTAATTTAATTCTTATTTAAGTCTTATATAAGTATTATATAAGTATAAGTAATATTTATTATTTAAGACTTATTTAAGTCTATTACTATTACCATGTGCAAGTGGCTTAGTGAGGGTAAAAAAGCAAGTTTAAGTTTCAAAATACTACGATCATCTTACCCCCACTTGGTAGTGGATCACCTCCATGCAGAGTTAAAATTTGTCCTCCTCCATGACCACCTCCATGGCCGCCTCCGTAACCACCTCCTCCTCCTCCTCCTCCTCCTCCGTGACTACCTCCACCTCCGTGGCCACCTCCATAACCACCACCTCCGTGGCCACCTCCATGACCTCCTCCGAAACCACCTCCATGTCCTCCTCCAAAACCACCTCCGTGACCACCGCCTCCATATCCACCACCGCCTCCGTAACCACCACCGCCGTGGCCACCTCCTCCTCCACCTCCTCCGTGTCCGCCATGATCATTTAATACGATGGTATGAGAAACTCCACCCCCATGTCCACCACCTCCGCCATATCCTCCTCCACCGCCGAATCCACCTCCTCCGCCAAATCCACCTCCATGGCCACCTAAAAACGCATAAAAGTTTAATATATTGAATAAAATTAAGTTTAAAGTTTAAAAAAATCAGAAATAAATTTTTCGAAACGAAAGAAAAGCCTGAAATACACCGTTAAATACCTTACTTCAGGTGGATACTTAAGAAGATTCATAAGGGCTTTAACAGGCGGATGCTCTAGCAACCTTGCTAGTGCGCCTGTAGAATTTTTTCTTTGCCTAAAAATCTCATATATCTAGATATTATTTTTTGTTTTTAATATAATCAATGATTTTTTTACTCTTTTAGACATACCTCTGTTCCGGCAGGATCTGTTCCTCCCAACCCCCAAGCCGCAAACAGGCTTGGGACCAGCCATTGGCTCCCCTTAATAAGGGTTGGATTCCAGCCTGCTTTTCACTACATTTCTCAACTTTAAATAATATATTCTATAATTTTTTTTGTACCCATTATTGAATGATTTAAGCAGTTCCCGAGGCAAATCCTCCGCAATCACACGAAACAGTTCATAATTAGTCATGGCCAAAAATTTACCTCAGATGTTTTATATGGTTTTGACCAAGTATCCAGGCTAAATGTGATATAGGTGTCTTTTTTACGGGCCTACTCATTAAAGACTCCAACTTCTTCTACGGTATTATCTTTGTGGGACATTCTTTAAAATGTTATTGGGTCTGACTAGAAACTAACTAGTTTCTCTAATCGGCTCTTTCAAGAGCCTGTCTATTTCTCTTCTTCCTTCATTATTTATTTTTTTTTTTTTTTTAGTTTTCTGACCACCTTCAGTTTTCTCTATTCATTAGAGGTGATATGGGTGTCTTAGCATGCAGTAATTTTAATACCGTAAAACGAGTAGCGATTACTAAACCTTGTAAAATTTAAAGGACTATTATATTCAGGGGCGACTACTTTTTAAGGCCGAATGGCCGCGCGCCCTTCCTCAAAAATACTATAGATACTAGAGAATAAAATCCTAATTAAAAATATTATTTATTTGTTTATTTTAAAACAATTTTTTCTATCGTCTCGAGCCAGGCTATGAGTGTTATTTAATATGTTCCCTTCCAAGGGCGGCTCCAGGGGGGCTATAGGGGCCATGCCCCTTCCCCCCGAGATCATTTTGTTGACTAATAGAATATGATATTAATTATTTATTCTTAACGACTTGTTGTGTTTATATTTATATTAAAGTTATTTAGTTTTCAAAAAAGTGAGTTAGTTTATAGTATATTGTTTTAATTATTTTGTGCTGATTTAAAATGGAAAATAAGGACCTAAACAACATTATTACTAGGTTGTAAGTTTACCCAAATTCTATTTTTATAAGTCAACCTGCCCTTCTTCGAAATAAACTTTTAATAATAATGTATATTAATGATTTCAATACTAAAAAAGATTCATGATATTCAACATTATGCAAATGGTTGCGTAAAGTAGATCATTTTGACACTTGCTGCGATTACAAAAAATGTCACTTCATTTGTCAAAATTAGAAAAAATAAGTTATAGTAAAAGTAAGTTATAGTACTATACTCTGTTTTTAAACTAGGAGAAGCGAATTGAAAAGACGCATTTACACAGGAAAAAGTAGTTAGATTGTTACTAAGAGCGAGTTTCGAAATATAGTCATGTTCAAAATTTATAAAATAATTATCTTTATCGGCCTTAGTCGGCGAACGGCCAATGAGCGGTTAAGAAACGAATAAATGCCATAGAAGTAATTTTTTAATTGGTCCCAGACAACGGTCGCAAATTTCACATTATTGTGATCTGAAATGTGTGTCTAAAACGAAATGTCACTGTCAAATTAAAGTCAATATGGTTGTTGATTGATGTCAGAAATACTTTTTTCTTGCTTTTGAAATCGACTTTTTGAGAATAACTATGATCTTTTTAAAACGGATATTAAATATTTAAGAAAATTATTAATGGAATATCAAGTTGTAGCCAGGTTAGTATAAAATATAAAGATCTGTTTACATTTTTAAGGATAATTTGTTATAGGTATAAAAAGTAAAAGTTAATCAGTGAATGACAAGTGGATCACACAGTAACTGGTATCTCTTCTATGAGTAATGTGGATATTATGGCTTATTTAGTGTTAACCCATTCAAAAGTTTACAGGCCTATGAGTCAGAATTTGTTTCGAAAACTGGAACCAACATTTTCATAACACTACAAGTCAACATATATTTTTTAAAGTGAACTATTCATACATACCTATGTATTAATTTTAAGTATTTTTAAAATATTTTTTGTGAAAGTAATGTTAACTCATTGTGCCAAATTAAGATTATCCCTAAAGTAGTAGATGGTGTTTTAAATGTTATAACAATTTTGTAAATAGTTTTATTCTATTCTAAAATAAATAACATTTGCTTAAATATTTAGTTACATTTTAATCATTTTGGTTAGAAATTCATCAATTTTTAGTTTTAAAAAATCAGTAATAAAATTATTTTTTTCTAAAATACTTCGGAATTCATCTCTTTATGGTAATCTCCCATCTTTTTACCTTCAAAAACCAATAATGCATTTTCTACAAAACCTTCAGAATCAGCATGTAAAATAATAAGGTGTCTTCCCTTTCTTGTAAGGCTTTTTAGGAATTGCTACCTTTAATAGTACTTAGTGTAGAAGGATCCATAATTGTAGATTTTCAATACAATTGCTTACTGAAGAACTATTATTTACGAAATAAAGTAAAAAACTAAGTAATGGATGAGATATCAAATTATAAAATGTCAGAACTGTCAACAATATCAATTATTAGCTGATGTTCATGCTAAAAAGTAATGTGTGAAACTGACTGTAATCTGACCAATCAGAAGGCTACATAATTGCCAACTTAAATTCAAATCGCTCCTCTTAGTTTAAAAACAGAGTATAGTATATTATAGCATAAATTCCCTACTAAAACCAAAATTTGTGAAATTCTTATTTATAATTTTTCAGTAATAATTGTAATTAAAATACGAAACATTTAATACTAGGTATATAAAAAAAATGAATGCTTTAAAAATTGGTTTTGCTACAAAGGTGGACTTTTAACATAATTTTAAGTTATGAATTTGTTTGCATTATTGAGCTGTGCTCAATATTGAAATATTAGTAACTGCTAATAAAGAAATTAAAGTTTTTTTGGCTTAAAAACAAAGTAAGATATTTTCTTACGTTAGTAGTAAAAAAAATATTAATTAGATACTAAACAATAATAATTAGTACTCGAATTTATTAGTTACTTTGTTAATATCTTTAAAATTAAATTTATTTTTAAAATAAGAACCTACCTATATCGTGGTCATCGTGACCGCCTCCATATCCGCCACCTCCTCCAAATCCGCCACCTCCTCCAAAACCTCCGCCATGTCCACCACCGCCTCCAAATCCTCCGCCGCCTCCGTATCCACCACCTCCTCCGTGTCCATGTCCGCCGCCTCCGCTGTCATCATGAATTTTGATTACTTCCTTATGGTGATGCTCTTCCTGGCTTGGTAAATGAACTCTAATGTGTACACTGAAAAATCATTCATATTATAGTTTGAATCCTCTAGAAAATAAGTTTTTAATAAATATCGCCTACACAAGGTGAGTTCGGTCTACGCACTCTTTTCACTATATTCACTCCTAAAGTACCTAAAGCATTCGGGTACGGAAGGAGTTAAAATAAAAGTTCCTCTTTGATCGTTCGGAGATCGTGGAGTGGAGTGTGGATCGGGCATGCGCATAAGGTGATTTAAATCGATAATAAGATAATTGTGACTAATTCTTGAGTAAAAATGCTTTTTATTTGATTCCCGTGCATACCATTAATATGGAAGAAACTTATACGGTTGTTACTGATAAGTACGATTAGGTTTTAAGTATTAGTATGTCACATTGACAACTGACATTGAACTCTGAGAATAAAAGGAGTAAAACCATATGCGCACTCCGTTTACGCCTACTTACTCCACTCCACTCTGGAGTGCGCAGCCCGAACTCACCTACAGGATGCCAATATTTCAATTTGTGTTTCAGTCACACAAACAAGTTTTAAATTAATTTATATGAATTTAAAAAATACCTATTTTAAAAATATTATTGGATGTTTTGCCTGGCAAATATTAAATGTATATTTTTTAAATTGAAACCCTGTATTTTATTTCAGTTTTAGAATGGTTTGGTTATACTGTATTTAACCCTATAATTTTTCTTTAGAATATTACAGGTTTGCCAAGCAATTAAGTTTTTTATGAAATTAAAGAACGATGCAGACCCCAAAATAAATTATCCTAATTTATGTAGGTTTACATTGATTTTTAATTTTTTTTAATATACAGACTTATAAGGTACTAAGCTAAGGAATCAGTGTTGCCAGAATATATTTTTGTAATGTACCAGATTTATCTAAAAAATGTACCAGATTTCATAAAAATGTACTAGATTCTATAAAATTACCAGATTTATCTAATTATGAAGTATGGTCATTAAAGACCAAAAAAGGTTTATAGAGAACACGAACACAACAATTTTAAACAATATTTTATCTCTCGACAAATTTCTGACACTAGTTTATATCTCGAGCAGTTTTTGAATAAGATTTTAATACCTTTTGATACTCTTTTATCTCTCGAACAGTTTTTAATTTTTTTTTAACTCTTGAGCTATTTTGAAACAATATTTTATCTCTCGATAAATTTCTTACAGTATTCTATCTCTCGAGCAATTTTTAACAGTTTTTTTATCTTTCAAGCTATTTTTGAACAATATTTGATCTCTCGTGCAATTTTTGAAAAAGATTTTAATACCTTTTGATATTATTTTTATATCTCGAACAGTTTTTAAAAAACCTTTTTTTATCTCTTGAGCTATTTTTAAAAAATATTTTATTTCTCGATAAATGTCCAACAGTATTCTATCTCTCGAGCAATTTTTAACAACTTCTTTTATCTCTCGAGCAATGTTTGTACAATATTTTATTTAACACTATTTAATCACTCTAGCAATTTTTAACAGCTTTTTTTTACCTTTCAAGCTATTTTTGAACCATATTTGATCTCTCGTGCAATTTTTGAGCAAAATTTTAACAATTTTTTACACTATTTTATCTCTCGAGCAATTTTTGAAAAAGATTTAACAACTTTTGATAATATTTTATCTCTCGAACAGTTTTTAAACAATTTTAAACAAATTTCTAACAATATTTTATCTCTCGAGCAATTTTTAACAACTTCTTTATCCATCGAGAAATTTTTGTACAAACTTTTTTGTACAATTTTTAACACTATTTAATCACTCGAGCAATTTTTAACATCTTTTTTACCTTTGAAGCTATTTTTGAAAAATATTTGATCTCTCGTGCAATTTTTTAGCAAAATTTTAATAATTGCTAACACTATTTTATCTCTCGAGCAATTTTTATTAACATTTTTTATCTTTCTAACAATTTTTAAACAATGTTTTATCTCTCGAGAAATGTTTAACAGTATTTTTGAATTCTCGAGTAATTTTTGAATAAGATTTTAATAACTTATGATACTATTTTATCTCTAGAACAATTTTTAAACCTTTTTTTATCTCTTCAGCTATATTTAAACATTTTATCTTTCGATAAATTTCTAACATTATTCTATCTCTCGAGCAATATTTAACAACTTTTTTATCTCTTTAGCAATCTGCACAATATTTTAACTATCGACAAATTTATAAAAATATTTTAACTCTCGAAAAATTTTTGACAATGTTTTATATCTCGAGCAATGTTTGTACAATATTTTATCTCTCGAGCATTTTTTAATAGTATTTTATCGTTCGAGGAATTTTTAAACAATGTTTTATCTCTCGAGAAATTTCTAATAGTAGGTATCTCTTGAGTCAATTTTGAACAATATTTTATTTCTCAACAAATTTTTCAATAGTATTTTATCTCTCGAGCAATTTTTGAACAAGGGTTTAACATTTTGTAATACTAGTTTACCTCGAGCAATTTTTGAACACGATTTTAACAATTTATAATACTATTTAAACTCTGGAAAAATTATTAAATATTTTTATCTCTCATTAAATTTCTAACAGTATTTTTATCCCTAGAGCAATTTTTGAACAATATTTTACCTCTCAAGCAATTTCTAATACTATTTTATACTTTGATCAATTTTTAACACCCTTTCTTACCTCTCAAGCCATTTTTGAACAATAGTTAATCTCTCGTACAATTTTTAAACAATGTTTTATCTCTCGACAAATGTCTACTATTTTATCTCTGAAGTAATTTTTAACAACTACATATTTTAATTTCTCTTGCAATTTTTGACCAATATATTTTACACTTCAAATGGAAACATACGCTGAAAAAAGTACTAGATATTGTGTCGAGTGTACTAGAGTACCAGATTCTCAGAGAATGTACTAGATCTAGTACAATTGTACTAGACTGGCAACACTGTAAGGAATAGTCTTAAATAGGGCTAATTTTAAGTTCAATTTACTCAATTTTTTAAATACAACACCCTGTATATTATTTTAGCATAAAATTCCTTATGAACTTATCTATTTAACGATATCAACATGTTAGCCAATAAGACACATACACGGTGCACCATCAGTGCGTATTTGATCTATAGCTGTTTCATTATTGGAAATACGAAAAAAAATAATATAAAAGTTGTAAGACCATATTTAACTATTAAAAAATATAAAGGGTAGTCCATAAATGAAGGAATGACCAAACTTATACATTTTTAAAGCAAAATATCCTGCAGGTAGATATACATATTTGTTTTCACATAATTAAACAATTTTAATAGAATTCAATTTGCTATGTTGAATATAGGGTGTGTCAAAATGCGAGGTAACGATTTTCTCAAGTTTTTAAATGGAATTCCGTGTATATTATATCACCAATTAATTACTACTATTAAAAAAATTGAGAAAATCGTAACCTCGACATTTGACACACCCTATATACAACATAGCAAATGAATGAAGTCAATTAAAATTGTTTGGCAATGTGAAAACAATCAAATATGTATAACTAACTGCAGAGTGTTTAAAAAACGTAAAGGTTTGGTCATCCCCTCATTTATGGACTACCCTGTATATGTAGGAATAATTATTAAATATGATGTCATACAACTTTTATATTAATTTTTTGTATTTCCAATAATAAAACAACTATAGATCAACTACTCACTGATTTGTACACCCTGTATTTATTGGCTAACATGTTGGTATCGTTCAACAGGTAAATTTCATAAGGAATTTTATGCTAACATAATACACAGAGTGTTGCATTTAAAAAAAATTAAATAAATTGAACTTAAAATTAGCCATATTTGAGACATGTTTCAAAACACTCTGTAAAAAATAAACCAGTTCTGTTACCACTATTCGTTAGCTTAGTATCTTATAAGTATGTATACCTGACAATTTTGAAATCAGTGTAAACCTACCTAAATTATGATAATTTATTTTGGGGACTACATCGTTCTCTAATTTCATAAAAAAATTAATTGCTTGGTATCTCTGTAATATTTTGAAGAAAAATTCTATGGTTTATTACAGTATTACCAAACAAAATATACATTTTTATGCTCCAGGCAAAAAACGCAACACCCAATATATCCAAAATTATATTTATAATAGGTATTTCTTCAATTCATATAACTCTTATTTGAAACTTGTTTGCGTGTCTGTAACACAAACTGAAATATTAAACAATTACGCACTAATGGGACACCACCCTGTATATCAAACTCGTATTATTTTAAAATGGTTAACTAACTCTTCTTTCAGAATTTTTTAAGGGTGGCGTCCGGCCATATTTTCTCTGGAAATATATTTAAAAAAGCGTTCGAAAGAAAATGTTGACAGCATTCGTAAACTTTTTGTTTTTACCTAGAACCTATTTGAGTCGCTCAGCGCCCAACTGCAAAATTTCACTATTTTTTGTATACCATGCAATGTGTATGTATATTTGCCTAAATTTTAAAATTATACTGGTTCAAATGAGCTTTCGCTATTCTTAATAGAATGGCCCAAGGAAAAAAGTTGAGCCACAATCAGTTTGTAATATGATTTTCAAAGGTTTTGATCATTAAGATTATTTATTTAATCAGTCAAATTTAAATTTCTTTTAGCAGATAAACAGGTAAGTGTTTTGGTTCCAAAAACAAGTTCTCCATCTCTAAGTTAAATGGAGAAAACTACCTTCTTCGTTTGAAAATATGTGGTAGAACTTCTATTAATTATGGATATGGTAAAAAAATAAACCCTTAAATATTCTAACGAAGAGTGAAAAACTAAAGATAACCAAGCCAGAGCCACCATTTGTTTTCTGGTTGAGGACAATCAACTCATTCACGTAAAGAAGCTAAAACATCTAAAGAAGTGTGGAATTGCTTAAAAAATGATCATCCTTGACCAACCTCTTATGAGATTATGAGAAGAATATGTAGCCTAAAATTAGAAGAAAATGGAAACATATTGTTCGAAAAATTAGCTGCCTTTGGAGAAGAATCTATTTATGACTATTTCACGCACTTATCAAATGAACCAATCAGGAGTTCTAGTCAAGTTCGGATTATCGATAACACCAAATTTGACTCTTGATCCTGATTGGCCTATCAAGTTCGGTGTTTGCAGATTGTTTAAGACGTCAAATATAAATAATTCCGCCGTGCACGCATTTAAAAATGAGCAGATTTGGGATAAATTCTATCGAATTAATCAATGGAAAAATTTATGAAAATGTACCGAAAAATACAAAGAAATCGAAGGAATACGTTTGGAAGCAATTTACTAGTTTTTGCGATGAACGAGAATACGTATTAGAAGAAGCAACGCCTGTTGAGAGACTAGCTCTTATATTAAAGGAATGGGGCTTCAACATGAGAAAAATTGATGGTCCTAATTACAAGAAGTGTGTCGTAAAGACGATCTGGAATACGAGTGCTAAATTATTGCAAGAAAAATATTATAATGAATATTCACGGAGTTTCGACCCATTCAAAAATATCATTTTTCAATCGGCAAGAAATGTACGAGATACAAAACGTAAGTTGCTTCAAGGTAATGCAAAGAAATGAAAAATCAGTTTAGTACCGTTGACCTATGAACAACATCAAGCGATATGTACACAATGGGATGAAGATACACCCACAGGACTTCAAAAGAAATTTTTCAATATCGCAGCGGTAGAGCTTGCTTGGAGAGGATGTGAAGCTGCAAATTGTTTGTTAAAATATTTTAAAGAATTTGATAATAAGGGGGAGCCTACCGGTAGAATCGAATATAATACAGTTTTTTCAAAAGCTTGCCAAGGAGGTGATCAGCGATGTGCGAACAGCAAATGGTTGATAAAAAATGTGCAAAATCCAGCAATGTGCCCCGTGAAACTTTATAAAAAGTTAATTTCGAAACGAGGTAATGTAAAATCTAATATGTTGTTTCTTACTGTGAATGGACACTAGAAGTCCGGTGATCACTGCACTCCTTGGTACAAAAATATGCCTATAGGGATTAATACGATCAGTAAATGGACCCAATCATCAGCTCAGAATATAGGGCTTGATGTAAAAAAGCAAAAAGTAACCAACCACTCAAATCTAGCAACTAAAAGTATAAGAGAGTGTTCAAATAGTCAAGCTCAAAGCATTGTATATAATAACTGTACCATTTATAATTATAATTGAGAAATATTTAAGTACGTTATGTTAATACTGGTTTATTTAAATATGTATGTTCGATGTCAATGTTTCCTGTTTATTAAACTATTTCTCTAATCAACTTCTTAATTTTTTTGCTAATTTCCTCTCGGATTTTTCACTTTCACTTTGTGAAATAGTCTGAACAAATTCTACTCGTGATTGAATTTATCTTATAATTCTTTCTTTTATTTCACAACTCAACTGAGTTGCTTGAAGAAAAAACCCACTTGTCCTCTGGACTCGTGGTATTTTCAAGCAACTCAGTTTCATTATAAAATAAATCGACAGAATTATCGCGCCAATTCAATCACTTGTGGTATTACTACTGAAAAGTTGTCGGTTACGGCACACTCATCAACGCTTTAGAAATTGACCTTACACTCAATTTGGTCTACTCAAAACTTTTTGAAGAATACAATCATGTTTATTAGCAACAAGAACCAGTATTAAAAAACGTAGAAAACATAAATTTAACAAAAAAATTAAGTCATTTCAAGAGATACGGATAGAAAAGCCATTGAGTGCACATGAGTTTTAAAATCAAACAAAATGAGAAATACTTAATTCGCTTGGTAGCCAAATTTTTTCGCAGAAATACGGTACTGAATATGATGAGGCAGTCTACCAATTTAATTCTTTTATCATTAGCAGGGAAGTATTATCGGGTTGTGATTAGTAACCGGAGGAAATCAATGAAGTGCTTGGTGATAAGTCTGATTCCTTCGCTACCGTAAATCATTGCCAATGAATTTCAACGAGGTTGACTTTCCCTAAATGACAGGCATATTATCGTGAGAAACATTCAAGAAACTTTTAAAGATTGGTGTGAAAGCAATTAACCCAATTTTACACAAGCTTCGTTCTCGGTGGATTCCCCACAACTTGACTTTAGCTCAAAAAGAAGACCTCGTGAGATGGTACAGATTTACACTAGATCGCTTTGACCGTGGATCGTCTAATTTGGTGTACAGCTTCATCACAGATGATAAAACATTGATGTACTACTATGATCCCGAAAAAAAAGCAATAATCTTCAGATTGGATTTTGAAGAATGAGTCAGCTTCAACAAAAAGTGTTCGTGAAAAAAAAACTAAACAAAAAGATAGTCGCCACTTTTTTGGAATTACTGGGAATGTTTTCACTGTAGCACTGGTGTAGTTAATTCAGGATGGTACACTATAGTTTGTTTGCCTTTAGTTCTCCAAAAGGCTGGCGAAAACGTCCAAGAGAAAGGATCATCTTGCATCAAGATAACGCTCGAGTATTTAAATGCCCAAACCATAGAAGTAATGGGTCATTCACCTAGTGCAGACCTAGTATCTAATAACTTATTTCTGCACGTAAAATAAACAAACTACGGCCAGAAGATTGGAGAAAATGTTTCAAGAAAGGTTTTCTCGGATAAAAAAAATCATTGACTGTGATAAAAAATATTTTAAATAATTATGTATTTTTGTAAATAAACTGTTTAACTTTCTTAGGCTCAACGGAAAGAAACCAGCCCTCTATAAAGGAGCAACGATTAGGTGTTGAGAATTCAGGGAATGGAAATCAAGTTTGTTTACTAAAAAAGAGTTTATTTGGCCTAAAATAGGCAGCAAAACACTGGAATGAAACTTTCGATAAACTTTATTATATTTTTTACAAAGTAAAACAAAGAACACTTCTTGTTGATTACAAGTTCTAAATACAGTCAAATAATTTCGAAATTAATTGTCTAGCAGACCTAAAACTTAATCTGGTTTCGAAAATAGGCAGAGACAACTTGAGAAGATTTACACATAACAGTGTAAAAATTATGGGATTAACTGATACTAAGATATCAGTATTCCTTTTGCCTCTAGTTATGGCAAAACGGAAAGTACAAAATGTTTGGTAAATAATAGATATCAAAATATCATTATATAATTATATTAAAGAGATTATAGCTAGCGTATTAATTCTACAAGGTGTCCGCCGGGAAGGTATACTACTTTGTTGATAAATGTTTTATTTAATGTCAGCAATTATCTATGAAATACAATATCAGATAAATGTTCGCCTCTGTTAGCCTCACAAATTCGAGCCCTTCTGAGCACATTTTTCATTACATTCTCACACTTTGCACCGATATTTTATTAATTTCATCACGAATATTTTGTTTGAGTTGCTCAAGCGTTTCTGGTTTGTTTGCATACACCTTGCTTTTCAGATATCCCCACAAAAAGAAGTCCGGAGCAGTCAAATCAGGCGACCGTGGAGGCCAATCAACATCACTATTTCTTAAAATAACTTGTTGTGGAAAGAGGTCTCGCAGTAATTCCATTGTAATCCTGGCTGTATGCGTAGGCCCATGCTTGGGCCTATCACCTACAGACCCTCTTTCTTCGAAATCATTCACTACACGATAAATAATGCGTTTTGTTGGCACGTTGTTTCTCCCAAAAGTTTCACGTAACTTTCTCATCGTCAAAGTAATCGATGATTGATTTTGATAAAATGTTTTAACGATTAAAACACGTTGGTTTACCGAATAGTTTTCTATAATAAATTTGCCACGTGTCTACTTCACGACTGCCAAATATGAACTGTAAAAACTAATGTTTACCAAAATGGCGGTAAAACAAAGTAGTATACCTTCCCGGCGGATACACATTAGCTCGAAAGGTTGGCAAGCCTACTCAAGAGGAATAACTACAAGTCAAAAGACTTAAGGGTACTGATAACTTAAAACTTTTCAAAATGAAACACGGAACGAAATTTACGGCTATGCAAATGCAAACTGGGCTGAAGATAGAAAAGAAAGTCAAATAGCGGCTATTTTCTTTAAACTTTATGGAGACCTAATGAGCTGGAGCTGCAGAAAACAAACTTAAGTAGCGCTTTCATCTATGGAAGCAGAGTACGTTGTTTTAGCACAAGCCATGTAAGAAGTATGGCTCGAACAAATTTTAATCGACCTTCACGAAGAAGTAAAGAGTCCTTATTCTGGTAGATAACGAACGTTGTCTTAAATGAATGTGCTCTAATAATTTTAGTAACAGGTCTAAGCATACAGACACTAAATATGCAAATATAAGTTTGTCAGAGATTACAAAGCATACTGCCAGAATATTTTCCGAATCAATGCTTGCATATTTATTTAGAGAACCGCTTAAAGAGGGCAACACTTCAAGAAATATGCGTACTATGTAGTTACACTAAAGAAGAGGAATGTTGAAAGCATTCGCGAATATTTGTCCTGACGTTTTCAATTTTGAAGTTTTGTACTTTTCAAAATAAAGATTTTGAAAGGATCCAAAAATATTATTATTCTTATTACGAATATCTCACACATAGCCACTGTTTTATTCTGAATTTGAAATTCTTAAAAAAATTTTTATCTATGTAACTTGCCGCTATGTCGCGCGATATATCACATATGTGTTTTTTAATAAAATAATATTATTTTAAACCTAGCTTTCAGAAAAACTAAACATTTTTTTTTGAAGCGTTATCTGTTTTATCTGTGTAACTAAAAGAAAATAGGGACCAAAATCAAAGTCATTACAATTCAAAAATTTAAGGACATCCTATGCATCTCATTATCCCTAAACAAAAAAAGGTTTTTCCAAAACTTTAAGGACATTCTATGAATTTGATTATCTCCAGACGAGAAATTGTTTCATTTCTTACACTGTTTTCAAAGTTTTAAAACTAGGGAAGGTAGCGCACCAAAATATATAAAGAAAACAAATAATACATATAGATGAAATGGAAGAGTCTGAATTTAAGATTAGTTACAAAAACTAATCTTAAATTCATGAACAATTTGCTTTATCCAATGTCTTTAACATAAATAAACTATGCTCCAATTAAATTTGGTACAAAATTGTGTGAATAAATTGGATTATACGATGAAATAATATAAATTATGAATAACATAATTCTACAAAAGAGTAAAAAAAGCTTGAAGAGGTCAAGGGGTTAAGTCGGCCCATAAGAATATAAGACTTGGCTTGATTACAATACGTATGGCTTAAATACAATACACATACAAGGTGTACCAACGACGACTTGATACCTCTAGAAACTTAGAAACAAAGAAGTTTTTTAAAATTTAAAAAAACAAATAAACTTTTATTGGCAAGGAGACGAATTGTTATATAATATTCATACCCTGAGCCTATCAGTAAGCGTCTATTTTTTTTTAAATAGCAAGGATGGTCAAGTTATACATCATTTGAAAGAGGATAATTTCCTGACCGTAGTAGAATTTTATTTAAATAAAATTGTTCACTGGTTTATTCAGTCAATAGTTTTTTTTAAAATACATCAAATAATACTCAAAGCAATAGTCACAATAATATATGTGCAGCCGTTTCTCTTACGACAACAACTACTCTTTTGGCTAATACCTCACCAGGTATTGAATTACGTCGAAAAAAATAGAGATAGAAAATATTTTCAACACTCTACCTTTGATTTTGCCCACTAAGGAGAAAGTCATTCTTGGACCGGTTTCGTCCTTATTAGGACTCTTCACCAAGAAATAGAAATTCTCGACTCCACTCTCTAATGGAGCCTGATTGCAATACCAAATTCGATCGAACTCAATTACGGCGGGTTGAGCATGAGTAGATATTCAACGAGCGAAAATGGTATCGCCATCTATATTTAGTAAGCAAAATCAAAGGTCGCTGTAGTACCTAGTTCAAAGACTAGGTGGAATAAAAGCCAAGCGGGCTAATCTTAACAAGTGGGGGAAAAGAAAATAATTCCAAACTCAAATGTGACAGATGTTTTTTTTATAAAATTTAAGCACAGGCACTACATATATTTCGAAAACACTGTTCCTTCTTCTGGTGAGGGTCAATATTTAATAAATAATATACAAATGTAGTGTCTGTGCTTAAATTTTATAAAAAAAAAAGCTATTGACCGAATAAACCTGTGAACTTTTTATTTATATAAAATAATTTGAAAGGTAATTTTATAAATAATTCAGCAATATGACAATTTACTGCTTTACTTCGAATTTCAGCGCCCTTCAGCGGGATAAAAACTGTTAAGAATTGTAAATTGTGACACTTTATTTGAAAGATAATGAAACCTAATCTTAAATGATTGGAAAATCATGAAAATCTCCAACGTTATGAAATAGAAACTTTGACAGTAAAAAAGTAAAATAACAAATTTCTGTTACGCATTAAATCATTAATAAATTAGCTTTCGGATGACATATCTCACTATACAACAGTTTTTTATGCTACTAGGGAAAAAGCAATACAATTATTAGTCATATTGTTGAATTCTCTATAAAATTACTTTTTAAAAGATGGCTTATATTTAAAAAAATGTAGGGTTTTTGCTGCGCTCCAGAGGGTTAAATTTCTGGGCGTGAATTATTTATGACAATTTGTCCCCTTGCCAATAAAGTTGACATATTTTTAAAATTTTAAAAAACTTCTATACACCAGCCTCTAGAGCTTTCCCAAACACCCTGATCAGGCTTCAAATAAATCAACATAAAAACAGTCATGGATCGACATCACTTCAAATTTGGACTTCAGACAAAGGTCCAAGTTTTGAGACAACCTCCGACTCATCACTGATCAAAAATCCAAAACCCATTTCCACATAGACATCGACGGTGTAATATATAATACCCCCAAAGAGGAAAACCTCAATCCACAAAACCCACTTTAAAGCCATATTCAAAACCCCTTGACTCATCGTCCATTAGACACTTGTTGCTCCTGTCCCCATTGGATGTCGAAAACCCGTTTACGACCCCCTTCACCCACCATGACATCAATTATGCCTCTCAATTAGGTCAAAACACGATCCTACTCCATTAACAGAAGAACGCCGAAAAACCTTTCTGAAATCATGTCTATCATTCTCTGCCTTCTCCTAAACGCTTGCCTTTCCCTATCCTATTTTCCACTTGACTGGAAACTCCCAAAACAAGCAAGGATCTCAAATTCTTAGATTTATACCGTACTATCTTTCTTATATCTGTACTGGGAATTTTGTGAAGACATACCTCAATCCCAACATGGTTTTAGACTCTATCACTCCACTCAGAATATCCTCACTTCGCTCTACATAACAGCAGTAAATTTCAATTAGATGTCCTCAGCCGTTCCTCTTTACATTCATAAAGCTTTTGATCAAGTCTGGCATGTCGCACTAATCAAGAAACTTATGGACATGGGTCTTCTCACCAACAACAAACTCATTCATTCCTACCGCATAGACAGAACCATCATGGTCAAAGTAGACGTCTTATACATTCACCCCTAAAGCAGGGGTACCTCAAGGCTCAGTCCTAACCTCTCTCCTATACCTCATATACACCCCCAAACCACCCATTGTCACAATATTCTCTACATGCCGATGATGCAGCTCTGCTCTCAGTCGCTCAAAAGACTAACCAACTAAGACTACGAACCCAAAAGCTACTGTACCAGTATACTCGCTGGTGTAACAGATAAAAGGTCTCACTCAATCCCCAAAAACATCCCAACTACCAAAAACTTATTGATCTAAGCATTGATCTCCTGTGAGTTAAGGTCGTAAAACAAGCTGAAGTTGACTACCTGAGGGTGAGATTCACTTACACCCTCAATTGATTCTCCGATGTCCACTACTCATTCGTCGGCGAGATGGACTTCTGAGCTCTCTGTGGTCGTTTTGGCCATTGCAACCCAGAAACACTTATCCATACCTATAATGCACAGGTACATCCGTCGCTATGCTGAGTACAAAGCAGCATAGCAAACTCACCACACTATAGAGACGCATACTTTGACGAAGCCAATTTCCAACTTTTCGTTTTCTTAGTAAAAAAGTCCACGAACACACCAACAATATCTCCATCACAATCTCAGCCCGTTTCTAACTGCTCAGGTAACAATATCTTTCCCGAATGGCTCCAATACCTTCGCCCAACACACCTTACAAACCCGTTGGCATCCAAACCATCGACCGCTTCTACGAAAATCGAAAAGAAAAATAGCCCAACCAAACCTTTGACTTCTCACCAATGCCCAAATATTAAACCTCCTACTCCCTCAAGTATTCCAAGATACTGGAGTCAGTTTCCCTATCCATCAGATAGAACCCACATACCCAAACAAACCCAACAATTAGCATTACTATGAGAACCAACCAACAGAATTGTGTTTTAGGTTTTCATGGTTTTCCTAAATTATTTTTCCCAATTTATCTCCGATTTGCCCTAAAATAAAGTTGGAAATAGCAAAATTGGTGATTCTTAATGGGAACACAAACTGTCACACAGGTCTTATACGCCAAAAACATTAGCTGGGTCACTCTTTAAAAGGAGAATAACGAATAACTCCTATAGCAGGTTGTGGTATCAGAAAAATTAAAAGTCCTATTCAATGTTAAAAACATTAAAATAAAAAATCCTGTGTGGCCAGCATGCGGTATTTGTCGTTGAGCTCAGAAAAGTCGATAGCAGACATAATTCATACGAATGAAGCGCTTAACTAAGTAAATAGGTTTGTACACATATAGAAAATGATTTTTAAGCAAGAAAGGAAGAATAAGTTATTAATTTCTATATAATATACAATCTGCTACTAATAGTATAAAAAATACTTACTGTTCTTTTCCAAAGCCTCCTGAAGCATAAGTAATTAATGATGATAAGGTGAGAACGGCCTAAAAAACAAAAAATAGGTTATTTTATAAGTACCTACATCATTTTTTTCCTATCTTTATAGAAATAAAAACTGTAAGTATATTATACCGTGCTGGAAAGATCAAACCGTTGGTACTGATTTGCTTGTGTTGGAGTGAATAGTAATAATTTTCGCACGTGTAGGAAAAGAAAGTACATAGTATCAATGCTGCCATTTACAGGAATCACGGGTCGGTGGCCTACTATCGACTGGCAACCCGATGCCTCATCCTTTCCTCTCCTGAACATGGATACAATTTACTATTCACTCCAATACAAGCAAAGCAGAAATGAAGGTTAGATCTTGCCAGCACTGTATACTACTTATTCACCATTTTTTAAAAAACGGTTTATTAATGCGAATGACTGAAAATTCTCAACGAAATTGTATAGAAATAGCATAGAAATCTAAGCGGTAAAATTCACTCTAGTCTGAACATATAGGTTTGTCGCTGTGTAATCAGTATTTAGCCCTCAAGGAACCTTAACGTTAGCATTAGAATTGCATGTTCATGTACATTTAATATTTTATTTTATGTATGTTTTTATCTTCCAAAATTTGACAACGTCCGATATTTTAACAGTACTGCTATCCAATTCTATTATTTTACGAAAAAGAATTAAAGACTCACACTATATTGCAATTAATAAAAAAAACACTTTTTTTAGTTTTGAGATATATAATGTCATTTTTTGTAATCGCAAAAGTGTCAAAATGATCTACTTTATGCAGCCAACTACATAATGTTGAACATTACGAAACTGGTTACGAAATAGCTATTTATGCAACCAGTTTTATTTAAGTAACGACTGAATTTTCACAAAAAAATAAAAGATATACGTAAATGTCGTAAATATGTATTTTTAACATAATAGAATAGTATCAAGTGTTGGAGATAGTGGAATTCACCTTTTTTGGGGCTAATTTCATAATAGAACCCTAAAGACGGACTTTACTAAAGCAATCTTTTATTTAAAATTCAAGTTAGTGTTTCTTTAAAACATAAACGTTTCTATAAAAAATTTTAAAATGTTAGCATTGTTGATCTTTATTTAATTATAACTGAAATAGGTACAAAAATAAATAAAACGTATGCATAGGAGTTGGCAATTTAAAAACTTATATATCATGTACTAAAAATTATATTAGAAAATTAAAACTGATTAATTAAGCCTTTTAATTTTTTACCCAAGTAAATTGTTAATAACAAAGTGAAAAATAACAATTTTTTTCCAACGGGAATCTCTTCTGACAACGATCAAAAATTTCTCCAAAAAAGAAAAAATCTAAGATTTGTTATTTAACAATTATCGCACTTGCCATGTTAATGTTCAAGTAAGAAAAAATTAGTAGATGATTAAATTTCAATTCGTAATTTTTATATTTAATAAGTTTAAATAATATTTATTCATTAGTAAGCGAAGCTTGCGCAAACCAGAGTCTCCGTTTTCGGCCGTATTTTCAACCCTCTAGGAAAATTATAAATATTGGTCCTACAGTTCCAGGTGATAAAACTTTTTTTTGTGGAAATTTCCTCTTCTTTTTGAATATTTTTTCAAGTTTTGAAAATATCAAATAGTTTTTGAGATATTTTGAAAAAACCAAACCCTATTTTTTTTTTTTTTTCAGTTAATTGTTTATAACATTTGCAATATTTGCAAGCGGCTTTTGAATTTTTTCAGAGATCATCTACACGCTATTCAAAATCGAATGACAACTCGTTCATATTTTTCGGAGGCGGAGAAAAAAGTTTGGCCAAAAAATCACTTGTTAACTAGACTATTGACTTCACAACAAATACACTTTATCAATGACTAGTTGGGGATGTGCATCTAGGCAACCAATATTACTTTCTTATATTGTTAGTTGCATATACATAATTTTACTCATATTATTGACAAACAGAAAATCATATTCATTATTAATGTTATTTAGTTTTTCAAAAAGTGGGTTATTTTATCGTGTATTGTGTATTGTTGATTTAGAATGGAAAATAAAATATAAATAGGTTGTAATTTTATTTTTAAAAGTCAACCTGCCCTTCTTTAAGAAAAACTTTCAATAATAGTGCATATATTAATTTTAAAACCAAGAATGGTTTATTTTTATTTCTTTTCGCAACTTGTTACACAATGAATTTTTCGTTACCAGTTTCATAATGTTTAACATTACGCAACTGGTTACGTAAAGTAGATAATTTTGAGACTTGATGCAAATACCAAAAATGTATATATGTCAGATTTAAAAATAAATGCATTATTTCACCAAGTTGCGAATAGAAAACAAATAAAAATAAATCTTTTTGGTTTTAAAATCAATAAATACATTGTTATTGAAAGTATTTATGAAAAAACAGCAAGTTAACTTATAAAAATAGAATTTAGTTAAATTTACAATCTAGTAATAATGTTATTTTGGTACTTATTTTCCATTTTAAATCAGCACAAAATAATTAAAACACAATACATGACTAAATAATCCACTTCCTTAAAAACTAAATAAGTTTTACAAAGTAACATAAACACACTACAAAATCGTTAAGAATAAATTAATATGATTTTCTGTTTGTTAATAAATTGAATGAAGTTATGCATATGCAACTAACAATACAAGAAAATAATATTCTAATGACCGCAATTTTATAAATAATCTAGTAAAAATTGGAAAAACATATAGTTAAGTCGTTCATGTTGCGGGACCTCGCTCTACTCGTCCCGCAATAAGACAGTAGCAAAAAATGCAAAAAAAAGTTCACATACAAAATTTTATTTACAATTTTTCCCTAAACTTTGTAATCACAGATGGAAAAGTACAGAAGTATATAAATCTTTGAAAAATTTACAAATCTACAAATATACTTGCATATAACTAGCCCAAAAAAAAAAATGTTAAAATGAAAACCCAATTTAACAAGTATTGTTAATGTTAAAACTCCCAGGGGTATAAAAATGTTATTTTTTTATGAATTGTCGTAGATAAATAACTATTTACCAATAAGCAGTAGATTAATATGATAATTATAAAAAATTAGAAAAAAATGTCTTTAAAAAATTGAAAAAATCCATAAAATAATAGTTTTTTTTGTATCTAAGGTGCAAAACTCTACTTTGGTGATCGAGACACAGCCGAGTCAAAAAAATCGTTTGAGATGACCAAAGAACTTCCCACACGAGATTCAAACAATATTCTTTATACGTTAAAATTGTAAATAATAATTTAATTAATTGTTAAAAAAATTAATAAAAAAAATCTACTTTCAGGTGATTTATTTGATAAAATAATAAATATTTTAAAACTACTTGCTTCTTTAATTCTTGTGTATACATTATCTAACAATTATAAAAGGTAAAACAAGCAATAATAGGTATAATATTAACGAAAAAATGTCCGATTTTAGACAGGGTTGAAAATACAAAACATAGCCCTTCTTTAGCAGTTGTAGAAAAAACAAATTTTGTTTCCTTATACTTAATATTCTTTAACTAATTTGACATATGCTAAATATAAACAATATTTAAAAAAAAATATTAAAAAAATAAATATAAACTATATTTTCCAAAAATAGTGCAAATAAAGGAAGACAATCTTGAAAACGAAAAATTTAATTCAGTTGTCAAAGAAACGATTTTTTTTAAACACACTGTATAGATCAATAAAAATCACTAATGATGATGTTTTCACTTTAATTACCGTAATCCAATTATAGAATAAAAAAAAATAAACTCACAAAAAACTTGGAGTTGATGTTAGTCCACATTGGTGCTAAGATTATATCTCAGTTAGTCAAACACAACTACCCCTTTCTTTCATAAATAAAGAAGATTTTATAGACATTTTCCACGCAATACGCGTACAGAAGAGTGGGAAGAGTGTGGGGATTAATAGTATCATTTAATTGATTCTCGTAATGCCCGTGACCTAGTAGCGAATACTAAGACGGCGATGATTGAGACTGAGAGTGAAAGGGCATCTGGAAGAGTTCGTTGAAACATCTAGTAAGTGCGGCACTTGAATTCACTTTCTTCAATTTCTTCTTCACATGAGACTATTGTACAGTATGCTGGTGGAATTACGCAAGACTTTCATTTTAGCAGAACGTCTTATTCGTGTTTTCTTAATGGATGCCATAGATCTTATGATAGGAATAATAATTGATGTATATGAGTAAATACATGCTGGCCATGTCGGCACAAACGTGATTAGTAATTTTATATCAGATAAAAACTGTTTGAATGATATTCGTATGGATTGTGCACAATAATTTAATATCCACTGGTTTCGGGGAACACTGAACTAAAGACGTAAGTAGTTTTCTCTCTGTGTTAAAAAGGTAAACAATATGTAATAGAATATTATAATGAACAGAATATTATACAGAAAGAGAAGGTTTACCTCTTTTGGAGTAGTCAATCAATTAATTAATCTTCCTTTAAGCTTTTTAAAAAGTCAAACGTTTTAAATTACAAGCAACTAGGTACAAAAATTGTTAGTTACACTGTAAATTTTGGTGGATTCGCCTCTTGGATGACAATGAGACCAGGGATACGTTAATATATGTACAGGGTGTCCCAAAAGTGTGTGGAAGTTCGATATATCCTACATTATGGAAAATATCAAACAATGTTATTTACAAAATTATTTTCGATTATACAGAGTGATCCATAACTTCAAAGTGTAAATTTGAATTCCCCTGACTTTGCCCTTCAAGAAAATACCAACATGTATGAGGTTATACTGGGTATTTTGGAAGTTTAAATCAATTTTATATAAAAATCGTACTAGGTTCGACCCTTTGTATGTTTCAAAAGAAACAATCGAACATCAAAATTTTTTGATTAATCATTTTTAATGATAGTCTACTTTTATAAGAATATATAATGTCAAAAATCAGATACATGATTTTCTCATTTTTTTTAAATGTAACACCCTGTATTTCATATCACTACTAAAAAGTACTCTAATTATACGTTCGTTTGAGTTAAATATTGCCTATCCCTAAACACAACAGTTTAGCGAGATTCTTGGATGAAATGTTAAAAAAGGGTTAATTATAACTAAATTCACAATGAAATTTGATTTAAACTCATGTTAAAATATACTGTTTAATCAGTTTATATTTTTAAGGTACCTAGCTACAATTTATTATCAACTGAATTTACTTTCTTTACTTTTAAGGTTAGGTTCACCCTGTATTTCATATCTCTACTAAAATTACTTTAATTATACGTTCGTTTGTCCCTAAACCAACAGTTTAGAAGATATTTTATATATGAGCCAAAGATAAGTTATTTTAATTTTTTTAGAATGCAACATTAGTATGTTAAAAAATGAAAAAAAAAGCTATTATAAAAGTTGCTCAAAGTGACTTCCTCCAACTGCAATACAATGTTGTAATCTAGCTTCAAATTATCTTTGAATGTTTTTCAAACATTGTACATCTATGCTCGCGAACACTTGTCTTATTCTTTCCTTCATTTTCTCTCTAGTTAATGGACTAGTTTTATAAACCTCGTTTTTGACGAAACCCCAAAAAAAATCTACTTTAGTGAGGTCAGGGGACCTGGGAGGCTACATAACTGGACCATCTCTTCCAATCCACCTGTTTTCAAAATTAGAGAGTTGCGAACTGGTTGAGCATGATGTACAAGAGCTCCGTCATGTAATATCCACATTCGGCGTCTTATATTTAGTGGAACTTTTCCAATAGTAGTGGTAGATGATTCTGCAAAAAGTCTAAGTAGACCTCGGCAGTTACACGGCCATGAAAGAAATGTGGTCCTATGACATAGTGACCTAATATACCGCCCCAAACGTTAATAGACCATCGTGTTTGGCTATGTGTCATTAACTCATAAGGATTGGTAGTGGAATAGTAATGAAAATTGTGTCTATTAACGAAACCGTTTATGTGAAATGTTGATTCATCCCCAAAAAGAACACAATCAAAAAAATTATTTTCATTATAAATGCTCTCTATTGCCCATTCACAAAAAGCTATTCTTTTTTGAAAATCGTTTTCAAGAAGCTCCTGATGACGTTAGATATGGTATGGATGTACTTTATTTTTTAATAGTATCCTATTGACAGATGATTTACCTATTCCCGTTTCATTTTCCATGATGCGTGTACTGGTGTTTGGATTTTCGGTAACACTAAGTAGAATACTGAGTTCATTTTGTTCATTTAAAGTTCGTTTTTCTCTATCATTTTTTTGATTTGCTACATTACCTGTACGTTTGAATATTTCCAACAAATTTTCAAAAATTTCTTTACGAGGTTGTCGGCGATCAGGATATTTTTGCTTATAAATTCTAGTTGCCAAAAAGCAATTTTCATCACTAGCTCCTAGCACTAAAATCATATCAGCCAATTCATTCGTTTCAAAATTCATTTTTAAATTAGTCAAATCAGTAAATTTAAATACTTGTGAACACTAAACGTAATTTCATTTTTTTATTTAAATAATTCAAAACTGTCAAATTATTCTTTTGACATGAATTTCAAAGCCCACTTGACCTAATGCACAAAAAAAAAACTGAAGTTCTGTTAGCGTTTTTATTGCATTTTATATAAAAAGTTGTAAAGGTCCTAAAAAATAATTTCAGTTCATAAAAAATTGTACCAGGTACCTTAAAAATATAAACTGCTTAACTAGTAACTAGTATGTAATATTTAACAGGAGTTTAAATCAAATTACATTGTGAATTTAGTTATAAGTTATAATTAACCCTTTTTAACATTTCATCTAAGAATTTCGCTAAATTTTTGTGTTTAGGGATAGGCAATATTTGACTCAAACGAACGTATAATTAGAGTACTTTTTAGTAGTGATATGAAATACAGGGTGTTACAATTAAAAAAATTGAGAAAATTATGTATCTGAGTTTTGACTCATCAAAAAATTTTGATGTTCGATTGTTTCTTTTGAAATATACAGAGGGTTAAACCTAGAACGATTTTCATATAAAATTAGTTTAAACTTCCAAAATGCCCAGTATAACCTCTTGAAGGGCAAAGTCAGGGAAATTCAAATTTACAATTAAATACAGTGTGGTCCATTTAAAAAAACATAGGTTTGATCAATTCTGAAGTTATGGATTACTCTGTATAATCGAAAATAATTTTGAAATGTGCAGATTAATATTATCTACAACTTCCACACACTATTGGGACACCCTGTGTATTTTATTTAAGAAGCAATTTGAATCAATGGGCCGCACCTTTCTTATGGAAAAAATGCTTTTCGTCAAATTTTCTGAAATGTTGATATGCTGTAGAACTCAATGCTGTGACAAAAAGTCTCCATTAGGCCAAACCGATCCTATGATTAGTTTTCGAGGTTAAACTTCGAAAATGCTACTTATTTGTAATCCGATTTCTAATAACGGACCTGCTTTATTCACGTTTATGTAGAAAACATGAATTATAGATTATTTGGCATTAATATTTTATTAAGATTTACTGTTGAAATTGGTTAGTTACAGGGTGATTCGGAGATAAATAATATGGTTTTTTTATGACAGTGTTAAAAATACGAATAATATCATTGCACCCGAAAAATATAGTTTAATTAATTGTTGATGCATCATATTTTACACAGGATAACTCATATAGGCAAAAATTTTAATTGAAGGCGACATATAGGCAAAATTGGAAAATGCCTTTAACTCCATAATTATTAATAATTAATTATTATTTATTATACAAAGTGAATTGACTTAACATTAACTTAACATAAATATATTTGCCCAACATAATAAATAACAATAAAACTAAATAATAATTAAAAATGGTAACCAATTAAAATTTTATCATTAATAGCTACAATTAACTTAGTCTAAGATCCGAAATAAGGTCGACCTTCACCCATATGTTTACCGGATGAAAGTTTCTTTTAATTAAATAAAATATGTTTATAAATATATCGCGAAAGGGTTGCCTAAGAAAATACGGTCCAGAGTATTTATTTTCTAAAAATAAAAAAGAAAACACCCTGTAAAGTATTTACCAGATGCTTTGATTATAACTAACCTTTAATCAGCTCACCGCATGATAGATAAAAGCCTAAGTTTAAAATTTGGTGTTTTTCTCTTTATCAGTTTTTGAGTTGTCTTCAAAATTCGAAATTTGCAATTTTTCTTAAATATCTCGAATTAGGTCCATTTTAGGGAAATCATGTATAGAGACAAAATAATAGAGAATGACATCTTAAGCAACTTTTATCATGATTCCTATACTTTCCTCATCTGTTCACAGAAAGGAAAGCAAAAAATGGCCGTGACCGTATTTTTTTAGGCAACCCATTTGCGATATATTTAAAAACATATTTTATTTAATAAAAAGAAACTTTCATCTGGTAAACAGATGGGTGAAGGTCGACCTTACTTACGGATCCTGGACTAACTGCTTTTCTATATTTTACGTTTTAAAACTCTGTCTTTTATCACTTAAAAATAATTTGTATAGTACGAGCAAGAGATATAGTGTGACTTTAAAGCTTTAAAGCCAGCCGGCAACATATAAAAAAACTAAGGAGACTGATACATCACCTTTAAAAATAGTAGATGAGCATTTAAGAGATTGAGTATACTTATTTTATATTTACTTCCCTCGATAAAAGGGAAGTATTAAAATCGTGAAAATTTAGATTTTCACGTTTTCAGGTCCCTAGATTACGAAAAAAATGTTTTCTCCATTCCGTCGGTCTGTTTGCCGTCCGCCGTCTGTCTGTTGGCGCGATATCTCAAAAACGGCTTAAGAGAAAAACTTCAAATTTAGTATGCAGGTAAGGCTCAAAACCGGTTATACTTTCGAACAGATATATACAGGGCGAGCAGTTAAAAAAAATATTTATTTCTAAAGTCAGCAGATTTCGACTAAAATTGGTTTTTCATAAAATTGGTATCTGATCAACGATAACAGATCACAAATTCGTGATTTTACTTCTGAACACAAAATTCACAAGATAATAAATCTCTTAAGAACAAAAGGCCTTATCTTAAAATTAGTTACTAAATTTTTTTCTTACAAAACGTTTATTTAGAAATACACAGTGATTCCGTATATTAGCTATTGTCATTGTTGCTGAGAATATTAGTTCTTTTAACACAGGTCGTTGATTATTCACCTCTTATTGGTAGAGAAGACGCATCGAAAATAATCGATTAACCGAAAAGAATCGATTAATAAAAAATAATCGAAATTAATCGATCTATCGGAAAGAATCGTTAATCGAAAATAATCTATTAATCGAAAATAATCGGTGTATCGAAAAGAATCGATTAATCGAAAATAATCGATTAGTCTATTAATCGTAAAGAATCGATTATTTTTAAGTAATCGATTAACCGAAAATACCTGATTATTTATTTTGATAATCGCTCGACCCCAATGATTTAAGCAATCATTTGTAGTAACAAAATTATTTAAATCGGAAGTTTTAATTGAGTAATTGGATTTTTTTATTAATTTATAGAAATCTACCAAAAACAAATTGTCTACTAAAACAAGCCAAAAAAGCTGAAAATATACCAAAAAAACAGAAATCTACCTAATATGGCAACGTTGGATTAAACTCCCCTAGTCAGCACCCCCAAGCACAACAACTAATGGTTGGACCAAGCGAAGGTAACTATCTTGATGAAATCTACGTGCGATGCACATGATAATAAAAATAGCGTGGTTTCAAGCAGGAACACTGTTTCACTGATCCATTGACCTTTCTTTTTAACTGTATTAATTCTATGAAAATTTGCTTCCTTTTGTTTTAATAAATATCTAGTAGTTTTTTGAATAAGATGATTTCCCACCTTTTTTTCTTAAACGTCTCTATCGAGTGATGCCTTATTGTTGTACGAATTTAGAGCTTTCAATATTCTCCAGATACATAATATCACGAAGTATTCCCAATGGCAAGCATATAAATACAATGTTATATTAGAAAATCCTTAAAACATTTTTGCTTTCACGAGAGGTCCGGTTTCCTCTTAAGTACCTTACATCACACGCCAGCAGAACGCGAGAACATTTGTAAAAATTTAAAAAGTTTAGTCAATTACCAGTGAACAAGCCTTTAAACAATTTTGTAAGCAAACCAGTAAATGAAAAAAAAAAAAAAGAAAAAACTTTAAAACCGAAAAGTATTAGTAAGCCAAATTCCGCTGAAGTTAAAATAATTAGAGAAATATTCAATATTTTTCCTTGAATATTTTTAGACTTACTAATAAAATAAAATGTACTCTGTACTTATATAATTTTATTTTCTGTTTTTCTGTTTCAGGGCTTGTCAACAATTATTAAAAATTCTTTTATTGTTGTTAACTTTTTCTTTTTAGATACAATTAGTAGTCATTAATTCAATATAATAGCAGTCCCTACTCGACACACGTTCTGCTTGAAGATCTTCGATTCGTTTGGTGGTGGTCAATTGTATGGAAAGTATTTTTATAAAGTAATTTTTAATATAATACCTTTTGAAATTATAATAATTCTACTTTATGTAATTTTTATGCTAATAATGGTGGGAGTTTTTCCAGGTCTTTCTCTCACCTGTAAAGCAAATGCGCCATCTCAGTTTTCTGAAAATCGCCCCCAAAGTGTATCCAGTTTATATTAACTTAATAAATATTTTAAGTCTCAACATGATGATCTAAAAAAATGGTACCTACTGTTTTTTTTTAATAAATAATATTTAGTCGTAATTTGATTTTATTTTCCTTCTCATAAGATAAATAAATATCGTCGAAGGAGACCTTAAACTAATGGTATGAAGAGTCAAATGGTACCTATCATTTGAAAGGTTTGCAAATCGATGGAGAGATAATTAAAACCTTTGAAATTGTGTATGTAGTATGTATCACTAGACGGTACCCCATGGATAATATTAAAAAACTACTTACTCTAGACAGAACGTTAAAAATGGATATTATTATTGTAAGAAAACAAACTGTCGTGTTTTTAAAGAAATTCCATGTTTTTTTTTGTTTTTTTTCGTTAGAACATCCTATATATCTGAATGTTATGTTGATAAAAAATATAACGCATTTAACACAAAAGTATAACTACAACTAACAAATTTCCAAAATAAGAATACTAATTTAAATAAATAAAATGATTCTAACTTACAAGATTCATAATATATTTAAAAATGGGCGCCTAACTACTGAAAGATGTGTTGACAGATGACATTTCTTCGTCGAGAATCTGGCAACACCATTTTCCATTTGCTCAGCATTTAGCCGCTCCTCTTTCCTCTTTATTAGTAGATTCTGGTTGCACTGTTGCCACAACTCTAGCAATACGAAAAGTGGGTACCCGATTTTACCCTACTAAGTTTTTTAATAATTTCTAGTCATAAACTTAAACAACTAAGAGATGGATTTTAAGAGTGGGAGAAGTAATGTCACTTTTTAAATGGTATGTCATAATATAGTACCTCATCAGATTTAACAGAATACCAGAGGATTGGGAACCAAATTGTTTTGTCACGTTAATATTAATAAATCAATTGTACCCATTCAAAATCGATAACTAAAAATAACTTTAAAACGATGTCATTTTTCATTTGATCCCTATTATCCGTAAGAATAAATTATTCAAAATGGCGCCCAACTGTCATTTTGAAATTTTGACCCTGAAAAATAACTCGCCTTTTGGGCTTCACTGTAGGTATGTAACAATAATTGGAGAATTCTTGGCCTAAAATATGAAGATTTAACGTAAAGCACTTAGATGAAATATTTTCTTAAAACGACATGGGTTTTTTAATTTAAAAAATTATTTTGAACAATTTTGCAGAAGTTACTCTATAACATATATTAGCATGTTAAGAAAGAAAGTTTCTATTACCTGAAACGTATGAGAGGGACAGAGGAAGCGTATCACCCTCTAAAATCTACGCCACTGCCCATACAGCCCACATTGTTTCAGAAATATTTCAAACGTTTCAAACATAGAACATTTCAAGCACAAGTTAAAAATGTTTCATAAACATGGTATACATGTTACACGAAAGGTTACTAAACGGGTTATGTTGTAAAAGGCCAACACTTAATGAAGAATTTCCGATTTGTAAGAGGATCAAGATGGGATATGTAGTTTTGTACTTATAGTACTTGTAGTTATTTTATTTCATCCTTTATCCAGCCAGAGACAACCCTATATTCTAAATAATTATAGATTTGAGTTGTCAGTTTTTGTCATTTCCTTTTTTTTTTGTTATTTATGCGTTGTGCTATTGTTATATGGGAAGCAGAATAGGCAGAATATGTCTTTAGAAATTGAGGCGAGTATTACAATGCTTGTTGAGGTTAGGTTTATTAACTTTATCTTTTCTCTGAGACGAGTGACGCCATTTCGTTTATCAAATTTATAGGCATTTTATATTTTTATTTCTCTATTTCTCTATTTTATTTTTCTATTTAAATATAACCTACATTTGCTGTCCCTCCACCAGTTTTATTTATTACTTCTACAGCTGATTGCAAAGTAGAGGTTCATGTTTTGTGTAGGCATGAGTATTGTTTGTTTTATTATAGTCAATTTAAAACAATTTGAATAGTCCTTTTTTAATTACCTATAATTTAAAGAAATTGGTGAAAATGAAGCGATTCTCCAGATTTGGGAATGTGCCAGTAAAAGTAATATACAAGTTATTCAACGTTTCCAAAATAAAGTATTAAGAAACATTGTCGATGCACCCTGGTACTGCTATAATACTGATCTTCATAAGGACCTTAAAGTGGAGACTGTTAAAAATACAATACAAAAATGTGCCAGTAGTCACCAACAACGACTGCACCAACATGGAAACCTTGAGATTATCCAGCTCCTCAATAATTCCAATCTAATAAGAAGACTCAAGAGAACCAAGTCTTTTGAGTTAGTTCAGTGATGTTAAAGCAGAGTATAGTGCGGTTAAGTGTTATACGTTAACGGTAGTGTAACTAAATAGTTAGACTCTAAGGTATACTAGTGAGTAGAATATTAGTTTATGAAGTTTTTCATCCCTTGATAAGTTAGATTAGAATAAAATTGCTAATTGATCTTAATGATCAGAATGAAATAATCGTAAATTTTTCTTTACTTGGGACATTTAATTGTTTCAGATTAGTGCATTTAAAGGAATTTGTGGAAATGAAGCGTTTCGCCTTTATATTTTATGAAATAATTTTTAAAAATTATTTATTTGTTTGTTTAAAAATCAATGTTTGAGTTTTGTGTATTTTAAATAAACATATGAATAAATGTCTTTTTTAGTCTAATAATTTTTTGAAAAAAAAAGCTAGAAATATTACTATTTAATATTTCTAAAAGATATTTAAAGGACATTTTTAAGTTTCAGGTACATTTCAGAAATGTTTCGTAATTTTTATACAACATTACAAATGTTTCAACGTAATATTTTTTAAATATTTCCGAAATGTGTTTGTGCTGTATGAGTGGCGTAATTGTCGTTTATTTTTAATTATTGCAAATAAAATAATAATATACCTACTGCTTGTTATAAAAATAAATATAAATTTTAGCTTTTACTAAAATTATTTTCATTCTACTCCTTTCATACGATCTAAACATTTCTCTTAATTGTGTCATTTGTGTCTTCAAATCATTTATCGCCATTAGGCTTAACAAATTTCCTGTTTTCATAATCAAAGTTATCATTACTTTCAATTTTTAAATTAAAAGTAATAATGATTTAGAGAAATTGTTGGCTCTTAATCATTATTCTAAATTTATACTATAGTTCTTTATGTTAAACTAATATTACTTTCTCAAAAATAATTGTGAATATTCTGCTTCTAAGAAAGGTCTGAATAAAGAGCGTTAACAATCCTATAATTATGTCAGTGATGAATTCCTTCTTGTTTTCTCAACATTTTAGTGCATGATGAGGTGTTTATATAACAAGGCCAATAAATGTTAATGATCTTGCTAAAAGAATATGGACCGAAATAAGATATATATCACTTAGAGTTAGTTATACAGGGTTTACCCGAAATACTGGTACGTTTTCACTCGAAATCACCGAAGTTACTACTAATTTTTTAGAAATTTCCGAAATCATCAACGAACATCATGGTCGAAATCATCACCGAAATCACTTCAAAATCAGTGAGTCGGTGAGTGGAAAAAGGATAATATTTCAAAATCTTAACGATTGGGAAATTAAAAAAAACTGATTTACAGCCTTATTTTTGGTGTAACAGAAAAATAATCTATTATTAACTTGTAGTGCTATATAAAAGTATTCTAGTAATAAATTCGAATTTTTTTTATTAATTCATTTACCTGAGTTAAGGAGGTTTTAATATTTGGACTATTACCCTTTCTCCACTCAAAATAAGGAAGTATTATAAAAATACCAAAGTTTTTAACAAATTTTTATTTTTTATCGAAAAAAGAACTTGTTTTTACACTAAAATTATAAGAAACATTTTCCTCTCAAACTTGGCATCGTATATCAATCTTCATCGTCACCATCACCGTACACCTTCTGCAGTGGGCCAAATGAGTTTTTCTTCGAAGAATGGAAGAAAGTCTTCAGGTATGTATTGCAAAATATTTGAAGTATCTTCAATCTTTTTTTTTTATTGGGACTCTTCTTATATATACCCTCGTACTAGGTAGAGGCACGTCGTGAACATTACTCAATTTAAATTTGTTGACACAGAAATGGTCTATGTATTCACCACACTGTATATATCCTCTTTCTGCCTGTTTGAAGACACTGTGTCTGTACTTACTAATAATAAAAGGTACTTTGACGAATGATCCAGTAGGAGGCGTACTTGTACAGGTTTTTTTTTAAATAATGAGGCCACCAGTTTTTAAAGTCTAGTATATGTTCATGATTAATATCTCTTACCATGTATTTAGGATGAGTTGTCTTAGCATTGCATATAATTTCCAGATGAATAAATTCGATCATGTTTACGTACTCCACGTTTGACCACACCAAAAGTCCTGTCACAAGGCATAAAACTATAACCCCTAACAGGATAGTATAGGTTAAACTCTTTGAAACGACCCCTCATTGTTAGAGTAAGGAACAATCTCGTAAGAGTGTGGTTGTGGTTTTATTCACCGCACGCATTATAAAAAATATGAAGAATGTCTCCTTCCTTTGGAACAGACTTTTCAATAAAATCTAGTACAAAAGTGCAAACCTTGTTAGGCCCTTTCTTGCATTCTCCTTTCGGATAGTTATAAAATATAGACGTTCGAGTTTTGAAGTCTTGAATATTGAACACATAATACCATAGTTTTCTCAAGTAAAACATCTCCTGCACAGACATTAAGGGCAGAGGCAAATTTTGCATACAGTCAAATCCGAGAATACCGATCAAGGAGAAGCGACAGCTTGGTGTTTTCAGTGTATCGTTTTATAACGCGCATGTGCGAAAATAAGTTGTGTATCACTCAAAATGATGTGATAACATAGACATAGACAGATATGTCAAAGTCAGTCCAAGTTGTATTTAGTACGTGAGCAATGTTAAGTGATATTTTTTGGTGTTTGTTTTGTGTAGTAATAAGATAAAGATTTTTTACACACTTAGGTAGTCTAATACAGATATAAAATGTGCCAAAAAAGTTATTAGGAAACTAAGAATTTTATCAAATGTATAAATATTAAGTATAATGATTTAATCATTTTTGACATTTTATTTTTTATATGTAGGTATTGGATTTTCTGAAATATTATGTTTGTCTTTTTTTAAATAAATTTAATAAACAATGAACTGCAGATTTTGTTTATTTTATTTTGAAATTATATTCAAAAAAATATAATAAATGCACGTGTTTTAATTAGGAATGGTCAAAGTGGGCGAAATCCCTTTATTATGGCTAAATTGTAAGTTACAATTATGTCAATATAAAGATCGGTATTCTCGGGTCAAATACTATTCCACTAACTTTTGGGTCAGTTTTGCCCAATTTTTGCACGCTGTTCAGCTTGTTATAAAACTTCGTTGCCCTTCGTTTATGCACCATGTGTTCAGCAGCAGCGACACGTTTTGCGCCATCATTTAAAAAAGTTGATTTGATCTTGGTATTTAACTCTAGAACAAACATCTACCTGTGGTCGGCCAAATTTGTAGTTAAAATTTTCTTTGAAATATTTCCAAGAATAGGCTATGCATTTTCGTCGTTGTCAACGCTGCTTCAAGGTAAGTTATAGGCTTAGAACTATAATGAGAAATGTGCGTTGGAAATGATTTAATGTGATGATGTATTTCATCAGTAACAGAGGCTGGTATTGCACGTGCTCTGTTAGAATGTCGACCACGACCATCTCTTGGTGATTCGTTTGCATTCAGCAGGTGTGTCGAGCATATACGGCATACTTTAATACGAATATTGCATTGCATAGTGAAATATGTAAAAGAAGAAGGGATTTGTTTTGAGTCTGCTTGGGTAGGACGATGCCTAGGAACGTCATGTCTTTTTATCAGATCCATCAAGTAGGTATCTTTTTCATTTTTTGTTTGCCCATTGTATAAAGACGTGATTATTGCTTATTTATTCTCATTTGAGAAACTGTCCATGCATTTATCACGGCAAGAACAGTATGGACCTGTTGTTTTAGCCTCAACTAAGAGTCCCTTAATATTGACGAATTCTTTCCCCTTGCTCCTGGCCAATTTCTCTTTTCTTTGCTATGTTCTGACTTATTTACTTTACCTTTCTTTCTACTAGGTTCATCAACCTCTTGTTCCTCTAAATCTGACATCTTATTCAAAAAACTATCACATAAAAGGAAGAAAAACTTGCAAATACTCTCACAATAACTGTTCACAAACAATCTACAGGGTGTTTTTTTAATATTGTGAAAAAAATCAGAGGCGTGTCCCTTGGACGAAATGAAACAAAAGAGTTCCTATGAACGTATGTCCTACGCCTCTTAGATTTTGAACTACAGGGTGGTAAAGTTATAAGAAAAAAACTTATTTTTTGCGATACATTTAATACCCCTGTAGATATTTTTTTGAAAATTGGTACGCAGTTTCTATGCATCCAAAGCCATTTTCCGATACACAATTTAAACTTTTACATAAGTTCTTTTTTTATAACTTTACCACCCTGTAGTTCAAAATCTAAGAGGCGTAGGACATATGTTCATAGGAACTTTTTTGCTTCATTTCGTCCAAGGGACACGCCTCTGAATTTTTTCGCAATATTAATAAAACACCCTGTATAATCTAACATAACCTATAATAATCATAAAGTGATTTTAAACCTTAGAACATATATAGTCAGGAAAGAGCATGCCATGTCCCCGTTAATCTAATCGATCTGACGGAAGTGGTAGCCATGTTGTACTATGAATAACTCATCATCATATATGATAAATGATTTCCAAAATTGGTTTATAATTTTAGTGATTAAAATTTGTTAATAAATTGGATATTTATGTGTTAATTTAAACTTTTATCAAGCGTATGTTTTGTAGATATTTTTAAAAAGTGTTTGGTGTTTTAGTATTTATTTAGTATTACTGTTAATTTTAAATTTTCCGCCTTAAAAGACAAACAAGACAATATGGTCAGTTGTTCGTCTTGTGGATATAGCAGCAGAGCTAAAAGTAGAAAGGAATAATCTACATTTCATAAGCAAGTATTTTGTTCTCTCAATTTTCAACCACATTAAAGACTTTTAAAATTTTTAATGTTTTAAATTTGTAAACAAACATGCTTCTGCGATCGCCTGTGCTCATAGGCGTAGTCTCATGGATTATAGGGTATACATACTTTTATTTAAACAATTCTTTTATGCAATTTTAAGATATTTATGAGGTTGTTAAAAGAATGAATTATTGTTCAATTTAGATTTATAAATAGATTGCAAGTAAACAATTTTCATATTTCCTAAAGATTCTAGATTTACAAATTATATAAATTAATCCCAGGTAGACAATTTTCAGATGTCCTAAAAATTTTCAAAAAACAAAGTTATGGCTTGAGTTCATGCAACACATAAATTGTGAGCCAAAATATCTTAATTTTTTGTGTTCACACCATTTTAAAGCAGATTGTTTTGATGGAACCTCAAAACCAAGAATAAGACTTCTACCAACAGCTGTTCCAACAATAAAAGTGGTCCGGTTGAAGTATATAAGCATTGTATTTAGATCAACTAGTAAAACAATACCAATGCAAATTATCTTGGAGGACAATGGACAGTATCAATAGATGGCAGCAAGCTCCATGGTGTCCAAGTCATGTCTTTGATAATTTTGTCGTCTTCGAAACGAACGTAATTTCTCTATTTACTAATAGATGGGCCCATAATCGATTCAGAATATTTGTTTTAAAAATGGAATATACGAGTTTAATTATGCTTGTTAAACATTTATTTACGATTTATTATCATTTTAGAGAATATAAACAATAGTAATTTAAATTTAGCACTCTATTGATATGAATTTAAAAATTAAGAAAATTTTATGTATATAGAATTCTGTACTCAATGATCGAGGAAGTGCTAGCGTTCGGGCTATTTTGATGAATTTCTAACAGATGTCGCGACAGAATTGCCTCCAATGAAACGTCCATACTATCTTCTCTAAATTATCTTATAAAATCTTATAAACATTTTATAGGTAATTTTCAAAATGCATGTACGTTGTGACCTTAGTGGTTTCCCCCTTGAGTTAACCATTTAAAACGAAACAGACAAAATATATGATTCCATATTTATTAAAAAAAATCGTTTGTACACGTCATTAGATTTTTCAAGGGGGGAGAGTTTTTGTTACAATTTTTAATATTGCAACTTTAACCCTCTAGAGCTGGTGAGAGCTATCCTTAAAATTTTAAATGGAACAAAGGGTCGAGTGATACCTATTTTGAAAAAGCGTTCGATTCTCTTTCCAATGACATCTCATTCGTGATCTTCAGTCAGATATTTCGTTTCGTTTTAAATGGTACACTCTGTAGAAAAAGTTATAGATTAGGCTACTTTAAGTAACTAAATGGCAAATAATTGTAGATAAGACGAATAGAAACAAAATTGAGAAAATATGTCATTAAAATATAACTAATAAAAATATAAAAAAACTACATAAGAAATTAAAAGTACCTACAGTTCCAAATAAGGTTGGTTAATTAACAGGCCTTGGATGTAATGGAAAAAAAAAACTAATTAATTACAAAATAAATGAGCGATAAAACAGGTTAATAATTTATAAAAATGATTCTAAAAAATTATTGCTGAACCAAAGATTACTCATACATATAAAAGATTAATTTCTACCTCTAAATAAACATTATTAGAAAAAGTTTCACCCAAATACAATAAATTCTTTCCAATAAAATTAAAATAATTAAAACAAATAAGAAATTAACATAACCCTGAAGTATAATAAATAAGATTTGACGAACATAAAACTTTCCCTTTAATTATACGAAAAGACATAAAATATAATTAATGAGCTTTGGCAAATGTGTAAATTATCATATAATTAAATTACATTTTTAGAAATACCTACCTATGTACCGAGTGTTCATGATTTTGTTTTTTATTTTGTAAAGAATTTGAAAATATTCATCTAATCTTTCTTAGAATCACATAGATTTAAAGTTATTAGATAAAATACAGATGCGACTAGTTTCGGCCCCAAGGGTCCTCTTCAGGCCTGCAATACAAACAGCTTATGGTAAATAGGAAGTTCAGAATTAGTGTTAATAACTTACAAATAATTTGTTAAAATAATAAGGTAAATGTTGGATAACGGGAACCTACTATTTCAACTTTTAAAATTTGAAGCTTGACCAAAAATTCAGTGTAGGATGTTAATTAGCATATTTATATGACTTCCATTTGTGATGATTAAACTTGTTCCAACTTCAATACTTTTCGAAGTATTTTTTTTTAAACTGTACAGGAGGTCCCAGTTACCCCGAAATTTGGGGCAAGTGGGACACCTAGCTTAAGCTCCTCTTCATAAAATAAGAAACTTTGTTGAAGGTAATTGGGTCATACTTTATGATCCTTCAAATTTTGCGTCCAAATTTGGTTTACCTAGTCTTGTGTTTGTGAGAGTAAGATTGTTTCGTAGATTATGATGGCTGTAACGTTTAAAGTTTTTTTAAAGTTGAATGTAAGTAAATACAAATATTTAAGGCAAAAAACATCATTTATTAGTTAATTACCCTAATTCATATCTTTATGCCTATATTTATTCATCAAAGGTACATCAAATGCCCCTGTGGTTCACCATTTTTGGTGATGGTATAATTTTTACTACTTCTGTATTATCGTACCATATCAAATCTTCTATTTTGGACCATCTCCAAGAATTACCAATCTTTTCATACTTTTCCATGCAGGAAACTTTTACTAGATTTTCGTCTCTTTTTTTTAACAAGTCCTGGAAAATACAATCCATTGTACACTACAATTACATAATCCTTTTTTATTGTTACAGATCTAGCAGCTTTGGATTCAGATTCGGATGATTTAAAATCATCAAATTCACTTGCATCATAGATGAATTTTGTAATTTTTTCTTAATATTTTATCTTCTTAGGACTTTTTTAATACGTAAATTATTCGTAGTGCTTGAGCTGTTGACATTTTCATATTTTTCATCTGCTGTAATGTGCTCTTTCCGGACTTTGTTTTGTTTCTCTTACTTTTTCTGTTTTAATGCGTTTTCTGCTTCTTCTTTTGATTGTGGTGTTTATGTCTTTTTGGGAGGTATTCCCTGTATTGACGTAACGAAACAAAATCTTCTCAAAAGAAGTATTACCTGAGGTTTTACCATTTAGAGTCCTTGTAGCTTCAGTATTTTCATCTGCAATTTTTTTTATTTTCGGTATTTTCCTCTTTGTCTTCACCATGAATCTCTTCTGTATTTTCCACCGGATTTTTAGCATTTACAGCTTCCGATCTCTAAGCTCTGTTCTCATTTGCTGCGTCGAGCTCATTTTCTAATTGCCTAATCGGTTTCATATATCTGTAGATCTTCAAGTAAAAATAAAAATAGATTTTTATCAAAGTTTGAAGGATCCACTGGTGTCGTCGCTATTTCTAAATGAGCCTGATCAAATATTCCACATTTTTTAAATCCATTCATCACCACAGATGTTGGAACCGCTTCTTAACATTTATATAGGATGTCAACGAATAGATGTATGGGAATACGTTTTCTTTGGATTGTTTCTGATATTTTATGGACTACATAGATTTATTTACTGCCACATTTAAAAGTTGCAACCTGTGAATATTATGAGGTAATATTTTATTATGTAAATATCATTTTCCTTAGCTGCCTTTATCAAATCGACATTGATGTGACTTGTACGTCCATCATAGATTAATAGAATCGGTCTCTCCTCTAGAACGGAGGTTAAAAAGCATTTTGTAAACCATTTTAAAAATTAGTGAACCTCCATCCAACCTTTCTTTGTGCCACTGTAAGCGTTTTTGTCTGTTTCTTGCTGACTAACCTAGGATGCTACGACATAGTCATATTTGCTAGTGAAAAGTTTAGTAATGTCCTGTGTGATATAGTCCAACGAGGACTAGAACATATCAAAATATGGTGCCGTGAAGTGGGACTTAGTATAAACCCTACAAAAACAACACTAGTAGCCTTTTCAAGGAAAAGAAAACTTAATCTCAAAATAGTTAAATTAGACGGGATAGATATAGAATGGAAAAATGAAGTCAAATATCTAGGCCCAACCTTGGACAAGAAACTTCTCTGGAACATACATAAGAAGGAAGTAGTAAATAAGGCCACAAAAGCCCTAATGGAATGCAGAAACATTGCAGGTAAACGATGGCGATGTAACACATACTGCGATGGATGTATACTGAAATAGTGAGACCAACCATCACTTACGGGGCTATAGCCTGGAGTAACAGAACTAGTTTAGCTACTAGGAGAGCTAATATCTTAAAAGTACAAAGACTAGTCTGTGTTGGTGATCTTAAACATCACCCCTCTACATTTGATGATAGAGAATGTGGCAAAAAGGACACGATATAGAATGATCAGGAACGGAGTAATCAGACGAAAGTCTACTTGCTTCAGGACTAAAGATACCTGGGAAATGCCCCAGGATGAAATGATAAAGAAGTACAGTTTTGTGAAAAACTTCAAAACCACAGAGCTGGGCTGCAAGAAAGAATGGAGCCAAGAATCTATCGCGCTTGCAACCGAAAGACGTGCTATTCAGTGGTATACGGACGGTTTTAAAACCACAGAAGGAACTGGACTAGGAGTATATGGGCCGAGAACCACGCACTGCGAAAGCTTTGGAAAATACCCAAGCATCTTCCAGGCGGAAATTCACGCCATCGATAAGTGTATCCAGTTTAACATCTAGAGAAACTATCATAGACAAGAGATTATCATCATGTCCGATAGTCAAGATCAAAGCGCTGAGCTCTTACATAATCAGCCTAGAACAATTGAATGAGCAAGCGAGAAAACTAGAGTTACTCTCACTTGGGTCTCGGGACATAACGGGTACAAGGTAACGAGATTACAGATGGTCTTGCAAGGAAAGCGGCTCAAACACCCTTTGTAGGACCTGAGCCGTTCTGAGGTATCAGCAGTAACATAATATTAGAAGATATTAAAAAATAATTGGGCAATAGAAGAACCGATAATTGGAACAATCTCTTGGGGCTGAGACAGGCCAAGATACTTCTGGGTGAATATAACCAGAAAATATCGGAAGCCTGCATCTGCCTGAGCAAGAACAGGCTATGTATTGTAACAGGGCATTGCCGACTAAAAGGACACCTAAGTAAACTGAGAGTAGTAGAGGATAGTGAGTGCAGATTCTGTGAGGAGGAGGAGGACGAAACCTCCATTCACATTCTAACTGAATGTGTAGCACTCCAGAATCCAAGGGCACTATATCTAGGAGGATATTAAATAGAAGAGGGAGATTTACTTAACTTGAAGCCACTTCAAATCCTACACTTTCTTGAGAAAATAAGATTGGAAGGGTCTTTATAGGCATTGAGACATTTCCTTAGTGCATTGGCGATAGAAGGGCGCACAATAGATCTTTTAGATCGCAGTGTATTAACACCCCATTCCCAACATAACAAAACAACCTAGAATTCTAAAATATTTTGACATTTAAAAATGCACAATGGGGAACTTTTGTACCTGATGCATAAATACGTAATAAAACTGATGAAATTTCTCTTCCACAACTGGCAGTTAGCCGTATTGTTCTGGTACCTCTGGCTCCCACTATTTTTGTCTTTCTTGGGTCGTTGCTAAATTAAAAATTAAAAATTTGCGATAGTTTTTACTCCAATTTCAAGGCTTTTATTGTATTGAACAAAAGATCTTAGAACCTATAGACTGTGAATATATTATTCTGCTTCATACCCGTGGATTCTACAGCCTGTGTTTTTTTAATTGAAAGAATATGTCGTTTTAAAAACAAAAGAAACCACTTCTCTCCTGGTCGGTTGTCTTTGAAATGGGTTCTTAAGTTATTATCGTGTACAAACGTTTGCACTACATCTAAGGTAATTAAAATACCCATTTTTCCATAGCTTTTATCCCTTCGACCAGCTTTAATTCATTTTCCTCTCCCAGCTGAAGTTTGCCACCACCATCGCCTCTGATGCCAGTTTTTCCAGCGATACATCCATATCCTCGAGTACCAATACAAATAGTGTTTTAAGGTAGTTCTGGGAATTCCATAAAACTTTGCTGTCCATCTTTGAGCCCTGTGGCCATTATTTACATCTAGGAGGACAAGTTAAAGGCTTCTCATGTAGCGTATATGCCTGGTCCTCTCTCTGTCTTTCGGATATACACTGTGGAACAGCCAAATAGAATAAATTGGTAATTTTAGTTGCGCGTTTTTTTAACTTTTTATACAGGGTATGTTATGTAACAGTGGCCAATACCAACTTTCTTATTTTAAAGGCAACGCCCTGTATATTTTTTAATTTTTGGATTCTTCAAAAAATTCTGGACATATTTTGATTACAGAAACTCGTTTCGACACACTAAAAAACTAATAAGTAATACCGTTTATTTCTTGATAATGTAACAAAAAAATCACTTCTCAATAAAGGAGATGTTCAAAATGCTCGCCGCGAACCTCTTGGCAACATCCTAATGTGAAATAAAAATGTCTTACGGTACTCAACATCTCGGGAGTGACCGATCTAATCGCAAGCGTTATTCGTCTTCTTAAGTCAGCTAGGTTTTAATATTTAAGAAACAGGTATAGGACATAGTACAAAAAATATGTCTAGAATTTTCTGAAGAATCCAACAATTGAAAAATATACAGAGTGGCATTTAAAATAAGAAAGTTGGCTACTATTACATGATACACCCTATATAAAAAGTTTTTTTAAATATACAACTAAAAATACCAATCGACGTGTCCGAGCGTTTTTCCGAACACGCCCCCATTTATTTATTACCGAATTTATTCCATTTAGAGCTCTTCCACACCATATGTACTTTGAAAAAATATTGGTACTTATGACAATTATGGCCAAGAGTTAACTGGGACACAGTGGTTCTAGTTATCCTTGTTTAGGTCTCTCAGTTGCCCCATTCAGAAGAAAAATATGGGTAACTGGGACTGCCGCCGCTAAACTCAATAAAGTGATAAATGACAAAATGTTTGTGATAATTTTTAGTCAAAACATATTATTAAACTTACCTCCTTTTTTAAATTTTGTCCTTATCTGAACAAATGTACAAAATTGTAAACATTTTCCGTAACGATATTTTCTTCTTATTTTTATAGATTTGACAGATATGAAGGAAGTGACTAATGTTACTTATGGCGGATATGGTAACAATTAAATTTGTACCAAGAACTAGGATAAATAATAAATAGTCGTCACATAAATACAGGTGGTCCCAATTACACAAAGGTCCCTTTTACTCAACATTACCTTAATATGGATCCATATTATAGTAACGTTAATGTATTGAATGCAATATTTTTAATTAAAAATACTCCATCAAAATGGTATGGTGAGATTAAACTTAAATAAAACACTATTCCAAAACCAGTTATAAAACTCTTAATAACTCGCAATAATCTTATGGAAATTGGGTTTCTGTCAAATTGTCTGAATTTTTGATATGTTGTAGATTTTGTCATCCTGAACAAAAGTCTCCATGGCCACAAAGTGCTAAAATGAATATTTTGGCAGCTACGGAGTTGCCAAAGCTCCCCTGACCCGTTGCAAAACTATTCATTTTCAATACTATTTACAGATGTCATATATTGATTATTCTGATATATAGGATAATGTTTTTGATGTCACTGGATTCAACCCTCATGTCAGATTGGACAAATTGACCGTTGACAGCTGTCAATTCACGGTCAACGAGGAATATAAAAGTAAATATCCTCTTTTCACATTGAGAGTTTGGGTTTTTGAGGTCGTTGACAGTTGACAGCTGTCAACTGTCAATTTGTACAATCTTACATGAGAATTGAATTCAGCGACCTCAAAAACTCAAACTCTCAATGTGAAAAGAGGATATTTACTTTTATAATCCTCATTGACCGTGAATTGACAGCTGTCAACGGTTAATTTGTCCAATCTGACATGAGAATTGAATTCAGCGACCTCAAAAACCCAAACTCTCAATGTGAAAAGAGGATATTTACTTTTATATTCCTCATTGACCGTGAATTGACAGCTGTCAACGGTTAATTTGTCCAATCTGACATGAGAATTGAATTCAGCGACCTCAAAAACCCAAACTCTCAATGTGAAAAGAAGATATTTACTTTTATATTCCTCGTTGACAGTGAATTGACAGCTGTCAACGGTCAATTTGTCCAATATGACATGAGGGTTGAATGCAGTGACCTCAAAAACATTACCCTATATATTATAATAATTAAAATATGCTTTTGACATATGTAAATAGTATTGAAAATGAATAGTTTTGCAACGGGTCAGGGGAGCTTTGGAAGCTCCGTAGCTGCCAAAATATTCATTTTGGCACTTTGTGCATATGGAGACTTTTATTCAGGATGACAAAATCTACAACATATCAAAAATTCAGACAATTTGACAGAAACCCCATTTCCATAAGATTATTGCGGGGTCCTTTGTTCTTGTTAGGATGATGTCACTGTTAAGCATTATTCATTTATAAATTACAATTTTCTAATTCAGTTAAGTAATTTACCTACATAAGAAAGTACTTTTATGTGTAGACATATTTCATCCGGAAGTCACATGTAGATAAATAATTAAAATACCTGAAGGAAACAAAAACAATGTAATAAGAAAGTAACTCTTACGATCGTGAGAGAAGAGAAGTTGTTTCCTAATAAAACAGTATTGAACATCTATTGAGTAGAGGTCATTAACATCTTCGTGAACTTGACTAGATTTTACTTTTCTTGTGCAAACTTCCTCATGTTAATCGAGTAAACTTTTGACCGGAGGGGTTTTATTGCAATGGCGACGCAAAGCATATTATATTAATGCTATAATCGGTACTTATTCTATCACGTACCTACACGTACACTGTGGCACCGTAAAATGCATACATTATGTACGAGCACCTCAACGAATTTTGATTTTATGTTACAATAAAAGGAGGAGGTATATGTTTTTGGTATTGTCACATTGACTTAATTAGAAAATAAAAATATTTATCACAAGTCAATTTGGTGAATCATTTTTTATTAAGATAGGAGACAAATTATCCAACAGCTCCTTAAATTTATGGCGACCGTGGCAGAGCAGTAAGAAATGGATAATTTCAAGATTCATCGTAAAATATTGCTCAAAAGTTTCACAAGAAACTGTGAACTAGCAGAAAAGGTAATCAAGAAGGCAGAACTGCTAACCTTGTTAAGAAATTTGGAAGACAAAACTAATAGAATTTTTAGTATAGATGAAAGTGTTTAGCAAAGCCTGTTCTTAGAACAGGCAACCAAACAAGATTTAGAAGAAGAATTTCTAGAAGCAGAAAAATTCAGATATAAGATGAACTACTATAGGGTTCAATGCAACTGCACTATTCAATCAAGAGATCTAGAAGAATACTTAAGCTCTAAAAGTACGTGTAGGATGGAAAGCAGAAGAAAATCTGATAGAAATTATAATTCGAGAGACGCTGAAATGGTGGTTCCCACCTTATCGAGACTGAGACCCACAAGGGTAAACTCGTAGCGTAACAAAAATGAGAAATGATTTAACGTGGAACGCAAGACCGAAAGCCGATAGTAGTATTAGGACGTTGAATTGCTTGTTTTGTGAAGCATTTGCATTACTTAGGTTCAACCATGTGATGATTTTCACGAGCCTTGATTTTTAAAACCATTCTATATCGCCTTTTGATTAGGGTTTAAAAACTTGTTCGAGCAATTTATCCAATAATAATTGGCCCCTTTACCTCTTGAACCTGCTCATGTAAAATATTTGGGCTCCTTATTTCGCCTATTTATATTCTATTAATAAAGGACAGAAGGATGAGTATTGCAACTATGTTGAAAAAATTAATTGGCTTTCAGTTCAGAATTATGTTCAGTACATGACTGATATTTATGTATAAAATAAAAATGACAGTACCATCACATCAGATCTATTTCAATTCTAATTCTAATTCAATATAATTCGCAATATCACAACTATAATACAAGAAGCCAATCTGACGTTCATGTACGGCAAGTTATCACTAAAAGTTCCCAAAATATAATTTTTATTAAAGGTTTAAAAAATGCAATAGACTGCCTACAGAAATTAAAAAAAAAACAACAATAAATGTATTTGAGGTATTGTTTGAGGTTACTTCTCAAACAATACTTGATAAATAACCAGAACGGATATACTTTCTTGTGATAATACTCTTTAAACCTGCCCTTTTTAAGTATTTCCCTTAATTTATTGTTATTTTACCCCTCGTTTTACTACTTACTATGTTTAAATTATTAATAGTTTTGAGACGATAGGTTATAGCAACTTATAGCCACAAAACTATTTTTGTGTTAAAGTAGATCCATAGAGAGCAATGTAATTTACAAAGGCCTTCTTTCAACATACAAATAAATGACAACTTTATAATTAAAATGAGAAACATAACAAAATACCTCGGTATCATAATTGATCAAAATTTGAAATAGGTTGATCACATTAAGTCATTAAAATCCCAAGGCAAGAAGATTCATTTTTAAATTTCATGAATTTAGGAAATTTATGACTAGGAGTTTACTAATTATTATTTACAATTCGCTGGTTGACTATGTAAACCAGCATTATATCCTACCTCTCTTTTATATAATAAAAAAGTGCTTTGTATAAGAACATTATATTATCTGTCTTGCTGTACCTTTTTTTATGGAAAGCCTTAATTGAGATACACTACAAATTATTTGCAATAAATATCAAAAGAAACATACATTTTTAAATAATTTGACATTTAATAGCCATTCACACATCACAGTTGACATCTTAATACTTGACAGGCACAGCCAAGCATTATTCTGATTTTTATCAAATAAAATGGCCGGTTAATTATTCTATGGGGTTGCGACAGAGAGCCAGTAAATTTGATGAAGGTGTTTTTGTGGCTAGGGACGAAATAGTAGTACGCTTAAGTTAGCACCATCATAAAAAAGTAATTTTTAAGAAACTGCTTATATATTTTTCATAAATTAGCAGGCTTGGCAACTAATTTCATATAAAAATAGCCTCCAAAATGGCTATAGTTGCAAATATGAAGGTCGCAACCTGCCTTAGAAATTTCACATTTTCTATCAACATATGTTGTTTGACAGGTCGTTAGAGAATGTTTGCAATTTATGGAATGTAAAGAATGTTAGGAATGTTGTCGTTAAAAATAATTGGAATTCCTAAAATTGTCACATAAGAAATGCATAAGCGGATTGTAAGAAAATTGATATTAAAGTAGTTAGGATGAACCGAAAATTCTGAAAATCAATAGGGTTCTAAGTTAGAAGTAATTATTCAAAAAAATCAAAACCGCAAGTCAATCAGAACTTTCGTTCTAGAGTTATTTTGCCGACATACATACATACAGACGACCAGACGAATTTTTTTTTTTGCATTTTCGGACTCAGAATGATTGAAAACATAAAAAAAAGTTTTAAAAAATGATGGAGTAAGAAATTTTTTTCGTCTGCACGAATGCAATACTGAGGCCCCATAGGAAGGGCTATTAAAAAGAACTTAATCAAATGAAAGCACGTTTCGCTAAGGACGAACTTTTAATTAAAATATATGTAAACTAACTCCTAAATTTAGTTCTTATTCAAGAAAAAACAGTAATGACTTTAGCAGATTTATATAATAAATTAGAAACTCTACTAAAAGCATTATAAAGTCTAGGGGTAACTAGTGAAAAATACGCTGCAATCTTAGATGCTGCAATGCTACTTCGGTTAGTAAGTCAGCATTGCTAGACGACCTTTTAAAAATTTGGGAGAGACATCGAGTTTAAATAAATATTCAGGAGATAATTATAATACTTAGAAGGGAATCCAACCTCTCAAATGTGGCCATCTTCAATGAGAAATTGACTGATTTGGAGTTGTTTTATTTTCTTAATGATAATAGTACAGACAACAATTTTTTTCAATGTTATTAGATTTTTTGAAAAGCGAAGTGAAGTCAAAAGAAAAAATAAACCTGACCCAGAATACTTTTGGAGGTGAAGGAGGAGCAGCAAAAGATTCTAGTTCTACGTCCAAAAGGGAGAAACATGAAAACAAGGCGGAACAGAGTAACATAGATAAAACATACACAGCTGCAGATTTATGTACAAGTAGTTTTGAAAACTAAAAAATACCTGTGAATTATTTTGTAATTCAATTTCACAAGTAAAACAAAATTATTTGAATGCGCAGAGCATTTATTTAGCTAAAACGCATGCTTTAGATGTTTAAAAGTAAATGTTACAAATACCTTTAACATATTACAAATACAACGAATTAAATCAAAGAATAATTCAAAGCTGTCTCTATTGTATTTACTTAAAAGAATTTATTTAAAGCAAGATGTACAAATTGAACAAAACAAAAATAACTAGCGCGGTTATAATACTTAGGGTCGATTCCACTGTTGTGTTAAACGGAGATTAAAATGACATTGTTAATGTAAAAATGTCATTTTAAACTTCGTTTAACACAACGGTGGAATCGGTCCTAAATGATATAAACCGCAACAAATAGAAATACACAATTTAAAAACGCTTAGCGGCTATTCGTCAAAACAATCGCAAATCGTAATATGCAAGCACGATTCAATTACATTACCCCTCTAACAAGTAATAAAAAGAGTGGAAACGAGCCGGCTTCTCAGTGATCTAGCCTCAGCCTCAGTCCAGGGATATAGTAGTGTGCAACATTCATAGATGGCGTTACTTTACACAAAGTTTGCTCGTTGTGTTCGTTGAGCAGGTTCAGGGTGTGTTCAGAGCAAGTTCAGAGTAACGCAAGCGTAGGCAAGTTGGTACCCGACACTTTTTTAGCCATCGCTCAATTTTGTACAATATTAATTATAATTGTTTTATTTGTTTATCGTTTTGAAAAGAGTTTTAAACATATAAAATTATGTTGCGAATTCGTCCTTGTTCTATTCCTGATTGTTAGAATAAAGTTAGTCGCAGGTAAGGAATACATTTACAATTTTATTTCTTTACAAGTAAAAACTTCTTTTTGTATTTTATTCCTAAATACATTGCCAAATTTTAAGAGCATATATTAACACTAAAAAGTACCCAATTTGTAGAATAAATTTCAAAAAAACAAAAAATACGGATAACCGAATGTTTTATAGGAAAAATTGAGAGTCTTTCTAACCTAACTTTTATAATTTTTTTATACAAATTTACCAGGAGTTTTAGTAACTAGGTAGATAAAATATGTGAAAGAACTATTAAGAAGAAACTTAGGAAAACAATCATTAGAATATGAAGATTTGGTAACTATTATGTGATGTGGAAGCAATTATAAATGACAGACCAGTGACTTATGTATCAGAAAGTATAGTTTTTTACTTAGTCACCATCGACCGACACTACTTAGTAGATGTAGATATTTACATAAATTGTAAAATGGTTTGAGATCTACATTTAAAAAGGCGTACCTGTCGGAATTAGTGCAATTTGGTCAAAGGAACGCAACTTTATCGTATTAGTGGGGTCCAATAATATTAAGAAAATTGATTGGCGCTTTGAAAAGATTGTGGAAAATTTAGAGTGGCTAAGATTAAAACAGCGCACAGCGAGATCATTTGACAATTTCAAAGATTATACCCAATTGGAGTGATGAAAGACAAAAGAAAAAGATATTTCCCAAGAAAATATTCATCCATTAAATCCTCTTCAACGGGATGTTTATCAATTAGAGACTCCACGTTGTTCGAAGTTGTACGAAGTTGCTAAGCGAGTTACCTTTACAGAAAAGGACGAAATGTACGAGCACCTCAACTTTTTAGGTTTTAGTTAATTTATTAATTTATTATTTTATGTTACAATAGAAGTATTAAAAGTAATTTTAAAAAATCGACTTTAAAATCGTGCAGATTCCATCACCACATCTTAAGCAAATTTGTATGGGACCACCCCTGAGGTACCCCCTTACTAACAAAAAAAGAATCATAGAAATCGGACAAGGTGGTAAAGAATTATCGCTAAACATACATAAAAAAATATACCGACGAATTGAGAACCTCCTCCTTTTTTGAAGTCGGTTAAAAAGGGGTAAGTTTCTTAGAAGTAGTTTCTCACCCAGATGTTTTTGGTAGTGTCACGTTGACATAATATGAAAATAAACATAAATGTTTATCAGAAGTAAATTTGGTGAATAATTTTTTTATTAAAATAAGGTACAAATTATCCATCGGCTTCTTACACATTGTTTTATCAAGATTCTAAACCGTATTCCTAAAATTTTGCTCATGTTCTGCGCCAGCTCAATTTAAATTCTTTTTTCCAATTGAGGAAGAGTCTCAAAACGAGAGTGAGCGACTATAAACCATCTATCTACTTATAAAGAAGGAAAATAATATAAACAATATGCAACCCATTCAAATCAGTAAGACCAGAGAGGAGCACTTAGCATATTTGTAGGCTATGCAAGGCAACTTTAGCGCATAAACAAGTACTAAAGTACAGTCGACTTTATGACTACCGAAGGCATATAGATCAATAACTCTGATGTCATTCCTATGACCTGCAAACTAACTTTTTCTACACCCGTATTATAATAATGCACTTATATGCCCATAATCCGTTTCATAATGATACCCATTATGATACAGATTTTTCATTATGATACAGATTTTTAATCAATAGAAACCTACAATTTTTCAATCAAGCATGATGTTTGACGTTTGTCCTAAATTCCTATGTAATTGTTTTAGTTGTCAAAACGTATTAAATTTTCGTAGATAGCTAAACTTCGATAATTATAATATTAAAATGTCTGATATCAGCGATATAGAAGACTCCTCCACACATATCGGAGAAAGGAGAAAATGCAGTACAAAATATTTTGCCCCAAAAATTTGTGGTAATACCAATACCCAAGGTAATACCATTAATTACAATTTTGTAGAATTTTTTATAGAAATACGAGTAATTACTGTTATTGTGTTCAATGCCAATATAAATAGAATATTTATAGGTCTTGATTATTTATCGGGTGTAGAAAAAATAGCGTATGCAACTCTCATGTAATGGTTATTAAAACACTCGCATAAACCATACGAAACTCGCCTTTGGCTCGTTTCGTATCCCGGTTAATGCTCGTGTATTAATAACCATCATTATATGATCGTTGCATAATATACTATAATAGAGATGCCATTTTACGCAAACCATTTTGGTTCTGATATGCATTTATGATATTCAAAATTTTCACATCAAGTATAAATGTGCTTTATTTCTTGTCTCGTTTAGAGACAAATGTAGAAGATTTGAAATGAGTCTGACGATAACGCATCTGTCATCCGCACCATATTCATACCTATTACCTACAGCTCATGTCCAATTTTTCAGGTCTAAAAGATCATGGCTGTTTTTGTAACTCGTTTTTTCGAGATGCGATAAAGTTCATAAAATGGCTAATAGTTGTTACAAAAGCACAAAATATTAGTTCCTCCTTAGATAAAAGCTGTTTGCTAAAGTTGTAATTGATAGTTATAAAACTCAAAGTAATAAGAAATTAAAAACATTTATTACGAGTTGTAAATATTAAAAGTACATAAAACCCAAAAGTGAAATGAGTTTGGCATGAAATTTTATGAGTCGTTAATTTTAGTTTAAAGGGTATACGAGAAACAATTGTACTCAACAAATCCTAATGAATTTCAAACAGTAGCTAAATGTAAAGTTAATACACTTAATATTTACGATAGAAATTTAAATACCTAGTAACATATTTGGTCGATATTTAAAAGAAAAATTATTAGCTCATGTATATCATAGAATATCATAAATGCCTCATTATGGTATATTTGGGATGTCTATTGTATAGTAACGATCAATCATTAAATTTTTGAGGATAATTTTTGATGCAAGCACTGTTGGAAATTTAGATTACTTCGTAAACCTATCACAAGTTTAAAATTATTTTAGTGAAATGGCGCCCAACGTGGGGCTGTTAATTATTATAACCAAAACTATATAATCTTAACAAGTATTAGAAATTAAAAATTTAAAAAAAACCGACCTTAAAAAGGTGCAGATGCCATCACCACATCTTAACCAAATTTATATGAGACCACCCCTGAGGTACTCCCTTACTAACAAAAAAAGACTCATATAAATCGGACATGGTGGTAAAACATTATAGCTAAACATACATAAAAAATGAAGAGTTTGAGGATTTTATCATGGACCCAATTATTACATTTTGACCAAATTTATATGGGACCACCCCTGAAGTACCCCCTTTCTAACAAAAAAAGAATCATTGAAATCGGACACCGTGTTAAAGAATTATCGCTGAACATACATACATAAAAAAAATCGCGACGAATTGAGAACCTCCTCCTTTTTTGAAGTTGGTAAATAAAAGAGGAGTGCAGTTAAAGTGGGGTTATAATGTCACATTCCATAGGCGTACTTTTCAAAATAAGTTTCTATAATATAAATTAGGTCACGGCATATAAAATGGTATATACGAACTTCGTAGATCAAATTTTGAATGAAAGTTATATTATTTACAAAAAAATAAAAATAAACATTATGCTTCTAACAAAATTGTTGCACTTTAACATTGAACGAATTAAATTTAAGCAATAAATAACAAAGAGGATTATATGTTGTTATTGGGATTAAACTTTTTTTAATCTCTTTGCATTAAAAGTTACACTTCAGAACATAAAATCAAAGATTAAAAAATAAAGTTCAAGAACTATCTTCAAAAGTTACTGTCTTCAATATAACTATTGGTATCGTTATCACTGTCTAAAGTTTATTATTATAGGGTTTACTAAGTTTTCCATTGCTATAACCACTTTCCACAATGAATTTTCCACTTTCTAAACATTCCTTTAAAAACAAATTTCGCACATCAGGTAATTTAAATGTTGTATTGTTTCGAAAAACCTTTTAATTGTGACCAGATCAGTTAAATGGGATTTAACTCTGTGTGGTAAGGATGCAATCTGAGAATTTTAATTCCTTTTTCACGTGCCATCTCGTCTATAATATATTTTTTGAATTTGTTTTTATGTTGTCTTGCTATTACGAGTAATTCTGCTTGAAGGATTTAGGAGGACTGATAATATTTTTAGAATGAAGCTATTTTGAAATATCTTCTTTTTTGAATCTTATTGTAGGTAATGACTCCTTTAATCGACTGATAGAATGGATGTATCACAAATAATAACGAAGTTGACTGGATTTTTTTTGTAATGTTCTGAAATCAATTTTCAAACATAAAAGGCCATCAATTTCTTCATGGTAGTCTTTTGTTTTCTTTGACATTAATAAACCATCTGGCAAAAATTCATGGGTGCTTCAAATGTGGATTATTATTAAACGACTACCTTTTCCTATTGGATTTTTTAATCCATAAGAGACCCCTTCCATAAAGGCTTGTTTTTTAGTTTTGATAGAGGTCTCTTCGCAAAATTTTTATTACCGTATGTCCAGCATTAACCCATATTGCATCTAAATAAAATACCTGTTTATGCTGATTCCTTGCGTCCGCTATTTTCCTTAAATTATCATGTCTCCACGCAATTATTTCTGTCACGTTTTTTGCAGATGAAAATATGATATATTTTTCTATTTTATTATTTATTTGTAAATATGGACGAATATCTCGTGTAAAGCCTTTATTTATCGATTATTTACAAGAATTAGTCATTTTTTAATTACATTTAATCTCAATGTACTTATTACTTATACTAATTAGTTTGATATAATTGTCACTCATTTAAAATTTAAAAAAATAACAGTAGCCGGTGACCAAATACAAACGGTAATTGGTGAATTTTATACCCATCAAGTGTTCTTACTAGGTAAAATGGATATGAAATATATTCATTCAGTTAAACGCAATAGCCCACTTTTTCAGTTTGTAGTCTATGCGTGTAGAAAAAAGTTTTTTGTACATTAAGCTTTCTGCTATATAAAATATTTTTTGTTGAAACTAATAAAACTATCATTACGAATATATTTATTGACAATTTCAACCTTCTTTATTTTAATTAACAACAATACGCTATTTATATTAACGATTTATTCTTTTGGTACTTCAAACTGCAGTGCTACCAAAACGTAAGTGAGTATATTCGCTGCTATCTGAAACAATAAAACAATACCTGTATATAATTTATTATAATTAAAAATATTCTACCAAATTTTCAGATAATTAAAAATGGATTTAATCCGTAAATATGCCATTACAAGTTATAGCTTAAATACAGAATTTTGCGTTCGAACATGGCATTTCATAAATAAAAGATGTGAACCTTCTACGCTGCCGTACACATCTGATCATAACTTTTTCACTTTATATTGCCTGAACATATAAATAATAAATAAGACTCAAAATCGGTACCACTTAAATACATCAGAGTATACAACTGATAGAGGACCGGCATCGCAGCGCCATGTGTACTTAACATTGGAATTACTCAAAAATAGATACCTATGTTTAATAATTTCAATTTGTTTAGATGTTCTTCCTAATATTATTTTCACTCGATAACCACCTAATAATCTACCATTATATGTACTTTTTTTTCTGTAATTTTTTAATAAAAAAAAATAATTTGATGGTGGTTAACCCCTATTAATTTTTACTTACCGGTCCTGCAATTCCCAAATCTATCGTGAAAACCCCGCTGGCCGTAAATGGACGATGGTTGTTGATTTTTTCTATAAAAAATCGAACTTGTTGATGTTCTTCTGGATCAGTTATTCTTGTAGAGTATTCCAGTAAGAATGTAACTAATCCATGTATCTAAAAGTGCTTAATATTATTGACATCCATTGAACAAAAAAAAAACATTTAAAGTGGACTGTTTTAAGGGGCAGCACTAGTGTGAAATTTTGAAAAAATAGATTTTCTTTCATATTTCGATAGTCTATACCTAAAAATACCGTACGAAAATTTCAAGTGCATATATCCGGTAGTTTTTGAGTTACAGCCATCTGAAGAGCAGCTGCTCATTGGTTCGAAAGTTGCGTCAGCTTAGAGAGTTTTACTCGAAACTACATTTTTTAAACTTGCTGCAGTTATAACTCGAAGACAAATCATCCGATCGATTTGATTCTTGTTGCAGCTTCTTTTATATATGTTTCTTCATACCATGAAACACTTTTGTTAAATTACAGGCAATACCTGCTAGTTTAATAAACTTTTTGGTTTTTTTGATTTCAAGCACTGTGAAGGTCGCTATCACTGTAGCAGTGGGAGGACTTTTTTTTTGAAGCCTTGGGAGATTACGAACGCGTTGAATTTTTTCTCTTCAAAAATTTTAGCATACATGTTTTATAATATATCCTCTAAAAATTAAAACATTCCTTGCAGTAGTTGTCTTTAAAAAAATTCCCGAAAATCATCTTTTTTTCAGGCGGTCAGACTAGTGGTGCGCCTTAAGCTAGATTCTGGTTCTCTATGAAAAATTTGATCCAGTTGTTAACCAGCCATGATCCAATCCACAAAGCACATAGAGGTTCCACGTGAATGACCAAGGTCAAAACCGACAACTGACATTTTTTATGCTATTTGCTCCAAACTCTAGATGGGGCTACTGGTGAAATTATGATTTCTTACTCCATTTTTAAGCCTTATGGGAGAAAAACTAACCAAAGACTCCAAAGATGTGCGTGTATTTATTTATGTTCTTGGTTAGTTTCATTTTTCCGTCTGATTTTAGTAATTTTTTGTTGGCTTTGGCTTTTGGTTTCTGTTTATAGTTTCGTATTAGTTATTTGCAAAATTGTGATGTTTCGGTTTTTTATTTCCTACTGTGTTTTGCAATAATTTTGGTGCTACGTTGAAAACTTCGAGAAAAACTTCATTGATTCACCATATATTCACCATGCATCTGCATCATAAAAATACAAACGGGGACAACAACTAATTGATAATCAATTTATCACTGGACTAGATTCCGAAATCTGTATCACCATCTGTATTTGGAAGGAATTGAATGAATAGTTAAAAGGATTCACCTTTTAATACAATACCTATATTACATTTGTCCTCAGTTAAAAAGACATTTATAAAATATATAACTTTAGTGTTAATAAAATGTAATATCCTAGTCTCTACTTCACATTTAAATTATTGATAGGTATTTTAAAGATTTGAGATTATATATCTATTTGCTCCAAGTAAGTATTCGTTAAATATGTATTATTATTTGTATTTATTTTTATCTAATAATATTTATTTAAGTTATTAATAAACATATTTTAAGAATGTTCTATTTTATTATTTATTGATATATCTTATATTTATTTAATAAAAATATGCAAAACCAACTCTTCACATTAGACCCCTTATAACAAATTAATTCTTCAAATTTGGTATAATCGACCTAAATTATTTTGTAAAATAAAAGTTTCGAACTTACTAGTTCCATACTTTATTTTATAAAATAATTTATGTGGAAATCATTTAAAATTTAATTTAGAACTACTACCTACTCCTAAAAATTACAATTTGAATTTACCGCCATCTGTCAATTGTCATTTTAGTTCCAGCTCCAAACACAAGGTGACGCTAATTTGGTTTAAAAGTTTAACATTGGCGTGGGGTCTCTAGAAGATACATGCTTTGTGATCCAATCACTGAACTGTAACTGTTACTGGAACGTTAGTAAAGCTACGGTTTGTTGGGACAGTAAGCGACGCTCGATGTACGCGTACGGCAGAATTTGTCGCGTTCCACTCACGTCAGTTGAGTATAAGTGGTTTGTTAGAATAAAAAAAAATCAGTTCAACTTTTTCTGTTGATACATGGAGGTGAAAATGAGTTCTTATAAATTAAATAATACGATAGTAGCGATTATTTTAATAGAAGAAGAAGAAGATTGTATTGTACACATAAATGACATTTCCATCCCTGACGTTAAGAAACAAAAATGACATTTAAATTCATTGCTATTATAATTATTTAAGATTTAAAATTAACTTATATGCTCTTACTGTTATAGATATGAAATGTGTTCATTAAATCACTCAAAAAGATTTGAAACATTTATTTATTATCAAAAATTTTATTTTAGATATACATCAAAATTTGCAAATTAATTTAATAAATAAAGTCTGATCTGATCATAATGTAACAGTACTCTACTCAGCTGTAACAGCTCTTTACTGCGCGTGCGTGTCATCCAAGCGGCATTACCGTTATTCGCGAAATCAAAACGACGTAGTTCTAGAACTTAGGAATATCTTTCCATTTCAACGGTTACAGTTCAATGGATCCAACCCATCATATTAAGATTTACCAGTGGATTAAACTAGATGTGCCTATTTTGAGCATTCTCCAATATTACGTTCAAATAAACGTGTTTTAAGTTTTTCCTAAATATCGTACAAATCGTACAAATACTTTGAGACCGCTTCTGTTTTTAACTGGATTGTATGCCCTTAAGGTACCATTTCGGTAGGCACGACAGAAGACAGGAGACCACCGAGGTGACCCCAAGGACGACAGATGCATGAATGGTACGCTCCGTACATTTGGGAAGCAAGGGTACAGGTAGCACGACACCCGCAGACAACCATTTGAGGGAACGATCAGCGTTGCCAGACCTACTATTTTTAAGTAGATCCACTGTTTTTGTCTCTAACAAATTTTGTACTTAATTTATTAAGTTTGCCTCATTCTTCAGCAAGTGGTTAATTAAAGAATATTTTCTCTAGTAAATTTTCTGTAGTAAAAGCAGCGTAATGAGCAGCCACTATTGTAGGTTAGTTTTTATTTAAATGAAACAAAGAATTAATAGGGCATCATAAAAAGAACATGCATGCCAAACACAACGATTTTGAATTATCTGATTCAGACTGATCTAAAATAAGTAGGTATCTATTATTTTTCATTGTTTTTTTTTTGTTTCCGTACGTTAAGTATATATTGAAAATGTTAATATTTGTTTTATTCTATGTTTATTTTCTGATTTGGGTAGAAAAATTTTTATTTTTCGTTTCTTATATTCTTGTTTGTTTTTTTTTATTTACTATACTGCAAATTTTAATTATTAAAATCTACTGTTCAGATCTACGGTTTTTTTTTTTCACCCATACTATCAATTCTATAAAATATCGACTAATCACCTCCAAATACAAGCGATGTCTAAGGACAGTGACCTCGAGTGCGACACGCATCAAACGCTTTGCCCGGAGACCGATCCAAAGTGTCGTCGAGAAGTGTCGGGCCGTGCGAAATGTGTTTCATATAATTGTATGTGTTTCAGACGTGAAGAAACCGTTCTCGGTCGCGTCGGTTGTCGTCTGTCGCGCCTACCGAAATGGTACCTTTAAAGCAGATAATGTTTGCTGAAAATCGTTCATGACGTGTACCTAGGGGTTGTAAAAACTTCTTAAGGAACGTAGTTGTTTCAAAGTACTCGAAAAATGACTTTGACTTTTGGTATCTAAACCACAACATGTAATTATTCATTTACGTAGGAATTTCCTTAGAAACTAAACATGTCTCTTTCCGTTACAACTCCTATGTTATGTTATTTTGGGAATGGGGTGTTAATACACTGCGACCTAAAAGATATTTGTTTCCCCTTCTATCGCTAATGAAGCAAAGAAATATCTCAATGCTTTTTTTTTCCTGGGCTCGTCTGACTCTGTGTCTCCGAATAGCACTGAAGCCTATTGGCTTATTGTGTTTTACCCCATGTTAGTTCATAGCACCCACTCTCTCACCTTTGTACCTTGTACAAGTTTGTACAGATCCTTGGGTGAGTGGGTTCTATACGTTGTTGGATCAACCTGGGGTTGTCCAAAAAGAGCCTGTCTTTTGCGATCTAGAGCTTCGCATTCGCACAGTATGTGTTTGGCCGTTTCTGGTTTCTTGTGACATAGTCGGCACATGAGTTCCCCATTGTACATGCCAATTTTGTTCAAGTGTCCCTTTACTGGGGCGTGCCCAGTCATGAACCCTGTTATCACTTTCAACTGGTTCCTATTCATTAAGAGTAGTTCTCCAGTTCTTTTGGGACATGGTCTGCCTATGAAGGCTTTTCCATGTGCCTGTTTTGGGGTGCTTCCCCAATAGTTGATATGTTGTTCCCGAATCCAGTCATTTATAAAACCCCGGACTGTACTTTTTGGTACTCCTGGGTTTGTGTCGGGTTCCGGTGTTTCTTCTGACCCTCTTTTTGCAAGTTCGTCAGCCTTTTCGTTGCCTTCGATCTCTTTGTGACCTGGCACCCAAAATAGTTTTACTCTATTTCGGTCTGCCAGTGTTCTTAGTTCTTCGATGCATTCCCATACCAGCCTCGACGTAACTTTCTGACTCGATATGGCCTTAAGTGCCGCTTGGCTGTCTGACATTATTTGAATATCCTGATTTTCGACAGCTCTTTCATTGTTCGTTTTTGCACATTGCAAAATTGCGTGTACCTCGGCCTGAAATACCGAGGAATGTATTCCTATAGCATAACTATGGTTAGTATCAGGGTTTTTGGAGAATACTCCTGCCCCAGTGCCTTCCGCAGTCTTAGACCCGTCTGTATACCAGGTTTGTTCCTGTCGTTGGGCATTGGGCTCCCTTATGGTGATCTCCGCTCTTTCCTGTATTAAAACCTCAAAGGGAGTATTAAAAGAGTACCTCTTGGTTATGTGGTCTGATCTCATGTCTAGCACGTCTCCTGTCACTAACCTTGAGATACTCATGTGACCTGGCCTAATGTCAAGATTTCCTGTAAGCACCTAATCTTGCCTCCCCTTATATCACATAGTGAAGAGGTGCTTCTATTGCAGCAGTGGGGGTTGTTTTCATTGCCCCCGTTATTCCAAGGCAGGCAAGTCTTTGTACCTTGCTTAGCCTCGTTATTGCTTTCCTTTGCTGTGTCTTTGGCCACCACACTAAAGCTGCGTATGTTATTATGGGTCTCACCACCATGTTATAAAGCCAGTATACCATGTCTGGTTTTAACCCCTATTTTTTTCCAAAGGATCGCCTTGCCATCATTAATGAGGTTTCCGCTCTCCTTGTGGTTCTTTCTAGATGTTGGTTCCAGGTAAGTCTCGAGTCAATCATAACCCCGAGATATTTTACCTCCCCCTTAAGCTGGATGCTTGCACCTCTTAGGTTTAGAGGCCCTAGTCCCTCCAATTTCCTCCTGCGGGTGAATGCAATTATGTCATATTTGTTTGGGCTAATGTTTAGTCCTTCCGCCTCTGTCCATTTTGTTACTATATTTAGAGCCTCTTGCATTTGATCTCTTACTATAATGTTGTATTTTCCCTGTGCCATGATCACTAGACCATCGGCATATCCCAGGGTTCTATGTCCCTTATCTTTGAGAGCCCTAAGCAGCCCGTCCACTACAAGGTTCCACAGGAGTGGAGACAGCACTCCACCCTGTGGATATCCTCTCGCTACCCGTGCCGCTGTTGTCTCTCCCATAAGGGTTGTGTGTATAGTTCTCTCCCTTAACATAGAGTCGATCCAGGACACGCATGTGTCCTCGATTCCTCTGTGTTTGAGAGATCTAATGATTGATTCAACGGAGGTATTGTCAAATGCACCCTCGATATCCAAGAATGCTCCCAGCATTACCTCCTTGTTTTCCAGTGTGTTCTCCACCCTTTTTATTAGTTGATGGAGAGCTGTTTCAGTTGATTTCCCTGCACTATAGGCGTATTGGTCTTGGTATATTGGCCTTTGAACCAATATCCCTTCTCTAATATGCCTATCTAGCAGTTTTTCCAAAGTCTTAAGTACGAAGGACATAAGACTTATTGGTCTTAGGGACTTTGCCGTTTCCTGTCCCATTTTCCCAGGTTTTGGTATAAAAGTTACCCTAATATTTCTCCAAGCTTTTGGTATGTGTCCAAAGGCCAGGCTACTTCTGAGTATATTACATAGTCTGCTGTATAAAATATCAGGACCAGAACATTATTGGATAAATCCCGTCCATTCCCGGTGATTTATATGGTTCGAATGAGCTAATTGCCCATTTCAGTTTATCATAGTTCACCACTTGTTTGGCTATCCTCCAATCTTCCCTGTTGGCTCTATTATGAGCTTCCAGTCCGTTTAGATTCTGGTTAGCCGTTGTGTGTGCTATGGTTTGTGCACCAGGGAAGTGAACCCTGAAGAGTTCCCTTACTGTTTCCTTCCCTGTGATTGTGTACTCCCCAAGTTCATTCTTAAGGGTGTTTATTGTGTGTTGTGTCTTTTGAGAGAATTTTTTGAAGCCTAACACATTCTTGAGTGCTTGCTATCTCCTTACAGTGCCTTCTCCAAGACTCTCTCTTGACTTTTCGTAAAGCTATGTTGTAACAGGTGCGTATGGTTCTATATAGTTCCCATTCGCCGGTTATTTTAGCCTTATTAAATTTTTGTCTCACCTGTTTCCTTAGTATAGCCAGGTCATCATTCCACCATGGAACTTTCCTGGTAGAGTTCCTTGCTATTAAGGGACAGGTATCGTTGAAAGCGCTAGTGACTGTGTCATTAAACTCATCCACAGCCATTTCTAGGTCGGTTGTTGTACTTATCGTCTTTCTCATCTTCGGAAGATTACATTCCAGGGAAGCATTATATGCCTCCCAGTCTGTTTTCCTGGGATTCCGATAAGTTTCTTTTGCAATATTACCTTTAATATTGAAGTTTATGTTGTCTGTGATCTGATAAACTCTCTTCGTCAGACACATGCCAGTCTGTAATAAAATTACTCAAGTATGTTGATGCTATTGTTACATCTAGTACCTCCTTTCTGTTTTTTGTTATAAAGGTCGGTTTATTGCCTACATTTGTTATGTCTAAATTATTTGCCATAATAAATTGTAGTAAAGACTCACCTCTTTCGTTGGTATCGGTGCTCCCCCAGATCTTGTGGTGTGCGTTTGCATCACAGCCAATGATCATCTGCATTCCGTTGCGCCTGCAGAATCTCACCAGCTCCTCCACTTTTCTGGTAGGTGTTGCTTCAGGATCGTCTGAAGGTAGATATGCCGATCCGAGTATTACCTCCTTCGGTCCATTTCGTGCATCGATCTTGATTCTGACTGCTGTCAAATCTCTGGAATAGAAATTAGTTAACGGCAGTATTTTTATGCCTTTTTTGACAATTATGCAGGTTCGAGGGGTGTCTGTGGATCTGTCATATATTAACTCTCCACCCAACCCTCCTAAACCTCTTATTGTACCCTGTCTAATTCACGGTTCTTGTACCAGGGGCCACTTCAAACCTCCCCATCGCCACTGTAAGTACCGCTGAAGCAGCTTTACAGTGATGGAGGTTGATCTGGATTATCCTGATCCTCGCCAGGCCGCCTTAGGACCCTGAAGGTCACCCTTCCTAGCTTATAATAGGCCCGGAATTGTGACCTCTCGAGGGCCCTGTACGACGCTTCGTCAATAGAAAAGGCTAGGCGTTGCCTTCCCTTTTCAATTTTTCTGCTCATTAGAAGCCAGTCCGGCGTCTTCAGTTCCGTATTCTGGAGCTGAAGAAGTCCCCTGACTTTTTCAACCTCGGACTCGTCCGGGATGAAAACCAGAACCCTGGGTCTTCTCGGGAGGTCCTTAGATTCAACCACGGTCAAATCCGCACCCTCCCAAAGGTTTTCCAGAGTGCTGATCGTCCTCCTTAACCAGTCCGCGGTCTGCTGGTTAGCGCAGGTCATCCAAATGACCGCTGCGCTAAACGATGTTTTGTGGAACTGTGGTGCTCCTCCACTGCCTGAAGGGGTAGCGTAGAGCCTTTCCACAAGAGTGTCTTGTACCAAGTCTCCTTGTTCTTGGTCTAGAGTTGTATCTGGATGCCTTCTCTGGATAACAGCCAGTCGGATACCCCTCAAAGTGTCGCTGTACGAGCCAGCCGATGCCGGAGCATTTCTGGCCCGCTTAGTTCCACTTCGAGTGGGGGGGATTCTGCGACTCAGATCGGGGCCTTTTATCCCCTTTCTTCGTGTGGTCCTCCCTCCGTTGGATTCGTTTTTTGGGCTGCATTCTTGTGGGGATTTTCCTCCGTCCACGTTCCTGCAGCCATTTTTCTTTCCTTCAGAAGCTTCTTTCTCTCCGCTCCTGAAGGTTTTTTCGGTCTATCAGCAGGCTTAACCTGCTTTTTTGACCTTTTCTTTTGTTTGGGAGCAGTCGTCTGTTTTCACAGATCCTCCTCTTGCTAAGGGGTTAGAGTCCTCTGCTTTCGCAGTTCCTCCTTCCCTTGAGTTGTCGGAGTCCAAAGCTAACGCAGTCTCTCCGACAGTCATGTTCAAGGAGCCTGAGTCGTCTGTATCCGACTCTTCTCCTTGGGTGTCCATTTTTTCTAAATTATTTTCACTCATTTGTTCCCACGAGTATGGGGGAAGGGGTTAGTCCAACTCTGCAGTGCCCCCAGTACAGAGTCAAGGCTAGATACTTGGGGGTTTCGCCCGGTTCCCCCAAGGGAACGTTCGCAACCGCATATTAAGCTCTGCGGCCATTCATCCTTAGGCACGTTACCTTACACCGTGGCGTTGGGCTTTGATGGAATGGCATTTGGTTAGTCAATAGTGGTGCTTCTTGAAGCATCGCTATTGGCCTTATCCAGTGGTGCCACGAGGAGGCAGGCACTCGATGCATTTCTCCATCGTCCTATAGAAAAGTTACCTACCTACAAAGCAGGCGTGTTAAGCGAGTGTGCAAGCAAGCAATCTAAACTACAAAGCAATGGCCAAGCTACAACCAACCCCCCTCAATGCTTATAACAACCCTTCCAATCCTATCTTCTCAAGGAAACATAGGATTTGAAGTGGCTTCAAGTTAGGTAAATCTCCCTCTTCTATTTGATACGCTCCTAAATATAGTGCTTCCGATCTTTCCTTGTTATATTTACCCAAAAGTATCTTAGCCTATCTTACCCCCAAGGGATTATTCCAATTATCGATTCTTCTGCTGCCCAATTCTTTTTTAATCTCACCTAATATGGTTTTACTGCTGATACCGCAGAACGGCTCAGATCCCACAAAGGGTATTTGAGCCCCTTTCCTCGCGAGACTATCTGCACTCTCATTATCCTTTACCCCGTTAACCCCTACAACTAACACAGGAAAATAATGAAACACATCACACTTTAAAATAGTTTTCTTGAAAGTTAAGTTTAAAATTATATAGATTTTTTTTTTATGTGATATATCACGTGATATAACAGAAAGTTACAAAGTTAAAAACATTTTAAGTATTTTCCTTTAATGATTTTGTAAAAAAATTCTAAATTGTCCAGATAAACAGTTTTTAAGATAGGGCCAGACACCGCCCTTAACAAGGACTTTCAGAACCATGTTTACTTGACCTATTTTTATATAAAATACTTCTAAAAATGTATGACTGATAACATGAAACATCGTGTATGTTCACTTATGTATTCGATCAATATAAAACTTGAGCCGGTCCTGCCTATGCCGACATCGTAATGCGCATGCGCATGGTTTCACTTTTGATGTACGGAATTGGCTTTTTATACTATTTCTATTGATATTTCCTGTATTTTTAATTTATTTTTTCTCACGCATGTTTAAAGATGAAACGATTTTTTTATTGATAAACTGATATTCTAAAATTAAGGAGTAAGCATTTTATTTCAGAGAAGACAAGAATTTTTTGTTACGACGTTATGGGTCTACATGCGTATAAGGGAAGACAGACCTTTTAAGCTGGGCACGGAAGTACCAGGCTATTTGTAAATGATCTTTGGAGAATATCAGAGAGACGTTCAACCGGTTACTACTCGAAACTTTTTTGCCAAATCAACGAATTTTCACTTTAGTTGAGTCAGTTTGTATAATAATTAATCATCTTCTGGCATTTCACTGTACAATTTTATATTTTCTTTTATGTTTAACTCATCTTCCACTGTGATAACGGGGAGAAAGACCCGAGGTGCGACCCACGGTTGGGCTCTGTAGGTTTTAGATCAATTTTCATCCTTTTTCTTGTGACCATTTTTGTTTTCTCGGGATTGATAGACAGTGAATTGTCTTTGCACCACTGTTCTATAATTTTGAGAGTTACTTGCATTCTTTCGCAGAGTATATTCTTAAAATTTGCAATCATATAGAAACTGTCTTTATTGAGGCGGGTGATGAGGATCATGTTCCATAGTATAGGTGATAGTACCCTTCCCTGTAGACATCCCCTCGCAACTAAGCTTCTTATATTCACAGCTTCCTATATTTATTGCTCGCTTTGAGGGCATGTTAGGCATCCACCCACTTACCATCTGTGGAATATTCCTGTTGGTTAGTGAGCGTATTATCTTGAGGAAATTGTTTCTGTTAAAAGCACCTTCTATGTCTACGAACTCTTTATTGTCCAAGGATCATTACAAGGGACTGCCCTACTTATATTTTCTTAAAAAGGTAAGTACTGTGGCGTACTAGCGGAAGGTAAAACCTCAACCTGAACAACCCTGCATTATGACGTCACTTAGTGGTGTTTAGAAGTTACAGTGCGGAAAAATAAAAATACTCACAATATTTTTTAAAGCCTGGCAATTTTTCAAAAACAGGAACAACCCATACGTATGAGACACCACATAAAATAAATTCAGAATGTTCATTGTAGCAGCTATTGGAGCCTTAAAACTATATACCAAGTAAGCTATAACGGCATACCAATCGACAATCAGAACTGCCAATTCCATAACGGTATGGGTTAGAAAAAGTAGATCCATACTCTTATTCCAACTGTATATGCATAGACTAAATTCTTCGTGATATATTCTTAAATTTTCAACCACGTCGGCAGGTTTTAAATCCAACATTTGCGATGTGATGAAATGGTTTTCGGTGCAAAGTTTATAATGTATAATTCCCATAAAATCAGATGAGTTATTGGAATCATCGATATCTCTTAAAGGATGTACAGGAACATATTTGAGACAATTCAAGGTATATTTTTCAAAGCAAGCTAACGATCCTATCAACAATCCAAATATGGTAAAAACTACTGCGTATAAACCGAAAGAGAAATTCATAAACATTCTGTATAAAATATTCATTATAGAGAAATTGGCTTCATAACTCGTTGAATTATTAAGCCATATATACAGAATTATTTGGAATGTAGCAACTAACGCCAATGAAGCAAAAATTGCATATTGCAGCAACACGACTCTTCTCATAGCTGACTGACATAAGACTCCATCTTTTAGAGTTGAAGCCAGAGTATTTAAAGTAGTAATATAAGCAGTGAATTTAAAAAATCCCAATAATGTGATCAGAACAACATAGTGGCTGTAATATAGATTCGTTAAATTATCTATAATAACCAATAATGTTGCATTTAAAAGATTTGAATAGTTCACGTTTGAGTAAGTTACGAAGATTTGAAATATTATAACAAAACCAGTGTAAATCAACCAAGTCAAAGATTTTTCGTAGACACACTTTTCAGTCGTGTGTCGCCATGATACCGGAAATACTCCAAAAAGCCTTGCAAGCATTAAAGCCGGACCTAGAGTTTTGCATACACAGTATTTAGTTTTATTTAGGTTTTTCTGCTTGTATTGAACTATTTCTGGTTTATTCGTAATTATCATTTTTGTGTTTTTCAGACGATTTTCAAGAAGTACTGATAGTTTCATTTGTAGCGATTCCTAAAAATAAAAATTACAAATTAATCAGACAGTAGGTATTAAACTTTGACTTTAAATTTTGTAATAATACACAAAAAAAATGTGGTAGGGTCCGATTACAATTGGAAGAACACAGTTACGTCATAACCATTACTTCGAATTTCGAATTCTATAATTATCAATAAATAAAGAAAAAGTAAGTTGTTAGGTATAAAACAATATTTCCTATATTCCTATAATATTAACACTCCACTAAACCCCCAGTAGGCGGCGATAACCAATTAATTACTTTGCCAAATGATGACGTAGCTGTGTTCTTCTTATTAGGCATTCCAAACAAATGAATTGCCAGTGGGAAGGTTTGGTATATCGTATATCTAAGGGTGGCGACATACGGTGTATTCTATCTACTTTACGTAAAATCATGAATAATGGATTACATTTAAATATTTTATGTCGAACACAATACAAATAATATTTAAAAAACCCACCTATACATTTCTTCATAAATTGGCAGGCTTGGCGACTACTACTTCGAATAAAAATAGTGTCCAAGTTGCAAGACTATGTCGCTACCCCCCCCTTAGATATACAAGAATTTCACACTGGCACCTATTGTTTGACAGGTCGTTGGAATGTCTAATTGCAATCGGACCCTAACTATTAGGCATTCCAAACAAATGAATTACCAGTGGGCAGGTTTGGTATATCTAAGGGTGGCGACATATGGTGTATTCTATCTACTTTACGTAAAATCATGAATAATGGATTACATTTAAATATTTTATATCAAACACAATAAAAATAATATTTAAAAAACCCACCTATACATTTCTTCATAAATTGGCAGGCTTGGCGAGTACTACTTCGAATAAAAATAGCGTCCAAGTTGCAAGACTATGTCGCTACCCCCCCTTAAATATACAATAATTTCCCACTGGCACCTATTGTTTGACAGGTCGTTGGAATGCCTAATAGCTACCAAAAGTCCTTGAAACTGAAAAAGTATTAAAAGCGCTGATAAACATAGCTACCAGAATAAACTTTTTAAAAGAAAAAAGGATATTCTAACAAAGTATAAAAATAAATATGGTTAAGTAATTTTTACAATACTTGTTCTGAATGGAATGGCCCAAAACAAGTTTTGCAAAGAGAAACATTGCATTTTTTGCATTTTAAATTTAACATCTTCTATTTCTTTTTTAAGCTATACCAAAAAGTACAAAATATAACTATAAAAGAGAAGTCACTCGCGGCATTTACAAAGGAAATCGCGCTTTAAATGCGGGCCGACAAGTCGGCGTTTTTTCAAAGAGTACAGAGCTAATTCGGCTATACCGGGGTTAAGCGGTAAGACGCGGCGGCGATGATAGTGGAACGCGTTGAACTACACCGGTATACTGCCGATCGAGAAAGGACTGTGGAGGACTGGTGGCTGATCGCGTTAGAAGGCGGTAATTGGGCGAGTGACTCCTCTTTTATAGTTATATTTTGTACTCATTAGCTATACGTTATACAACGACGGTAATTTCCTTTCTCTAATGCAGATTAAAAAGAAAATAGCCATGGAATATAAACGAACAACTATATTTTAATCAATTAAACACAAACCTAATGTGGCAAATTTTGGTTCAAAGTTGATCTTTTCGATTGTTTTTTTTTAGGTTAATTTCAAAATAACTCAACGCGAGCCGCAAGCTATTAAAATAGGAAATTGAATGCAAATGGCATTTTTTCACCGAGTTGGTAGAATAAATTAGAAAAACGAAGTTTCGGACAGTTTCAAATATAAGTCAATATAATTCGTAGTTGGCAATGACTAGTCAGAATGCCTATGACTAGGCACAGATTCTGTCTAGTCATATTTATTTTCTGTAGTGTTGTCAGGATAACTTAAAATCTCCCTGGAAAATCTGCAGCTTCTTCTTTAATCCCATCTTTCCTTGAATTTCACAAGGGAATGTTCTTTAATTAGGTTTGTCACTACCGATGTTATGTCCAATAGAAAAGCCAGTTCTAAAAAGTATTTGATTGGCTGCCGTCTTGGCTAGAGAATCAGCCATACCTTTCGATGTGGCGTTGCCTTTGATTCATCTTAAGGTGGCCACATTGTTGATGGATACTTCAGCCAAACCTTCGTATTCTAGTACTAACCCTGAGTAAATTCGTAGTCTGTCCAGGGTGAGCTGAGCATGCTTTTTCCAGTGATATTATTTCTGGTCATTTCTTTTGCTGCTATGACAATCCCAATGAACACTGGCACTACTGCTCACAGCCCATTTTATGTTTAGGTCTAAGGATCTGGAGTATATTCCACATCCGGCTCTTCTATTTGTCGCATAGCCTTTCAAATATCTACATGGAAAACGATATCAGGCTAATTAGTCGATATAAGGCAACTTACCTCTCTCCATTTTTGACGTACATACCTCAGACCCAACGAGGACCTGAATATACATACCAGGTGCGGAGTGAGTTTTTCCAGACTTCACTGAAAAAGGGCTGGATAGATACCGTCAGGTCCTGGCGATTTAAATGGAGAGAAGCTAGATATTGTCCATCTAATTTTCTCAACGTCTACAATGTGTTTGCTAATTTGCCAATCGTAGTCTAATGGGTTGTATTCTTCCTCTGCCCAGTCGGCCATGTCTGTGATGAGTCGAGGAAGTGTGTTAATAGCAGAAGTTTAATCTTTGCAATTTTCATACCATCCTCTTTGATTACCGCACCAATACTGCGGTGTAGATCTCTTGAAAGAGCTTTTTGAAGCCTCGCTGCTTGCGGCAAATCTTCGATTTCTTCTCAGTAGAATCTCCGTACATCCCTCTGTTTTTGTCTAACGATTTTTTTGTATTCTCTGAGGTGATATTTGCAAGTATCCCAGTCGTCTTTGAGTTTTGTGGTTCTTGCCTTATTAAAAGATTTCCTAGCCATCTTCCTGGGGTGATCCAACTCGTGACACCACCATCTGATCATGTTGGACCAGTCTCAGGGGGCAGGATTTCTTCTAGGCATTGTTTATTGTGCTTTGGATTTATTATATAAAGGGGGGAACGTTTTCTTCGTACTGTGGGGGAACGTTCGCCCCCGATAAATCGTTCGTGCCCGCATAATAGATCGTCCTTCTGCGCACAAACGATCTAACGTGCGCAACGTTTTCCAGAGAGTACATTTAGGACCAACGAGAATTTTCAGCACGATCTCGGACAATCAGCGTCATTGCAGGACTGCTGCTGGAGGGGTGATAGTAGGGGGAATTGGGGATTACATATTTTCATATTTCTAAAATTGCATCTGTTTGTTGGATCTCAACCAATTATCACACTTCACTTTGCCTTGTCATTTTACTTAACATATTACTCATGTTATGTTACTTAAATTTAGCCATTTTTAACTTATGTTTTTCTTAATGTTAAAAGTTATTACTATATTATTTGCAACACTAAATATTAATACAGTTTCATTTTCGTATGAAGGGAATATATAAAATTATGGAGAATATTGGGCATTTTCAACATTTTAAGAATTTTAAGCATTTTCGGAAATAACCGCAAAAGTAAGTTTTTGAATACTTTACCCCTCCTCAAACACAAATTCTCTGGTTTTTCATTTATTCTCGTTTATTATCGTCCATGCTCGTTCGTGCTCGGGGAATGTTCTCCAAAAATACGTTCTAGAGAATTTTACTTCACTGCTTTGGATAGTGTTTGAGTACTTTCCTAAGTTGCTGGGAAAGCTAGAAATTTAACCATTTAGATTTTTTAGACCTACAATTTTGGTTTTTATTATCCAGAGTTCTTGCAACTCATCAAGGCGACGGCATAATATTGTCGTGGTCACCATTTTGTGTTGCAAGTTACATTGGATAAACTTTACCTCTTTAATTGCTTCTCGATCCCTCGTTGAAGTTTGGGCAGCGTTTGAGGTTAGTGTTTGACCATCCTTTCCTCCGAAAGAGGAAGGGGGTGGTCTTGTGTGGCTCCTCAGAGTTGTAACCGATCGCGGCCTTTTCTTGTCCTTGGTTGCGTCGTGTTCCTGGCCACTTGTGGAGGCAGAACTAGCGTCGCTACCCAAAAACTTGATTGGGTTGCTTAGATTGGGTTGACAGTTGCCGTAGCTCTGCCTGCCTTCAGTTTAACCTTCTTCCTCGTTGCTTCAGAACCAGAGATCTTACCTCTCTGGTGCCTGTCAGTTTGAGGTAAACTACGATGTCAAATCTTCTATTTTATAAGTGGACGTCGCTGTCTAGCCTCTGTACTGGAGTTGAACTTTGCTGTCCAGCCGCCTTTGCTGGCGGTGAAACTTGAAGTGCAACTTTCTTGTCTAGAGGTGAGCGTTGATGTCCTGCCTCCTTTGTTGGAGGTGAACGTTGACGGCCAGCCTCCTTGAAATTGTGTAGGTTTGAATCCATAAGGTTACCACGAGTAGCTAGGGAAAGAAGAGTCGACAAACGCCTAGCCATGCATATACCGGCAAAGCTAGATACAAGAGAGTGTTGCCAGATATCCTAAAAGGAACGTTTGTTACCTTACACCTTAGATTGGGGGAATTGGTTCCCGACGGTAGCTTTTGCAAAAGATTTTGAGAGTTTATAGGCTCTCTCACTCTATCCTGGTGGTTCTTCTATCCACCACCTGAAGACACGCTCAGTTGGCACCAACCGCTGAGTTCATTTTGTTTAAGTGTAAGTGTTCATTCGAAATTATGTCTAGTGTTTATCTAAAATTTGATTTAATCGCTTCATAAACTAAAGAAAATATTAACGTGGCCCTGGTCTCTTTATCACCCGGTATACAATATATTTTTTTGAATTATGACATAATATTTCTAATCTGAGAGATAAGGTAATGTTTACCTCAGTTCTCGGTCTAATACCTATATGGACTGTTTATTTTTGATAAAATAATAGTTAATTCATTACGTTGGTATTAATCTAATAACAAATTATTATACATAATATAGATATTTAATTATTGATGTTCTCAATAATGAATCGTTCAGTTATGCAATAAGTTTTAATCTCTATTTGGCATTCCAATACCTAATTTTAACTAATTTGTAATTCTAAGTAGGTATTCACATGTTCACCATCTGAATAAAAAATTAGAATGGATCTGGTTTACTTCAATTTCTTTAATTGACAATAACATCTTAGATTACTTTAGAAAGTTAGAATATAATTATTTTTTAACAACGAATTGAATATAAACTGTTTTCTCAAATTAATAGACATTATAGATATTCACGCCAGTGTCCACTATATTATGTACATGAAAAATTAATTAAAAGTTGTAATTTTATAGGTTATTTTGGTTTTATCATACTATATGTAGGTGACAAATTCCGAAGTTTTAATGATAGTGTAACTGAAGTAACTTACTTTTGTTACATTTTAACTGAAATTAGATATCTATCGAAAATTATGTTTCATTTGCTAATTTAATTTATATTAAAATTAAGTTCATTGTATTGTCTGTTTAACCATTTACTTCCATAAAATATAAAATGAAAAAAATATAAATCATCAAATTACCTTTGTTAGCACATGACACATGGAGTAGTTGAGTTTGCAAGGTTGCTATATTATCAAAGTTTCTCCAGGTTTTATGTGTCTAGACTTTATAGATTGGTGAGAGTTCAGAGCTAATTTGAAGCACTAAAAAGTACTTGTTTTATACAGTAAGTTAAAAATTTATGAAAAATCACGAATTTTTAAGAAAAATTTAATCAAAAATTATAGTTTTATAGCTTATTGTCTTATTATTGACATCGAACATGTATTATTCACCAAACATTTATGGTATTGTTTTATATTCATAGAATAGGACACCAAGTATAGGATAAGAAAAGAGACATACGTATCTATGATTTTTTACTTTTAAATTTTTGTGTTGTGGCATTTAAATCTTTTAAGTAGTAATTACTGACTTTATGTAAAATGGACATTAATTACATAATAGATGTTATGAGAGTTTATAATAAAACTGATGAATAGTTATTAGAATGGATGAGTAGGAATAAGTTAATGAAATCACAATTTAGGTGCAAACAACGTCTTTGACTAACCTAACGTCGGCCGGGCGCGCCTTTTCCATCTACATCATAAGAGCATGCTACGTTTGTCCCACCTACCTCCTAACTACTACAGAAGAGAGCGAGCGAAGCGAGTGCGCCTGGCCTACGTTTCGAAATTTGCGCGAATTTCGAAACGTAGTCCGGGCGCGCCATTTTTCCCCCTTAGAGCACACTTACGCAGAAGACAGCCAGCGAAGCGAGCGCGTTCGGCCTACGTTTCTTTGTATGATCTACGAAGAATCTTAAAAGCTAGAGGAACCAGTCGAGAAACCGTTGTACTAAGACACTTTCTGGTACCAAAAATTAATTTCAGTGCTACAGACTACTTTGAGTTAATTTACTGGAATGAGTGCGATGTGACACCGCCTCCTGTTTTTAGGAATTTTACTGAGGATAATCTTAGGGACCATATAAACGAAACCGAAATTCCAGACTTTGATTTTCCGAAGTTCCCTTGCCATACTCAATCCGTGGAGAGATGCGAGCATTGGTCCAGACTCAAGAGACGGCTTGATTCGCAGAATAAAATCGAAAGAAATTATAGCAACATTTGAAAGTACTTGATGTGTCAGCTTTTTAAATTTTATTTGTAAGCTTTTATGTTTAATTTGTTAGCTTTTCATGTTTGATTTCTTTAGGTACTTTTTACCATTTTTTAAATAAATGTGTTGTTTAGTTTTAATCGTGTAATATGTATTTTGTTGTTTAAGTAATTTTTACCTTATCCTTTAAAGGCAAAAGGATTAAACATTGGTTAAGAGGGGTAATAGAGGACTGAAGATGTTATTTAAAAATAAATTTTGAATACAAACACAAAATGTAACTTTTAATACTTATTGTACGTCAACATTTCAAACTTTAACTTTTCACCCCTAAAGGAGGCGGTAGAGTGCTGAAAATGTGGATTTAGAAATTTTAAAAAAATACGAAAAGTAAGCACAGCAAAACGCAAGTTTTGATAGGTATTGTAAACTTAATTTTTATATTTTTTAAATATATGTATATTTCGGCCCAGCCTAATATAGGAACCTATCAAAAAAATTATAAACAGGTTTTTTAGGCAGATTTAAAATAGTTCAGTACTAAATTTTGTTGCCTTAATAAAATTAAGATGCTAAAAATATTTTATTACGAAATACTTGGCATCTCAATTATTGTAAGACCAGTTTCTTAACGAATAGATTAAATTTACTTACCCAATTATTTTTGTTTTTTAAAATGTCTCATTCCGTTCGTTCTGTTATCAAAAACTAAAATCATACAATAGATGATCAAATTCGTATGGGCGCTATAATAGAATCGTTACAATATTATTTACTTAATAGGGTTTGTTTATTCAATCTTATCTAGAATAAAATTACTGAATTAAATAAAATATACCTTCATTATAATAATTTGTTGTTTGAACAATATAAATAAAATACAATATGATTGCTCTGATAGTAAATCCATTATTATTCCAAAGGATATTTAGAGAAAGTAGATTGAAAACTATGACGTAGAATGTCCATTTTTTATTTATGAATTACGAACCAGGAATTCCTTGTTTGAGCATTTGAAATTGATAAGGGTGGGTAAATACGGGGATAAATACGGAACCTCTGAAAATCCTCAGATTTTAATTACGAATATCTTACTCAAATAATTTTTTCTTAAGAGCAAACCAGCCCTCTCGCGATGGCAAAAATGACTTAAGGAATTTCTAATATAAAATTTATTTTATAGGCGCGTTACTGGGAATGCTTCGTGATATTATGTGTCCTGAGAATATTGAGAGTTTTATACTTGGCAACGATAAGGCAGCACCCTAAAGAGACGTTTAAGAAAAAAAGCGAGAAATGCTCCCATTTAAAAACTACTACATATTAAAACAAAAAGCAGCAAATTTTCATAGATTTAATACAGAAATGGCGCGTACCCAGACAGCACAACAAATCCTTTGGATATCTACTGAACATCCCAATATCCACTGAATGTCCAGTCCATGGTAGATATCTATTTTATATCCATGAAATGTAATTTATAGACATGCAAATGTCCATAAATAATAGTAATTATATAACAAATTATTAAAAAATTACGCCAAAAATTTGAAGCTACTTTTTTTTCTGAACCGTTTGATCGTTTTGGATATTCTTTTTTTTTTTGATGATAGATTGATTCTTCAGGAATAGTAATCTTTTTGATTCTTTAAATAATTATATAGATTTTTGGTTGGAAAATTTGTAACATCCTCTGGAGTGTGCCAGTAATAGCATGTAATAATTAATAGCCTACTTTAGCCTCATCTTTTCGCAAATTGTTATTTTTTTATTATTTTATTATCTCTGTTATTAGATGTAGTTTACAAAGATTTACATGTGAATATTAAAAAAATTGAAAGGCAGGCTATCATAAATAAAAATTATTAAATGTAACAGTTTGTTGGTATTGAAAATTAGTGTATTTCAAATTAGGCTTGTAAAATTAATTTTGTTTTGTTAAAGAATTAATAAACATTATTTGCTGTTCCATCCACATCGGATGCACCTGAGATGTGTTTTTTCACGTGATAGAAGATTAGATTTAAATGTATATAAGGGAGATAAAGATAAGAAACACTCATAAAAAGCCAATGCTTAACAACGACCAGCCTTAACGCAGTTAACATCTGACCCACTATGTGGCGCTTTCATCGATATCAAACAACGCAGCGGGAAATTCAAACACCTGATAAAGCTTTTATAAATATCGACTGCACTCTCATGATCCTGTAAATAAATTTAAACAATGTAATTACGCTAAATTATTTATTAAAAAGAATACTACACTTACAGTCTATTGTAGATTAATTATTGTAAATCTATTCCAGACAATTTTTTTAATTTTTGATCGTTATTTGTTACATTACATTTTTGTTTTTTATTTTCCAAACGAATGGCCAATGGTGTCTTATTTAAAAATGTTGAGTGCAAACTCAATAATGGGAATTCAGATATTTTTCTTCCTATATCAAATCTTCTTTCTAACGTTTTGAAGCCATTTTCTTGTTCTAAAACAATAAATAATACATAAATACCTACTTTGTGACAAAAGCTGGTTACTATTTGTGTTACTTACTTCACTAGATCTTACTTTGGTTAATTAAAGAACGCCACATTGGGGTTGTTAAATTTATTCATGTGGCAATATGTGGCAATACGTTCTCGGACTTATTTTAATATTACAAAATATAAGTATTGTCTTCAAATTTCACACAAAAACAGCCACAACCAGTTCGCTTAGTTCATCTAGGAGATAACACAATCATGAACTCAAAATTTAAAATTTTAATTCAGGATTCTTCGATATACATAAAACTAACCGACTTTTATATTTACAAACTGTCCACTGCTGTCCACGTCTACATTAGCGTCTATTTCTTGTGCTCTACAAATAGTCTAATCAACAATTTCAAAAACGTGTTTTTGGGACATACTATTACGAAAATTATATTCAATAGCTCATTCGATTCGGAATAATGTCTAGATCAATGTGTGAAGAAAAATTTTGCAGTGTATAAAAAATTGCAAAAGTTATAAACAATTAAACACCTCAAAAACATGGTGTTTGGTTTTTCGCCTATAGTTTGTAAACTATAAATATTTTTGGATTTTTCAAAAAAGATCCTTAAAGAGGAGGAAATTTGCTATAAATAAGTTCCGACTCCCGGAACTGTCCTGTTTTGTTATTAGGCTTGTTTTGGTTATTTCGCGAACTAATTCAGAATCAGTGAATTACACTCGTTCAGCTCAATGCGTCGATTATCATCGCGACGTATTCTTGAAAAATGAAGTCGTCAACTGTATTTGAGAACTGGAATTGGCAGTTCTGTTTGAACTAAAACAAACCCATTGTATCGGTTCAAACGGGTGACAATCCCAAAGTCAGATTTACATTGTACAAATAATTTATCAATTCATGTTTTTCAAATAATAATTGTAGTATTTATATAAATATATAATTTTAAAACAATACTTACCTTGTTTAACTTATTTAGTGCTTGTAAAAAAAATTGTTAAACAAATTTTATGTACCCCCTTTAATGGGCTGTATCTTAACAAGGGATGCTCCAATGAAGTTTTTTATATGAAAGATCCTATCTTTTTTTCGATGAGGAATCACCTCCTTAAATGTTTTACACTTATTTAGTTACACCCTGTATAGTATCTATTGTGTATATATTAGTAGTATGTAAGTTTTGTGTGATAATTTTAAAATGTTTTGTGCTATAATATAGACAGTAAAATGAAACTGAACATTTTTCTCCTGAAAATGTGTATGATATATATCTTACGAATAAAATGTATTTTTTCTGTATTCATACCATTGGTAATTGGTTTTTAACTGTTAAGTGGTGACTTAAACAAATAAATAAATAAATTTCATGAGAATTCGGTAGCATTAATGTTTATTTCATTGTTTGTTTTATAAATAGCTTACTTTTACACACATATATTATATCTAGACATAACCAATAACTATGTTTTATTAATAATTTTATTATAAAACATGTATATTTAATATTATTACTTCTAGAAATAAATTGTTTTTTTCTTTTATTTACTCTATATAAAAAAGATTTCAGTTTCTAAATGGTCTACTTGAACTAAACGAAAATAATGTGTAATCACGAATTCATTTGAAAGCATACAGTTTCAAAACATATCTACAATAAAAAAAACTGTTCAATCCTAAAGGAACATATATCATTTCCAGGAAAACATGTATAAAATACAGTTACAGTGTGTATAACGAAAGCTTAACATAAATAGAAAAATAACATTGTTTAATAAATTTGTTTATTAATCATGCAAATCAATTATCTAAATTATTAGTTATTGTGAAATTACAGTGCATAAATAGTAAACATAAATAAGAAACCTTTCAAACCGTACGCCATTGAGAATGGAGTACCTGCCCCTCTCCCCACACGCCAAAAGTGATGACCCCGCTAATACATAACAAAATACATTGAATGATATCTCTAGTCTTATATGCTCTAAGACTTCAACCGTTCCTAATTCTAGGTTATAATTCAAATTTCCATTGCTTCAAAGTTTGTAGGAATCCTGCATAAAAAATTACTAATAATATTCTACAATATACGTACACCCCATGTTTTTTAATTACTTACCTTTGAAACGACATGGAACTTCTCCAAATGTATGTTTTAGGGCAAACAGGTATTGAATAGTAATTTTTAGACTTACAACTAACAAAATTCGTTAAAAAAATCTAGAAACTCTAAAAACTTTAAAAATATGTCCTAAGAATATAAAATCACACAAAAGGTTCTTTCGTTCGCTGTTGGTGCAGTGTGCATGGTGCAGTGTGCACCAGTGTCAATTACACCATCTTATTTACCTAGTTTACTTCCTCCTTATTTCTTATACACATGTCGAATGTAATTCGCTCCTGCTAAATAGTTGGTGGAGAAAACATCCACCAGTGGACACCACATCGCCAACAGGAAGGTGTAGTGGATTTTACACCGGGCCAAATGAAAGGTATAGTTTAGTTCATTTATCTATGTATAAACAAAACTGACAGTTCCAAAGTGCTTGTTGACAGTTGTAAGAAAATTTTGGCGCTATTTAAAATAGACAAATCACATCAAAGACCCAGGAGAAAGAGAAAGTAATAGAAAAAAACGGGTCAAACTGTCTTCAAACAAATCCAGACCGTTAGTTATCTATTATTCATTTGTTTTGTCTGAGATGTTAGCGCACTGCATAAAATCAAAGATTGTTAATACAATGATATTAGATCTGCTACATTTTCTGGAGATTTTGGCTTTGATACCTTGATCAAAGCATCAGTAATTTACAACAGCATTAAAATTTTGAATTCATTACCATTATCTATAGATAATTGATTTGTTTACTTTATAAATCTGACTACAAAGAAATATAATCTCAAATCGACAAAAGCGCTATAAAACTCGTTATTTTATTGAGTGACACAAAGGAACTTTGAATGAATAGTTGAAATAAAACACAGATTTTTTTAATATTTTATAATAAATAAAATATAAGTATCAACATTTATAAAATATATACAGGTAAAAATAATATAGGGTAAAAGATAATTACAAATAAATCTTATTGTATATTTTGGGACTTATTAGAAATCATAGACAGACAATAAAAGATTAGAAAAAAAATAATTTGTACGCTTAGCAAAAAAGTATTATACATAAAAGTTTAGAGAAATAGTATTCACTTAATGTAGTAGGAAACAAAACGAAACAAAAAAGGTTAAATGTAAATTATAAAAAAACAATACAAACTACTTAAATCAACTAAATATTTACAATACCTCATTTTATAGATAAGATGAACAGTCTCTAATTCACTCAAGTTGAAGATTCTTCATATATTTGGATGGAGCTTTCTGTAAGCAGCAGAAATGATAGTCGTTTATACCTATACATTTATAAACAGTTTTAATGCCAATCAGAATATAATAAAATTTAATTTAAATTTCGAACATAGGGTAACTGGGGAGAAGATGCCATACCCAGCTAATCACAAAATCTTAAATCTAAGAGAACTTTCAAAAAGTGGCTTCCTACCTAACAGACGAAATCAAATTTTAATAAATACAAACTACTACTTAAAGAATCACTAAAAAAAATTGCCTTTAGAAACATTTTAAATTTTATAAAATCAACAGAAACTAGAATACAAATTGTTAAATTTTGAGAAACGCTAGAAATTTAAATGAATACAGTGTTAAAAAAGATTAGTCATTCCCTTTATTCTAATGAAACTAAATAATGATAAATATTAAGTTATTTTGTAAAATTAGGATTATGGATGCTATACTATAAAAATTACAGAATTAGATCTTTTTTCTTTGTGGCTAAACCGAAATATTTAAATACTTTCAAAATACAAAAAAGACAAAAAAACAAACGAATGAACAGCGAATGAAAGACAATACAAAAACTTAAGTCTTCCACATTAGCAAAGCTTCCACCATGTCTAACATGTCACTTTATTAATTAAAAAAACAAAATTATTTTATTCTAACTACAATAATAAAAATTGGTCAATATAAACTGCTATATCAATACAGCTGACGTCATAAATTTAACATGCATATCAAAAGACGCGCCTTGAATACCATACTGTATTTGACTGATCATTCTACAAAATTAATGGGAGGGTATAGTCTCGGAAATGCCCCAAGTCCATTCGCTTTCTTTATTATTTAAATGTAAAATGGATGAAACAGAAAGTTACTAAATTTTGACACGTCGTCGTAGATTAATTTACATCATGTTATTATGTCAGATGGCAATAATTTTGAATTTGTCAATTTGTACAAAATTTGTATATTTTGATATTTCAAAAGTTTTTATAAGTATTCAACAAAATGGTGAAATAATTTAGTAATCAATCAAAAATGGTAAAATGGCTGCAGGAAAAGAACGTTAATTATCCAATCAATGGTATAAAATCTTAGATTTGGGAAGTTGTACGTCAAAATCTACCACGAAAAGAATTCCACCTAGATATGTTGAGGAATATGGATAAAATATTAAGAACTCCTCAATATCACTGCCAGTACAATGCGATAGAGATGGTGTGGTCACAATGCAAACGGTTTTATGAAGAAAAAATTTTAACAACAAAGTCGTCACCGGAAGATGTATTTCAGACTTGGTCAGAAGCTTTGAATAATGTTACCGATGCTCAGTGGGACAATTATGTAATACAATTGTTTCCGATTGGTACAAATACAAGCAATTAGATGTTTCCGATCTAGAACCAATTATTATTAATTTGGGTACAACGGAAAGTAGTGATGAGTCTGAATCAGAATCCTTTTGTGAAGAAAATTATATTAATTAAAAAAAATTAGTTATCCAATAAATATTTTCTGTGCCTCTTGTTATAATATATTTTTTTAACAAAGAACCAATGTTCAGCTGGGAAATTTATTTATAAAGTACGAAAGAAAATTGTTCTAAAATTTGTAGACAAAATGTAAAACGTAATCTTTTTGTATTCGTGTAAACGTACCTTAATAAAGTTTACGCTGCTAAGCAACAACAAAGCGAACTGAAATAAGAAGACACGTGCAAACTGTAACTAAAAATGCGATACTGTTTTGTCAGAAGACTTGTGGTATTTCTATCACTTTACCTCATGTTCCACCCTGGAAAGAAGCAGGCTTCAAATATACGGATTTACCTAGAAAACAGAATCAAAAAAAGGTTACATTGCTTATGAACAATGCCAACGAATCGTGGGGTGCACCTAGAGTCGTCACTACTAACTTACACGGCTATTATACAGTTCTGTTGTCTGGATATTAAAAACCCAACAATTGAAAGCTATCCACCAACTAGAACAAATTCAAAGAACAGCATTGTCTCAAAACAATAGGAGCCATGATAATCACAACAACCAAAGCCTTGGAAATCATTCTTAGTCTCATTCCCCTTGAAATTTACATCAAGGAGGTTGTTTTGATGACAATAACACGACTCAGCACGCTTGGAATAGAACTTGAGGTAGGATCGCTTTTGTCGGAAGGTGCTCGATTTGCTCGATACACTTCCATTGCTTCAAGCGAACATGGACTCCATTTCACCGAGATATATTTTCCATAAGACATATAAAGTTATAAAGGAACAAATAAAGGAGACGGAAGTGGCAGGTATGATTCATATCTACACCGACGGTTCTAAAACAAAACAAGGTTCAGGATGTGGAATATACTCCAGATCCTTAAACCTAAACATAAAAGGGACTGTTAACAACAGAGTCAGTTTAGTTCAAACCGAGTTCACGGGGATTCTCACAGCAGCAAAAAAAGTTACCAGAAACAATCACTAGAAGAAACATACTCATCTATATAGATAGCAGACAAGCACTATTCGCCCTTGACAGATCATGAATTTACTCAGGGTCAGTACTAGAATGTCACGAAGCTTTGATCAAAGTATCCATCAACAATGTGGTCACCTTAAAATTGATCAAAGATCATGCTACATCAAAAGGTAACTGTCTTGCTAATTCACTAGTCAAGAAGGCAGCTAACCAAACAGTTTTTGGACCTGGTCCTTCTATTGAACTGACATCGGTGGTGACAAACCTAATTAAAGAACATTCCTTTGTGAAATTCAAAGAAAGATGGGATGAAACAAGAAGCTGCAGACTTGCCAGGTAGCTTCTAAGTTAACCTGACAACACTACAGCAAACGTTTGACTATGACTAGATAGAATTTCCATAGCATGGGGCTGTCAGAATTCGCACTCTGCAGGGAGTGCAAACAAGAAGATGAGACCATCAAGTATATCCTCTGCGATACCTCATTTATTGAATGATTTGTGTATGACAAATATTGTTTAACCCTGGCCGATATAAAAGACGCACCTCTTGGCGATGCTGTCAACTACATCAAATATGATTAGCTGACGAACTAGGATGGGTCTATCAACTTAGGAGGATGCACTGAGGCTTAAGTGCCATGGGGTAACCCACCATCCACATCTAATGGATACAGATATACGGATTTATCTGGAGTCTACGGTTCTAAGCAAGTCTCGCCAAATTCAACCATGAAGTTCGTTAGAAAGTGTATCGTACCAGATAGCCTAAGAATAATGGTTTTCAGCCATAACTCAGGAACCTTTTCAATGCCTAAAGTAGCGACGAGAAAAACATCATGTAGCGCAATTTTAGCAAATCATCCACTTAAATGACCCAATCTTTTGAAATAATAAGTACCTTCCAGTCAGCATATGTCCTAAGTAGCAACCATTTTTCGCACGTTTTAAATCACCAGTCCTTTTATTTTAACTGGTACCTGTCAGTCACAGCACACTACATTCTTCTCTCCACGTCATCCAACATACTCTTACTTTGATCATATCGTACTTCATAAAATCTATATTTTTGAAAAATGGATACTATTATTTCTGCCACAGCTTATTTTTGCAATTCCATCACTAATGAAATGTAACTAAATTTTAAAACATATGTTCTCTGAACCAATTCTCGAATGCAGTATCTCTATCGAATAGTGAACCGCTCCCGAAATACTGGTACGTTTTCACTGGAGATCACTAAAATTTACAAATTATCTCTAAAATCCGAAATCATCACCGAAATCCCGAAATTATCACCGGAATCACTTCAAAATCAATGTTTCGCTCTGAAGCGGTAGATCAAAAACAAGTAAAGAGGAAAACAAATCAATAAAAAACAAGTGACTAGTCCAAAATATTGTCATCTAAATATTCAAGGAGAAAATTTATAGATCATTTATTGGAAAATACATATGATGCAGAGGTCGAGCATTATCAATAGTTTGGACTATCGAAAACAATCGATAGCTTTTGAAATATATCGATAGTTTTTCACAGTAACTTAACCTTACTTATTCTCAACACTCAATAGTTTATTTTATTCTGTGAGGGTACTGCTCTTTTTAGCATTTTTAACGATATTAAATGTTTAATCTAGTGCTATTTTCTCGTTATTTTATTGTTTGTTAAAATGGAGAAATTATTAACAAGATCTGCTGACAGTAGTAAGTAAATCAAAAGATATTTACATTTGAGTATATGTGGAGCAACATTTTTTTTAGGAAGCGACACTGACAAATCATTTAGGAGGTCACGACCACCACATTCTCCAAAAAATAAAGTTGACTCGGATAGTGAAAACAGTGTGATCGATATTACTGATACCAAGAAAAACAAATCCAATTCAAATATTAAAAGAAATAGAATTTCTGCAGCAAGGAAATATTTCACAAGGTCAACTGACAAGAAATTTGTAAAATGCACCCCATGTTGCAAAGAGTATAAAACAGGTGGAAACACAAGTAACCTAAAACGGTTTCAAGGTATGAATTACCTAGTACTTTTACACTAAGCTTTTGTGGAAACTGCTAATACATTAAAACTAGATCTTCAAAAAACAGACTAAGTAGCTGTTACGTTCGATGCGTGGACGCCTTTAGCTACTGAGTCATACTTGACAGTAACATGTCTCTATATTGATTAGGCCTAGTTGTTTAAAATCAGCTGTTTTATATAAAAAGCCACTGAATAAAATAAGTCAGAAAATTTATCATAAGCTCTAAATGAAATTTTATAGATTAGAATATTGATAATAAAATAATGTGCATTGTGACGGTTATTGCAGCTAATATGATAAAAACATGCAGTCTTTTACAAAAACTACATATGCATTCCTTTGTACATTTAATAAATTTGGTAGAGCAAGATAGTTTACCATGTGTTAAAAACATTTTAAAAAAAGTTAAGAGTAAAGTAAAGGGTAGCTATGTGGCTATTAAAACATTCAAAAAGGAACAGAACATTAATGTAGGAAGTGATCCCTTAAAAATGTTGTAGGAAGTTCCTACTGGTGGAACAGTAGTTTCTACATGATTCAAGGAATAAATCAAACCAGCGAGGCTCTTAATAGAGCCTTATTGCAGTTAAAAAAGGCTGCTGCACCTCTTTTATTAGAAGAGTGCAGCATACTTAAAGAAATCGAGAAAGTATTTCTTTGTTTTGAGAAGGCAACGAAAAAAAGTAAGGTACTTAAAAAGCTGATCTTTTCTACATGGTGTCCCAAAAGTCACTAGCTGATTTCAAAATTGAATAATTTTGGGCACATTGATTTTTTTTTTAAATTTTGTTTCAAATTTAGAAAATAGAAGCTTGGGAGATTTGTTATGGAAAAATTCAGCGTTGAGCAAAGAGTCGCTATCGTGCATAGAAGAAAATGATTTTCTGAACAGCTTAATCATTAGCGACGAAGCGCACTTCCATCTGAATGGCTTTGTTAACAAACAGAATTGTCGGTTTTGGGGAACAGAAAACCCAAGAGTGATTCATGAGCGAGTACTTCATCCAATAAAGTATACAGTTTGGTATGGAGTTACCAGTCAAGGTAGCATTGGACCTTTCTTCTTCGAAGATGAAGACGGCAATTCTTATACCGTTACTGGAGAACGATACAGAGACATGCTCCAAAATTGTGTATGGCCCGCTCTAGAAAACATGCCAGAGATGTGATTTCAGCAAGATGGCGCTACTGTCCACATAGCCAGGGCAACCATGGATCTCCTAAGAGAAATTTTTGGTCACCGAATAATTTTCAGAAATTCAGATTTCCGTACCCCTCACGTTCGCCTGATTTAACAGCCCCAGACTTTTTTCTGTGGGGATATCTGAAAGAAAGAGTTTATGCAAATAAACCCAGAACTATTGAGCAACTGAAGGAGAACATTCGAAATGAAATAATAATTTTAAATCAACAAATTCTAGCAGGTGCTATGCAAAATGCACTAAAAAGAGCAAGAATGTATCAAGCGGAAAATGGAAGTCATTTCAAGAATCTAATTTTTAAGAACTAGGTCAAAAATATCTCCATGAATTACTCTACTTTAATGTTAGAAATATTTTTGAGAATAAAAAGTATTTTAAAAGTTATAAGCATTTTAAATCAGTTAGTGACTTTTGGGACACCCTGTACTTGCTAATTTCTTTATTTTTTTTTAGGTAATTATTATATTACTCTATCTTTGATAATTCCACGAACGTATGGAATATTTACTTATTTAGACAGCACTTTACCTGAATTAAAAAAGGAAGAAGGAAAAACACTTTGTACAAATTTATTAAATGCTGCAACGACAAGGTTATTTCCATACGAAGTTCAGACAGTTAGTAAATTGGGTGCATATTGGATCCTCGATTTAAAAAGGAAGGTTTTAGAAGTGTGAAAAATGCTTTAATGGAACAAGAAATGTTTAGACTGATGAGAAAAATTCATGAAGGCCAGGAGCAGGAAAACCAAAATAATACTAAACTAAAGTCCTCTGAATCGACCAACAAGTTGGCTTTGTTTGGTTTTCTAAAGGAAGGAACAAATGGAAAACAAAAATCATTAAAAGCAGATATTATTATAACGAAACGGCAATATCTTGAGCAAGCTAACGCCAGTCAGGAAACAAATCCTCTACTATTTTGGGAGGCAAATTAGATTAAAAATACTATGATGTTTAATTTATTTGAAGTATTTTTAGGTTGCAGGTGAAAAAAATGAAAACCTTTTGAGCAGTGGACTCGGAAATTATTTTGCATCCCAGCGATCTCTGCTGAAAGTGAAAAGGTGTTCATTACAACTGGAAAAATTATTGAACAACGAAGAACACGATTGAAGCCTAAAACTGTAAACATGTTTATATTTTTAAATAAAAATTTACCATTGTTTTAAATATTTATAAATAAAATAAAGTTGCATTACATTACACTTCCTCCAGCTGAATAAGTTCTGACTACCGAAAACTATAGATAATTATCGATAGTTTAAAATAAACTATGGATAGTCCGATAATTCTTGACCTCTGATATGATGATTTCGGCGAAATCACCGAAATCATATCTGCTGATTTCGTCGAAATCAAATGACTTTTTGGTGATTTCCGAAACTGGTTTACCCTTCTATCTCCATCTATTTAATTATTCTAACGATTTGCTAGGTAATACCACACGAGCTGCACACATTAAACGATTCCCTAACGATGAGTTTGCGTATTTTGATTAATTCAGTAAAAATTTCGGAACTCTTTTTTGCGCATTAAAGAAATTGTTATAAATTGTATGGCATCTTCCCCAACAACAAAGTGGCATCTTATACCTAAAATAAATTAATAAAACACATACATTATACATATAATACAAGATATCTGCTGTTTTTAGTTGTATATGTATAATGTATAACAAAATAGTTATTACAAAATAAAAAGAGAACTAGAAGACAACCTATAATTTTAGAAATAAATATGTATAAAATATAAACTATTAATTTTACATAATACATTTTTATTACATAATTACAAAAGTGTATACGGAACAAACAATAATTAATTGTTAGGCTTAGAAGCCACATCTGAGCAGAAACTGAAACAAAATGATATGTGAATATGTGGCATCTTAACCAACACGACATCTTCCCACCAGTTACCCTATATAATGATTACCAGAGATGACCCATTAATTGCTTTTACTTTTTTCAAGGGCGGTAAATTTCTTAAAAAATGTTTAAAAGGTGTCGTTTCAACTAATTAATAAAGAATTCCGAACTGAATAATATCTAATAACTTCTTTACTTAAATAAAAAAAATAAATATAATGAATAAAAAACAGTTTTAATAGAATCACATCAATTTTCATTAAATTATTAAAAGCAAAATAAAAATAAACTTTATTATTCAAATCTGAATATTTATCACTAATTTATCACTAAAAGTTAGTTTTTTAGAATGATGATGTCAAAGAAAAGTCATAAACAATCAAAATTTGTTTGTATATGATTAATCTAAAAATAACAAATTTTAACTCTATGACTTTAAAAATTGAATGTATTTGAAGCAAACGTTGTCGGAATTATTAAACATTTAGAACCTTCAATATCAAAATCTTTGTTTTAATAAAAAATATATTGCACTTTTGTAGGTCATCCCGATAATTTAGTTTAAAATTTGTAATCTTAATATAAAGGATGTCCTCGAAAATAAAGCGTTCCTTAAATGGATAAATAGAATAAATTGTATGCTTTATAAATGTCTTTCGTAAAGTCATTCCTTTTCTCAATAACTAAACATTTAAATTTTGACCGAAAATTATAGCGGCCAAAGTCGCAAAACTAATTCTGCATCGATGTATCTGCCACAAGACTACCGAAAAAAATAGGCAATTTTATTTTGCACAATAACTAAAAAAGCAACATTCAGATGTCTGAAGTTGTGTGGCCATGTTCTAAATATTATTATTATTATTAGAAATGGGTAATGTGGTAAGTATCTAGAAAACAAAAGAAAGATTTTGGAATTCTCATATTGTTTTGCAATTCGATCCCAGTAGGTTTTTGGTACCCGCATCAAAAGTTAGTCGTATAAAAATTGAATATTTTTGACGGGCCACGGATATCTCTTGAAAAAAAGGTATAACCCAAGGGCCCTTTTTGCTAGTTAGTAGCGCTTAGTCAAACATCTCTAGCGGACGGTTAGCTGATGAAAGGTGGGGCTCGAGAGACGAGCCTATCACTAGGTTTGTTTTGGTTCACGTTCTAGAATTGTTCCAGAACCATGCGCAGAATTATTGCGTAATAGTCCTAAATTCTGAACAGTTCTGTAAGGTAACAATTTCATTTGTACTCGAAACCAAAATAATGCTAGAACAGTTAAATGTCAAAAAGTAATTATAAAGAAATCATACAGGGTCAGTGTCTAACTGAGAAACAGGCCATGTAATATTTAAAATGTAGAAAAAATAACACAAAACATGGCCAGGATCCCAAAAACTACTTGCCAAAAGGCGCATGCGCAAACATTTCAATTATGAAACAATTCTTGTTTTGTGCCAGAACCGAAGTTACTGTTCGAGAATGGTTATAGAACCATTCTCAAGAAAAACCAAAACACAGAACTTACAAGTTCGGAACTTGTTATGGTGAAACCAAAACAGCGCCTGCTCCAAAGGTTCTGGAAAGAGTTCTGGAACCGTTGCAATAGTGTACCAAAACCTGAAAACGCTCTATTGCTCACACACGGAGGAACCAGACTTAAGCTACGGTTTGTTAGAAAAGTGTGAAATTCAAAACTAACAGTCTGATGAACGCCGCGCAAGTTCGCTGAAATCTAACAATGTTAATACTATGGGAATGGTTTGTTATAGTCAGCACAGATAGGCAGACAGCAGTGTACGTCAAAATCAATTTCAGTTTGATTTGGACGCAATTGTTCAGCTCAGCATACAGTAGACTGTCAAATAAACAGTAAAAAATAATGCTTTATTTTGATCATTACTGCTTAAAAACTAACAATTCTTCGCCTTCTTCCATTAAAATAATCGCCATTAACAAGTTACTTAATTTATGGTAACTCATTTTCACCTCCATGTAACAACATAATAAGTTGAACTGATTTATGTTCTAACAAATCACTTCTACTAAAACTGACGTGAGTCGAACGCGACAGATTCTGCTGTACGCGTACGTCGAGCGTCGCGCACTATCCTAATAAACCATAGCTTGAAGGTACCCATTCACTAACAGGCCGTCGCCGTTAGGTGTCTTGCCTTGAGGCAAATATTTTCCACACATACGAGACGACGACGGGTCGAGATCTACATCGGCGCATTCAGGAATCACACACCGGGTGTAAGTGAAACATCAATGTAAGAAATAGGAATGTCTCTGTGTATACTCGATTTCGTTCAAAAATTACTAGAGGCACGCACATGAGTCGCCTAGCTTCACACCATCATTTTACAGTGTGAGGAAGTGCGATTGAGATATTTTAGTTGTCAATTGTCATTTTATATTCAAAATTATTGTTCATTTCTTGGATATTTTTTATAACCTGTAAACATGAATACAAATACGTACAAAAATGTGATTAAACAGGATAATATGAATTTAAACTAAAATGTTTGGTTATACTTCGGTTTTTGACATTTGACATGCGCATACGCCCAGAGAACACAACACCCAATTTGGTTCAGGAATAGTAACAGGTAGGTGTTGCTCAATTAAATCTGTAGGCTGGCTCACGAGCTAGGAGGTGCCTATCATTTTAGGAGCATACACAATGGGCCTAGTAAGTCCCAAGTGCTGTGGGGTAACACAACCTCCACACGATACAGATACAGGCGTCGCTCAACTAACAACCAACTAGTCACACCGCTAAAATTACATTCACACGGTGTGTTATTCCTGAATGTGTCCCAGTTGTACAAGGCCATACTGTGTGTGGCGATATATCTGCAGATAAATATATTTTAGAACATTTTTCCCTGTTGCAAACATAAGCGAAAATAGGTGTAATCAGCCTGAATTTATAACAGGATTGATAGATATTTATAGAATGAATCCGTGCTTGTGGAAAATAAGAGTCCAAATAATATTCTAACAGACCAATGCGAGAAAAAGCACTTTGTAGATAATTTTAACAAATCTCGCCCTCAATCTTCTCTCACAAGTTGCTAGTGTTTGATGACTCGTTCTCAAGTAGTTCCTGAACTCATGAGGTACACTGTATCTTAAATCTCATACGGCCACTGTGTTATCTTTCAACAATCCCTAATGTTTCCCACTTTGAACGTTTTTTCTTTCCAGAAATATAAACGAACATAGCATATATCCCACCTGAACTTTCATCGTAATCACATTTAGAAGTTTGGTTTTATAACTCGGCACGTACTTAGCATTTTGTATTTTTTTTTTGAAACATTACTTTTTACTGAAGAGCACATCAAGCCATTGATACAAGAAATAATGGACTATCAGAATCATCGATAAAATTAGCTATTCCAACTAATTCCATCAGCAGTTTATATAATAGTGATGGGACTTTTCATGAAAAGTAATTTTTGGACTACTCCGACGGAATGTCCCCGGAAAAGTAGTGAAAAGTAATGAAAAAACTTTTGGGTTTTTTGGTCCTTCTTTCACGAGTTTATTTTAATACGATATGAAACGAAAATTCGAAAACATCGTTAAAACATATAAAAGTCAGTAATCATTTGTCATTTCTTCTTTTTTAAAATATATTTGCATTTGTTTGTAAGAAATTAAGATAAATTAGTTAATTTAATTTTGCGCATGCTCAATACACCTTTCTACTTTTGACAAGTGTGTTTGGACTAGTCGAGTTTTCAGACTAGTCTGTCGAACTTTTTCAAGCTACCCATCAGTATTATATATTAAATTTTATGAACCAAACCAAACTCAACTGTGCAGCACAACACCTTCTCTACACACTGAAAACCGTGGCCTGGGACTCCTTGCCTTTCAAGCATGCATGAAAGGCTACACCCGCGATAAATAAATAAATAAATTGAATTTGTGGTCATTTAGCGGATCTGGCCCGCCAAGAAATCCGTTCGTGTATGGCTATTATTGGGTTCGCAGCCGACCACTTTCCACATTCCATTCACACATTACGGCAGTGCCCAGTGATGTCAGTTCTACTCTTTTAACAGTAGATTCACTGTTTTTGTCACTTTACTCCTGTTCTACTGTTTTGAGTTTAAAATCTACTATTTTCATTGAATATAATTAAGAATTACTAAATTTAGCAAATAATTAAGGATTTGATTAGGCGTCATAAAAAAAAGATAGCCTAGGTGTATTGTCAAAATCTGATTAAAAAATTTTAAATGATCTTTATTTAAATTATAGAACTCTCAACATTGACCATTTTTCAACCAAGCCACAGATTCTTATTTAATAAAAATCTCTTTCTGTTTTCCTTCTACAAACCTACAATATTTGTGATTGTAGAGATAGTATTCTGATCCTCGACGTTCAAGGATATTCACTGAAAATTATCTCAGACAATGTCACAAATAATCTACAATATGTGACTAGAAAGGCTGGAGGTTTTGAAAAAATGTATTAAGATTTGTAAGTATTTGATATATAAGCTATACTTTTTCTAAATACATGCAATAAAATATATGTAAGCATATTTTTTGTTTTTTAATTTACTTATTCTAATGTATGACTATTACAACTTAAATTTAAGCAACAATATCTTTAGCAATGTTGCCAGCTATTGTAAAATTCTCTACACTTATTACAGTTGATTATACACTATTTTCAAGGACATCCTGTATAAATAAAGTTGTTTATTTTTTATCTTTTAGCCAAGCGCGAAAGTTTGTAGTACATTACAAATGACAATCGAAATACTTTTAAATATTTACATATATGATATTACATAAATACATATCTGCATATATATTATAAGAATTATTTCAAGTTCATTCATATCATTTAATTATACATAAATTACGATTTTATAAAAACCCTGTGGAGAGAATATAAATGGATCTTGTGAGATCAAAACATCGGACTATAAAAATATAGTTCTATTAGTTACCAAAAAATGATATCAGGGCAATATTCAACATACATTTAGTTTAATTTGGTAATTATCTAATTTAGGATTGCGTTTAGATAGTTTCAAATTTAATATCATTATAATTAACGAAAATAAATATAAACTAGAAAATATTCAAAAATAAAAATCACAGCTGATAAATATTTCATAAAAATCACAGTAGTAGATTAAAGCTATCATTTTCAAGATTATCACATTTAACAGAAAATAAAATAATTGGTAGTTTCAAACATTTTATATACTTATAAAATTGTAGAAATAATATAAGATAAAAGGGTGTTAAAATTTAATAAAAAATTTAAAAATATATGTATTGTATAAAACACAAACAACTCATAAAAAAATGTATACATTATCATATCGCAGGAAATAAAAATAGTGGTCACAATGGAGTAATTAAGAATAAGATGTAAAACAAGTCAAAATTGAAACTTGGATTAAAATAATTTATCACAAATAGCAACAAACCTTTTTTGAAATCATAAAACATGCAAAGTATGAATAGTCCAGGGAAAAATAAAAGATAAATGCCTAGATTTATCTAAAAGGCAAAATTACAGGAGACCATATAAAGAAGAAAATTCTAGTCATGTTGAAATGAGAAAAATTGAAGAAAAACTATCTCTGATAGTTTAATTATGAAAAGAAATTAAAATAATCTAATTTATAAAAAACTAGACTTAAAAAAAATTATTGAGAATATTTTGAAATGTTTAATGAAAGATTTGAAATAAGAATGTGCAAACACCCAGTAATTAATTGTACAGGGCACGTAAAAAGTAATGCAATATATTTATTATCGTAAATTTTAGACAAAAATGTTTAAGACAAAAAATGTTAGTATGTATGAGTTCCTTAAAAATCACTCGTCATTTTGCACAGTTATATGCAAGTTAAATTTTTCAAATAGCTGTGTATTTTTTTTCCAATTCTTTAAACTATTTAAATTTTCTGATTCCGATGGAAATAAATTTCTAAAAGTGTCGAACAAAAATTAATATTGAGTTCAATAAATTAATTAGATAATAAAACTTATATATTATGCAGTTTTATGCAGTTTATAAACAAAAATTTCACATCTGTTAAACAATAACCTAACCTATCTGGAAAGTGTTTTCTACCATTCACATATTCGGTATTATTCTTCTCACTTTTCAGCCTTGATTCTGGCTTTCAAATATTCTAAATTATTAGGATCATCTTTGTGGGCTTAAATTACAAAATAAAAAAACATCTTCCCGTAACTTACTTTAAACTGTTAAGATGACAGAGAATTCCAAACAAAAGTGAATGAAAGTATGTCCAACAATTTCCCAATAAAATTAAGTATTCCACAAAGTAGTGCTCTTGGACCTTTACTGCATGTATTGTATACAGCGGCTCTACCAATAATGAAACAGTAATAGGAACATTTGCCAATGATACAATCATACTTGTAAATCAAAATCAAATTATAACGTCTGCGATGTTACAAAGACACTTGAATGATATCCAAACATGATTACTCAAATGAAGAATAAAAATAAATGGGACAAAATTAGTCAAGTGACTTTCACATTAAGAAAAGATCAAAGTCCTACACAAATATGAAATGGCTAGAAATGCACAAAAAAAACGTATAAAACATTTGAGTAATGAGGAATATGAACAGTAGAAGTACTAGACTAATAGCCAGCGACCTCCAGACCTACGTTATTATAGTAAAAGTGACCATCCGTCCCGATTTAGACGGAACAGTCTCAATTTTAAACCATGCGCCGATTTAACATGTGTCCCGATTTTGTCCAATTAAAACAATTTTTTCCTGCTTTTGTCGGAATAAAAACGATTTTATCCCGCTTTTAAGCTTTTCTGGTGAAGTTTTTTTTTGCTCTTCAATGAACCGTCACTACTGCAAATCTCCATGTTTTCGATTTGTCACGCTTTCTACTTTTCAAAATATGGTCACTTTTATTAGAGTATGAAGGTTAAGATTTTTTATATGTGTGCACATTATAGTAGATAATAACGTTTGGATATTATGAATCTTGAATACGAATGGGTTTGGTAGATAAAACGTCGGATAAAAATGTTCTTGTATGTAAACCGATTTTTTAGTATATTCAACTGGATATTATAATCTCCAATCAACAATTGCCTGACACTTTTCGGGGGGATTACGTGTGCCAGGCGCTTTCAAGGTATTAAAAAAATGTGTGAACTTTATAGAAAACTTGTTTATTGGTAATTTCTCAAAAAATTTTATTCTTGATAAAAGTTAGTGCAAGACTTAAAACCCACTACAAACTTGATACATATTAAAAAAGTTGCACCATATTCGAGGGAGGTAAAAAAAATATTAATTTTGATAAAGAGTGAAGAACCCAGACTTGTTTAAAAGCCTGACACATCCGACGGGTCTAACAATAAAAGGCCAGGCGTGACTGCAAGTAAAAGAGCATCTTTCGTGCAATCAAATCCTAGTTAGTTTAGTTTATCAGTAAAATGAATAAGACATTTTTTGATTGTTCATTTCTCAGAAAATGTTATTCTTCAAAAAGTTAGTACATGACCTAAAACCATGTACAAACCTCATGTGAGTCATGTGAGTAAACATTTTTGTTAGAATCCAACTATAATTTTCTGAATAGTGGTTGTATTTTTTCATATGTGCTAATAAATAATGTTTATAGACAAGTTTTTCAAGCAACATTTTTTCTGTTTTCAAAAATAAAGGTTCTTTACTCTTGAGCTAAATTCATATTTTTTACCTTCCTTGTATATGGTTTAATTTTTTTGAATAAGTATGAAGTTTAGTTCATGTACTAACTTTTATCAGGAATAAAATTTTCTAAGAAATGAACAATTTTTTTTTATCTATGAGGTGCAGACTTTTTTGACACACTATATGCAAAAATATCCTTTACGATATACGAAAAATCTTCTTTTTTATTGATTCCACTGACAAACTCAACTTATAACCTCACTAAGACTTGAATGAATGATACTCTTTCGTAAATACACTACTCCATCCACTAGAACCCTAAAATGCAAGACAACTGAAAATAAACTGGCCTGCTGACTTAACAAATGGTTGAAGAGAACAAATAATAAGAGCATAATTCTGCTTTCAAGCAAGCAAATTAGCTATCTTATAGCACTATGTTTGTTTTGATTGCTAATAAATACAAAAAAAATACTTTTGGTGTGTTCCCACTAAAAAAATCCAGTGTGCAGGTTGCTCTATTTTTCCTCTTATTCAAATCCATCTACAACCACTTAAAACTAATTTTTTGATAAACTATTTTTTTGAATTTATCCAGACTCTGAATATAACTGATTTATAATTAGCTCCTTGAACCCCAAATCAATTTTTATCGAAAATGTTTTTAATCTATCGAAAACCACATACCAACAGACGCAGAAATGTTACAGATTTCATAAATTTAAAAAAATATATATCTATTTGAAAAATTAAACTTGCTGATCATTACACCTGTGCAAAATGACGTTAAGTAACTTTCAAGATCATTTGCATATGAAGAAATGATTGTCTTAAACATTTTTACTTAAATCAACAATAAGAAAAATATAATGATGTATAACTTTTTCCCCACCCTGTATAATATAATACGAAACCTATAAAATTGTCCTCACAATGCTGAATTTGTAATATATTTAATTAGTAAACATGCATATCGTTTTACTTCATGTTAAAATTTTTTTGTCTACATAGGTATGCAGAAAAAGTTACTTTCACCAATAAAGAATAACCCTTCAATTTACCACTACTTGTTAAGCTGAATCATATAAAACTAGTTCGTGTCTTGTTTAATTGAACTTAGTGCAGTTGCTAAGGGAGGAGTGATTTCATGAACTAAAGCACAGCAACCAAACCTGGTTCCAAGTGACAAATATTGAAAACACCTTGATACAACTCAGTCTTAATGCTAGGACATAACAAGAAACTCGCGATTTGTCAAAAGCTGTATACTTGTAAATAAGCATTAAATGATGAAAAAGGAATCGTTACTAATAAAAAAATATATCCGCTTTCACATGCACACGAGCTGAATTAATAAAACCTGGCCAAATTTTATGTAATTATTTTATTATAATTATAAGTTCCTACTCGTTAAGAAATGATCAGCCTTGTCATTATATTTTTTTAATCGAGAATAGAGTATTGGGCAATATTTTCCAAAAAGTGAAAATTTATCAGTAGCATCGTTTTTCAAGATACTAATGCTCCTAAGAACAAATCATGATAGAATAATTTATAGAAAATTGAATTAGCTTCAATTGGATTCCAAAATGGTGCCTGTAGACCTCATAGTTTCCTCAAAAAACGAAAAAATAGTAAAACGTCGGATTTTGGTAAAATGATGAGAACATTGTACTAAATATTGGCATGTAATTTTTTAAAAAAACGTACAAATAAACATACACTAAATAAGTAATCGTAAACATAAAATAAACAACGTTTTAAATGTAAAATATGACTTCAAATGCTTCAAATAAACGTACGTACGTACATACATAATCCACAGGTGGCATAAAATTTAGAGGGAATAAAGGTGTTACTTATTCATGTCGTACGCCACTGGCAAAGTTTATTTGACTGATTGTTTTGCTGATAGGTGTATCTTATGACACCTAAAATATTTACATAATTTAGTAAAATTATACAAAGAAATAAAAAAATTATGGCCATTAATAATTTTTAAATTATCAGCTTTAACACTCTGTATTTTGTAAAACAGATATATTTTAACCAAACATGTTTCGTTTAATCGTCTTATTTTTAATCAGATAATCTTCAGTTGTTCTGTGTCCCATTCTTAATGAGACACCCTGTATAAATCTTGGAGGACCTACCATGAGGTCCAAAAATAGTTGGGGATCGATTAAAACCCTTGCAACTGGGGATGGGCCACCAGTGAACAAGGTCTCATGCCCGTTACAATGTGTGAGGAGCCCGCTCCTAAGATCCTGCTTAGAATGGTGGCTTACAAGAAAGGGTACTTAAGGTCGTGCACCTTCAGAAAGGAAGAGCTCAAGTGCACTATCCTATGTTCCTTTTACCAAGGGCGAAGTTGTAAGAATGTCGCCCCTATTGTCCTAGATGAGGAGGACGAGGATGTGGATGACCCAACACCATATGACGACCCGCCTCCACCTCCAGAAAATATCGTCCCTCCTCTCCTTCTCTGTCGCACTGATCTAGACTGGATGAAACCCAGCTCTTCCAAAAGCGCGACGTTCTGAACTTCTAGTGTTTGTGCTCGACTGTTTAATAGTATTTTATAATTTACATTTATGTTTACATATGTTTAGGGTATGTTTGTTTAAAGCAATATGTTACATCTAAAATGTTAAATTCACATTCTTGTACGTTTTTTTTTAAGAAATACATACCCACATTATTCAGTACAATGTTTTCATCATTTAACAAAAATTAGATGTTTTACTATTTTTTTAATTTTTGAGGAAAATATGAGTTCTGGAGGCACCATTTTAGAATCAAACTGAAGCTAATTCAATTTGCTACAAATTCTTTTGTCATGACTTTTCTCTAGAACCATTAGTTTAGCCAGTACGTGTATTGTAAAATGAGTTTACAGATAAATTTTCACTTTTGGAAAAAATTGCTCATTTTTGAGCGACTGTATTTCCGCAACCAATAAACCTAGAAAGCACGGGTTTAGCTTAAATATTGAATAATTGAATTTTAGTAAATTTTGTTTATATGCATGGTTATTTATTTAAGATAATTTTGTTTTTTTTTTTTATTTTGAGAATTTAATTTTAGTTAAAACTGTTTCTATATTATACTAACATGTCTATCTTGAATTAAATTTGGACTCAAAGACTATTAAAGTTTTTTTCTTTTTAAAGAATGATAAAGGGTTGCAGGTTTAATCTGTCTCTTATAAACCCATTATATTTATTATTACAAAAAGTTTAAAATTGTGTGACGAAGTGTAAATGTCGGCAATGTTGCAATAACGTCAAAATTAAGGATCAGTCAAAGAAACCAGCTCTACATAATATGGGGCCAGAGATGAAATTTATACAATAATTTTATAATTTTTTGTACATCAAATTTGGAAATAAAAATTCGATACTTCCAGTAAATATTGCCTGTGACCCAAATGAATTTTTAGTAGTTTTTTTTTTAATACATAATTTATTACTTATCTAAACAACTTACTTCAGTCCCAAAGATAAATCTTTTACTGTCACTATACCAATATACTTTTTTTGGCATACTTTCGATTTATTATTTACCATTATTGTTTATTTTTCAACTTTAAAACACATTATTTGGGACTCTTAAATCACATATCAATATCAAACCTTTTTGTATCTGTAAGTATCATTGAACTTGAATACTCGGATCACATTTAAGCTTTGCCTTGAAATAAATATATTTTGTATTGAAGTTTATACAAAAACATAAAATTTGGCCAGAGATTTAATCATTCATACAACTGGTTGCAAGAACACCCATTACAATTTATGAGTCAGATAAATTTTGAGTGAATTGTCTGCATTGAATTTCAAATTATTCACAGTTTAAACATCTGTCAAAATTTATCATGCTACTAAATTTTAACGAACATTCGTGAAACCAGCTGATAATGATGTATTTCAAGGTATAAATTAGTGGTACAGCTAATCTATTATTAGAAAAGCCGTACAACGCCTCATTTTCTGTAATATCCTGTAGAAAGTTCAAATTAATAACTTATAAATAAAATATTAAAATACCATTTTATCACAGATAGAATTTGTAAAAAACTTACAAAAATATACAAGGCCATAGTCTTTGGTTTCCTATGTAACTACATCTAAAATATCGAACGAGTTTGTTAACTCTATTTACAACACTGGTAAGAGTTGAAAATGCAATATATTAATGAATTAACTAAATTAATACTTTACATTACTTGACTATAAGATATCACGCAACAAAAGAAAATATACCTGCTCCAATACTTCACGGGCTTTCCTTTTTTTGCTTTTCTTCTTCACTTTTACATCTTCAAAGATGTCCTTGGTACTATTTAATCCCAGTCGCAGATGAATCGGAAGTTTTGCTTCTATAAAAAATATAATAAATTTAATTTTTCTGGACAATTTATGAAATTTACAAAACAAATGCATAGTTTTTACTCCGTATTAGTGAGATGTAACTTTGATTTCAATAACAGTTAACTTTTATCCAAACTTTTTACAAAAACAAACCATTTTGTCACTGAATTAGACATATCGTGGGCTTACTCAAAAAAGTGACAAAGTCGAATTTTATGTGATTTGAGTCAGGTCCATAAAAAAAAATTACCAAGTCATATCGACTGAGTTTATTTAGCACTTTCATGCAGTATAAATATGACATGGTAATTTTTTTTGTAGATCTCACTTTAACAAGTGTCCCCATTAACTCTAATTACATAAAATTTGACTTGGTAGTTTTTCACAGTAAGCCCACGTTATATGTTTGTCGCGCAAGCCAACCCTGTCCTTTGTTTATTACTGTACCTGCGACAGGAAGTCTAGAGCTAGGGTGCGTTCAGAAATGTAGGATAAATGCGTCCGGACGTTGTCTAAATTCTAAAAAGCGTTCCTAAATATGGAACGTTTTATCTGGACGAATTACCCCAGCCGTTCCTATTTAAAAGAAAAACGCGTCGGGATGAAGAAATGACAGCTAATAAATTCTTGGGTTACGTTTGTCAATATATCTGCTGTAATTTGTTGAATTTACGTTTGAATTATCTCTTTAAGGTCTTCCAAATTGTAATTGTAACTACTTATTCTCTAGTTACTAAGGGGGTTTTAGATGTTTTCATAGCCTATTCGAACTAACTAGTAGGAACATAGTACCTTATTATTGGAAAAAAAAACAGAAAAGCTTGAAATAGGATAAATTGAATGTTAGTACAGAAAACACATGTTTAAGATAAATCCCAAATATCGTTGAAAACGTAATTATCCGGTCACATGGCCAAAATCCCTACACCAGAAGTAGCAGTAACAGAAAATGCATGAAAAGTGATTTTTGAAAAATCTATCAATTATTTTCTTTGAATCTGATAGGTCAAACCACTGAGACATAAAACCTGTTTTCACAGCGAAATGTATATCAGAAAGGGCAACAAATTAAAAATAATTTTAATTACACAGGGTTGTCCAGGAAAGTGATACATATCAAAGTTAGGATTTTTTTAGATGGGACAACCCTTATTTTACATTTGAATTTCCCTCGATTTTCCCATTATAACAATACCAAATAGTATGGCATTCTACAGGTTATTTTACAGTTTAATACGAAAATCGTATTGATTTCAATTACCTGTATACTGCAAAAAAAATTTTTAAACGTTTTTCGATATTAGTCAACATTTCATAGTCTGTAATGAAGTCAATTTTCATTATTTTTTTTTTTAACTAATTCCGGGTATTAATTTCGATTTTTACTTAATTTTAACTTCGTGGATATGCCCTGTATACCATCAGTTTTGTCGCTGTTCAAAAGCATCGATTTTAGTTCCTAATACACCGATTTATCGAACAGTTGACTTGCGTTTACACCGTGATATTGAATAGGCAAATAATTAGATTACTCCGATACGATTCCGATACAATCAAAACCGAAATTAATTTCTAGCCGCGATCTTGACGATAGGTAAATTGTTGTCATTGTTTTTATAATTTTTTTTTCTCTTGCTCGAGAATTTAAGCCGTGCTATTGGAAACCGATTTAATTTGATTTATTTTTAATTAACAATATTTCGTGTTGAGTTAAGAATTGAAATTTGTTTTGATTAAGAAATACTTTAATTTATTCTTGTTAGAATACACCGTTCTTTTGTAATTTCATTTTAGTTTATTTAACGTTATAACTGTTAAATAATTTATTTTTCATTCGATCGTAAATATAGTCTCATGTATAGTTAATTTTTCCTACTACTGAAAATTTCCGTGAACAAATCATAAATTTCATTTTAGTTTATTTAAGGTTTTAACCTGTTAAATAATTTATTTTTCATTCGATCGTAAATATAGTCGTATAGTTAATTTTTCCTAGTACTGTAAATTTCCGTGGACAAATCATAAATTTCATTTTAGTTTATTTAAGGTTTTAACTGTTTAAGAATTTATTTTTCATTCGATCGTAATTATAGTCGTATAGTTAATTTTTCCTACTACTGTAAATTTCCGTGGACAAATCGTAAATTTCATTTTAGTTTATTAAAAGCTTTAACCAATAAATAATTGGTCGGAACTGTTTGGGAATTGTCTAATGTTTTGATTGGTTATCTTAATAGAATTGCGACGAGACACTTTCTTTTGTTTTAGCCTACGAACCGCAACTTTTAAGAGAATTTAAATAGCATCATTCCCCTGTCTGAAGCGGCTCGTGATTACGATCACTTCATTCAGAGATAAGGTGTTATCCCGGTTATTAGTTTATTTTACATCTGAACATTCATTTGCGTAAGTCTCCGTTATTTCAAGAGAACTGAAATAGTATCATTCCCCTGTCTGAAGCGGCTCGTGATTACGATCACTTCATTCAGAGATAATGTACTATCCCGGTTGTTAGTTGGTTTTACTTTCCAACCACTAGTAGTTTGAGTAAACTTCTTATAGAGTCCCGATTTCAGCCCTGGAATTAATATTGTCCCGAACCTGTCTCCACGCATTCTCTGCAACCGCATATATTATGCTTTGCCGAAACATTCAATTACATTTGATTGTAAATACCGATTAGACAATTTAACAGTTAATTTTTGCTACGACCGAATTAATACTTCCGAACGAAATAGCAAGTTACATTTTCAGCTCAACAACCGAATAGACAGTTCAATAATAAACTTTTGCTGTGACCGTGATTACTACAATTAATGATTTCATTTTTTTCTTTACGTCTGATTGAGGCTATTCGGAAGTCATTTCCGGCCGTCTTGTTTGTTTATTTTTGTTCAGGGTTTGTACATATTACCGTGAGGGTGGGCATTGAAATACATTAATTTATTTTTTTTTGTTGTAAATAGTTTAAAACAATATATGTGTCAATGTTAACTTGCCGTATTACTGGTTATTAATTCCTTTCTTTAATTCCCCCTTATATTTCAGCTAGTGATAAATTCTGTACCAGCCCAAGCAACGATTAAAGCCCGTTACTTGTGGCCTACTATTACCTGTGTCTAAGTGACCTTTGACCACTGGAATTTTACATCTCCATCTGTAGCTACCAGAGTACTTTCGACGCCGTTTCGAGAGTTTGTGGAGTAAACCATAACCAACCAAAAATCTGGCGCTCGGGAACCACCCGTAACCAGCGCCATTCGTAAGGAACCGTTTTCTCTGTAGCGAGAAAACTCCTTACAAGTCATAACTCATTTTTTTTTATTTTCATTCAAAAGTACCTTAATTAAAGTTTCATTTAAATTTAGAACCTAACTATTTCTTACTGATGAGTCCTAATAAAGACCAAACTGGTCCAAGAATGATGTTCTCCTTAGTAGGCAAAATCAAAGGTAGTGTTGAAATTAAATTCATATTATCTGCTGTCTTTCCTTTGGATATAATTTAATACATTTTGCAGTGTAGTTGTTTTCCAAAGTGAAACAGTCACTCATGTTATGTGTGACATACGGCTTTGTTTTATTTCATTTATTTTATATGTTGGCTACATTTGAGTTGGAATTATTTTCCTTTTTTTAATAATAGGAGAGATTAAAAAGAATTGGACAGCAGAAGAACTGACAATTGGAACAATCTCTTGAGGCTAAGATTAGCCAATACTTCTGGATTAGTACAACCAGAAAAGATTTAAAGTCTATATCTGCTTCAACAAGAACAGTGTCTAGTAGAGGGTATCTCTAAGAGTCATTGCTTGCTTAAAGGACACCTTAGTAAACTTGGACTAATAGAAGACAGTAAGTGATAAGAAGGATGTGGACGAAAGATCCCTGACTGAATGTGTAGCACTACAAAATCCACAAACACTATATTTGGGAGAATACCAACTAGAATAGGATGATCTGCCCAGCTTCAAGACATTCCAAATCATACACTTCTTTAGGAAGATAGGAACATTATAGACATTGAGACGTTATATACGTTGCTGTTTTAACAACAAATATGTAACTGGTGAAGTCCAAACTATTGTACAACATAAAATCATTGATATGAAGTCTCCTCTTTCAAGGTGAAAAAAAGATAAAAAAATATATTTTTGCAGTTAAAAATAGCCTATTTTATATCTTAAATAATATTATTAGCAACCGATAAAAGTCATCTTTTGCCAGATGGACAACAAAGTAAGTTTTGTCTCATATAGTGTTTACATTTTTTGAAAAAAGTTTTTTTTGTTCTTACAAAGTTCTTATCCTTAGATTCATCAAAAGTGAAAGTAAGCATGCCCATTGACAGCATTCAAAAAAATAACAATAAAATACATACCACTACTACTTTTCTTTTTGGACTTTTTCTTTGATTTCTTAAAAACTGCTCCTTGCAAAGCAAATTTTAGAATTCTTGTTGAAACTTCTTCTGCTGGTATTTTATAAAGTTTTTCAGCTCTTTTCCTGCTTAATTGAGTACGAAGGTCACCTGAAACAATATTTTAACCTTAAGATAATGGTATGATTTTATCTAATGCTTAATTTCAAGTTAATTCTCAGGAGTATTCATTCTTAAATGGTGATGTGAAACAAACCTACTCGTACACACAACAGGGTCCAGGGAGTACAACTACAAATGCTCAGTGACCTTTAGCATGAAGCTCCATTCACAAAAAAAGAAGCAATAGATAATGATTTGGGTTTGTAGTAAGAATGACGTAATGATGCAAAAATTTAACACATTTATGGCTGCTGTTACAGTAATTTTTTTTTTAAAGATTTTAAGCATGTTCGGCATGAAATAGGGCATTTCTCATTGATGCAGGATTCAACAAATATAATAAGTAAGATTATGTAATGAAGTTTGTGAATCTCAATGAATAAGAATTCAAAATATTCAGTAGTATTCACATCAGAATGCCTCCCAAATTACACCAAGAGTTTTCATTTTTATAGGTTCATTATCCCTATAAAAGCTAAACCAGCATTTACAAATTATAAACCAAGCATATAACTTGAAATATATAAAATTAAAATGTATATGTACCTTCTGTTAGAACAGCATTTTCTTCATCCCCACTATCATTTTCCAAAATAATTTCCTCTTCTTCATCAATTAATGCCTCAACATCATCATCGTCATCATCTTCATTTATATGAATAATTTTGCTTTTTTCCACAACAGGTTCCACTTTGCTTTTAATTTTTTCAGTTTTTTCATATTTTGAAGGATTCTTAATTTTTATCTCAATTTTATTATCTGCTCTATTTTCTATGGAGGGCATGGGATCGCTCTTGAAAGTTATCTTCTGCCTTTTAGTTTGAGGTTCACTAGAGGTAGGTTGAATTCTTTCTTTTTTATGATCTTGTCTAGTTTCTGATGGTTTTTGTTTTATTGGTGTAGACCTTCTTCTTCTATCTCGATCTCTATCTCTTCCTCGCCTTGTTCCAGAAGAATCAGGAAGTGCCTCCCTTTTAATCTCTTGTTTTACTCCATTTACTAATTTACTAAATGAAAGAACTGGTACGGTTGTACGTTTTTCTTTCATTTTAAATCTACCTTCATTGTCACTATCAGATTCCTCATCTGAAAATATATCTGCAACTTTATGTTGCACATCAAGCTCATCCAATGGAGCATCTTCATTTAGAAGAAGTCTCTCAAGTTCTTGAAATTCCAATGGATCCTCAGTAGCTTTTGGTTCTTCTTTTACTTTAAGTTCCTTAGTTTTTGTTTCTGCTTTTTCAGTTTTTCCTTGTGCTTCTTCCATTTTCCCTTTTGCTTCTTCCATTTTACCTTTTGAATCATCAGTTTTTGGTTTTGGTTGCTCAGTTTTTGGTGTTCCTTTAGATGTTGACTTAGTGGATGTTTTAATTTCATTTGGCTTTTGACTTTCATTTGAAAGGGAAGTTGAAGTCTCCGCTTTTGAATCTGCAGATTTAGTTGTAGTTTCAGATTTCACAGGTTTATCATCTTTTGGTTTTAACCTGATAATACCCTCCTTCTTCTTTATTTCATTAGATTCAAATTTCTTCTTTCTGGCTAGCAAAATGGGGTCTAATATTTGCTCTTCTTCAACCTTAGGAACATCAGTTTCTTTTGGTTTGTTTTCCTCAACCTTTTCAGGTTTAGGTTTAGGTCTATTTTGTGGTCTAGTTTGTTGTGAAATGGGAGGATTTTCTCTTTTAGGACTTGGTGATCTTCGCCTAGGTGAAAGAGACCGTTTTCGTGGAGAAAACCGTCTTGGTGATCTAGATAGTCTTCTTGGCGATACAGATCTTCTAAACCTTCTTGGTGGACTAGGAGAATATCTTGGGCTTCGAGACAAACTTCGAGAAGGACTTCTAGAATATGATCTTCTTGGAGATCTTTTCCTTCTTTCAATTATAGCCTTGTTTTCCAGTACAAATCTAGCACTTCTGGGAGATAATGGTGCCATTGTAGCTGTTGTAAGTGAATCTGTATTAATTGAAAGTGGTGATATTGGTCTCTCAAAATACAAGGGAGGTGGCTGAGAAACATTTGTCTGCATGAACATCGGATTGTGTTGAGGAGGATTCATAAATGGCATTATTGGAGGTCCAAACGGATTAAGATTAAAATTAAATGGCATATGATGTGGTGGGGATGACATATTTGGATTATGATACATTCTGCGTTTTTTATGAAAAAATCTACTGTTAGGTGACTTAGATTTGAAATGTTTTCGAGGAAAAATGTTCTTTCTTTCAAATTTATTAATTCCAGTATCAACTTTAATGGATGATGTGTCTTCTGCAATGCTTTTAACATCAGCGGAAGAAGTGTTTTCTTCTTCTTTTGTAGGTTCAACTGCCTTATTCAATAATTCAACTTGCGTTTCTACACCTGAGGAGCTCTGTTCTGTTATTTTTTCGTTTTGTGTAACTTCCTTTGTAGTCTGTGTTTCACCATCTATTTGTTTTCCTTTAATTTCTTCATCCAATTCTTGCATTAATGCTTCTAAACTATCGGATTTTTTCAATTTCCCAGGTTGGTTTTCATCAGAAGTAGTTTCATCTCCTTCAGATTCACTTTCTGATTTATTATATCTAGTAAATTTACTACAACCTACTTCTTTTGAAGAATTTTCTTTGTTTACACTTTCAGAACTTGCAACTTTGAGTAAATTTGATTTTTTTTCAGTTTCAGCATCAGATTCAGTACCAATGGGCATAATAGGTATTAAATTTGTGTTGCGGTGTCTACTGAAATGACCCTAAAAAAAATTGTAATAAGTATTTCTTTTTTAATATTTAGATTGATTGTGTCACTTTTTGAACAATATCTGCTAACATGAAATATTATTTATACATAATGGTCAAAAATTTAGAATCATAGGTTCATCGTTCATGTAAAACATTCTGATACTAATTTTATATTCTGTAAAACCTATGTAGGTACTAATGGAAAACAAATCTTGAGCTGTAACTGCCTCTGTCACCAGTGGAAAACAATATTAGTTTCATCAGCAAGTATTAGAAATGTATGCCTGTATCAGTTCTAATTATCACATGCATATGACCAGAGGGTTTATTAGTATAAGAACAAACCTATTGTAAATTGTATTAACTGAACTCTTAGGACATTTGTATTTTCAATTACTTATTTAAGGTGTATTGACACTATTGACAAAGTAAGTAGTGAAATATATTAAATGTATAGGGGTATAAAAATTTAAAACCTACAAAAAGGTAGTGGTATAGATAACCGAAAACATGCACAAGCAAACCCATAGACACTCTAAGTTAAAAAAATAAGACGTAGCTAATAATCGCATTATACTTAAATATCTTACTGTTTTTCCAGGTCTTTGATGAGATCCAAATCGTCCCCATTTATTTCGAGAACCTTTACCTCTAAAATGAGGAGAAGAATCTGAATTCAAAGAGAAACTCTCTCTTCTTTTTAGCGATTGCAAAGCTGCTAATCTTAAACTTTCTATATCGTCTTCTTCATCTGAACCTGGTATCTGCAAAAGGATATGATTAATATTGAATGGTAGATTAACTTAATTTTAAGAATACCCTGTTCATTTCAAAAGTTGCGAATTGATTATTAAAATCTGCTTTCACAACACTAGCATTTATACATAACAAGAAAAACCTTATAACGAAAATGGCTGCCGTTCTTCAATCTTCGTTAAAATTGACATTTGACAACAGATGACAGAAGATCCAACTCTTTTGTTTGGAAATCGATTTTAAGCGACAGTTGCTGTTTCCTTTCAAGTAATGTAAATAAAAGAGACAAATAGTATATTTTATCTTTGACCCTACGTTCGATTATTACCATGGTGTTACTCTTAACGCTGCGCATACGACTTTGCTACATAAGAAACACATGATAAATTAGAACCGATCAAATGACAAAGTCATATCAGAGGAAAATATACTAACAAACATTTGTTGTGAAAGAAATTAACACAATTAGAGATGGGAGATAAAATATAATAATAATAATAATTGCTATGTTTGAATATCCACTTTGGATGCATCTGATATGTTGTAAATATTTAATCACGTGATTCAATATACGTAAACTAGGACAGATTTGTCCGATGTGGATAAACAAACGCAGCAATTATGTATTAATTATCAAGTTTATTGTTTATAAACTATCTAAAGTCAATGTAACCAGTTACGAAATGCCTTATTTTGTGTATATAACTAGTGAATATTTGCAGGACGAAAAGAACGAGGTCCTCCAAAATGAACGAGTTACACTATGCACAAAACATAAAAGTGTTACAAGATATTTTTCTAATTTTGATAAATTGTTTAGTAAAAAAATCATTAACCATTAATTTTTTGTAACTCAATTAAAGATTTTAGAAAATGTGGTTATTTTAAATATTTTTTTAAAATAGCATAATAATTGCCGCGTTTGAGAATCCACATCGGATGCATTTTTTACATCTCGATCGTTTTTTTATCCACATTGGACACATCTGTCCCATTACATTTACGTATACTGAATCACGTGATCAAAGATTGACTACATCTCAGATGCATCCGATGTGGATTCTCAAACGCGGCAAAATGTATAATTTCGTTCGCTTGAAGAATTTTGAATACAATTATCTATCTGTGCAACCAATATTACTTTCGTTTGCATTGCATTATTAGATACATTGCATAACTCACCTTGGAATATTTTTTTAGAAAATTCTTGTTGTGGTTTTTTTGAATGCTTGTTGGTTTTCAAGGAAGTAGATTATTTTGTTGTGTATTGAGTGAAACACTGTTTTGATTATTTTGTGCTGATTTTAGATGGAAAATAAGCACCTAAACATAATTATTTTTAGGGTACTAAATTATATTTTTATGTAGCCAATCTTATTTTCTTTCGATATAAACTTTCAAATCAGCACAAAATAATTAAAACATAATACACAACAAAATTACCTACTTTTTGAGAATAAATAATTAATATTTTAATCTGTCAATAAAATGATGCATATGCCACAGAACACTTGCATATGCAACTAACAATACAAGAGCGTAATATTGGTTGCCTACCAAAACACAATTTTAGTCAAAATTAGAAAAATATTGCATGTAAAATATTTGGTATATCGCAACTGGTTTTATAAATAGCTATTATACATACATGTCTGAATTACATACAACTACAGGTTTCTGATAAAAACATTTTCCTGATTAGGTTAAGCTGTTACCGTTACATGATTTTCGTCCAACTCTAGCAGAAGTTTATAGTTAGATTTCTGTGTTCGGTTGTGTTCACCAGAGGTGTTCACAGTTGTGTTCACTGTTCATCAAATATCAAATTAGTGATCAAAATAAATTTTATTTAAGTTTTTCCATGCCCAATTAAATAAATAAAAAGTTTACAGTCGACTTAAAAAGTATAAAAATAAAATTAAACTAGTCTTGAATTGATTTATTATGTATATAAAACAAATTTGAAATTATTTTAGGCTCTTGAATATGAAATTGGTTATTCACACTAATGGAGTCTTTCAATTCAGAATGGATAGGTGACCTAAGTTCGGAATATTGTTTTGAACCAGTACATACTCCTATTGCTAATTTGGCTTCAAATAGCAATTGTGCAGACAGTGATAGTCCCCAGTTATCTGGAGACTCTCAAGAATGTTTTAGTGAATTGACTCTAAAATCTAAAAAAAGTGAAAAAAATGTAGTAAAATTTAATCTTACGAATACGGCTTTAGCTAAAAAGAGGTTACAAGCTTATAGTCAACAAATTCATAAAATACCAATTATTAAAGAAGAAAAAACTGAATGTAAAGAGCAACGTCAAGATCTTTCTTTCAAGAGAAAGAAAGGTTAGTAAACCAAAATATGTCTATGAGTTATTTAATTTGTTTATCGGTACATTAATTGTTCAGAACACAATCTATTTTTCCATAAGTGGAGATTTAAAAGAAACAATTCCATATAAATATGATAAATGAATAATCCAGGAGGAAGAGTGTATTGTTATTGATGCCTTATAATTTAGGTCACTTTTTTTATCTATAATTTTAATATTCAACATTATTATCTTCATCTTTTTAATATTAAGTATTACAAAATATTTAGTTAATGCTTAGATATAATTCTATCGACATGAATAATTTATTGAAGTTCCAGTATTCCCTATTTAAATATTTCAAACTTGCTCCTAAACTATTTATATTGAGGGATTAATGGAATAAAAGACACCATCAAAACTAGGGACTTCATTGAGAATTTGGTCCACCATAACTTTACATGATTACACAAAATATAAGATATTTTGGTTAATTTCTTAGGTGTAGCAGTAGACCATTTAAATACTCATTGAAAACGACATAGTTCGGGACATACTGATAATGCAGTGAAATCTTATGGAGTACACCATTGCTAGTTGTTGCTATGCTGGATAGGCTAACAATCAGGTCTGGTAACACCATGTGCCAGCAACTCAGTGTACTGGTCTCTTAATAAAAATACATTGCCTATGCCTGGTTACACTGCATTTCGAGTGGGTCCTGAACTATAGAACATTATTATAGGTATACACTTTGTTATGTTTATGTTGTGACTGCACTTTATTTTTAAAATATTTTAATAATTGAAGTTCACTCAATTATATAGGTTTCCTAAATATGTTTAATATATTTCTTAGTATTTTTTTTTTATTTTGTACAGCATTATGTCCTATCACAATATCTTTCTATCCAATAATACCATACAAAAACACAAGACAACTATTAGAAGTAACCTAACCCTGATGGGTGTTGTACCGCAAAGGTCAATTACTTTTGCAAATTTTTGGTTATCTATACAACTACCTTTTTGTAGGTGTTAAATTTTAAGTATTAAATTAACATTGAATGTGTACAAGCAATATAGAGTAATTTTGAAAATTATTTTAGTGTGTATACTTGTTCTATATATATTTATTATTATTTTTTATTTTAAAATTTAAAAAAATTTAGTACAATCTAGACCTAGTGATAAGTCTAATCTCCAAAGGTAATATATTGCATGCTTTGGGCAAAGTATCAATAAAGAATCTATGGCAAATATTTTTCCTAAATCTTTGATATATAGAAACAATTTGTTTTTAAAAGCATATATACCTAAGTTGAGAAAATATAGCATTCAAATATACCTAATAATATAAAACACTTTCACATTCATGCTAAGCATTTTTAGCAATCCTGCATTCTCTGCCATCTAGTCAAATGATTTGCTGTATGGGGTTTGCAATTTAGAGTAGTGGTAAAAAATGCTGACAAAATTAAAAGTCATGTTTTAATTATTGTGATTAAAATATTTTGCAGGAATTTGAAAAACTAAAAGGGCAAAACAATTTTGTTTTATTGTAGGTTAGTACAACTAACCAGAATTCAAATATCTTAAAAAGATAGAAGATACCAGAAGTACAACTTTCTTAAAAATGCTGTTTTTATATTATTATTTTCTTTAATAAGAATTTTTTGTGTTTGTTTTTGTCTTGACATTTAATTTATGTACGTATTAGGTTAAAAATGTGAGGAATAATAACTTCTACTTCAACTCTGACACCAAAGAATATCTGACTTACTTTATATATTACTTTTTTGTAAGATTGAGGTAAAATAATTATTTCATGTATAGAATTCCCCACTCAGAACATTCACTGTTGGGTTCTAATTAACAGTGCTGTTTCTAAACTGGCACTGGGAAACAGTGACAAATTCTTGTTATCATGATGAAATCAGGTGAAGTTTGGTTTTGCATCTATCAATTTCTTCATGAATAATCAGATGTAAAGCAGGCATAATATAAAAAATTTGTTTCAAGAGAAAATAAAGTGAAATTTTGACAATTTATTTTAAAAATGCACAACAAGCATTTTTTGTTTCTGTTCCTTTATTATATTTTCGTACCTATAAATATATTTATATTTTAGATATGTACCCTACTGTAAAGGCTAAAACAGTTATTCAAGAAATAGAAGAAGAAAAAAGAAAAGAAATTGCGTTAGGAAAAAGAAAACAAATAGAAGATGATAACGTACGTCATTTATTAGCTACCACAGTATATATTCATCAAACTAGTGATCATCATCCATCAAGAGGTAACTTTTTAGATAAAACAAATTTTTTGAGATTTTTTTCTAATATAAATTAAAAAATTAAGTAATATTATTAAATATTAAGTAATAATAATTTAAAAATGTTTCTTTGTGTGTTTTATTTTTTATAGGCATTGTTTTACCCTTCACATATCTAGAGGTTCAACATCAGTTTTATTATATTTCTTACTGTGAATCTAAAATTAAGATTATCCTATTTAAGTATTGTCATTTAGAATATATTGTATTGTTTTGTATTTAGAATCCACTGAACCGTTCAGAAGGAGAGAAATTAAGCAGAGGAATTATAGACGTACTGATAGTGGTACATATAGAAAATCACCTTCACCAGAAGTTCACCATCATAGAAGCAAAACAAGGTCATCACCTGTATACAAATATCCAAAGGACTGGTCAGAGTATAATGCAAACAAATATGAAGACAAATCAAGTTCCAAAAATTATTCAAAAAATAGATCTGTTAAAGATGTATTAGATAATCTTTACAGTTTTCATCTCCCGTCTCCTTATATTGAATCGTTTAGATGTGGTACTGAAAATGGAATGAAGGAGATTTCACCTTTTTTGCTTAAGTAAGTTTTTATGTACCTGTCAAATTCTTTCGGTATATTATCCAATTTTGTGATATATATTTTTTTACATTTATATTATATTTACGTTTCAGACGAACAAAAAGCAAACCTTCTATAGTCTACAATGTAAATTCTGAAAAAATCAAGGAAAGTTTTTTGACAAGAGACCAATTATTTCAATTGGTGTCGGATGAACGACAACAGGCCATTAAAAATGTAATAAGTTCTCACTCCAAGTAAGTAAACATGCTATTGTATTTTATATTTTCGATTTGAAAACTATTAATTCTGTGAAAAAAAATTTAGAGATAAAGTTAACAAATAGAACAGGAATTCTAAATATTTTAAATTCAACCTACAAAAAAGATCTAATATAAAACTAGAATGAAGATATACATAGTTGCACCAGTAACTAAAAAAAAAAAACACTGAAACACGTGAATTGATTTTACATTGGACGTATTTGTTGAAAATAAAATGAAATTTTTTTCTTCAACCCCTTGTCTGCAACCCAACTCAACTTTTTTTTTTTTAATTCAGAGGTATGTCGTGAAAAATGGAATCTCACCATACCCTTTTTTTTAATGCGATATACCTTTGCTATTGAAAAAAAAAGTTTTTTCGTCTTAGCTATTATCAATAATTCCTTTTAAAGATTTTAGTTGGTCTAGGTCTTTAATTATATCTTTCTCTGTTTCGTTATTCCCTCTGCGAAATATTTGGTCTCCTCTCTGCCACGTAACCAAATGTATGTAGATCTCTAGATTTGTTAATGAAGTCACGAACAACCATTTAAAAAATTCTTCTCGGAATTCCATCCAAAGCTAAGGCTTTCAAATCCAGTTTTCCAACCTCCTTTCTTAGTTGCAATACTAAGTTACATTCTTCCATTGACTTGAATGTGACCAAAACTGACCTCCTGGCCTTGCTTTAAAGTTTTCTGTTCTCAAGGAGCTCCTGGTTTTTTTTATTAGATTCAGTGCTTTTATCGTCTAAGCCCATAATAATCATATTTATTGATATGTCAACCTGTGAGACTGCAGTTATTTGTTTTATTTACTTCTTGGTGCAATTATTTTAGTTGTTTTTTAAGCTGTTGAGTTTTCTTGAGTAATATTTTTAACAGAATCCTGTAGCTGGTCTATGATATTTCCATTAAAATTTATGGCTGTCTCCATTTCCCCCCTTTTTACTAGTAGAATCCAAAATTTATTGGTTTAAAGGATTTTTTTTTGTCATTGAGGTTACATGTTACAGTCCATCTCTAAATTGCCGTGATATATCAGAACTTCTGCGCCGAGATCCATGTGTGAGTTGTTTAGACCAACTAGACTTCCGCTTGCGTACATTTGTTATCGTTAGCATTGTTGTCAAATTACCAATGCTGTTAGTGCTAAATTTTCGTATGTATTTTTTGTTTATCTTTTAACCCATTAATAACCAATCCATAAAAGAAATAAAATAATAATTGAATTTTTGTAAAACTTTTATGAAAATACCTTAATTAGAATACAAAAATTAAAAAAAAAATTTTAAACATATACTTTACAAAAACAGGGTATTGCGTAAACGCATCACCGGTCAATACGATGAACATACATTTGCAAGCAGCCAACGTTACATTTTCCTCATGTATAAATTGTCTGGCTATGACATCAACATCTTTGTATTTCCGTCTTCTGTGGAGTATGGCTACTGTGTTTATTTCGTGGGATTTCACATGGTAGTTTATATAACGGATTTGCTAATTTTTTCTTTGCGGTATTTCTACTTTTAGTAAGGACAAAACAATGTATGATCTAAATTCTAGCTCTTACATTTTTTAAAGTGTGTAATGTTTTAAATTTTCCATGAATTTTCTATAATGTTGTCAATTGTGTTTCTGAATAAGGGCCACTACCATTTTTTTCCTTTTATATTCTATAATTGGCTACTCCATTGTTGTGAAAGTCAACACCACCTATGTATATATTATACTTAGCCACAACATTTGGTTGTGATACTTGACAACCTTTTTTTTGTCTATTATATCTGTTAGTATCTCTTTCCGTCGGTACACCAATCATTAAAGTACAGGAAATATTTTATTTCCAATGATAAATAAGGATAGCTGAATAAAATGTATGCAAGCCTGTACTTGAAAATGTATTTCTGGACTGAACTACTATTTGACCGGTGATGCGTTTACGCAACACTTATAAACTGAAAATTTGTATGAAAGCCTTTATTTTTATCATTTTATTAAGTAAAGAATAGAAGAAAATATTTTTTTTACTACTAACATTAATATATTAGCAATTTTAATTTTGACATAAGTAATTTCCTAACAATTTGTTAAATATTTCGAAATATCAAGCAGAGTGGAGCGTGTTTCTAATCAGACTGTCTTTATTTATGTAAAAATTTGGCATGTGTCAAATTTTGATATGATTCTAGGAAATATCCCATTGCATTTTTGATATTTTAGTGACATGGATTTATTGGTATTAATTAATAATTTTTGAAGCCTATTGCCGGTGTTGAATTTCCTAGTTAATATATATTTTTGTGCTTTTGATTAAAATTACGGTAACAAGTGTTTCTGTTAATTTCGTTAAGAATATAGAATTTTCCTCATTATTTACCTGGGTGTTTTTTTATTATCATTATTTACCTAGGTAAATAATAACCTTCTCAAATTGTTCTCATTTTTTACCTAGGTGTTTTTTTATTATCATTATTTACCTAGGGTGAGAAATATTACTTCTCGTTAGGGGAATGGAGTGAATAATAGCAATTTCTCAGGTTAGTAGTAAAAAAAATTCTATCAATACCTCGGCTGAGAAAGCTATTATTTACCTCGCACATTATATCCCTCGGCGCTACGCTCGGTAAATAATAGCTCACTTCTCACCCTAGGTATATAATGTACTATTAAATTTGTTTAAAATAAAAACTATGCCTATTTAAAAATTGCTTGTTTAACAACGTAAATTTCGAATATGAAAAAAATTTCAAAATTTTAACGTTTTTTAGTTCGCTGGTACTTGTTAATTTATTGAAGAAAATATATATATATATATATATATATATATATTAAAGGTGCTGTGTGAACACATCACTGGCGGATATGGTTTCAGTCTAAAATATTCGGCAATGGACTTGGAAAATTTAAAAAAAGTATATTTTTTATCAAAAATAAATACAACTTAATTTTACAAGAATAATGGCGTTTTTTTGGATTAGTATTATCGAACTTAAAAATTTAAAAGTATTGGGTTATTTTATGCCCCCCGAGATACCTTCCTAGTTGGGCGCTACGTTATCAGCGCCGATTGTGTAGGAGAGCGGCCGGCCATATTGATTTCCTGGCTCGAGTGGGTCGTCTTCAATACCACCACTACTACAGTAACCCACTCCACTGATTTTGAAGTGTGTCTAGATTTGATGACTATATTTTATTTTGGAGGATTTCAGTGCGACGTCTTTTCGCTACAGCATCTCTTTCAGGTTTGATATACTCAGAACCTGACTGCTGACACTTAAAAATATGAAGTAAAACACCCTTTCTGAGCCTTACGTTTCCGCCTATCATCTTCCACTCCATATAGTTTTCCATATCAGTTTCAAGCTGGAATAAAAAAAAATATATTATGTTCCCTTCCATCTTCCTTTATCTCCTTTAAACATTTTATAAATCTTTTTGCAAGACCCAGTATATCAAATATTAATAAAATACGAGGTGTGGCAGAAAAGTAATGAAATTGATTTTTTATTTTACAAAGTTTTTATTTCTTTCAAACATCAATGTTATCCCCTTCAAAGTCTAAAGTCCCGAAATGACGGCCTTTGAGGACTTTTTCAGTTTAGGAAAAAGAAAGAAGTCACAGGGACTGAGAGGTTAGGGGAATGGGGGGGATAAGGAACCACAGGAATGCTTTTTGAGGTCAAAAATTCTGTTGTGGAGAGGGCAGTGTGACATGGGGCGTTGTCATGATGGAGCAACCATTTCTCTGCAATGTCTGGTCTCACGTGAATTGCCAAGCACGGCTTTATACGAGTATAAAGCCCCCTTATTCCCACCTCAGCCCCTGTGACTTCTTCCTTTTCGCTTAACTGAAAAAATTCCTCAAAGGCCGTCATTACGGGACTTTAGAAATCATCCAAAAGACTGTAACAGACATGCTGAAAACTATAACGGTTGAAGACTTCCAGCGCTGATACGACCACTGGTAACAACGTCTCCATCGGTGTATAACTGCCAAAGGGAACTACTTTGAAGGAGATAACATTGATGTTTTAAAGAAATAAAAACATGTAAAAAATCAGTCTCATTACTTTTCTGCCACACCTCGTATATCCATTTCTTTATTTATATACTAAGAAATCCATATGTTTGGGCAGGATGAGCCACTTATAACCGGCATAATATTAGGAAATTCTAGTTCCAAAGGCCATAAATTACTAATGCTTTTTTATGATGGTAGGCTGCAAATGTAACTGACATTTCTATACTATTTACCTACATGTTATTAAAAAATACTGAGAACAACAATTTTCATAATACTAATAGATATTTTGTATTGATTTGTTATTGTAAGGAAATACATATATTAAGTATGGAAAATCCATCTGGCCTTTAATAGCGTTTGCAATGACTGGTGTATATTAGTATTTACATAAAGTAGAGTACCTATCCCATTGTTCTGGGTTCTGCTTTTTAAAATAATTTAAAAAATGAACTATTTAAATGAGTTTTTATAGATCTTTTAATTACAAAATATTTGAATTTAGCAGTAGCAGACCCTCTCAGTAAGCACGTGTACTAGTTTGACTAAAAATACTACTGTAGTAATAGGTACCTTAATTAATTTAAAATTAACTTACCTCAAAATGATCTTCACAACAAAACCAATTACATGTATTCGAAGTAACTTTATTTATTTTATTGTCTCTCTTCATTGTATTGTTTCCGTATTTTCTCTCCTTTTGGCACACTAATGAATATTTTGTGTATATTGTCGTGTTTGTACAGTTCGGTACAATACAATATTTATACCGGATATTTTAAGCAGACCTTTCGAAAAACGCAAACGACAGCAAAGGCGTAATAATATTTACTACATACTTCTATCGGCGCCGATGACGTAGCGTACTGCTACAAGAAAAACGGGGGGCGTGGTCTATTTATTCGAAATTTAATAATTAATTGTGAAATAACTATGAATGCTAGAGAAACCAACTAAATTGCTAAATTTAAGTTGGAAACGACCCTTTTTATAAAAAAATATTCCAAATGTTTCTAAGATCATTATTATAGTAGAAATAAGATTCATTATGTTTTATTTTTGTTGTTTTTATTCTGTAACAGCACTGCTGTCAATCAAACGTAGAATATTGGTTGGAAAAAGGTGTAATGACCCAATATTAAATTTTAGATTTTAGTTCTAAAATTGGTGTCATTCGTTTTTTGTCACTTTTAATATAAACAAGTATTTTAATAACACCTTATATAAAATAAAAGAGGTTATAAATACAAAATATCATCTTCTATTACATGAAACTATATTTTATATTTGTCCAACAGATTGCAACCTTTAAATAAAATGGTTGAAAGTAAGTCATGGTATAACAAGACATGGAGAAAACACACCGATGCAGAATGCAAGATTTTAGAAAACTCTGTTGGTTTATCTTTTCTTCAAACTTATTCAGATGAAGAAGAAGAAAATGAGACTGAAGAAATTTTAATATGTAGCAGTATTAGTAATGCTAATAATTCAAGAATTAAAAAAGTACCTAATGATTCCTTTAGATTAACTAAGGAAATTGAGGAAGTACCTAATGATTCCTTTACATTAACTAAGGAAATTGAGAAAGTACCTAATGATTCCTTTAAATTAACTAAGGAAATTGATAAAAGTTATGACGAGTTCGTAGTAACAATTGAAAGTCAAGACGAGGAATCACAAAGCAAAAATAATACGTTGGAAGAAAATAATGCAAGCCCCGCTTTAAATGTGAGTACGGTTCCAGAAGATGAAACAGGTATATTGACGCCCGAAATACCACTGCAGTTACAAAAAAGCTTTAAAAGAACTGAATCGAATAACTTAGAATTGGATAACCAAAAAGAAATTGAAGAAAATATTACCGAAACTAAATCAAAACCTAAAATCAAGAAAAAGAAGACAGCTAAGAAGAAAACGGAAAGCACTCCGAAAAAGAAAAAGAAGAAAAGAAAACGAAAACGGCGAGCTTCTGATGAACAATCCGATAGCTCGGAGGAAGAAAAAAAGAGGATTAAACGTAAAAAATCAAAAGATAAAAAAGAAAAAACATCAAAGAATAAAAAAGAAACAAAGAAAACTTCTTCGTCGAAAGATTTAAAGTCAAAGAAGAAAGCCAAGCTTTCAGAACAGCTTGATATAAAAGATAAAAATGCGAAGAAAAAGAAAAGAGAAACCGAAAATGTAGAAACAAAATCACCTGTGCTAGACGATTTGCGTAAAAAATTAAAAAAGAACAATAAAAAGAGAAGAGAATCGAAAAGTGACTTTTTGGATACAGAAGAATTAAGAAACGAAAATCGAAAACATCCTGATAAACATGATAAGAATGATAAACATGATAATCATGATAAGCATGATAAACATGATAAACATGATAAGCATGATAAACATGATAAACGTGATAAACATGATGAAGAGAAAACAATCGATCTAATTGCAATAAATAAAAGTTATAGACGTAGTCTAGATCTAGACGTACAAGAAAAGTTGGATTTATTAGATTCAGAAACAAATCGTTCGAAAACACCTAAAAAGCACAAAAAACGAGAATTTGATGATGACGTTACTGTGCAAAAAGACATTTTTATCGATTCTTTGGATGCACAAACACCTGACACTAATGAATATAAAGGAAATTGGGAAAAAGATTCCTTTGGAAGCATGGAAGAAAATTTACTTGCACAAACTAAATTAAATAATTCATGGGAAAGTGACGACGATGTGTATGAAAAAGAGGAAAGACCTAATGAATATGTTAGAAATTTCAGTGAAGTATCGAATTTTGAGATACCATTAAATATAAAACCGTTTAAAAAAAGAGATCTTGATCCCATTAATCTGCCTGTAGAGGAAACATCAAGAAGACTAGGTAAATTCAAAATAGATGCTGAAGAGCTAAAGAAACCGTCAAGAAGAATAGATGAATTCAAAATAGATACTGCGGAGGCTAAAAAAGAATCCAAAAAAATAGATGAATTCAAAATAGATACTGCGGAGAATAAGAAACCATCCAAAAAAATAAATGAATTCAAAATAGATGCTGAAGAGCTAAAGAAACCAAGAAGAATAGATGAATTCAAAATAGATACTGCGGAGGCTAAAAAAGCATCCAAAAAAATAGATGAATTCAAAATAGATACTGTGGAGAATAAGAAAGCATCCAAAAAAATAAATGAATTCAAAATAGATGCTGAAGAGCTAAAGAAACCATCAAGAAGAATAGATGAATTCAAAATAGATACTGCGGAGGCTAAAAAAGCATCCAAAAAAATAGATGAATTCAAAAAAGATACTGCAGAGAATAAGAAAGCATCCAAAAAAATAAATGAATTCAAAATAGATGCTGAAGAGCTAAAGAAACCATCAAGAAGAATAGATGAATTCAAAATAGATATTGCAGAGAATAAGAAAGTATCCAAAAAAATAGATACAATGGAGAATAGGAAAGCATTCAAAAAAATAGATGAACTCAAAATAGATATTGGCGAGTTCAAGAGAGCATCAAGAAGAACTGACGATTTTAAAATAAATACTGAAAAGATTAAAGAATCATCAAGAAGAATAGATGAATTCAAAATAGATACTAAAGAAACTAAAAAACCATTAAAAAGAATAGATGAATTTAAAATAGATGTGGGAGAACTCATGGAAACATCAAAACCAATAGACGAATTCGAAATAGGTCTTGAAGATAATAAAGAAACATTTAAAATAATAGATGAATTTAAAATAGATGCCAAAGAGCCTAAGAAAACACCAAGAAGATTCGACAAATTCAAAATAGACACTGAAGAGATTTTCTCAATGAACGTATCTATACAAGAAATATCCGATAAAAACAAATCCCCTAAAAATATAGAAGAACCGAAACTTGAGACTATTATTCCCGTGGTACCGGAAAAGAAACGACGTTGGGATAAAACTGAGAGAGAATCAACACCAAACAGTAGCCTTAAGACTAATAACTTGAGCGTGGCGTCTTTAAACAGTTCTTCTCTAGAACATGAATATGTCGAATTTATGAAAGCAGTTACTTCTAACACAGATTCACTATCCAGCAGCAAAATTGATGATTGCATCATATCTGTCAGTAGTAACGAATCGGTGGAAATTTTGGACAGTATTTCGTTAGAAAAAATACAAGAAACTAAACCTTTAGGAACACCAAAAAAACCCGAATGTGTTATTTCACCTAAAGATATACCCTTCATACCAATGCCTGATGAAGTCAAACCAGTTCCAGTCCCGTGTCCTGTAGTTGAAAATATTCCCAAACCGTTGATCAGTTTCAATCTTTCTACCAGCATCATTAAAGGACTAGACTCTCCCATTGGTTATCATCTTATAAAACCGTTAGAAAGTCCGGTTTTTACAGAAAATGTCGACTCCTGTGCTGATAATAGCTCCCAAGCGATTATAGATGATATCAGTTCTTCTAATATCTACCTAGAGGCAGCCTCTAATGAAGAAGAAGTTACTAAGGAAATTAAAGAATTTAGTAGTCCGAAAAAACTATTTACTTTCCCAACATTACTTTTACCCACCAAAGAGACAGTATCTAAGGAAGAGGAAGTTGCTAAGGAATTTGAAAACATTAGTAGCCCAAAAAAACCGTTTACTTTCACAACGTTGGTGCTACCCACCAAAAAAACCTTATTGGACAATTCTAACTTAAAATTATGCGATTCCGACGATGAAATCGATAACACCATGAAACCCATCGACGAAATTCGAAGGGAACATTTGTCCGACAGTGACGTTAAAGGACTTACTCAAACTGAGCCAACGTTGAATGTAGAAACGGCGATTAAAATTCCTAAACTGGAAGAACCTGTAGTAGAACAAGTACAAATACAACAAAGGTCTTTGAGTCCCCCACCCAAAATCGTACAAAGTGACGTTAAATCTGAAAAAAGGAACGTGTCCCCCAAACGCAACCGAAAACGTGAAAGTTCTCCAAAACCTAAAACCCATTCGCCTAAGAGGGAATCTTCTCCAAAAAGACGAAGAAGATCACCTGAAAGATATCGAGATCGAGAAAGAGATAGAAAAAGGAAATCCTCAGGTATGTAGATATTTTGTTTATTTCATATGGTGCTATAATGCTAAAAAAAAATTATACTTTTATCCAGGAAAGTATGAGAGTTATAATTTTTTTTACGTCGAGTTTTCGACGGCTCTTTACGTTTTGGGGTCCCCCGAATCCGTTTTGGCAATTTTCACGGATGTCTCTGTTTGTGGGTGTTTGTAGTTGTCAAGGTTAACTCAATAATAATAATAAAGATAAAAACGCCAAATTGAGCTGTAATCCATCCTGTAATGAGCTGATTATGCTAGGACAGCTAGGGGAGAGAACCAGTGACACTTTTTTGGTACATTTGCACGGGGCTAATTTACAAATGTATTGTTTATTTTGCCTTAGAAGATGGATATACTTTACTGCAGAAGCACAAGTAATGAAGCTCTCGATGACAGTGTCTTAAAAAAAAACTGTTGTAGAAAATGATGTCATATATTTGATTAGATAATTAATTAACTTGAAATAAGTCTTTATGGCTCAGGTCGTTAGCGCGCTCAACTTTGGATTTCGCGACTGGATTCAACTCTCGATAAAAACAATCTAGTTTTTTATTTTGTAAAAAAGTCGAAAAATGTAAAAATACGACTATTATAATTTATAATATAATCCCTACAGTTAGGCAATCCGTTAATCTTTCCGCTATGTTTTATACTATTTTTATAACAATTTAGAAAAGTACAAAATAAATAGTGGGAACATTAGTAGATTGCCTAACTGTAGGGGTTATATTTAACGTATTTAAAATAAATAATAATTTTATTACATTACAAAAAAAATTGTTTATTTTGTTAGTTGATTTATGTAATATCTTAAAATTAATACAAGAAAGTAAAATGTTTAACAAACACTTGCACATTTAAAACACTATGAAAAATATAAAAGAAATAAAAAAAGACAGGAAGGAATACAATCAAAATTTATGTCAAATAATTCTTGACAAAAATAAAAAGCTTTTCGTTTTACGATATTTTTTTATACTGGTTAATTCGGCTTGTTTGTTTGATGTTTGCTGGCAAATGTTTAAAAAATAAATAATGTACAGTTTTAAGAAAATTGTTCAAATAAAAGTTGTTTGTGATGTCATTCTCTATAATTCTTGTCCCAAACATAATTTTTCTAAAACGGACGGTATTCGAGATATTTGAGAAAAAGTACAAATTTTGAATTTTGAAGATAACTTAAGGAGGTCCTTTCGCCACCAATGTTAAATAAAAAATATTAGATTATGACTAAAATTAATTTTTTTCTAATAGTAGAAGTCCTTATTTATCTAATAGTGAACTTTTAACTATACCTTACCGTGCAAATTTTTGAGAATTTTTTTTTAATGTGTGTGTTTTTACAGTGTCTTACGAGAAAGTAAGACTTCAACAACAATTTTCGAATTATAATTAATTTTGCTATTATTTATTGATTAGATGGAGTAGAAAAAAACTAAAAATAAGGTTTTTGAAATATTTAGGTTTTGTTTTTTACAATAAAATATATAGGTTACCGTGGAATTTATTGAGAAATTAATATTAAAAAATCACAAAAAATTTTCAACTAGGTTACTTCAAATTTTTTTTTAATATTAATTTCTCAATAAATTCCAAGGTAACCTATATATTTTATTGTAAAAAACAGAACCTAAATATTTCAAAAACCCTATTTTTAGTTTTTTTCTACTCCATCTAATCAATAAATAATAATATAATTCGAGAATTGTTGTTGAGGTCTTATTTTCTCGTAAGAGACTGTACAAATACTCACATTTAAAAAAAAAAATCTCAAAAATTTGCACGGTAAGGTATAGTTAAAAGTTCAACATTAGATAAATAAGGACTTCAACTATTAGAAAAAAAATAAATTTTAGTCATAATCTAATATTTTTTATTTAACATTGGTGGCGAAAGGACCTCCTTAAAAACGGATAAGAGAAAAATAATAAATTTTAAATTTAAGGTTTAATCCATCCTACAATGAAATGATTAAATTTTGGGCATAGTCGGAATATCTGGGGGAGTAATTTATTGGGGTATTTTTCTACTTTATGGAATATATCTATAATTTTTGTCCTATACATAATTTTCCTAAAATGATTCGTATTCGAGAAATTTAACAAAAAGTGCAAAATTCAAATTTTTAAGAAAATAAAAGTTGTTTGCGATATCATTCTCTATAATTTTTGTTCTATACATGATTTCTCTAAACTGGACGCTAATGGAAAAATTTCAGAGAAAGTGTAAAATATTGATTATTCAGTATTTTCTTTGGCAATGAATATACAGGGTGTTTCAAAAAGGTATGTCATAAATTCTTCCTCAGATAGATTACCAAAAAATAAGTGGATTTGGTTATATTTACCTATATCAAAAACTGTCTCCCAACAAAGTCACAGGGCGTTAAACTAACATTCAGAAAAACGTTTTTTTTTTTTTAAGTTTGCTGTTGCGATTTTTTTTTTTTTTTTTTTTTTTCATTTTTGCCAGTGCTGTAGATTTAAAGGCCCAATATTCTAAGGAGAAAAAAAATTAAAGCTACCCCTTTAAAAAAAGTTGTGGGTTGGGTACCCCGTATTTTTTTTTTGACATAAAGAAACTTGTTTTATCGATCTTAAAATCAAAAAGAACTATCAATTTTTAAATTTTTTATATAGTGAAATGAACTTTGTATCTTTCTTAGTTAACGAGCTATTTACAATTTTTTAACTGAATTTCTAGAGCAATTCGTCCGCCCTGGACTTAACATATCAATAAAACTAAGAGTAGGTCAGGAGTTATTGTACAAAAAACGCATATAATAATCAATGGTGTGCCTAGGGCTGTGCTTGAGGCGCCCCTGCAAAAACCACTTCTTTTATTTATATTTTTGTAAAAAAAGGTAAGTATTTATAATATTGGATTGGCGCCATAAAAATGGTGTGCCACCCGCCCTCATGGGCTCATAATGCCACTGATAAAAATACACGTTAGTTTGGAAATGTATTTATTAAATTTAATAGTAATTAAAAAAATTATTTTTTTAATTAGACAATTAACTAAAAGTTAACATTTAAAAAAAAACACTTGACAATAATTATTATACATATTTTATAAACTATATTTAGTAAATGTTCAACATGTCCTCCTCCTTCTTGAATACAAAAATATAAATAAAAGAGGTAGTTTTTGCAGTGGCTGCTCAAGCATGTCCCTAGACACACTACTGAGTTTTATATGTCTTTTTTGTACAATAACTCCTGACTGAATAAAGCCAAATCCGCTTATTTTTTTGGTAATATATCTAAGGAACAATTTATGACATACCTTTTTGAAACACCCTGTGTATAAAAAATATTTTGAGTAAGATATGTGTGAAAAAGGTATGTATTTAGTTCATTCTTTAAACATTTACAGGGGTAATACAATATGTTGTACAAAATAACTGGAAAAAGCCTAATAACTAGACAGGAAAATCATGTGTTGTGACATCAGATTTTTTAAATTATTTATATAATTTTTTACATCATGATAAACCAATGGCTGTATAAAAAAAGAACAAGGTGAGTCACTGTTACTCTTAAAAAAATACATACTATCCATTTCAGATTATTGATATTATCGCAAATAAAGTATATTAAGGGCCAGTCTTTTCACCTCTGAGTAAAATTGACAGTAACTACTTGCTGATAAAACTATAGGGCTATTGTTTGTTAATCTGTCAAGTAAACCTACATGTAACTTTACTCAGAGGTGAAAAGATCGACCCTAAGGGTGAAAAATTACTTTTACACAAGTGCTTTACAATATTTTCCTTACGATCACAAAATAATTTCATAAAAAAAAACGTATAAGACCAGGAAAAATATGGCTATAGAGGTTCAATCAATTTAACTGGTTTTAGATTTGTTTTTATATGCCTTATTGAATAATGTTAAAGTATTTTATGGATGTCGAAATTAAAAACATTGTGGTTCCATTTACAAACACTCATAGGGTAAAGGTAAAATAACATTAGATAATATTAGAATACAATAATATCTTTCATTAGTGTATTTTATTTTTAATATAACGGATAATAAGATGGATTATCTTTTTATATATTTTTTTTAACAATAATCAAAATAGTACAAAATAACTGCTGAGAGATTAAGCAACTGCCTAATTGTAGGGTTATATTATTCTAAATAAAATGCATTTAAAAAATGTATAACAATTTTATTTTTTCCATTTTCATATTTTTCCAAATAAAAGAAAAATATTGCTTCTATCGGGAATTGAACCAGCGTCGCGAAATCCAAAGTTGATGAAGGTTAATACTCAACGAACTGAGCCATCAGGCTTATGTCAAGTGAATTATATAATGAATTATGTATATTAACCAGCACAAAAAATAATTTAGTTACTTTTAAATTATTAAAAAACGAATATTTAAGATCTAGGTTAGGGTTGCCACCTGTCCTTTTTTGAAGCAAAATGTCCTTGTGACTTTTGAAAGCTTAAAATGCCCTTTTTTTAACGTAAATGTATTTTTTACAGCATATAAGGGACATGGTTTATACAAAAATAAATGAGGACTTTTTTTTAGAAGTTTAGTAGAAGAATGAGGACTTTTTTGTATACCGCCCAGCAAACATTTTGGTGTAATTTGACGTCGATACTACCTAAATTATATATAATAAATTTGGTCGCAAAATTAGATTTAACCATAATTAAGTAAAATTTACGTTGGCTCGACGTGGATTCGACATAAGTGGAGAATAAGACGACGTCGAAATTTGGTTTTATTTACCAAAATAGGTAGAATTACATCTAAATCCACATTGTAGTAGCCCAGTACGTTTGGTTAGTAATACCTCTCTAGGGAAATTTGACGTCAGTATAACGTTAATTCGACGTTGATTTAACTAAGTTTAGGTAGAAACTACCAAAATATTTGCAGATGACGTATGCCTCCAAGTGTACGAAAAGAAATTTTATACTTATTTGGTATTTTTATCTATATATAAGTAGAAATATTGTAAGAAGTCACCAACACAACTAAAACATATACCTAATTCACATGAAATATTGAAAATAAATAAATGTCGGTGACAAAAATATATGTAATGTAATTGCGGTGAATATACAGTTCACGCTTGTTGAAATTAATGCAAAGAAAATTTTGTCGTGCATGTTAACAGTTCTACTTAGAAAAATTACAATGCCCTTCCAAAATACTCTCTAATTAAAAAAATATAAGAAAAAAATACGATCGTGTAAAAAAATAATAATAATATTATGAGCTAAAACTATGTTACGTTTGTTGTGTATCACTTTAGAAAATAAATAATGTTTCGTTTTTCGGTATTTTCATTCGTATGTTTTAGTTATGATCATTTTAAAAATTTAAAATTTGGAATCGTACTTCAATTACGTTAAGAAAATATGGCGTATTGTGCGAATTCGACCTAAAAGTTATTATGACTAAGAAAATCTACGTCTTTTACAAATACCTTTTTACTAAGTTGAATTAACTTCAATTTCACGACATATTAGTTAACTTTACCTATTTAAAGAAATAATAACTTATAGGTTTTATAAAAAATTTACCTATAGGTAGGTCACGTTGTTCTGCACTTGAGTTTTTAGACGTTTCACTTTACGATAAAAATCGGAAGTATAACGATATGATTTATTATTTTTCGAACTCATTTTATTAATTATTTTGCGCACTCATTTAAAGCTCTATCTACACCACACGTAAATTAAGATTACGACTGTAATGGTTTTTTAAAATGGCCGAAATTCTTAAGAATAATGACGAATAATATAAATTTTACAAATAGGTCATGTATGACTCTTTTTAAATTGGTGGTTTTTAGTCGAATTTACTTTGTGGTAGATTTTTCAGGTAATTGCTACAACAAAGTTAATAAATATTTCTTCAAGATGACTTATAGGTCAACTAAATGAGTATTCGACTATTTGGTTGAAATTAGGTAGATAAACAGGTAGAATTTTGCTACGATCTCGACCTAATATTACTTTAAAGGAGAGTAAATAAAAGCGGCCAAATAGGTTACTATGGAGGCATACAATTACGTAGAATTTTTAACCAAATCTACCTAGTTGGATGTTCTACTATAAAGACGATTTTTAGTTGCCAAAAAGGTAGATATTACCTAAATATGGCACCTAATTTTACTACAAAGGAAATTTAACTTTGAAGTAATTGTTGGTTATTTTTTTTTAGTAGTTTTTCCCTTGCTGATATGGTTAAAGTTACTTTTAAGCAGATTTGTGTAAAAGGTAGATTTCTTGGTATAATTTACGTAAATTTAAATATAAATTAAAACCGTTTGGTAAATTTACATTAGAGGTATATTTTTCTAGTCAATTTTACGTAATAATTACCTCAATAAGTAAATTCGTCTTTAACAAAGTCGAGTTATAAGTAATGTTATAGAAAATGTTTGCTGGGCGGAGCCCCTGTCAGCATCGTAATCCTTTATTCACTTTTCAAAAAGATGGCAACCCTAATCTAGGTATAAAAATCATCTTAACAATTTAATCATCAAATCGATTCTAATCCACACATGTGTGATTTAGAGCTCTTTCCATAAGACTAAATAGTACGATATGTGTCACTTTCCTATGTGGTCGTAGGAAAAGTTATTAAACACAGTCGCAGCTATCATCTGTTCTGTTTTTAGTTTCGGCCTTATCAGATACTATGTTGCCGAACTTTTGTTTTTGGCCTATATTTATATTTGCTTGGCGTTTAGCTTATCGAATAGCAAACCTGTAGCTGTCTTTTAAAAATAAGTGTAAGGTGTTGATTTCCTTAATAGGATTACATTGTTTAATTATGCTAGAGCAGTTAACTAGTCTCTCGTTCTTTTTACGTCATTGTTATACCAATGTAGTTTTCTGATTTGATTAACTTTTTGCACTATTTCAGGAAATTTTCTGTAGAGCAAATATAAAAAAAATATTTAAAAATTCATTTGATTTATACTGTTTATTTTTTAATGTCCAACAGCAATAATAGTCGTAATTTTTAATTTTCATATTTAAAAAAAAGATATTGCTTTTATCGCGAAAACAAAAGTAGAGTGCACTAACGATCTGAGCCATGAAGGCTTATGCCAAGTTAATAAAATTTTCTAACCAAATATTTGCCATTAGCATTTTCTACAACGGTTTTTTAAGACTTCTTTGTTGAGCACTCCACTACTGCAGTGACTGCAGCAAAGAATTTCATGTTCTTCAAAGTACGAATGATCGAAAAATTTGCAATTTTGCTTTGAGCAAATAACGCATCTAAAAGTGTCAATGGCTTCTTTACTTATTAGATTTTGCCAATTTTTCTACCTATAGGTATATTTTTGTTATTTATGATTATAGAAGGATATTATTTCCATTAGAGTTGTTTGTGATGCCATTCTCTATAATTTTTGTCCTATACATGGTTTCTCTAAAATGGACCTTAATGAATAAATTGAAAAAGTGCAACATAGGTATTTTTTAGTATTTTCGTTGGCAATGAAGACTGAAAAAATGTTTTGAATATTTGTTATCTATAATTCATATTCTAAATAGTTTTTGATTAGATGAGCCGTACTCAATATCTTTGATAACAGAAAACTCATGTGATGGATACTTCATATATTTTTTGTATCTTTATACAATAGGTGTTTTTTTTATTATTTTCTGTTAACATTATTTCGAATAATAAAGTTGACCTGAAGATATAACAGACAGGGCCGCCAAGAGCCAGGTCGGGCCCCGGGACAATTTTCTAGGTCGGGCCCCGCGACAATTTTATACAAAAATTATGCCCTTTCAATATCACAAAAAAGAAGGCCATCCTACAAAAATAAAAACCGTCCTCACCCAAAGCTTCCGGGCCCCCCTTATACCGCTACCGCGCCCTCCTTATGCCGCTGCCAGGACCCCATTTGAGCCCGTGCCCCAGGAATTGGTCCCGGCTACCCCTCCCCCTCCCCTCTTGTCGGCCCAGATGACAAATGTTAGGGAGTATTCCAGCAAGTTACACCTCATTTCAAATCTACAATATGAATTATCTAATCCTAATATTAAATATACAAGGTGAGGTTAGTTCATACTGTGTTTTTAACTGTGTATAGAAGTCATTAAAATAATCAACTTCTTCAAAATAAATCAAAAATGAGAAAGATACAAAATTAAAAAAATTAAATCCGAGCTGACCTGCAATAAAAGTTGAGTTGTTTATGTTTTTTTCCTTTTTTTTATATTTTTATGTATGAATCATGTTTTACTGTGTACTGGTTATTGTAATTAAGTCATGTGGCATTCCATTTTAATAGCTTGTTTATCAAAAGTACCTAGTTAACACTTTTTCAGACTTATGGAAAATTGAATAGTATGTTAAGATGAACAATAAGTAAGAGAAAAAGTATCAACAACAGTGTTAGAAAATTAATTGTATTCCTTTCAAGTTCAATATGATCAAGCACTACAATTTGAAGATTAAGTTCAGTTTTGTGAATGGTTCTTACAAAAGTTCTACACATGTAAATTAGAAAACCGTATTTGATACATTTTGGTATAAATAATAATTGTAATACTATTTTGATTTTTTTGAAAAAGTTATTTAACCCTTTCGATCCCAGCCCTAAATTGAAATGATGGTTCCTCAGGCCCAGCCTTTTTTTGCCCTGAATCACAGCCGCCGTATATATACGTCAACTACAAATGAAGATAAACAAATGCGAAAAAATGTTTTATTGATGAAAAATGTACTTTATAATAGTAGCAAAACGATAAAAAAGCTAAAAAAATATTTTTTTAGTGAAAAAATTAAAAGGTTTCTTTTGTGTGGTAGACTCCAAAACATGGAACTACACACAGACCAACTCCGCAGTTTTCGCACATGTATCTGGTTTCACTTCTTTTTTTGTCGCACTGTGGCTGCAAACAACACATCGTTTGACCTTTTTATTGGAAAATGTCGGCCTGTGAATCTCTGAGGATTGTTAGTCAAAGGGCGAAAGAGTTGTACCTTGGGTTCATTATATCTGAAACAAGAGAGACAATTGTAAAATGTTATGGAGTGGTGGAGTGTGATTTGAAAAAATAAATGTAGTAAACTTACTTTTCGAAAAGTTTCTGAATTAGTGTTAGTTGAAAATCTGCATTGAGCATAGCCAGATCAAACATGTGAAAAAATAGCTTCTTATACCATTTTGTGCTTTTTCTTACACGCTCTGTGGAGCTTAGCATCATGTAAGCTCGATCTATTGCACCCATGTTTGCATTATAATCTAAAACACAAGCTGGTTTTTTTATAGGCTCTTTTGTCTTAAAATCGACTTTTCCAAAGTCATGCATAGTAGTCAACATTACGTCTATCTTTCCATTTTACACAGCAGATTTTCAGTACTCATTGAAACAGTCTCGCCTTTACTCAATTTTTGCGATGGCGTTTGATCTTGTGTACTTTTTGAATCGAAAATGTCCCTTGAAAAGGACCAAGCTCTCATCAATGGCAAGGTTTCGGAAAGGAGTAAAATATTTTTGAAATTTTGATGTTATTAAGTAAGCACATCTCGCAGTTTATGAAAACTATGACGTTCTTCTTGCTCAGCATTATTTGCAAAGTGCAACATCCTAAGGATAGCTTGAAAACGATTCCTTGACATCATTTCAGAAAATATTGATGAATGTAGCAACTTATCAAACGACAAATTTTCTCTTTTCTTGTTTTTCCCGTGTCGCCCTACCAGTAACATGACGCTCAGAAACACGTAATATTCGTTGACTGTAAGTTCACTCCACTTCAATTTTTCGTTGCAGAAATCTCAGAGGCATATCTATTGGTTTCAGCTACGATTAGCTCTACTAACTCTGTATCCATGAATAGAAGGAAATAAGATAAAACATCTGACTTATCTGTGATTGTCTCCAAGTGTGCCCCAGACTCAGAATTATCGAAAGCATATATTTTGGGAATGAAAGTATTTGTGTTCCATTCGAGAGACAAGGGTTCTTTGAGGGCCAAGTTCTCTTGCAGAGGTTGCTCCTGTTGCAGAGGTCGCACCTCGAGTTCATCCTGTCTTCCAGAATTTTTTGCGTCATTTTCAGGTTCATTTTCGACGTCATCGAATATTACTTCATTTATTTCCTCCTCGCTTACCGACTCTTGGTCCAAATCGGGTTCGTATTCCAGTTCTGTCAAGCCACAGAAGTTTCTACTCTCATTATAGTTACGTTTGGAACCACGTGTTTGTTTTCCCGAACTTGATTCCATATCGCACGCACAGCTAATCTTATTGCGAATCTGAATGAGACTGAACCAATCGCCAAGGAAAACACGCGGTCTAACTGCACGTCTACATATTCTGATCTGTCGACATAGCTTCATACGCAAATATACGGCAATGGGTCTGTGTGTCATATCTTGCAGATCGCAATTCTGCGGCTTTGAGCAAAAACGAGCAACAAGTTCCGACGGATTCATACGACATTGGGACTACTGAGGGCCAAAATTTTTTACTGCCATAGATATGCGGCTTTGGGAAAATACGACTAATGCAATATGAACGTATGTATACGGCGACTGCGACTCGGAACACTTTTTTTATGGGTTAAAAAAGGTTAAAAGGTTAAAAAAGTTTAATTTTAATGACTTTTATATGTAGTTAAAAAAAGTTTCAGCTTAGGATTCATCCAGTATAGTTTTTCTGGAGTCTAATTTAAATCTGGTAGATAAGTCCGATCGTTTGAATATCTTCAGTCGTTTTCTTTCTTCTGGCGAGTTTATTAGGTCACTTATTAGTTTATTTGGATGTAATCTCACTCGTTTTCAATATGATGTACTACATTTTTTAATAACTTCTTTTACGAAAACGACTTTAAGGTCACTATGTATTAAAAAATGCAACAAAATTTAAAATATCACCTCTTAAAATATAATAATAGGTAATTATAAAATTCTAATAGGAGTAGGAGGAAGGCGATACTCGGCCCGTAGAACTCGTTCGCCAAGCTATTCACCCAGAAGACGTTCACCAAAACGAAGTTTATCTCCTAGAGGTCGTTCAAGTATAAAGTCAAGTTCAAAGAACACCGACAGATACGTTTCAAATACCAAAAAGCCCAAACACGAGACGTTCACTGCCGAAACTCCACACCAAAAATCGCCAACAATCGCTTCGCCTTTGGAGGGTCTAAAACGCAGCGTAGCCGACTCCACCATATCAGACGATTCGTTACTCCCGCAACCCAACTTAGAGGAGTACACTCAATCGCCTCTACCGCAGTTCTTCAATTCGAGTAAATCTGAAGAGAAGAGGATCTCGCTGGATGACAGAATCAACATGGAACTCGGATGGCACAAAGAGGAGTTACAACCGATCAGCACGACTTACGAAAGTTATAATTACAATCAGAATCAATTTTTGCAGGCGCCGCAAGTTTTCAGCCCGAAGCCCGACCAGAAGAGAAATTTATATTCGAATGCAAATGCTTCTTCGAATTTCGTGCAAGTCGGGAATATGGTACAAATCGTTCCTAAAGATTTGACGGAAATGGACAGCCGGTCGGAGTTCGTTCAGCCCGAAAAGAAATCGCAGATTTTGCAGGTATTTTTTTCAGTTTGTCATCTAATTAAATTTTCTGCAAATTATTCCGTGCGCCTAATCTGTAGATGACGATCTGTGAAAAATCTTATAGTTAACTCACTACTTGAAAGATACCTTTACAGTTTCTCCTTCTATAGTTGAAAATTGGCAACACTGAAAAAACCAACATCATATCTCGAATAGTACTGGCGCCATCAAAAATATATAATAATAATAAGAATAGCCTTTATTGCCCAACAGATATAAATCCCTTTACAGAGCCATCTAATAAATTATTAACAATATAAGTAGTAAAGGTGACATGATAAATAAAGAATTATAAAATAGAATAAAATAAAAAAAAACTCAAGCATTGTCATAATAGTTACAAGCAATTGCTTTAATACTTATCAAACTATCTTTAAAGATATCTGAAGAATTACAGTACATGTTAAAGTTATTACACATGACATTGAGAGATGAGCTTAATAGAATATTTGTTCTGGATCTCTTACAGTAAAAAGTTAAGTGATGTCTGTTATTATACTGTGGAACGTTTAAATGAATTTTAGCCAAGATAGCAGGACAGTCAATTAACCCATTCATGATTTTATGTAAACAAGTCTATGAAGCTAGAATTCTCCGAAACGCAAGACTTTCCATGTTAAAACTGTCCAAAAGTAGCTGATAATCAATTCCTATTGGCGGGTAGACACCATTTACTTTGAATGATAAGTATTTCAAAAACTTCCTTTGAATAGATTCAACACGAGTTATATGAACATTATAACAAGGATACCAAATAGTTGAACAGTACTCAAGCTTAGTGCGGATGTATGAATAATACAAAGTCTTTAATGCTCCAATGTCCTTGAACCCACGACAGTTTCGTATAACAAAACCATACATTTTTTTGCGTCAGAAACCTTCATAATAATGTGCTCAACAAAACTCAGCCTTGAGTCGAAAGTGACACCCAGATCAGTGATTGAGGAACAACGTGACAATACCAAACCATTAATATTATAATAAAAATCTATAGTTGATCTTTTTCTAGTGTATGCCATCACTTTACACTTCGATGCATTTAACATTAACCTATTTTGCATGCACCAATCTGACAATATATCTAGGTCCTGCTGAAGCGCTAAACAGTCATACATATCTAATATTGAGAGGTATATCTTAAAGTCATCTGCATAAATGAGTCTACAAGAGTTTAAACGGTGATCGAGATCATTAATAAATAACAAAAATAGCAATGGTGCAAGGTTAGAACCTCGAGGGACGCCTGATTTTGCAAAGTACACCTGTGACGAATGACCGTTATGAAACACAAACTGCTGCCTTTCCAGAAGGTATGACATACAGAACCAACCTTATCAAGGTCTCAGGAAAGCCAAATTGGTTCAATTTATCAATTAATTTCCCATGATCCATTCTGCCAAAAGCCTTTGAGAAATCAGTGTAAATAACGTCCAATTGCCTACCTGCATCAACCGCTTCAGATAAGTGCTGAGTTATTGCAAGTAAATTACTTTCTGTAGACTTTTTGTTTAAGAAACCATGCTGCGAAGGCGATATTAGGTTGTGGACTGAAGAATATATGTGATTATAAATGACAATCTCAAAGATTTTCGATAGATTTGACATAATAGATACAGGCCGATAGTTTTTGATTTGTGTCTTATCACCTGATTTAAAAACAGAAATAATTCTTGCCTCTTTAACAGAAAATGAGGGGATGTCATCAGAGCCAGAGGTCATTTTATTACTTAATTTTTTACTGGCTTGTACGATGTGCGAATCGGTGATAGTGCCAATTTTAATGATATCACCCTAGAATTGTGATTCAAATAAACTAGCCCTGTCCTGCTGTGGCTCAGATGATGTTACAAAAACACTTTCAAAGAATTGACTAAACTTATCAACTATATCTTGAGGATTCGTAAATGATTCGTCTTCAAGCATCATAGTGCCTGGAATACGTGAATTTTTATTTTTTTAATTAATATATGACCAGAACAAGCGAGAATCAGTTGTTATATTACCCTGGACTTTATTAATGTAAGATTTATGAGCATACTTTATTTGGTGTTTGACTTGCGATCGGATTAGTTTAAAATGTGCAAGAAACGTCTATCATTTGTTCTTTTATATTTTTTAAAATATTTTTCTTTATTCTTAATATTTCTAATAATGACGGAATCGAACCATGGAGGCAATTTACGCTTGTAAGTAGGAACAAATTGGTCAAAACTTGAGTACAAGGTAATATAAAACTGATGTAAAGCATTGTTTACATCTTTGTATATCAATAAATAATCCCAGTTAATATTCATGAAAGCTTACTATAGTAACGGATAATTGGCATGCTTGTTATATGCTTTTCGTTTTAAATTCGATTCAAATACATTGGGAACATTAAAAAGATTATTAACTTGGATATATAAAGAAGGATGATGCGAATCTTCACTGACAATAGAAGGTACATTACGAGTTACATCACAATCCATGTTAGAAAAAACGATATCCAACAAGCAACCTGTTTCATTTTTAACGTTATTAAATTGGACTAAATCATAAAACTTTACAAAATTGTCAATAACACTGTATCTTCTATCATGAATATTATGGTTGACGTACTCGGAAATATCAAAATCACCTATAATTAAATTTTTTCCATTATGCAACATTTCAAGCCCTTCTAGACATTCAAAGAATGACACGAACCTATCTAGTGAAACAGAGGGGGGAACATATACCAAAATTGACATAAACGAAGTATGTGCAAGTAGACATTTGCAAATGATTAAATTAATATTTACAAAATTTTGATCAAAGAATGTATCAATTTTAACACACGAGCTGTTATTTTTAAAAGCCAATAAGACTCCATGACCAGTTGATAAGCCAGTTCTGTTAAGATCACGATCCTTTCTAAACACTTGGTACTCCTCCGAAAGAAGTTTTGAGACTTTGACTGCAGGTTGAATCCAGGTTTCACTTATAGCTATAATGTCACACTCATTATCATATACATACTAGTCAAATTCATCAACCTTGGTATTAAGACCTCTAACGTTCTGGTATATACATGTTAACTGTAGACTGTTGGGCTTGTTTAGTTTAAATTGCTGATGACAATCCTTGGAGTGTTATCAACATATTTATTTGAAACATTTTCTCCATTGTCTTTCCTAATCTTTAGTTCATCCTTTAGTTTTTTCATGTTGTCTCTGCAAAAGAGTCATATCCAAATCAATGTAAATCTTTCTACTTTTGTTGATTTTCTTCTTATTCCTAATCACTATCACAGCTTCATCGGAATTATTAAAAGTTACTTTTAAAGGTCGTGCTCCATTGCGATTATTTTTTCCCAATCTCGTGACTCCAATAATTTCTATAACGTGATTTCCAGTTGTAACTTCTTTTATTATGTCCTTGATTTCATTAGTATCACTTTTATGTGGATTATTATTTTCAGAAAAATTATAAATCATGATACTGCTTGCTCTTTTTTGGCGATCGTTTAATTCCTTGATGATACTTTCTTCAGATACCGGGACTCCATGAGGTTTATCAAGTAGAGACTTTAATTCCGTTTCCGATTTGTCAATTTTCCAGAAAAAGAATCAGCCTCAAACCAGACTGACAGTCATCGCAATACAATCTAAGAAGTCTTTTACCCTTCAAGTCCATGACTTTTAGTTTAGAAGCGTTGAGATCAGAGCATTCTCTGTGGACAACTCGGTCACAGCTATCACACATCAATATAGCAGCATCCTTACTGAGTGGCTCTTCACACTTACAACAAACCATCATAATTTTCATCAATTATTTAAACTAAAATAAAAGAAACCCAGTCAAAAAAATTGTCCTGTCACTGGACGCAATATAATGAAAAAGATTTTTCGGAATCCTTTTTGTTTTGGCTATCATTTTATGTAGATAAGAATAGGCCCAAAAAAATTATTGTGTGCAAACAATTTTACTAACAGCAAATTACACAAGTGATATTAGATGACAATATATACAAAAATGTGTGACTTACAATAACTGCTTTAAATTGATATGAAAATCACTATAAAAAACGAGCTCAAACCAAGTAAAATTAATAAAACCGGATACTTCCAAATGTCCACTTGGGACCATATTTGTTTCGAAGAAATTAGTACAATATATCCCCTGTAGTAATTTCACTGGGATTCAAAAAATGGCTTTGAGTTACGCTGCGGCCAGGCGCAGAGCCACATGCAGTATGTATACATGTCCCATAAAGCCAGAAAGCTGGTGTTCCGCTAATTTTTATAAACTTTTCGCCACTTTGTATACCTTTCCGAATAAGCTCATCAACTATTTTTAGTGAAAATATGCCACTTTAACCATTTATTTGTACTCGTTAGGTTGGTAATATGATTCAAATTGTGCCAAATGAGATGGCACCTGAAATACCACTACCGCCTCCTCCGAAGTCGCCGCCCAAAGAAGATCCTCCTAGCGCAGAATCGACGCTGAGTGAAAATGTTTCTTCTGATTTAGACCAATCTGAGAATATATGTGAACGAAGAGCCGAAAGAGACAAGAGGAAAAAAGACAGAGAGGCGAGGAGGAAGGAAAAGGAAAACAGACGGCGGGAGAAAGAGAAGCAGCGGAATGTTAAAATGAAGGAGAAAACGGAAAACATGATTATGGTAAGAGATATTCAATAATTAATATTGTATTTAATAATTGTAAATATAATATCCGAAAAAATCAGTATATCTGAAAAATAATTGGCTGAAATAATTGAAAATTTGGAAACAAATCTCAAGAATCCCCCTACGAATATTGTATTTATTATTGAATCTGAAATGTATGTTTTAGAGAGCGCTGCAGCTTGAAATAGAACATAATGAAGAAGTAGAGAGCGATTTTAATGAATCTGCACCTCATTGGCCGCCTTCACTTAATACATCTGGTTCTAAAGATATATTAAACAAAAGCATTCTAGTACAAGGACGACGGTAAGTTATATTTTTGAAAAGATATTTTCTATACATTTATTTTGTAGCAGTGGATAGGTACAGATATGCAGGGTGTTGTTAAACCACATGTAGATTTTAAAATAGGGCGAACATTTTATTTTTTAAAAATACCAATAATTGAAGTAGGTCATCTACAAAAGCTAGGTCAGCCATTGCCCCCAAATATCCGAGTTACAGTGTATGTCTACAATTTTAATGTCAATATTCTAGTTAAATTGTTTTTATATTAGGGTTAAAACTTCAATAAAGATATTTCGTTTCTTTCTTGACTATCAGTAACTGATCATATTTCTTATTTTAACAGGCTCATTTCTTATCTCTAACCATTTTAATAACTATTTCACTTCTGTAGGGGAAACATACCCATTTAAAACCAAAAAACTCAATATCTATTGAGAAATATTTTTATTTGTCTCTTGTTAACTAGAATGAAATTACAGGCCAATTTATTAGAACTATTTAATTTTTTGTACTTTGTCCAGGAGATCAAGTAGAGGTAAAAGTGTGCAATTTGCTGATGGTATTCGACCGGGTGACGGAACATCTCCATCTGCAGGCGAAGACTTGTGTTCGCCGCCTCCCTCGAAAGTGTTGCCAAAAGAGAAGAGATACACTAGAACCAAATTACGCGGCAGGAATATGAAGAAAAAAGTAAAGGTGTATATTTTTGATAATACATTTTTACTTAATATTTGTATCAAAACCATGACGAAAATGTGTATTAATTTTGCAGGTGAAGATAATCAAACATAATCCAGAACAAACACTTTGTGAAGAAAATGGAGACGATGAAGACGATCATCTTCCTCCTCCATCGCCGCCCCCAGGTTCACCGCCTCCTCATATATTTCCTCCTCGTATAAAGACAATTATAAGTAATATGCAAGCTTACATACCGAACGTTCTAGGAAATCAAAACCAACCGGTGTACACTCCGACAATGAATCAATTGATGGCAACACAAACATTGTCTCGCCTTCAGCAGTTCAATATACCTGGTGGACAGTCGCATGTTCCCCCTTTACCTGAGTCGTCGCATATGCCGGTTCATCAGCTTGCGCATTATCCACTTTCATCCGTCGTTGCACCTCCACCGCCACCAGTGGTAACCTCAGGTAGTTATAACATATTAAATTTAATTAAAAATATTGTTGAGACATTTTTTTTTGTGCAAGTACAGATTATAATTAGAAAAACATTCGTTCTGGCAGCAATACTGGCACATCTCTAAATGCTTATTTGATCATTAGACGACTACAGAAGTGCCATTTTGTATTTTATGCAGCTGCAATATTGATATTTATCAGTATATATGTATATCAAATGTTTGGTGTGACCTTAGACTAGGTATTAAGAGAGGACTCGTAACGTCGCAGGAAATAATGTTCCATTCTAACACCAATGTTATTTGACCAGAAGCGTAACATTGATCTTTTTAGGTATAAAGCAAGTTCAAAGTGTAAAAATTAAAATAAATAAGGAACAATACATAGGACAAGAAAAATACCTTTATATACAAGGTGCGTTACGCTCAACGGGACAAAGCCTGGTGGGTAAACTACAAACAATATTAAAAATTCCTTCAGCACAAATATAAAACTAATGGCGACTATAAATTAAAATTAGTTTCATATATACAGGGTGTCCCAAACCAAAATGCTAATATTACGTTTTTTTTTTTTTAATAGGACGCCCTATTTTCTTTTTATTTTAAGTGCTACTCTTAAAAATAATCTTAATTTAATAAGGATTTCCCATTCCCATCTTCGATAATTACCGATTTATTTGACATTTTTTGAAAATTTAGTGCTGTCAAAATAAATTATTACTCTTGATTACAAAATAAATATTTTGCCAGTTCAAATATTTGAAAAAAATTCTTTCATTTAAATGGCCATCAAAAAAATGGGGCCTCACCATAAACGTTTAACGACCATCAGTTTTGTTTATGTACAGTTCGAAATTCATGTTTATTTTCGGTGCTTTAATAATGAAAATTATGTCACAAATCCTTTATTACGGAAAGTAGATTGATCAGTAAATGTAAATAGTATTTAATAAAAGTTAATGTTTAGATTTGTACGACACGTCACTGTTTTTTTGCAATTTTAATATAACTAATTGCTCAAAAATTAATAAAAAGCATAAAATAAACTTGGCACTTAACATTTATTACTCTAGCGTGAGACATGTATAATAAGTGAAACGTAATATCTGGTTATTTCTTGTCACTAGAACTTTTACACTGATATGCAACATAATAAACCATTGCAACAAACTAATTATCAAATGTTGTTTAAATCAAAAATAAACGCGAGTAATGAGCTGTGGTGTCGCCGAAATGCTTAGCACCAAAAAAATGGTGCTCAATCGATAATTGGCACAAAATACTATGATTGCTTGATATACTTGTTACGCGTCCTCTCTCTTTTCTTGTCTAAGAATGGGACACGTTAATAGTGACATTTTGAATTGTGCCAGTGTTGCACTGGTGTGACATTATTTAGTTATGTGCTAATTTTATTGCCAGAGTTACTACTAGCGACTTTGTATTTTTGTGTTTTGTTTAAGTGGTACAACTGCAAAAAATCTCTAATTCTTAACAAAATCCTTCACGAAAGCCATTAGTATACCACTAATTTTTAATAAAACAATTTACAGCTCTTAATCAATGTTTTATATGTGTTATCGTGGCAATAAATATTTTAAATTCATTTATCTGGAAAATTGATTTTTTTGAGTTGTGCCACTGTTGTGAGCAATTTAATACTTATTACGTAATTCACACTGGCTAACCGACCGCCGACGGTTCTTATATTTGTTGAAAAGAAAACCGTCTTCCGGCGGCATGGTCTTGTTCATATAGGAAATCTAAACTGATTTGTTGATCAGGGCGGCATGCTATCAGTGCATTGATAAATGTCGCCGGACGACGGTCTACTGCATTTAAAACATTGAATGCCGGTGGTAAGAAATATTTCACCTATATTTAGATCTGATGTAGTGCTTATGGAAAGTACGAAAAGGCCATTTTCTTCTCTTGAAACCACATCAAATATTTCAATTTCACAATTTGTAGCAATATTTGGATCGTTATTGTATATAATAGGTAAATCATCTTGTGTGACTTCTATAATAGTAATTTTATCATTTCGTCCCACTTCTGGAATGTAATTTTCATCAACATCCTGAGCCACTATGTCTAAAATTTAAATTTCATCATCATCCTGAACTACTGTTTCTAAAATTTTATTTTCATATTCTTGCGGTATATAAAAAATCTGGTTTTCATTCACTTCTGTTCCTGATATATTTTCGACAGTATCTTCTGACTGCGAATTTGTAATAACTACATCCTCATCTTTTTCCCAGGCCGTTTTAAGCTGAATTAATTGTCTAAGTCTCATATTATATCTTGCATCTCCTGCTTCAGGAACAACAAACACCACTAGCTTCACTCGATCACAAGCTCAAGAAAAGTAAATAAAAATAGTCCAATAATTAATTAATATTAATAATTAATAAATATGCAAGAAGTGAAAATTCACATAGAAATGAAAGAAATAAGGCTGTCAATTTTTCCGTCGGCATTCAATGTTTCAAATACAGTAGACCGTCGTCCGGCGGCCTTATCAATACTCTGATATCCTACCGACCTCATCAACAAATCAGTTTAGATTTTCGGCGGCTTTCTTATATGTGAGAAGACCATGTGCTGCCGGAAGACGGTTTTCGTTTTATTAAATTCAACTACCGCCGGCGGTGGGCTAGCCAGTACGTACTTAATTTTCTATTTTACGAGATAAGGTGCAAATCCTGAGTATATATATTTTTTTGCAGATTCTTCGTTTGGAACTACACAACGTAACCCCCATTTTTATAAATATACACATTGAGAAGATTGTAGAAGATAATAGTGTTTTAGTGTTATTTTTATATTTTCTGTTAATTGTTGATTTTTATGCAGTGAGTACATTATATGATTTAAGTGGTAAATAAATTATTTGTCCAACAATGAGCTTGTTTTGAAATCTTTTCAGAAATAGATAATTAATAGACGTAAGTAATATATTGTTTTACGAGCAAGGAAATTACTTAAAATATCGTTTTCCTTTATACTGGGAGTTCCATCACTAATTACTGATTAGGAATAGTTTTTACTTTTACTGTGTTTTAAATGTAATTATAAATAATTATGCTAACGAATTGAATTACTGTTCACTTTAACACTAGATACAAATATACTCAGTTCTTCTTAAAGCCACCTTTGTGACATCGTGTAGAAGGATAACAAACTAATTGTACCAGAATAGTTTTCTATACCTCTCTTATCCTCGCCTCATAACTGTCATCGTTACTGTATTATTACTTTAAACAACTAGCATCGAGTCTATAGTAAGAGAGCCAATGGCAAATTTTTTGTACACATTTGCAGTGGTGAACAAATGAAGGATCTTAGATATGTATTCTAGTACAATTAGCTTGTCGTCCTTTCTACACGATGACTTTAACGGTGGCTTTAAGAATTGAGAGAGCTTGGGTGAGATTAAAATTTGTGTTTTTGCCGACGACTTTAAATCTACCACTTTGCATGTTGAAAGCCATGTGCTTTAATATATCAACTGGTAAAAGCATGAACGGCAACGGTCCGAGGGTTCCAGGTTTAATCCCTGGTCGATGCACTCATTTTTTCTTTTTTTAATTCTATGCTTTTTCAATTTTTCATTGGTTTGTTTTCACTTTGAGGATATGAAGGTATATTTTTCATATAGGGAATTGTAGTTTATTTATTTTCATATTGTAATCTACCTCACCCAGGTACCTTCATAATTGATTAATTCCATTTTATTAAAGAAAAGTTATATTTCTTATTAAATTCGAAATCCTTCATTTAATGAAAAATTTTTTAAATAATTAAATCCTATCTAAATAAATAAAAGCAATATTTTTGTTCGTGAGGTCTAATATTACAGTAATCATTAAAACACCGATTTCGACACAAAATTCCGAGATTTTCTCAAGGCTTGTAATAAATCGACGACCCTTTTTATCCACCCAAATTCGTTCCCACCGGAGCTACGACAAATTGATATTATTAAAACGAGTATAAATACCCAAACTCGAGGAACTCGATATTCATTATAATACTAAATCCAGTCTTATTCGTTTAATGTAACTTTCTTTGAGTTATCGTCGGAGTTTCATTTGAACAAAGGCCTGACATTTGCTTCAAAATATTTATGTAATCCAATAAACCACATCTGTTTTTCGATGGGTAAATATGAGTTATTTAAATAGAAATTATTAATATCTTAATTTTAGAAATATATTGGGATGTATTTATCCTGGATAAATTATGCAAACCTAGATGGTAAAATTTAATAGTAAGTTAACCAACTTGTGAATTGACACTTCGTTAGCTAAAGGGGGGCACCAATATTAGCCACCCATTCTACTAGGTTTTAACCATAAAGTATATGTGAACATCAACACAGTAAATTAACCAACTGGCGAATTTGCGCTGTTTGTTAATTCCGTTGGCCATCACCTCTATACTCGTCGAAATAAATACCTGTGTATATCTAGGATATAATCAAGCTAAATAAAATATAAATATCAACACAGTAAGTTATCCAACGGGCGAATTGGCGCTCTTCGGTAACTACGTTGGTCATCAAGCTAAATAAATTATATGTTTATAGCAAATGAACGTTCTGCGTTTGAGCGGGACTCGGGTGAGATCTCGGTAAAAAGTACCAAATGTAACATACTTTGCAAATTATTGCATTACATTTAAAGTATGAAAATAAAAGGGTTGGTTCAGTGGGTACTCATAACTTTGAGATCGAAAGGTCTCAGGATCGAATCCCACCGGTGACAGGGATTTCCATTTAATTATAATTCTAATTCAAAGGTAGGATTCCCCACTCGACCGTTCACTGTTGGGTTCTAATTAACAGTGCTGTTCCTAAAGTGGCGCTGGGAAACAGTAACAAGGCCTGTCTGTAAGGGTGCAGGAGTATTAGAGTACTACTACTCCTGCACTATGGAGTATTAGACTACTAGTACAATCCATAACCTACATAGAACACAAGGCTAATGACCTTAGATGTTGAAGCCAGACACCAAATAAAAAAAACAGTGCTGTCCTAAAGTGGCGCTAGGAAACAGTAACAAGGCCTGTCTGTAGGGGTTCAGGAGTATTAGAGTACTAGCACTCCTGCACTATGGAGAATTAGACAACTAATACAATCCTTAACCTTAGAACATGATGCTAATAACCTAAGTTGTCGAAACCAAAGACACCAATAAAAAAAAATATAATAAATTTATATGGTTTTATTTGCACCAAGTTTTGCATCGAATCCCGGCTATCATTAACATTATCACAACTTAGGTATATAAATTATTAATTAAGTAACTGTCGATTACTACAACTACTACTACTAGAGAAAAAAGGCAATATACTTGTTTCTTTTATCTAAGCAATATACAGTAAGTATAGAATTTAAAGTAAACATAATTGAGAGGTAAATAATAAATAAATACATAAAAAAATATAAATAGGCAAGAAAAAATAATTTAAATAACAAGCAATAAGTAAAATAAGATAAATGTAAAATAAGAAATTAAGGGCCAGTCTTTTCACCTCTGAGTAAAGTTGAAAGTAACTACTTGCTGATTAAACTATAGGGCTATTGTTTATTAATCTGTCAAGTAAACCTACATGTAACTTTACTCAGAGGTGAAGAGATCGACCCTCAATATGAACAAAAAAATATAAAATTATATAAAAATAAAAAACATCAAATTAAAAACGATAAGTAAATTCAAAAATAAAAGATATAAATAAAGACATTAAGAAGATCAAGAAAAATAAAATAAATATATTTAAAGCCTTTTATTTTTCATACTTTAATATGTAATAATTTGCAAAGTATATTACAATAGGTACTTTTTACTGAGATCTCACTTGAGTCCCACTCAAACGCGACCACGTTCGTTTGCTATCAAAATATATTTTATTTTGCTTGATGACCAACGGAGTTAACGAACAGCACCAATTCGCTAGTTGGTTAACTTACTGTGTTGATGTTTATTTAGCTTGATTCTATCCCAGATATACACACAGGATTGTATTTTCTTAGGTATTTATTTCGACAAGTATTTTATATTTCCAAAATAAATTTTTTTTGGTGAAGCCTTAAGTATTGTTACCGCCCACTCTCTATTCGTTTCGTGAATTATCTAAAGCATGTGTCGGTGGCGTAGCGGTCTCACGCGCTTATATTCATTGATAGGCAAGTTTGTGGTTCAGAAACAAAGCGGCTTCGAATCCTACATCAGACCATGTGAATTTTTAATTAAATTGCATGGTGTGCCATATTAACAGAAATGTATTTTCTGTTGATATGACATGCAGATTATAAATCAATGATGATGGGTGAGGTTTTCCTCACCTGTAAGTCAAATGGCACTATCAATCATCTTTAAGTAGCCCCGGAGCGCTTCGGCAAATAATAATAGCCTGTGTGGGGAAACAAGCTCAATAGGTTCAGTGGTTGAAATTCTTTCATTATTACCTCACTCCCCTTTGTGAATTTCAAAATAATTTATACTTGCTGTAATAGGCCTTTTTCCTCTAGTAGTGATCGTCTAGTTTATTAAGATTATTTTATTACCCACGTGGTGTTTCAATTGATTTAGAAAGTAATCCAGGATTCGATGCAAAGTTGGGTACAAATTTGTAAAATGAAATAATGCTTAAAATATATTTAACTTTATTTTATCCTCAAATAAATAGCGTATATAGCAGAGGCAGAAATTGGAAAGACTATTGGTAGATAGAGAGGGGGTAATGTTTATCACCCAGTGTCGTTTTCCATACAGCACATATTTCAGAAGTGTATCAGAAATATTTCAAACATATAACATTTCAGAAATATTTTAGTTAAATATTTCACTGAAAATGTTTCTGAAACATGGTATACATGTTACACAAAAGGTTACTAAACGGGTTATGTAGTAAAAAGCCAACAAATAATGAAGAATTTCTGATTTGTAATAAGATGGGATATGTAGTTATTTTATTTCATTCTATGTCCCTGTCCAGCCACCAGCTAGAAACAAGTATTACTATTTAATATTTCTAAAAGATTTCAAATTTTCATTTTAGAAATATTACTGTGAAATATTATATTTACAGGACATTTTTATGTTTCAGGCACATTTCAGAAATGTTTATGGGATGTTTCATAATATTTATACATTACAAATGTTTCAATGTAACATTTTTAAAATATTTCCGAAATGTGTTTGTGTGCTGTATGGCTTCATGGAATAAGTAATTTTAAAATGTTACCGGTGGAATCGGACAATCCCATGTATTTATTGACTAGAAATAATAATTAAACAAGTCTTATAATATCCCAAATCATACTTCTACAAAATTTCCACAGCTATTCACAATTTATTAAACTATTTACCCGAAATTATTAATATCTAAAAAATAATTTTATAGGTGTCCACTTCGGTTAGCTCCAGCGCAAAACTGTTAATTTTTGTGTATGAAGTGGGAGAACTGTGAAAAACTTTTTCAACTTCTGCCTCTGCTATACGAGTATAATTTTTTATTGGGGAATGATAATTATATTTCTCTTAGGTTAGGTTAGGTTAGGTTAGGTTAGGTTAGAAATAAACAGCACTTGCCATCAAATATGTGGATTATTCTCGAATAACTGTGATTTTTTATCTCCAGTATTTTATTTTTCGTTTAACATAAGCTTTCCTCATCAAAAAGTTATTAATATTATAAATTTAGAAGTATTTTATAACCGACATAAACCATCGCAATTTTTTATTAAGCTGCATATATTCGAAATGTCAGTACCCGTGGCATGTCCGATTCTCATTTTTGAAATTAAATATATAAATGTCTATCAAAATTTATTTTATAATATAAAATGTACCTCTTATAACTACAATCTAATGCATACTACATTGAATTTTATTGCAATTTTATACCAATCTTTCGACTGGTAAAAAAAAAATAATCATTTATATGTCAGTACCGTGGAAATAATGTCAGTACCGTGGCATTAACATTTTTGAAATTTTGTCACAGTTTTCTTTGTGTTTTAGGAAAATTTAAGTTGTAAAAATCACAGTTACACGAGAATCGCCCATATACTGTTAAAGAATTCTTGAGGATATATAGTAGACATCCTCAGAATTGCAGACATCCTCAGAATTCTTTATTTCGTCGTTTCTTTTTTATATAGGTGAGCTTCCTGAGATAGTCGTTGCAATAACAGACGAGTATCCCTTATGTTTCAGCCTCACCTAGGGGGGGTTTATGTAGTGTAGTCCTACTAGGATAGTGCCAGATTAGTACCAGCGAACTACCTCTTGTGTTCAGATTTACTTGCGGTGCGAAGATTGAGAGATAATCACTTGAGACAGTCCAACCCTGCAGAAACATCAGGCATATAAGTGTAAATGTTTCCTAGCCGCCCGAAGTGTCATTTATCCCATACAGCTGAGATGTTAATTTATTAGCCATTAGCGAGGGTGTATTTGAAAGTTCGGTAACGCAGACTCTTGAAATCGTTATGTTGGTATAATTTAAAGGCAGAGTGGCTCGTAGCGCATGTATCTAGTCGGCCTTAATACGGCGTCAGTGAATAATAAATTTCATAAGAATATAATTGACTATTATTGGATAATAATGAGTAATACAATAATACCTATTATTATTAATAAAGTCCCAAAAATACAAAATGGCTATTTATGCCTTATTTTATGTAACGAGTGAATATTTGCGGAACTAGCAGAGCGAGGTCCCGCAACATGAACGAGTTACATAAAATGGCTTTTCGTAACATATTACATACAATATTTTTTCTAATTTTGACTAATTATTTATTAAATTGTGATTTGGTAAAACATTACTGACATCTAGGCAACCAATATTACTTTATTGTATTGTTAGGTGCATATGCATAACTTCACTCATTTCATTACCAAACAAAAAACATATTCATTTATTCTCAACGCCTTGTAGTGTGTTTATATTGTTTGTTAAAGATATTTAGTTTTTCAGAAAGTGGGTTATTTTGTTTCATGTATTGTCTTTTATTTGGTTAATTTATTAATAGGTTGTAAGTTTAACCAAATTCTATTTTTGAGCCAACCTGTCTTTCTTTGATAAAAACTTTCAATAATAATGCATTTATTGATTTTAAAACGAAAAAAGGTTCATTTTTATTTCTTTTATTTTCGCAACTGGTGACATAATGAAAGTAGATCATTTTGATACTTGCTGTGATTACAAAAAATGTCACTTTATAATATGTCAAAATTAGATACAAATACACTTTTGTTTAAGTTATTAACTCCCTATCGAATATGCAGTCCGTTGGATGTATTTCATCTGTTTCTATTTCTGACTATTTATATTGTTTGATACGGAATAAGTGTTGCTTGCTTGTGTCGTAATATTTAGCCGAGACGTTGAGAAATGTCGTCTGCATGTAGAGCGACGTAACGTGTAGAGACGGCGTCGGGAATTAAAAAGTCAAATAGGAGAAATGACGTCTGGACGTAGAGCGTCGGATAGGAGAGAGGGCGTCAGGACGCAGACACGCCGGCTAGAAGCAGGTATCGGGATGTAAAAGTGTGGAGAAGGAAAGACGTCGGGTCGGAGATGTACTTAATGAGTATAAATATAATTGAATCGAAATGGATTTTAAATAATAATGTTTGAAATAAACTAAACTGAATTTGATTTCTTGATGAATAAATAGTTCTCCGGGATTTAGTATTTATAATAAATTTATCAAAAGCTATTAGTTTTTAACTATGAGGGGATATCCGGGCTGGGATTTCGTATTCATAAAATTTAATATTTGTAATAATACTATTAGGTACTTTACTTTCAGTTTATGTCGGTCCGTAGGTACATATCTATTTGAAAATTAATATTTCCAACTTTAGAAGAATTAAAAACTAGATACTTAAATGAACTATACGCTAGCAATAATGTCGATCAAACTATATTCGATAAAATATACTTTAATATTTTTCAATTTCGATTAAATCTATTTAATGTTTTATATCAAAAGTACGGGAGCCGACTTTTCCATTATCTCCATCTGAAGCTGCCAAAGTTTTTTCGCAAGCTGCATTGAAGAGTTGTGGAGCAAATCACGTTAACAAAACTGGCGCCTGAGTAATTTTCGAACTGAAGGCATCAAAAGTAAGGATTATTTTCTTCTAGGCAAGAAAAACCTTACTCACAATTTTTTGTCCGTTTCACGGATCCGGTAGATCCAATCTTATAACACCCTCTGCATACTTTCCTTCGGGCTTCAAGACCGTTCCTTTGGTGTACCGCCAAATCTTGATGTATATACTGTCCTGTAAAGTCCGAAACGATACACATCCTGTAGATATGTATGTAGATATGAAATATAGTATATCATACTTAGTAACCCAAATGAATTATAAACGTATAAAAATTGTTAAAATATTTTGAAAATTATTATTCACCGCATCTGCAAATTGGAAGTTTCATTTATTTTTATGGCGTTTGTTGTTAAAAACGTTACATATCCCCAGGGATGTGTATTGCAGCTAAGGTGTCAAAAAATTATCAAAAAACATGAAGTGACCTCTTAACAATGGGTTAATCTTGTCCGATATTAAGGTTAAAGTTAACTTTTAGTTATAACTATCGATTCAGAAAAGTATTAGTTAACGTGAATACGGTTGAATTAAAATATGGTACATTTGAACTACTATCCAAAAACTTACTAGAAACCATTTGATATTTCAATAAAATAGAGTACTTAGAGATTTCCTAAAATAAAAACAAATAACCAGTAAAGTTAAGTGGAACACTGGTTATATTATAAATGTTTTAATGTAAATACCAAACACATTCTCTGTAGATTGATCTGAAAGAAGGCCGAAGGAAAATAAAATACGACTATAACTTAAAATACCACTTTAATTAAATATAGCATACAACACAGTTGCAGTAAATTCAATCGATAGTACAATAACTTCTAAATTAAAATTTAACGATGGCCTGTATCCATTGAGCATCGGATACAAATATCGTTACAATCAATTCAACAAAGTATCCATGTTCCAAAAGAACGCAAGGAGCGTCGAATCTTAAAATAACTTTTTTTTTAATAAAAAAATACAAAAATCTACAAATAGACTGAGAAGCAAGAAAATTTTGTGATGCGATATTTATTAACACCCCCGTCCCTTTTTCATAAATTTCCCTCCATGTTCTTTGGTTGAAAATCGAAAATCTTCATGAACAGTAATTTTAATTTTTAACCAACAAACTCTCGGGAGATTTTATTGATTTCGTGGGACCGGATTATAATATATGGAATGAATATAATGTACTACTAACTGGGAATATTATAGTTGATACACTGAGACTGCACTAACATGAATAAATTTTCGAAAGGCTGAGAAGAGGATGAGATTCATTGGTGTCTAGACACAGTCTTTCTCGCCCACGATATATTTATTACATACATTTGCTTACGTTTAAAAAAAATCCTAGCTAAATTATTTATATAAACAATATTCCTTAAATATTAATGAATATACTTTGTGAATAAGTGTCCTATATATTTCATAAAAAAGGCTACATTAATTGTCACTGACAAGAGTATTTTAAATGTATTTCAATAAAAAAAGTGAATGAATCTTATAAACTAGATTGTTGCACATAGTTTATACTTGAAGTTATTAAAACGAAAAGTATTTATAAGACGAAAGACAACAAAAGAATAATGAGCCTCGGTAATTGGGCTTTTTGAGAGAACCTTCTTATTTTCCTTCTTTCTCTTTGTTTTCTTCTGATTTTTCTTTAGCCTTGTCCTTTTCTTTTTCGTCAGCCTAAAAAACATCATTTTATCAGTATATAGAGATTATTATTAAATAAATTAAGGGAAAGGAACCAAAAGTATACTACAAAAATGCGGATATGCAAGTTAATTTCTCAGTTTTCTCTGTCTGCAATAATGGCTACTCCCAAATACACTTCTAATAAAAAAAAACTGACGAAAATGTTTGCTAAATTCTTCAATAACTTTTTACATCTTAGACCGATACCCGTTGGATTATTTTATGATCTAAGCAGAGTATTCGATTATTATTAATAATAATAATAATAAATGGTCTTTATTCATCATAGTTACACATTTACAATAACAAAAAAAAAGCAGGAAAATGATGAAAAGGCGAAGTTCAACACAAAGCTGTTTTTCAACTTAACCTGCAACGCAAATAAATACATTCTATTCTATACAAAAAATGAATATATGCATTGATGAAATTAAATTATAGTTAAAAGAGAATTATTTTCCAATAGAATAAACCTATTTCATGACAGTTTGTTTTCGTTTTATAATGCAGATTGATTAGCTAGCTAAAAGGTTTTCTTTGAGACGTTTCTTAAAATTAAGAATAGTGTAGCATCTATATTCCGTCGTTATATCTTTATATTTTATTTCTTTTGAATAATGTAGTACTATGCACGGGTACTACTAATGTAGTTCTGTTTCTAGTGGGATAGTTATTACATGAAACGTTTTTTATGGAATAATGGGCAATTCCCTGGCAGTAGTAGTCATGGAAAACTTGAATAATACATCTAACTCACTTTTTTAATTTGTCTTTAAATTAGCAGAAAATTTATTCAGTGTTATTTAACCTTTGTGTGTATACCTTAATTTTGTACAATCTGCTAGACAGCCGACATACCGCAGTGTTTTTAATGTTACAATAAATAGACAAAATCAGGAAAATGCTTTCGAAAATCCTGACAGTTACATATTTTTTTAATTTACCATAAATCCAACCAATTACCTTTTCTTGTTCAATATCCTTCTCTTCGGGTTCCTTCTCTTTGTCACCTTCCTTCTCGTCTTTAGCCTCCTCTTTCTTGTCTTTTGATTCTTCAGCTTTTGGTTTGGGTAAGTGCGAATTCAAATCCAAAGTTGTGCAAATGTCGTCCCAGTCCGAGAAGCAGCGTTCTTTCATCCTGTTTACTAAGCCCACTAAATTGGGACATGATTCTGTCATGAAATCGCGTAATGGGTAACTGACCTCCTTGTCGATGAAATAGATTTGTGCTAGGTGAGCGAAAACGACAACGTCCAACTGAAACGGTAAAAAGACAATCAAAAATATGCTCAATGTTGATATTCTTTTGGTCAAAGTGAATAACGTTTTGTTTCATAACCATATTAGATCTTATAAACCTAATAAATTAAAAAATAAAGACTCGTGAATTTGTAGTGACAAGGGGACTGAAACAAGGATGTTGTCTGTTAAACACACATTTTAAAATATATTTAGAACAAGCCCTCAAGTACAAGTTAATAGAAGACGTCTGACGAGTACTAAAAGCAAACGTTGAACGAAATTAAAAAAAAAAATAATAAACTGAAGAATATAAACATCTGGTAATAAAAACAAGTAATAAAAGTAATTTTAAAAAACCGACTTTAAAATCGTTTGGATTCCATCACCACATCTTGACCAAATTTATGTGGGACTACCCCTAAGGTACCCCCTTACTAACAAAAAAAGAATCATAGAAATCGGACACGAAGGTAAAGAATTATCGTTAAAGATACATACATAAAAAATTAAGAGTTTGAGGATTTTATCATAAACCTAATTATTAGATTTCAATCAAATTGATATGGGACCACCCTTGAAGTACTCCCTTTCTAACAAAAAAGAATCATTGAAATCGGACACCGTGTTAAAGAATTATCGCTGAACATACATTAAAAAAAATAAGAGGAATTGAGAACCTCCTCCTTTTTTGAAGTCTATTAATAATTCTTTGGTGAAAGAAAAAATCTCGATGATGAATGGAATCAATCCAATGAGACCGAAGTATATCCAAAGACAACAAACGCAAAATAACCCGCCATGGTTAAAAACAGGGTAGTGACATTTGGCAATTTATGAAAGAAAATATCTAGTTATAAATCAACAATGGACGAGAGTAAAAATACCCGAATTCAGGAAATCAATCACAAAATTACGAATCAATCAAAACATCTGTATGGACATACAGTGTGTAACAGCCAAATGAAATAAATTCAGTAGCTTAATTGCTGTGCTTACTTATAAAAAATCCCGAAAAACATCAATTTTAGATTATAAAATGACATCCTGAATCGTAAAAGCTTCAGTCCTACCTTCAACCCCTTTCGAGTGACAGTTGAAATCCCTAAATTTGTAAATAGGAAGTAGGGGCTTGTGATGCCTCATTTGAAATGTCTATTCATTCGTCATTTAAAAATGCTGTGGTTTTCAAACTTATTGCAAAAATTAATAGTAAAAAAATACTAATAAGAGTTTCGTTATTATGTAAAAAAATAACAAAAATATAAATCCAAATGTAGGATATGTACAAAATGGATATTTCACAGAAAATAGAGCAAGTAAATAAGTTTAAATAACTAGTAACAATAATAAACAATAGAGGAAATACAGAACAAGCATTAACTAAAAAGATTAGAACAGCAAACAAATGTATTCAGAAGAAATTTCCCGGGAATAAAGAAAGTTAAAAAAAAAACAATATAGTACTACTACACTGTGAAAGTAAAAATTTGATTTAAGCAAGAAGAAAAAGAAATTCTATCAGCTGAAATAAAGTACCGCAGAAAAGTAATAGAGACAAAAAGACCAGATAGAAGACGAATTGAATATTTATGAAAGAAGATAATAAACTGGTATCGACATTTAGTAAGGACAGTAAAATATATTCTAATTGTAAGAGAAAAATACGAAAACTGGACCTAAACGGAATAATTGGCATTGGATAGGAATACATTGATCTCCCAAGCAATTTATAGAAATAGCGATGTGATAGATATATATGTCGTGTGTATAAACAAACTTTTTTGGGCCCTAAGGTGTACGGTTAAGGCACCTTTTTATCTTTTGCCAGAAATCAGAAAAGCTAAACGTATCAGCTTCAGGAAAATTTGCGAGGAGATTAATTCTACATCCGTGACAGCAAGACTGCACAAGGATCTGGCAAAAAGGAGAGTGGATACAGCTACGGATCTAAAGAAACCAAATGGAAGCTTCTCTTATTCGAAACTCGCTTTCTTTGAGCACACCTCTTTTAATAAGAGACACATTTGCAGCAGCAATCGGTTAAAGTGGGCCGTGACCACTCTTGAAACGTTTAAGTCTCTTGGTGTGGATGGAATATTTCCTGCCCTGCTTCAGCGGGCACAGAAGGATATCCCGGAGCAGTCTGGAACTAGGATATATACCAAAATCATGGAGAAGGGCCAGAGTCATTTTTATTAAAAAAATAAGGAAAAAGAATACCACACATCATACATCCTTCTGACCAATCAGCCTAACATCCTTTGTATTAAAAACAATGGAGAAAGCTGTTGATAATTACATTAGAACAGAAATCCAGGAGAGGGTGGCACTCCCCTCAGCCAGCACGCGTGCCGAGCAGGAAGAACTGAAGAAACTGCTCTGGTACAGCTGACTGATGGAATCTAGGATGCACTGACAAACAAAGAAACGGTCGTGTATGCTTTCTTAGACATAGAAGGGGCGTTTGACAACAATCCATATGAATCTGTCAATAGAGTACTCTCATACAGAGGAGTAATAGCACCACATGGATGGCTCAGCTGCTATCTACAAGAACTGCAGAGACACAGATAGGGCAGGACACCATCTTCATCTGCACAACTAAATGATGTCCACAAGGAAAAAGGTTTATTCCCACTAATGTGGAGCCTAACCTTAGACGAACTTCTATGTAGATTGACTGACCTCTACAAACCCTGTCAAGGTTATGCCGATGACATAGTCATATTTGCTAAAAGCAAGATTGGAAATATCCTGTGTGATATAGTCCAAAAAGAACTAGAATACACCAAAAAATGGTGTGGAATTTAGTATATACCCCACCAAAACAACACTAGTAGCCTTTTCAAAGAAAATGGTCTTAAAACCGTCAGTAGCCATCAAAGCACTGAGCTCTTAAGTAATCAGCTCAAAAATGGTCTAGAGATGCCTAGGAAAACTGAATGAGCTAGGTGAGGAAACTGCAGTTACTCTCATTTGGGTTCCGCAACATAACGGGGTAAAGGGTAACCAGATTGCAGCTAGTCCTTTTGTGGACTGCCGTTCTGCAGTATCAGGAGTAACACAATATTAGCAGAGATTAGAATCGAATTGAACAGTAGAAGAACCGATAATTGGAATAGTCTCTTGGGGTTAAGAGAGGATAAGACACTTCTGGATGAATATAACCAGAAAAGATCGGAAGCCTGTATCAGCCTGAGCAAGAACAGGCTATGCATTGTATCAGGGGTAATTACCGGGCATTTCCGACTCAAAGGACACCTAATCGAACTGAGAGTAGTGGAAAATAGTGAGTGCAGATTATGTTAGGAGGAGGATGAAACCTCCATTCACATTCTGACTGAATATGTAGCAATTCAGAATCCAAGGGCACTATAATTAGAAACATACCAAATAGAAGAGTTCAATCTACCTAACTTGAACCCATTCCTAATCCTCCTAGGTCGTTATGGGCATCGGGACTATTTCCCCGATGCATTAGTGACAAACGGGGGCACAATAGATCTTTTACGTCGCAGTGCATTTATACTCCGTACCCAACATAACATATCTTTTGCCAATCAATAATCTTGTTCTAATTGTGGTTTACCCCTGCGCCATAAAAATTGACAATTTTTAAGTCCCGAGTTGGATATATTTATCTTCTGGTGTCTAGCTCGCTGGAAGTTATCGAGTTAGAAACGGCCGAAAGATAATGTAAAGAAAATAATGTTGGTAGTAAGGGGGTAAACAAGTTGGTAATTACATTTTTATTATGTATTAGGTAAGATATCAGAACAATCGATTTAACATTGGAAAAAATACAACCGTTTTTCTTTTAATCATTGTTTTCGAATGTAAGATCTTGGATCTTGGTGTTTACTGTGTGGTGCTAGGATATAATGTAAATGAGGTTAATATTATCGTCCCAATTGCAGCCTTTACTATTTCAGTTAGCTAAACACGAATCATAAGAATTTTGGAAAGCTTCGAATACAAAGAAAGGATGAAATATTTTCGGATTGATTCCAATCGACATAAATGCACAACAAACGATTTTTAGTGATTTTGAAAAATTTACAAGTGAATAAAAATAATACATACTGTTGTTGGTTCATCTCCAAAGAAGAATGGTTTGTCAGCTAACATGTCGGATAGTACTTTCAAATCTTCCTGTCCAAATTCGTTGATTTCCTCAGCAGAATGTACTCCCATTCCTTGCGCTTTAACTTTTTTTGTTGCCTGGAACCACTAAATTGTCAAGATACAGAATTAAAAAACAAAACACTACAAACAACACTGGAAAAGCATGCAACATGCAACTCATCTCAATATACATGAATGATCTGTTAATGCGAAATGAAAACAATCAATAAGAAAAGTTTTGTTTTAATTTTTGTTAGTCACTATTAAAAAATTAGGGAAAGTTGGAAAATTAAATGTTAGTGATTCCATATTTAAGTATAAATAAGTTTAAATATTTGTTGTATAACATTTTTGGAACAGAAATTTAATACTAACTAGATATTCTAGAAGTAATTTGTTCCATTAAAAAATTTGTTCCAGCTTTTCCCAATTATTTTTTAACCAAATATCCGTACACCATACTGACCAGAATATAAAAAAATCGTATTAAATATTAAAAACAAAACTTTTCATTGACTATTTAATGGCGAGATAAAGTCCTGGGATATTTTATGTTTCCTGTGTTGTTTGGTCTATATAACTCACTAACCATTAAATCTATCATAGGTCATGATCTATGACTACGAAAATATTCAAAATATTTTAAAACAATGCCAATTATACGCCTCAGAGAATTCGGAGATAATCAACAAATCTAATAAACTAACATAAATCGTAATTTTTCAATCATATAGTCATTTATATCAGTTAAAGTCCCCATCATCTGTGTGGAACACTTACTGACAATAATTATAAAAAGTACGATATGTATATCAAGACAACCACATTCCACCTACATAATAATATAAACTATGATTACGCTATAAGTGAAGGAATTCAAAATAAGGCTGATTTTTCTTTAAGTTATGAAATGTCTGTATTTATTAACGTGAGTGCACAACATTGCTTGGAGACTGATTTTGTGTAAATACATGATGGGTTAGAAAACACCTTAATGGAATATTCTGTAACAAGGTTGGAATGAAAATTCGATACGAGTGAAAGATTCGGAACGCGATCGTGAAATACCACGAGTATAGGATATTCATTCCAACAAAGTAACAGACTGTATTTTCTCTACGGCCACAGACACAGTAGGAGTTGAATGCGGGCGTGATATTCACAGCCATTGGCCAGTAGCATAATAACATTCTGTCACTAGAGATAGAATGAAATACGTCTAAAACACATAAGAGACAAGTATTTCAGAATTTTCTTTCGATCTCAAGAGCGAGAATCTATCCTATCCGTTATTATAAGGGTTTCGGAAGAACTACATTCAGTAGTGGCCGTGGAAAAAATTAGTTAAAAGTTAAAGAGCCACATTAAACATATATTATGATAAAAAAAGTAATAGGATTGATTTTCTAAAGTTAAATCTCAGCAAAAAACTGTAACTGTAAATCTAACTTTGGACAAAATACCTGTAAAATAACCAACCTCATTAGGGTTAACTTATTAATCTCCTGGTAATTAACGTTAGTAATCGACAGGATACATGTTTTGCTTATGTTACGCAAATATCAATACAATTTTAACAGAAGTTTTAATTTTAGCAGAAAATAGAACATAAAATATTTTAACATTAAGTTTTAAAGTTTTATATATTTTTCCTATTTTTTTATTTATTTAGTCTTAGCTATTATTATTTATTGATTATCAAGGTAAAAATGACTGACGTGAAAATAAAAAAGAATTGACCGGCAAAATTTTCAATAGAAAACGAATTGCTTTGAAATTAAGTTGATAAATATGCAACAATATTAGAATAAAAAATCTAATAAATGCTGAACTGTGCTTTCAAATAGTCTCTAAACCTATTAACAAAATCATAATCATCCCTAAACTAAAAATCATTAGGTCTCTGATGTAAAATTTTAGTTCTTCTAACGATTATACACTCACCGACTTAAAATTCGATCCATTCAAAATAATGATTTATTTAAAAATGCTCTAACTTTCAAATGCGGAGGCTGATTTATTTGAAGTTTTTAGCAACTTTTAGATAAAATACTATAGTACTCGCCGGATATACAGGGGGGAAAAGAAAACAATTTTTTACTCTACTTTTGACACACCCTGTAGGTTAATTCTGCTAGTAGATCTGCACACAATTAACTTTATCAAGAAGACAGATTTGTTTCCAACATTTTGTTTTTTTATTTACCCCGATATCTTAATTTGTTTGTGAAAAGTGACGGTTTAAAGAAAATGCAACATTCTTAATTTTTTTATTGTTTTAGCAGAGTAATACATAATTTTATAAACAAATCAAACAACAAATAAACTAATCATTTATTACAAATTAATAACGGGTATTTCCCCCACGAGCGCGAATAACTGCCTCAATGCGTCGTGGCATACCCTCTATTAGATGTCGAATCTCCATCTGGTCAATCTGATCCCATTCTTGGACCAAAGCATCTCTCAAAAAATTTAAATTACTTGGAGAAGGAACTCGGTTATGAACTCGTCTGTCCATCATATCCCAGACGTGCTCAATTGGATTGAGGTCTGGGCTACGTGATGGCCAGTTCATCCTTTGAATTTCTGTTTCATCCAAATATTGAGATACAATCCTCGCAATATGTGGTCGAGCGTTGTCATGCATAAACATGAAATCGTTTCCTATAAACGGTGCAAATGGAATTACATGTGGATCTAGCACATCACGAATATATCGGTTAGCTGTCATTGCTCCGCCGTCAACAATGACTAAATCAGTACAAGCTTCCATGCTTATGCCGCCCCAAACCATTACCGATCCTCCTCCATAACTGAGTCTTGTGGAAAAATTTGCTTGGTCAAACCTTTCGCCTCTTCTTCGGTATATTCTTTCACGGCCATCAGGAGAACGTAAACAAAACCTTGACTCGTCAGAAAATAAAATCTTATTCCAGTCATCGACATTCCAATGTTGATGCTCCCTGGCAAATCGAAGACGTGTTGTTCTGTGATTCCTAAGTAATTCCGGACCAGTTGCAAGTCTTCTGGAGCGTAATCCATGTTCTCATAATCGCCTTCGAATCGTTATTTCGTTAACAGCTACTTCACGTACTTCTTCTAAACGATTTCGAGCCATGACAGCAGTAGTATTTCTTTCTCGCAAAACGTTTAATGTTACAAAACGATCATCTCGAACATTTGTAGAACGTCGTCTGCCAGATCCTCTTAGTCTCGAAAAACTACCAGTTTCATTGAAACGTTGTACAGCTCTCTGGACGCTACACCTTGTAACACCCAATATTCTAGAAGCATAATACTGAGACCTACCGTCTTGTACCAGAGCAACTGCTCGTGCTGCATCAGTAGGCGTTAAAACCATGATGTTATGCTGATAATGAATATTTGTTGTGCTGATAATTAAATTGCCAAGTAACGAATATTTGACAGTTGTCATATTGTGAGTCATTTAAATTATGACCGTTTCTAAAATGTAGCATTTTCTCTAAACTGTCACATTTCACAAACAAATTAAGATATCGGGATAAATAAAAAACAAAGTGTTGGAAACAAATCAGTCTTCTTGATAAAGTTAATTGTGTGCTACTAGCAGAATTAACCTACAGGGTGTGTCAAAAGTAGAGGAAAAAATTGTTTTTTCTTCTCCCTGTATACGCGGCGAGTACTAAATTACTTTTAGATGTCCGAATAATAATCTTAAAACTACAGTATTTTACCTAAAAGTTGCTAAAAAATTCAAATAAATCAGCCTCCGCATTTGAAAGTTAGAGCATTTTTAAATAAATCATTATTTTGAATTGATCGAATTTTAAGTCGGTGAGTGTATTTTGAAAATCTTAAATATCATCGTCAGAACCTGATTCAAAAATAAATTATTATTTTTAATCTCCCGTAACCATTAAGAAAAGTATAGGAATCATGATTTTTATATTTCTTGACAATGACAACTGTCACTTTATACTGTATATATTCATTGTTTAAAATTTAAATCATAATAAAAATAGTTAGGATATTTTCATAAGAAAACACCGATATTTTAAACAGTTGTTGATATGTACTAATTTCGTTGTGTTACTGATAAGTAACGTCTATAAACAATAGACCCATTGAATTTATAGTGACACTATCGTCCTATAAATTGAAGCTTATTACGATATTAATTGCAGAAGTGTCCTAAATAATATGCAATTATGTATAGTATCTTTTATCCAAGTGTTTATAATTTCTTATAAAAAATGATTCATATCTTCATTTGTATAATTAAAAATAGAAGAATTAAAATTTAAATATGGTTTATAGTATATTCAGTTTAAAACGTTATATAACACTACGAGGGCTGTTCTCTTTTGGTTGAGCCTAGTAAAGTAGTTTATTTACAAAAAAAAAAAATATTCCTAATTCCGTAAAAAGATTTTCTTGGAAAGATTTTCTCAAATCTTAATTTGTTTATTTTATTTTTAAAGGCATCAACCGCTTCTACGGTCGAGATAATACGTTAACCCCGTAATTTATCCGAGTCATTAGGTGCTAGGTCTGGACTATATAGCGAATGACTCATTATTTCTATGTTTTGGGCATTCAAATACTCATTTGTTTGATCAGCAGTATGAGCCTGAGTGTTATCTTTATGCAAGATGTTTTTGGCGAACTTTTTGAAGAACCTGAGGCAATAAACTGTAGTCTACAATTCTGAATTCTGAATTAACAGTACGTCTATCCTCCAGTGCTATAGTGATGTCCAGTAACTTCAAATAAAGTGGCGACCACCTTTTTGTTTGAGCCGACTCATTCTCAAAGACCCAAACTGACGTGTGTTGCTTTTTTTCAGAATCATAGCAGAATACCCATGTTTCATCACCTGTGATGATGTTGTACACCAAATTAAACGATCTACGGTCAAAGTGATCTAGTGTAGATCTGCACCACCTCACACGATCTTCTTTTTGAGCTAAAGTCAAGTCAATCCACTGACTTTCAAATGCTAGTGTAAAAAATGTTAATTGCTTTCACGCCAGTTGCTTGAATGTTTCTGACTTGTTACCAACCACTTGATTGATTTCCTATTTCCTCAAAACATTCTTTACGGTTTAAGCCAAGCTTGAAATTGTAAAAAATCACAGCCCGAATATGCTCCTTATTAATTTCTATCATTTATTGGCGAAATGATCTGTTTAAACTTATGTAACTTAAAATCAGGTATATTTGACAACTAGCGTCACTAACTAAACTGTTTCAATAAAGCCAAATCAACCAAAGACTGTGCCATATATAGGGCTAAATTCACGCATGACAACAAAGAGATTAGAAAAGCTAATAGACAACCGTGGAGGTAGTTCTACGAGGAGTCATTTGAAATACCCACATGCTCTAGAATCCATAAAGTCCTAGCTGAAGAGGGTACTGCAAACCAAGTAGGAGTTCTCCTCAAGAAATATGATTAAACCTATACAAAAACATTCGAAGAAACGTTAACAATGCTCACATCACAGAAGCACACTTTCCGGTCGAAGAAATTTTGTTAAGACTCCAAAGTAGCATACAGCCCTCAAAGAAAGTATAGTAGGTTCCTTTGAAATATAGGCAAGCTATATAAATATTAAGGCCGAACAAAATTAGATGGGATACAAACAAATTTCAGCCATAAACATCCTCAGTAGTAGATGGAATATATTCCATTCTACTACAAAAGCGGCAGGAAGCTTTAATTCCATATGTGTAGCATATTTAAAGCATGTATTGCCTGGCGACATACACCAGAGGCGTGTCGAAAGGAGAAAGTCATATACCTTCGTAAAGAAGGAAGGGTTAATATTATGACAACAAAGGTCGTATCGCCCAATTAGTCTATCGTCATGCATACTGAAAATGCTAGAAAGACTCAGTGACCCATTCATGTTAAGTGTTAATAATTTAGTAGTAGAAATGTATTCAAAATGTCTTATTGCTCATGTTCCATTATACAAAATGTCATAAAAATAATACCCCCAAATAAGAAATACTGGAAAGAATATATACGAGACGAAATACTGAAAGGAAATCCTATCAGTGACTGTCAATATGCATATCAGCCAGAAAAGTTAACCGATTTGGCCCTGAATGATCTACTGTCAAAATTCGTGGTGGATAAAGAAATGACAGAAGCAACTTTCGTAGATATTGAGGAAGCTTTCAATAATACCCAAACAACATCTATAATTAATGCATTAGCAACGAAAGGGTTAGCAGCAGTCCTGTATCAATGGATGAAAGCCAGCCTAGAAGAAAGGATAATATCATGTCTACGCGAAGCTACAATGACAGGAAGGGCTGTCACTAGAGACGAGTATTATCACCCCTTCTTTTATCTGCAGATATCTATTGCCTAAGGTATGCCGATGACCTGGAGATCATCGTAAGATGCAAGTTCGCAGGTGCAATATCGTAGTGCACACAAACCGCTCTATAAACATCGTTGAACAGAGGTGCGGAGAGGAGGGACTCTCACAAAATGAAAGGTATTGACAGGACTAACGTCATCAAATACTTGGATGCCATCTTTGATCAAGGATTAACATGGAATCAATACTTGCAAAAAGTCACCCAAAAAATCACTTTAACACATTCTTTAACTTACGTCGAAGGTTAGACGGAAAAAATTGGGGACTACAACCAAAAATGTCCCTATGGCTGTATACCAGAGTTATAAGGCCTATGATAACCTAGGGGTCGGTGGTATGGTGACCAAAGACTCGGCAAGCTGGAGCCATTCGACAGTTCAACGGTATTCAATGACAAACATTCTTGAGTGCCACGGGAACCTTGAGAACGATTCCAACAGCAGCTCTAAAAGTCATACTAAATATAAATACACACATACATTCAAGGCGAACCCAAGTCCGTCACATGCAGACTACGCGAAGGTCCATAAGCAGTCTGCATGGACAGCGAACTATACAAAGAGTTGGATAACAACTAATGGAAATATCTCCAGACGAAATGCTACCAAAATATAGCTTTCAGAAGCAATATAAAGTAAGTATAACAAACTGGGAACCCTGGACGGGAGGACCTGGACCTACTAAATATTCACGCAGAAATCACCTGTTATACAGACGGCTCCATAACCCATGAAGGTTCAGGAGCAGGAATATATAGTGCCAAGCCAAATACAAGAATCTCATTGAGTTTAGGTAAACATGCGGCGACAGTATTCTAGGTAGAAATAGCAGCAGACCATCACTGCGCAAAGAAGTATTAATACATAAGGTAAATGGAAAAACCATTGTCATATAGTCAGACAGTCAACCGACGTAAAAAGCACTCAGTTATATGCAGGCACACTCAAATCCTGTGTGAGAGTGTTTGGAAGCCCTAACAGAGCTGGGTAGTCAAAATAGCTTGGGTACCACGCCTTAGAGAACATAAAATAATGAAGAAGCTGATTTACTAGCCTGAGAAGATGCCTCAAAGGCTCTGATTTGCCCATAATCCTTTTGTGGTGTGACAGAGACAGCTATCAGACTGAGACAGTACACAACAGTGGATGTTCAAAAATCTCAGGAATGTATTTTTACTTGAATACTTTTAATTTAGTTTACACAACAATTCGGCAAAGAAATCCACTTGTAAACAAAAATGTAAAGTCAAGAAAAATTCAGTCCTGTCTTAAAGGATCTAAATGCTAGTAGACGTTTGCGAAATCCTTCCTCCACACGTCGTCGGTCTGCGTACAAATAACATTCCAGTAACTTCTTGAGTCTCGAGGCGGGTAGCGAAAGATAGACAAGCTGAACGGCGTAAACAAGTACCGGTTGCAGGCATAGTCGCACGACAGTACTCTAAACAACGCATAAAGGATATCCATGCTCCACAATTCTAACGAAATCTAACTAAACTTGTTAACAACTAGATCGAAATGTCACACAAAATTTGTTGCAAAAATATCGTCGCCTTCTAGATAGGCTCAGAGGAAAGATAACAGCCCTCGTATATTCTGATTCACCCAATTAATGCTCAAAATTGTAGAAGAACATATTTTACATATATTTTTAAATGGTTCATCTTTTATTTGATCTATAAAGTTGAGAGTGAAGCTCAAAACCATTTCCTCCAATACAAATGAATTATCTCAGGTTCTAAAATTCGGGTTACTTTTACATTATATTATATTGAAAATTTGGGTATACTTAAAAAATATGACTCGTTTTATTCATATTTAGAGTACCTGACGTAATCCCATTCAACTTGTTGCTTATAATTCATGTGTAACCTACTCTAATGCAAAGAACACCTTAATGCCCTCTTAAATTTTCAATAACTATATTATTTTAAATTGTAAATACGGCTGATTATTCCACCGCAACACTAAATATTCAGTTAGATATATTAATAATGAAGGAAATTGCACAACAGTATAAATTGTAAAATGTCGAACAATGGAGGGAATACAACTAATAGTTTTATTGGCTTTCTCTGTATTGACAAATGCATAATAGTGCAATCAACGTTGCATATTATGCATTACACTACTAGAAACTTTGGTGAGGTCAGTAGATTTAAGCAATGTGTTGTTCTTGCTCGGAAACCTACGGCAATAATACTTATGTTCGTTACTTATATAGCAGTGTAACGAGGGAATAAAATAGATTTGTCTCAATGAAGCGGTTATTGCATTTGGTTACGCGCACCATAAATAATTCCATGAAAATTTCTAATTTGCCTGTCTCGGTTGATAGGGATAGGAGAATTGACAAAATACTGGGTCGTAAAATGCAAATTAATTGACTGACGATTATCGAAGCGCGACAATTTATCGCAGCATACTTAATTATGAACTGGATTACTTTTAACAGCCAGTTTTAATGGTTGCAGATATTGAGATAAATGTCAATCTTTAGGTATCGTTGACTCAGAATTGGGTGGAAAGCGTGAAGGTTATTTTTATGTACCTGAGTCAAGTACGCCATAAATTTTATGCTTCATTATGTCGATAAGTACAATTTTATTTGAAGTAAATCGTGGGCGTACAAGGAAAATCCACTAAGTCCATTTTTTGCAAAGCGGTGATAACTGAAACGATTAAGTCTATGACTACGATCAACTCAATAATAAAAAAACGTGTTCATTTTCATTTTATTTTCTACTTCCTAATAAACATTAAAAAAAATATATTAAAATCTATTTTACTGAAAATTACATATTTGGACTGGTGACCACGTTACCCCAGCTCAGATTTTCGCGGTTGCCTTTTTGGCTTTTTTATAATTTTTTTAATTTTTCGATGACCCTGTGTCCCGATAGGAATATGTAAAGAAATATTTGTTACTGTAAGCATTCCCTTAACTGTTCATTGATTGTACAGTAATCATTTTTACCCATAAATTCTTCTGTATTATAATTTTTCACAAGTAAGTTGTGACTTTTGACCTTTTTATTTAGTTTGCTGTTAATACTTTTTCTAGAAGTCCAGATGATGGAATTTTTACCGAAAGCGCTAGACTAATTTTATTAAACTAGCCAGGAATAACTTTGCACACTTTAAATACGTCTTTCATTCCTCCTTAACCTTTAATGGCTTTAATCATCCAGTGTGTAAATACCTACTACTTGCTTGAAGGAAATTACGCATGATTCCCATAGCTTAAGCATATACTTAGGTCTTAAGAAAGAAAAAATTGCATTTTAACAACTTTCTTTTACTGTTGTAAATTTTCCCAAAAACGCTTCTAATATATAAATAAATTCATATGGAACTTATGACACACAAATAAAATATTAATTTTTACTTTTTTTAAATTCGATGAAACAAAAATATAATGAGTTTCAAATTTAAAATAGGTAGAGCTCGATTTTTTTGTGAAGAGCACACTTCGTCATAATGTGTAGAAACCAATTTGAGTTTGTAGGCGTGGTCAGACAGATTTAAACGTGATCGAAGCCGCCTGTCGCTCATCACCGCTCATACAAGTTGAATTTAGTAGCGTAGTGTTACTTATTTGTACTTGTTGCATTTATTTTGCTATTTTCAGTTTCTTGAGTTTTGTTCTTCGATTTTTGAGTTTCCTGAGTTTTTGTGCTTCGATTTGTGTGTATATAAACTTTAATTTGTTATATTTTTTGAATTCCTAATTAATTTTGTGTATATTTTGGTAAGTACATTTACAAAACTATAAATATTCATCTCAGAAGAAACCGAACATCCTGAAATATTTTAAATACCTTTTAAAACCAGATTTTTTGTAAACCATATTTTTCTCATCTTAAGAGGTATTGCTGCGGTAATGAGATAAAATTCGTAGCTTTTATATATTTTATCACCAAGTTCTTAATATTTAAGGTATTGTACGTGATATTTTTTTGTTGCTATATAGTAACTTAAACTACAGTTCTGTAGCATGAAATCAACAAAAAAGTATTACCACAACGCAGAAAAAAAAGTCTGAGTATGATCACTGTTTTAAGGACTCGGTGAACATATTATTATTTCTTGATGAAAAAACTGAAACTAAAATTAAACACTCAGATAAAACAAAAAAAAATATTTCTTCAATACAAATTGTAAAGGAAAGATTTCTCTAGAGAATTCTTAAAAGAAAATTCTAATCGAATAAAAAATAAAAGCAGAATCCTTAAAACAGTGATAATCAGTGGCGGTTTGCCCGTAAGGGCACTTGGGCACGTGCCCTAGTATAATAAACAAAAAAAATAACTTACATATTTTATATTTTCCTCAATGCCTATTATTATTTTATCTAATATTCAGCGCAACCGCGTTGGCACGACACTGGACGACCGGGCGTTGAGCGACGTTCCGAGAATTCTCTCTCATTATGATGCGAAAAACAAGGACAACGACAATATCGCTTAGCAAGAGATGAACAAATTCGCTGGATTATACGTCACAAGCGGGGAGCTGTCCTAGACCAGGGGTGCTATTTTCAAAGTCGAGAGAATTCATTTCTCTCGAGAGAAATGTCATACGTCAACGTAAAACAGTATTTTTAGGGTCCTAAGGGCCAGTGTAAACTCACTGATTGTTTCTCACGGTTTATTTAGAGATAATTAATATCCTCCTAAGAATTTTAATCCTCGAGGCCTTTAAAAACAGCGTTTCCACATTGACGTATGACATTTCTGATGAGAATCTTGAGAGAAATGAGTACTCGCACGGTTTGAAAATAGGTCCCCAGATATGAATGTACGCAGAGGCATCTTTACCGGCTCCCTCACAAAGGCGATGCGGGTTTCGGCTGAAGGTGCGCGTTTGTTGGACCATGATAATAATTTATTTATTGTGATTACGAAAAAAAGTTAGTTGGACCATTGGAATAGTTAAGAAATAAAAGTACAAAGAAAAATAACTTTTTTTTATAAAGCAGTCAAAAATATGAAGAAAAAAAAATCAATAATAATTATAAATGGGACAAGATTTTTATTTTTCTTTTGGTTTTGTCTGACTTTTTTGAGGATTTCAAATCTCTGTTTGCATATTTAAGAGTATAAAAAATTCTCGAGTCTTATAAATAATTTAATGGTGTACATTTTCGCAAATTGTTGGCAAGGATGACCAAATTCTATTTTGCTCATCTCAAAAAGGTATGCGTTGGAAATTCCAGGCTTAGTTGACCAACTATCAAATAGAGATATAAATATTTTTTCTAATTTGAATATATAAAAGGGAAATTTTTCGCTGGGAGATTTTAAATTGCCAAACACCTTTTCTTCAGAGTCGTATACTTTAAAATGCGTTAACAAGTTAGAATTGTTAAGTAAATTGCATTCTTCTGAGGAGTGGATATGTAATGATTTTTTGATTAAATAGCCACATACATAGTTAAATGCATTTTGAGTGGTCACATTTAGCTCCCTGTAGTCACATTCAGAAATCGTTATTGCCCCAACTGATTGTTTTGAAATATATTTAATTTTCATTAAGCGAAGAACTTGTTTTCCTAAGGGAAAAACGAATCCCGGGATTCCTTTCCAGTATGTTCCCCACTGCCGCTAGTGCCCACGAGCCGCCACTGGTAATCATAATTTGAAAATTTTTTATTTTTTTTCTGCGTTGTGATAATACTTTTTTACTTTCCTATCTGTATACAGATATAAGGAAAGTATAGGAACCATGATTTTTTTCGACCTCGAGTTTTCGACGGATTTTTACGTTTTGAGGTCCCCTGAATCCGTTTTGACTATTATCGCGATGATGTCTGTGTGTGTCTGTCTGTGTGTCGCATAACTCATGAACCGATACACAGAAAAACACCAAATTTCAAACTTAAGCTTTGTTCCAGCGTCCAATGTGCTGATTAGATTTTGGGCAGTGTCGGAACATCTGGGGGTACTTTATAGGTGGTCATTTTTATATTTTATGGAATATATCTGTTATTTACGTTTGGGGAAGAAAATTCTTCAAATAAAAGTTACTTCTTATATTATTATCTAAAATTTTTATTATATACAAAATTTTCCTAAAATGGTCCGTATTCGAGAAATTTGACAAAATGTAAAAAAATATTTTTTTTTTTAAATTGTTCAAACAAAAGTTGTTTGTAATATAATTCTCTATAATTTTTATCCTATACATAATTTCTCTAAAATGAACCGTATTCCTGATATTTGAGAAAATGTGTAAATTTTGAAATTTGAAGAAAACTCAAAAACGGATAAAGAAAAAAACATTAAATTTTAAACTTAAGTTTTATTTCGGCCTGACGTGAAATGATTAGATTTTGGACAAAGTCGGAACATCTGGGGGGGTACTTTATAGGGGGCCGTTTTTATATTTTATGGAATATATCTGTTATTTATGTTTGGAGAAAAAAATTGTTCAAATAAAAGTTATTTCTAATATTATTATCTATAATTTTTGCTTTATGTCAAAATTTCTTGAAATGGTCCGTATTCGAGAAATTTGACAAAATGTGCAAAATTCTGATTTTTATGAAAATTGTTGAAATAAAAGTTGTTTGCGATATCGATCTCTATAATTTTTGTTTATACATGATTTTTCTAAAATGGAATGGAAAAATTGTAGGAAAAGTGCTAAATTTAAATTTTTCAGTATTTTCATTTTCAATGAATATCTATAGAAAAATGTTTCGAGGTAGATGTATGTGGAAAATGTATATATTTATTTTATCCTCTAAACATTTATGGAGGTGCTGCAATAGGTTGTACAAAATAACCGGAAAAAGCCTGTAATAACTAGATAGCAAAGTCATGTGTTGGACACATCAGATTTTTGTTGATTTCATACTACAGAACTGTAGTTTAAGTTACTATATAGCAACAAAAAAAATATCACGTAAATACCTTAAATATTAAGAACTTGGTGATAAAATATATAAAACCTACGAATTTTATCTTATTACCGAAGCACTAGCTTTTAAGTAACTTTAATTTGTATTATTATTATTTCAAAAATTTTCCTTGGCTAGAGGTTCGATTTGCTCTTGATGAATAGAAGTTTAATATTATTTAAAACAAATTTCCTACAAATATCTATATTTTTAGCTCGTTCAAAATGGAACAGAAAAAATTATTAGGCAAAAAGGGCCAAATTCTTCAAAGTCAAACGAAAGAAATAATTTCACGCCTCATAAATTTTATGAAAAACGAGGCTGAACACGGTATTCAAATACCATTACACAAATACAGAGAGAGAATTTTAGCTGCTACAGGGATTTCTAGAAGCAGTTATTCTAGAATTAAGAATATGGCTGGTGAAGTAAAAAGTGGAGTTAGTACTTCATTTTCATAAAGAGGATATACAAAAAGAAGTACAGTTGTAGAATCTATAAGGCCTGAAGAGTTGGAAAAACTCAGTGGTATAATCCATGATGTTCATATTATTGAGAAAAGACTACCAACTCCAAATTGTAAGTTACTATTTTGATTATAATGGCAACGTATTTAATATAAATATTATTTTAAGTATATTACAAAAAATTAAGGATTGTTGTTTTGAATTCCGGTGCAGCATCTCAACACTTAGGAAAATATTATTAAACATGGGTTTTAAGTAAGTATAAATAACGTTATCTAAAAAAATCAAAATAAAATGATAAGAAAATAATTAATTTCTCATAGTCAATTTTTGTACGTATAAAATTACAATGTTTATTTTTTCAAGTGAAAAAAAAAAAGAAGACAACAGATCTGTTCTGTTGGAATCCTACGACATTAGGAATAAGAGGACAAATTATTTAAAATCCTAATACATTATCGGTAAGAGGGCAGAACTATTTATTATTGTGATGAGACCTATTTACATAGTAGTCATACACATTCGAAAGGATGGATCGATGGCAAAGGCAAATTCAAAACTCATAATGTTGAATGCAGGGAGTAATGATGGTTATGTAGAAAATGGATTGTTGATATTTACTTCAGGTAATAATCTATTTTTTATAGAAAATTATTTATTATTTGCGTTTTTACCTACTTCATAAAGATGCATGATGCTTAACAATCGAAAGTTATGATCAGCTTAAATTTAATTTAAACTGTTAAAGTATCTAATTCACAAGTAATTTAAGTACTTAATGCAGTGGTTTATTTTATTATATTCAGTTTAGTTAAACGATCTTTACCTGTACTTAATCCTTTATTGGGAAAGTTTTTATATCATCTTGAAGAAATATTTCTTCTAAAAACAGATTATTTTTTAAATGATTTAAAATTCCTAATAATTTTTGCTTAACTAAGCAATTATTTCATTTAAAAGAGTTTTTTTGTAAGTTTAAGTACCATACAAAAATAATTATGAAAAATATACTTGCATTATAGATAATCATTTTTTTTTAACTTTTTTTCAGGGAAAAAGACAGGAGATTATCATGATGAAATGAACTGGAATAATTTTTCCCAATGGGTTTGAAGGCAGTTACTACCAAATCTTCCTCCAAGGTCTGCACTTGTAATCGATAATGCAAGTTATCATAATGTAAAATCTGAAAAATCGATTACAACACAGACCAAAAAAGCAGTTTTAATTAACTGGCTCGTTAAAAACAATATACCACATGATGCTAAAATTACCAAACCAGAACTGTACACATTAATAAAAGTTCACAGACCTCCACCGAAATTTCTTTTAGACGATCTTCTCGAAGAACATGGACACAAAGTTCTACGATTACCTCCATATCATCCCGAATTAAATCCCATAGAAAAAATATGGGCTACAGTAAAAAATTGGGTGGGTCAACATAACACAACATTCAAGTTGGATAATGTTAAATAATTGGCAAGAGAAAAATTCCGAAGCATAACGCCGGAGGAATGGGCAAACGTGGTGGACCATTCCGCGAAATATGAGGATGCATATATATTTAAAGAGAACACCTTATGGATGAATTTACAGGTTCCCTCATATTTAGTGTAAACACGGGGTCGTCCGATGAGTGGGAATCCGGTATTTCCGACTTGGAAGATGATGAAAATGTTTAAAATTATACAAATTAAATTAAAATATATTATTTATTTAAACTTTTAGTTGTTTTATTAATTTAAAGTTCATCAGCAATTTAACTAACGAATAGTTAAAATTTAACATCAACTTATTAATATGTTCGATTTAAAATATTTTATTAATGTACACACGCCACTGCTAAGATATCAGGTACCCCTACCGCAGCAGATTTCAGCCAAGCGCCATCAACTGAAGCTCCACAAGGTTATGACGTACTGCGCGAACTGTGGCATAGCTATGACGAAATGTGCTCTTCACAAAAAATCGAGCTCTACCTGAATACGATCCTGTATTATAATCCGCCGTAAGTGTATGATTTACAACCACTCATCGGGTACTTTTAACAATATTGCCAAACTTATCTTTACCTTTTTCGGTGTACATTTTCCCACCGAATTCGGAACCAACTATACAATTGAACCTTCTTGTTTAAAACTGAAATTTCTGATAAATCCCTATTTAATGTCCGGACTAATTAGATGATTAAATAGTACCTCTAGCTATTATAAACATCTGAATGTATCTTTGACATCCCATAAAGTAAACCTAAACGAAGTTTAAGTTCATATTTCTATGGATTCACGAGACCCTTTCTTTAGCCGGTATTTATATGATTATCGAAGATCGTAACACCCTACATATTATGAGAGAAAAAAGGATGAACGTAAAAAAAATATTATGTATATTTCAAGCAAAAATTCCACTCAAACCTTTCTTCCCTAACGAAAATGTATCACTTTCCGCCCATACACAAATAAATGGCTATTTTCAGAGTTTAATCCGAAAGACATAGGTGGTACTCTCATATATTTTTTAAATAATCTGTTTATTTTCTTTTTATAATTACGGGAAAACAAAATGGAATAACTAGGTATGTTAGTTTAATTTTTCAAAAATGGTTACATTACAACACATGTCAAATCCACACAGATCTATGTTAGATGCATTTTTTAAAAAAGTGACTTCACAATTTACGCCAACAATCAATATTATATTTGTACTTGCAGTTATTAAATACATATCTAATTGTTTTAATAGCTATCAACAAACAGATGGCTATGATATAGAACAAAAGAACAGATTTAGTTACAGAACAAAAATTAATACTGTTTTTTTTTATATTGTATTTTTAAATAAAATTATTTAAGGTAGGTAGAGCTCTAGAAAAACAGTACATATTAAGACCATGATCTATCTAGCTGTATCCCACCACTTTGTTTTTTTTTTATAAAAGATGCACTTTCTGGGGTGCGTCTTAATTTTCAACCCTCATGTATATTAACAAAGAAAACAGTTACAAGATTTTCCTCCCTCTTAGAGCATTTATCACAAGGGTTCACATCAAGTCAGTAGACAGAGATTTTAAGTGGTTTTGGGTTATTATGTCGTAGAAGTACAATTTGTAATAATTAATTTGTAATTGCCTGTCTTACTTGTCTAGTTTTCAGATAAAGTGTATTGTCATTGTCTCTCATCTTTTCATTTAAATTATTGTATCAAATATTGTGAATATAGATATTTAATACTAAAAAAAAGGATACAAAATTAGCTCACTGAAAAGAGTAGATAAAAGAAGATGGTTTTCAATATGTCGTGATAAAAATAATAATAAAAAATAATATACAAATAAATTCTCCATAAAGTCACACTAAAGAGAAAGGAAAATATTTTTTACTCAATTGGGCAATAGAAGGAAACTAATAATTAATATGAAACTCGACGAAAATATGTTTTTAATAAAATTAAAATTTTAACCAATATTCCATTTTATTGTGTGCTTTAATGCACTGACACACATTTTTAAGTTCAGGTGGGAAGAAGATAAATTATTTTATCAAATGAGTTACATGATTCTTGTTGCGCAGGAGTTTATTTTACAAGTAAAAAAGATCCAAGATTTTAGCAGTGGCAGCTTGTAACAAAAATATTGGGGTTCACAACGACAAAATATAAATTTTAGTTATAGATTGAGCTAAAAAACTTTCATTGTTTATTTATATACACTCGTACTATCTATATTGCTATCTCACTTAGATAAGAACTGTTGAATGGTGGATATTTTTAGAGAATTTGACGCTGATTTTGGATCCGTTTTCAAGATTAATCTATAAACATAGTTTTATCAAAATAACTAAAAGTTGCCGATTTTTTTTAAATTGCGACTTTATCGTTAATTTGACATTTCAAAGTGATACATTCTTGAGAAACTTTACAATGGATAATATTTTATATATCAGCACTAGTAATTTATATAGACAATTTACTCAACAAATAAGCCACAATAGACCCAACTGGGTCGCAGTGGAAGGCGATGAGATCATCCCACTCATTTTCAACCTACTCAACAAATGTCTATAAATTTCTCTGACAGCATACAGCTTATTTATACAAAAATGCTGCGCACCGCACTAGTTCTAGAATTCAAAGTATTTCTCGAACGTACTAGATGCGCTCTGGCAACACTTTTAGCAAACCTCTAAACTTTTTTCTATGACGCCCCCTTTTTTAAAATAAAGAAGTGGTCATGCGCAGGCATAATATAGGAGAGCACACAAACCGTTCTAAACATCGCTGGTGCAGAGAGGAGGAACTAACAGTGAACCCTCACAAAAGCCCCAAAAGTCAACTTCACAAAACAAAAGATATTGACTGAACTAAAGCTACTAGTATTGAACGGAGCGAAGATTCCGTTTGTCCAAGAGGCCTAATTCTTGGGTGTCATCTTTGACCACATATTAACATGGATTTAACACTTAAAAAAAGTCAACCAAAAAAGCACAACATCCTTTAACTTATGTCGAAGGCTTATGATAACCTACGGGTCGGTGGTATGGTGGCCAAAGACTCGGCAAGCTGGAGCCAATCGACAGCTTCAACGGTATTCAAAGGCAAGCATGTTTGAGTGCCCCGGGAACCATGAGAACGACTCTATCAGCAGCCCTAGAAGTCATGCTTAACCTAACAGCACTACATAATCATTAAAGGCGAAGAAATGTTCGTCACATACATTCTGCACAAAGGTCTACCGCCCACAAGCAATCTAGAGATGGACGTGACTATAGCGAGCTATACAAAGAGTTGGAGAATGACCAAATAATGGGAATGCCTTCAGACGAAATTTTACAAAATATAGCTTTTAAAAGCAATATTAAGTATACCAGACAGGAAAACGTGAACGGGAGGACCTCCTATTCAAGCAAATCATATGGTATACAGGCGGCTCCAGAAGTAGGTATATATAGTGTAACGCCAAAGACAAGAATCTCACTGAGCTTAGGTAAATACGCAACAGTATTCCAAGCAGAAATAGCAATACATCACTGTGCATAAGACATAAGCTAAACGAAAAAAACATTGGCATGTACTGAGAGAGTCAAGCGATGTTAAAAGCTCTCAATTCCATGTAGATACACTTAAAGTTTGTGTGGGACTGTTTAGAAGGCCTAACTGTCAAAACAGACTGACCTTAGTCTGGGTACCAGGTCCCAGAGGAAATAAGGGCAATGAAGAGGCTAAGTTACTAGTCCAAGAAGGTTCTTATTAGCCCAGAACCCTTCTGTGGTGTCACAAAGACAGCTATTAGAACATGCACAAACAAATGGATGTTATAAAAATCTCAGGAATGGTGGAATAATTCACCAGAAATCACCGACCAGCTACTAAGATACAATAGGAAAACTACTACAGTACTACTAATAGACCTATTAACAAGACATTAGAGGCTGAAAAACATGTATAACATAAGCTGGGCAGAAGAGACCATGTACCGGTTATGTCAAGAAAATGAGGAAACTGCCGAACATATATTGTGGAACTACGAAGGACTATCAAGACTGAGGTTCCTTACACTTGGAGAGAAAAAATTAAGAGTAACTATCTACGCTAGAGAACTACTTCCTAGTCCATGGAGTTTACTACAAAAGACCACAATAAAAAAGGTACTCTAACCAACGATTAAAGGATATCCACAATAAATCTAAAAAGATTGAGTTGAAGGAGGTTGGTATAATCAATCGGATTCAATCCTATAATATTGAAAGAATGAATAATGAATGGCCACCATGATTTCGTGTACCACATGCTACTTTAGAAGGATGCGATGTTGCCAAATTAAATTAAATATTAGTTTAATCGTATTTCTTGAAAATGTTGATGCCATGTGGCACATCTTTTAAAAGGTATTATGTAAAAATCCAAGATGGCCGCCATTAGAAGTAACAAAGTTACTTAAAAACAAAAGATTTTTTTTAAATATTATCTATTAAAAAGTGTATCAAAGAATGTAACACTGTTCAAATTAAATGTTAAGCCACAATTAAAAAAAAAAAAAAGAAAATTGGCGATTTTTTATATTTTTTAAATAACACAAAAACTAGATAACTTTTAATAAGTTTAAAAACGGATTAAATTATCTAAAACAATCTCTATTTAATCGACCTGATATCTTAAAAAAAGCGAGATACCACTATACATATACATGGTGTTTGTAAATGAGTGCGAAAGATTTTAGGAGGTGGTTACCGAAGTTATTTTGTTAAATATCAAAACCAGAAAAGTCAGTGACGCACTATTTTTTTATTAAGTCATGGCATTCTCGTAAGAACGCTTCTGGTGCTAGTATAAATATTTGGACCACCAAAAAAATGCATATTTATCCCTTCAAAGCGTGTTGCAAATTTCGAGTTAACATCTTTAAAACTCTTTGAAATGATAAAAATAAATAAAAATGTAAATTTAAACAGTCTGTATCTCGAAAAAGAAGATTTCGATCTACGTTTATGGGAACTTTTTTAACAAAATAACTTCGGCAATCGCCCCCTAAAAACTTTAGCACTCATTTACGAACATCATGTATACTTAATCTCGGATAACACACTGTATGTACAGTGCTTATTTTTTCCTGTCTGGGTATGGTGTTATAATCAAATGAGATTCGATTTCGGCCATCACCCCCTAAAAACTTTAGCACTTATTTCCAAACACCATGCATACTTAATCTCGGATAACACACTGTATGTACAGTGCTTATTTTTTGGCAACAGGGTGTCAATTATCTCGCTAAATCCTATAGCTAGTAAGTTAGAGAAATCGTCGGTGAAAATGAGAAGCGTAGAAACAAAAGCCTGTTGCCGATTTGCGTTGCCGACTGTTGCCGATTTGCGTTGCCGAATATAATCATAACCAATGCTATAGTGCAAGATATTCAAAAATTTCCCAAACAATATTTCTAATATTTATTAGGATATACACGCACAAACAAGCCAGTAACTTTATTAATTAAACAAGGGTTGATTTCAGAGTGATCCGATTATCCCTTCATACCGTTATCAAAACCCAAAACGCTTCAGATAATAAAGTCCAATTTTACGGTCCAATTTACGACATTAAGGAATAATTTTCTGTTCATTAAATTCACAAAGCGAAATTAATAATATGAAAATAACGAATTAACTTTCTAAGTAGCTTTTTCTGTGGGTTGGAGACTTGGAGCACAATAACTGCCACTGGTTGTCTCATGGACCCACCTATACAGTATTAAAATGGTTTGTAAAATAACAGTGACATTTATGATGGTATTGTAGAAGTAACAAAAGTTTTTGAATTACGGTTTGTTGACTTGTTTGGAACTTAGAACCAACTGCTTTAATAACGTTATAAAAATATGGTTGTCGACAGGTTTTGTGGAGTCACTTTCTTATTAATAATTCTAAATACCTTCGTCTATATTAACTTCGCTTACCTTTCTACCAAAAGCGAACTTGAAAAAGAAATTGAGAATTCCGTTGGGTATCCTAGTGCCAAGGGCGTGTTGCAAGTTGACTTTGTAGCCTTTCAAGACCTGATCGGGATTTTTGGCGCGCCACCACAGCACTACCCATACAAGGTGATTTTCGATCATGGAAATTGTGGCGTGCGCCAGATTTCTCTGTTCCGTTGTCAAGCATACGTCTAAATCCTGGCCGAATTTTTGAGATAGTTCCTTGATTATGATGGCACTGTCTGCGATTTCATCGCCGTTAACTTCGACAAATGGTAGTTGGCCCTTCTTTGAGCGGTATTTAATTTTGTGGTCCACATTCTAAAAAAAAAAAAAATTATGAGTTTCTTGTGTTATAATGAAAGTTTAAAAATGTTGGGATGCATCGATTGTCTCATTAAAGAACCAATGAAAAAGTTATTTGTTTAATTTTCTTTTATTTAAACGGGTTTATTAAGGTAATGTCATATGGCGGATCTTAGCCCTCTGAATTTGGGTGAAAACAGCTGTTTCTTGTCCAAGTCAGCACCTTTTAAATGAAAAACACTATTCAAATTATTTATTTATTTATACTGCAAAACAATGAGAATGCAATCCATTTACATGTTATACAGTTTGGTAGCACTTACAATAATTACTAAAACTAAAAATAAATTTAACAATGGTATACAATTAATAAAAATATAATATGTGTAATATTAAGAGTTATATAAGATATTAATAGTTATAAGTTATAATAGTTTTTGTTAAAATGTATGTTTATCGAATATTAATTTCAATCTGTTGAAAGACATATTAAAAAGGTCAATGTTACTGCTAATCAGGAACCCCTGTAGTATTTGGAGAGAGTTATCATCAATAGGTGAAAATAAATTATTGTTGGAAAATAATGTGTATCTTTGCCTAAGGCGAATATCTGGAACGCTGAAATTAATGGAGGCTAGTAATTCGGGTAAATTAAAATTTCCATATATGATATTTGTTATAAATGTTAATTGGGCTTTGTTCCTTCTGCTAAATAGTGTTTCAATATTAAAATCTATTAACTGGCACTGGTAAGAGATACGTAAGGGGTAGTCTCCATATTTTTTCATGTGTAGAGTTCTGACAAAACGCTTCTGCATTTTTTTCAAGGTATAAAGGATTGTTTTGGGTGACCAAATTATACAGGCATATTCTGTTTTAGATCGTACCAATGCATTATATAGAACTTTGCATGTTTCGGTAGAGAAATCATGGCAAGCCCTGAGAATAAATGCGAGTCTTCTATAGCAGTCTGTTGTTAATATTGTTATATGTTTATTAAAATTAAAATTTGAAGAATAAATCACCCCTAAATCTTTGCTTTCGTTTGTTCTCTTTATTAAGGTATTGTAAATTTTATAATCTGTTATGATGGGGTTCTTCTTCCTGGTGTAAGTGATTATATTACATTTAGGTATATTGAATGAGAGATCGTTGATATGACGGTATTTGGATATTGCTGTGATATCTCCTTGCAGTAACTCAGCATCAGCTGCAGAGGAAATTTGTCTAAACAGCTTCAGATCATCTGCATATAACAGGAATTTAGAATGTTTAATATAATCACTTATATCATTGATAAAAATGACAAATAGAAGTGGTTCTAGAATCGACCCTCGTGGTACACCAGAATTCGCTATGAAGAGTTTTTAATTACTGTCATTGAATCTAACAAAGTGTTGACGATTAGTTAAATACGACTTTATTAACCGAGTTAGATCGTTGCTGAATATGTTTTGTAATTTGTTTATCAGAACATGATGATTTACTCTGTCAAATGCATTTGCTAGATCAGTATATATTGTATCGACCTGACTGTGTGTTATAGGTGTAGTTATGTCCCCTAACTACACCTAAAAGACACATTTATGTAACTTCCATGCATATCAGTTAGGGACTACAACAGTCTCTAATACGTGCTACATCAAAAGTTTCCAGTTATCTAGGTAAATTTATACAATTTGTTGAAATTCAATTTCCAGCACTAACTAGAGAAGTTCAAGTATTGATTTTTAAATTCTCATATTCTCACTTTATTGTAATGTAATGCGAGCTATTTCATTATTCAGTCATGCTCTAATCCTCCAAGTCTTATTTGGCCTTTGAGGCTCAACTTGTCTGATTATCATACATAATTAAACCCCTTAAGACCAAACATATGTGACGTGTACATTCCAGATAAAACGTGATAATGTTTCTAGTTTTGGCGGGGAGCATTCTGGAATCTACCAGAATTTTAAATGTGTATATAAATATTGGTGGAGGAACAACGGAGCAGTCAGTCGTATAAAAACAGTTATGAAGATAAATAGTGAACAGTTTAAAGACTTTTGAAATATATAAATTATAATAGTATTGTTTTAAAATAAATAGGTGTTTAAATAAATTATTAACAAATAAACTGTTGTTTAAAATAAACAAACGTCACAGTAACCATATGATTTCCAAATTGCAAATGGGTCTAATAACCTCCCCACACCTTCGGTTCTTGGTCTGTCAGATAGTGACCGATTTAGGTGCCCCATTTTCGCATACAAGCCTCGAAGTGAGTTGAAAAATAGGTCGATGTTGAGTAGAATAAAAGAAAATTTACGAGTGGCTCTTTGGGATAACACATGGAAAATTCGTTTTTCCTTATCAGATAAATTTTCCGACCTCAAAATGCACTTATACATGTAGATCATTCAAGAAAATATATTTTTCGGACTAGTGACAATGTACGTCTTCATACATTCGATGGGCTTGTGTGGAACTTTCCTTAAAAGATTACGCCCTTATTTCAACCCTTTAGCCACTTGCAACATTAAAGCATTTGGTTTTCCAAAGCCTAGTTCTATTAATTAATCATATAGTGAAAAATCTTGTAACCCTCTTCAAGGCTTGTATGCGAAAATGGGGCACCTAAGCCTGTCACTATCTGACGGTCTACAAGCAATAAACTATTATTAGCTAGTTAAAGAGTGTTATTTTATTTTCTAAATTAATTTAAATATTTCTGTCATTATCTATTTTCTATTATTATATACATTATCTCATAGAACAGTTTTTAGTTTTGGCGCGAGACCTTTGTATTTTCAAGGGATCTGCGTCCATCATAGAACGACAGGGTAGATAAGAAGCTAGATATTGCGCCATAACCAAAGAGGTTAGAAAGGGTAGAGGTAACATAGGAAGCATTTGTCGCTGCGCGAATTTGGCCAAAACCGAAAAACTGGGTGGAAGGAGTAGGGAGATGTTCTGGGCCAGACTTAAATATTTGTATTGTAGTACCTAATTTTGGTGGGTAACTAAAAGATGAAAAATTATGAGACGTTTTTTGACTTTATTTGTTAGCACGATTCATGTATGATGAGGGCAATAACACTTTATCAATATATAACTAGCTAAGGGCCGATTAGTAATTTACACTTCGTTTTTGTTAATATAAAAATGGCATTTTAATCTTCGTTTAGTATTTTAAACTTCGTTTAACAAAACCCTAAGTAAAAGTTTATAAAATTATTGCAACAAAATAGCTGTTGAAACAGCCAAAGTACTTTTTGCTCGAATTACACACAAGATTTTTTCTACGGTTACCTTTTCGTTCGTTATAATATTTTAAGTTTATTTGACATAGGCCTACTCTTCGAAGAGAAAAACATGTTTTGGTACTTATATGCCGGTAATTATTTATGATTTAATTATTTACGGAAAATACCGTTCAATGAATTAAAATATTAGGAAGTCAATTAATAGTTATTTATGTAACCAGTTACGAAATGCCTTATTTTGTGTAACGAGTAAATATTTGCGGAACAAGCGGAACGAGGTCCCGCAAAATGAACGAGTTACACAAAACGGCATTTCGTAACGTGTTTACATGCAAGATTTTTTCTAATTTTGACTTGATTATTTATAAAATTGTGTTAAAAAATGATTCACCATCATTCTTTTGTAGGTACTTCCAATCATTTTAGAAATTGTTGTATTTGATTGCCCTACGACGTTTTTTTTTTCTTTCAATAGTAATAATAAAAATAAGGGACATGTGCAGTGTTGAAAAAAAAAAATTTTTACCCATTATCCTTAAAGGCGTACGTCAAAATTTTACCTCCAACATTTCTGGGCAGTTTTCAATAACGGTGTTATTTTAAAAATAAAACGCAATTTACAGCTTTTCTTTTTTTGTTTTCTTTTTTGTTGTTTAACGTAATGTCATATTTTCAAATGTGAAATGTCACTATTCATTGCCTTTTTTTCGATATTTGGTTTTTTCGATTTTTCGTTTTTTGGATTTTTCTATTTTTTATTTTTCGATTTTTAGATTTTTTAGATTTTTCGATTTCTTGATTTCTCGATTTCACGATTTTTCGATTTTTCGATTTTTCGATTTTTCAACATAAAAACCAAAAAAGAGGCAGTTTTATTTATTTTTTTTTTTTTTTTTTTCGTAACTGGTGACATAATCAACTTTTCGTAATCAGTTGTATAATGTTTCTCAAACTTTTTTGGCGACGGAACCTTTATTGAAAAGCTAAATATTTAACGGAGTCCTAAACACATATAATTTAAAATATTTATTTCAAATGTTTCTTTATTTTGACTCTCATTTCGACTTTCAATAGGTAAACATGATAAAAAATCGGCTCTATATTATGCTCCGATTTCACATATTCAATTTTATAATTGTAATTTAAGAATATTACTGCCCATCTACGTAGTCTGTTGGCTGAAAATTGGGGTATACATTTAGCTGGGTTAAAAATAGTTACCACAGGTAAATGATCTGTAACTAGGATAAAGAAATGTCCATATAAATATTCAATAAATTTATTTAAGCCAAAAATTATTGCAACGACATCTCTTTCAATTTGGGAATATTTTTGTTCGGAGTTTGATAAGGTACGCGAAGCAGAAGCTATAGATTTCTCAATATGTTTTTCAAAAACATGACATATCATGGCCCTTATTCCCACATTTGATGCATCTACGAATAATTTAATCGGCAACAGGCTGAAAATGCACAAGAACATCATTTGTTGTTAATTTATTTTTGATTTATTCCAAAGATTCCTTGCAAGAATTATCCCAAATCCATTTCGCCCATAAAAAATAAAATAAAAAAAAATCCTAAAGCAAAATCATATCCTCCTTCTTCTTAGTAACTTAAAAAAATTACTTCTCAAAAAAAGGTCCTCAAGCCAGGTCCCTCCATTTTGTGGCGATAGTACTGTTTTTTTTTTTATTGTGAATATTTTCTTCGCGGAGCCCTCACAAAGTCTTTGCGGAGCCCCAGGGCTCCGCGGAGCACACTTTGAGTAACACTGTTATATAGAGAATTACTAAATAAATAGTTTTGAGAAAACTATTGAAACCAGTTGTGAAGTTTGAAACGAATAAATTGGCAATGAAATTGATATTTTTGTATTTGATTGTATGTTTCTCTTTTCACTTCCTAAAAAAAGATTCCCCATGAAACAAGAAATAGTAAATAGTTTATAATAATAACCTTTATTTGCTACTTATAACATGTACCAATGACCAAGTCCGATTCTGTTTATTTTCAAATCAACAAATATGGACGTCGACTGAATCCTAAAAAATTAAATATCTCACCGAAATAAATGTAAGTTTATTTTGTCTCAGTCACATTTCGCAGCAACATTATAAATAAAGCTTTTTACAACACATCTTGGCATTTTCAACGTTAATTTCCAAAATTTAAGTCACTAAAATACCAAATTAATCCTCGTTGACACATACAATTTGGATGGACAGCGCTCTGACATATGATGTTCTCAACTGTGATTGGTGGGTGTGAATAATTTCGAAATGGGATTATGCGCAGTATCTTATGTTCCATCTAAGGTTTGTATAATCTAAGGCCATAACTGAAAATGAGTAAGATTTCTGAACCTGACATCGCCATATAACAGGTATTCACGGCTATTCTAAAGTAATTTCCCAGAAAATTAGTTTTTCAAGTGTTTCAGTGAAAGTTTTTTTCGTCTAGGCTGGCTAATTATTCTGTAAAAATTTGGTTAAAATTACCCGTCAAGTATATTCTTTTTCTTATTTTTAATGCCGCGTTGGGATTAATTTGAATGCACTTTTTTTAGGCATATAAAATCGTTGTCACGTCTATTTTAACCGGGCCTTGTTATAAAATAACTAATAACAAAAAAATAAACTATTGGAATAGAGAGTAAAGATTTGGGTTAAAATTAAAATGGCATAATTATAAATAACCTTTAACCTGGCAGTTAAAATTAACTAAAACGTTACAGATTAGAAAACAAAACGGAACCTTTTTGGTGACGTCCTACAAGCAAACTAGTTTTCTAAAAAAAAAAGTCCTTCGAACCAGGTCCCTCCCTTTTGTGACCATAGTACTGCTTTTTTTTATTATGTATTATTTTCTACGCGGAGCCCCCGAGTATCACTGCCCTATAGCCATCGTTTACATAATATGTACCTACTATATTTGTAATTGTAATGTCGTTTATATTAATTTTTGTAATATAAAAGTTTTGATATTGAAATTTAAAAAATTATATGGCTTAGCAAATTATTAAACAAAAAATTGTGTTTTTTAGTCATTGTGGTCAAAGTATAGTGTGCTACTGTGTGGAATTATTACTTTCTACACATGTTGCACAATATACTATTGTCAAACACTTTTAGATATAAAATTGTGATTTTATAACCTTTCCCATATATTTAAAAAGAAAAAAGGTCAGTAAGAAATATAAGTGATAACCGATTATAATTATTATCTGTAATTAGAGATATCGAGTCATAATTAAGGGAAATAATCGCACGAGAATTCAATAGTGTTTTATCTGAAGTAAAATAAACAATTCGCGGACAATCTTCTACTTGAATATAATCAATTGTTAATGCAAACCGTAAAGATATTTTTTATGTAAACAAGGAAATTAGTGTGACCATTGTTGACAATTCGAATAAATGTAAAAATAACAATACAAAGAAGTCGTTTTAAAACTGCGCATTTCATTTTGAGTATTCAGTGAAGGAACATTTGAAAATTAACTATTTTTAAACATAGAGTTGGGGCGTTGTAATGCATGCTATGCATGGTTGCAGTAAAGTAGTAGTATATTATGTTACTATGCGTAGAAGGTGAATTTTACATACATCTGAGCAATATATGTACTATTTTTTCTTCAAGCATCAAAATTAAAAAACATATCGTTAGACCTAATTTATAATATCACAGTAACTTCTTTCTAATAAACAAATGTTATTTATTGTGTTACCAGTAACAAAATATGAATATTATTGTACTATGAAATGTACAATCGGGCACGGTGGTGTAGCGGTCTATCGCGTTTATATTCATTTATAGGCAAGTTTATGAGTCTGAGACTGCTGGGTTTCGAATCCCAGACCAGACCATGTGGATTTTTAATTAAATTGCATGGTTCGGTTTAGGATTTGATGTGTGGCGTATTAATAGAAATTCAATTTCTGTTGATATGACATGCAGATTAAAAAAATTCGTCATACATTACCGTCTCGATGATGGTGGGTGAGGTTTTCCGGGTTTTCCTCACCTGTAAGTCAAATGGCACCATCAATCATCTTTAAGTCGCCCCGGAGCGCCATGGCAAATAATAATAATAGCCGTCCCTTTCCCCGGACAAGCTCAGCTTTTGGGGTTAAAATTCACTCGTAAGGGGGTGAATTAGGGAGAGTATTATTATTATTATTATTATTATTATTATGATGAAGATGATATTGTTGTACACAATCAATAATACAGATCGACAGGATTAAAACATAGATAAAGCATAGATTAAACCTATCTGGACAGCAAAAATTTAACAGGTTGTGTGCTAAAATTATGTAGTAAATTTTAGGTTTCTTTTAATGTTCTGAATGAGGTATAGCTATTTTTCTTAATTCAGCTGATGCGGAATTTTTCAAGCTATCCGATAGGTTAAAAAACAAATGTCGTTTTTTTGAGATATCGCTTTTTGCCTTAGGAGAGTAGAATTTTTTTTTTTAATTATGTCATCGACATCAACTGCTATGGTTATTAGCCTTGTGTTCGGTGTAGGCTTTGTAACTGTTTTCCAGCGTTACTTTAGGCACAGCACTGTTAATGATCATTCAACAGTTGATGGTCGAGCGGGGAATCCTACCTATGCATTAGAATACATTTTTAATTCATTAAATTAAATAAAAATCACTGGCACCGACGGGATTAGAAAGTCCTGACTCTAATCACTGAGCCACCCACCCCCTAGCAGAATAATATTATTTACAATTGGAACTAGCGTCTACTATCGGGAGGAGTGTCTACAATTAGGATAATTATCTAGTGCCGGGATAAGTGTCTACAGTCGGAATAATCGTCTTGAATAGGGAATATTTATCATTAAGGAGGTCCTTTCGCCACACCTCTCGCCTCAAATGTTAAAAAAAAAGTTATTAGATTATGACTAAAATTAATTTTTTTCTAATAGTTGAAGTCCTTATTTATCTAATACTGAACTTTTAACTATACCTTACCTGGCAAATTTTTGAGAATTTTGTTTTTTTTTAATGTGAGTATTTGTACAGTGCCTCGCGAGAAAGTAAGTCCTCAACAACAATTCTCGAATTATACTATTATTTATTGATTAGATGGAGTAGAAAAAAACTAAAAATAAGGTTTTTGAAATATTTAGATTTTGTTTTATACAATAAAATATATATAGTAAACCGTGGAACTTATTGAGAAATTAATATTAAAAAATCACAAAAAATTTTCAAGTAACCTAGCTGAAATTTTTTTGTGATTTTTTAATAATAATTTCTTAATAAAGTCCACGGTAACCTATATATTTTATTGCAAAAAACAAAACCTAAATATTTCAAAAACCTTATTTTTAGTTTTTTCTACTCCATCTAATCAATAAATAATAGTAAAATTAATTATAATTCGAAAATTGTTGTTGAAGTCTTACTTTCTCATAAGACACTGTACAAACACACACATTTAAAAAAAAAAAAATTCTCTCAAAAATTTGCACGGTAAGGTATAGTTAAAAGTTCACTATTAGATAAATAAGGACATCTACTATTAGAAAAAAATTCATTTTAGTCATAATCTAATATTTTTTATTTAACATTGGTGGCGAAAGGACCTCCTTAATTAGATTTTTTTGTGTTCATTTCATCAATTTTGTTAAGAACGTTCTATCTTTAGAAAAGGTTTTTATAGTTAAACATTTTTTATTTATTTATCACTTGGAGTTCATTTGGCAAGATAGTAAATAATTTTGTCCCTAAGTACAAGGAACTACGTTGACAAATAGTGACCTTGCAGACCTGAGTACACTTGTACGTCACAGTGTAATTCACGGTCACTCTCAGTGGCGCAAGAACAGTGCGGGATTGACAGTTGACGTTGGCGCGGTCAATGACTTTACCGCCAATTCTCAGGAGCAGCTAAAACCTAAGACACAAGCCTCTCTAGATGCGCAAGCGCGAAATATTGAACAGGAATTTCCTAGCACGCATGCGCGATTTATCATATTTGAAATTCAAATGATGGATTGAACCGCCACGCTCAACATTTCATAAAATTTAAGAGTTGATTTTTTTTAATTTATCATCAGCATATGCTACAACTTTACCTTGAATATAAATTAAGCTCTTAATGTATTAATTAAATAGTATAGGTCCCAGAACAGTCCCTTGAGGCACTCCGATTTGTATATTTTCAGGGTTACTCACATTGTCTCTGACCTTCAACACGATTCCCCTCACTCCATTCTCTTTAAGAACATTTAAGAGCTTCTGATGTGGCACCGTATCAAATGTTTTTGGTAGATCTAGAAATATATCTATACACTTGTTACCAGTATTTATTTCATCAGTAACATATGAAATCAATTCATGCATAGCATCTCCTGAGTTAAGACCCTCAGTAAAGTCATATTGGTGCTTGGGAAGTAAGTTATTAGTTTTTAAAAAATCTGTCAGTCTATCTTTCACACATTTCTCAAATATTTTGGCCACATTACTAATTAAACTAATTGGCCTATAGTTAGTTATTAATTTTGGATTACCAGCTTTATAAATAGGTGTTAAATTGAAGTTTTAAATTGTTTAGGTACGATTCCTGTATTAAAAATACAATTAATTATATAAATTAAAGGTTCCAGTAAATACGGATGTAGTAGTTTCAGGTGTTTTACTGTTATACAATCAAATCCCGGGGCACTATTGTTTTTTAAACTATTTATGTGTTTTATAATATCGTTCTCGCATATCGGTTTCAGAAACATTGATTTTTCAGTGACACAGGAAAATCCAAATTACATTCAGGGATATTTGTGAACATATTAGTGGCAATAGTCGAAAAGTAGTTACTGCAGTAATTCGCCATTTCATTATCATTTTCGAATTCCTCATTATGTTGGTTAACAATCTGTAAATTGGTATTAGATCAGATCATTTTCGTTTTGGTTTATTTTATTGTTATAATAGTCATTTTTAGTTTTTGATATTAGTTTGTTTAATTTCTAAATGTTTTATAGTGAGTTTGTCTGTTAAAGTTCTATGCCCACTATACCGTACCATACTATACCGTGCCCGGACCTGATTTGTTTTTTTATATAGATTCTGCCTATGCCGGTACGGTCACGGTCATAGTATGATCCGGTGTAGTGGGCATTGGCCTTAATAGTATAGTTTTTGTAGATCTTTTTTAAGTTTATCCCTAGTTTTAATAGAATTAATTAAACCATTTGTTATCCATGGCTCTATTCTTTTATGGATTTTAATTTTAATAATTTGTGTTTGATATGTTTCAATGATATTGAGATACGTGTCATAAAAAAGTTGTGTTGCAATTTCTGGATTATTTTCATTGCAAACACTTTCCCAGTTTACAGTTTCGAATTTTTGTTTTAATTTATCAGTATCGATTTTAGTTATAGTTTTATATGTATTGTAGGAACTTGTGTAGTTTTTGGCAGATTGTGAGATATTTATCATAATAGGATCATGATCACTCATATCATAGCTGATTACATAAGAGTTCACCGATAGATTTTCAGTCTTAATATTGTTTTTTTTTAGAATATATGATCCAAGCATGTTTTACTTTGTGGCCTCGTAATAGTGTTTATGTAAGACATGAAACCATGGGAGTAAAAAGTTGCTTGGTAATCAGAAGTTACTTGATTGGTTACATTTAGGAGATCAATATTAATGTCCCCTATGAATATTTCAATATTTCTATTTAGGTGATTTGGTATGAAATTTTCTATATCCCTTATAAATGCTTGTGCAGAGGTTTGAAGAGACCTGTATACACCTGTAATGCCAATGGTCCGATGATTGACTTTTAAATTTATTTCAGTGACTCAAATATCAGAATATTCCAGTTTAACTATATTTAATTCTGCATTTAGATTTGACCTGACCAAAATTACAACACCATCATTTCTGTTAATGTTACCATTGTTATAGTGGGTGGTGAAGACATCTAGGTTAAATTGAGAAATAGATTCTAATTGGAAACATTCAGTCAAAACTATTATATCACAATAATTAATTTTATAACTTTCTAGAAATACTAACAACTCATCAAAATTCTTTTTAATACTCTTAATATTGAAATGTAAGACATTTAGGAGTTTTTCATTTAAATTAATTTTATTTGTTATATTAGCAGCATCAAGGACTTCATTAATCGAAATCGAATCAATTTGAATAGAATTTAATAGATTATTTTCTTGATTAATAATCATGAACTATTTGAATGTGTGTACAAATATTAGTTACGTTGTTATTGATGTTTTATTTTGCAATACCATTTGATGATATTTCAAAGAGGGACAAGTCAAATCCAGTGCAGAATGGTTGTAGTCGTACTCAGTTTTATATTTTTCGTTAGAAGTCTTACAGTTCTTACAGTATTACTTTTACTGCCTTGTTTCTTATAAAATAAACCGGAATTTGCATTTTTACTTTCCTATCTGTATACAGATACAAGGAAAGTATAGGAATCATGATTTTTTTCGACCTCGAGTTTTCGACGGATTTTTACGTTTTGAGGTCCCCTGAATCCGTTTTGACTATTTTCGCGATGATGTCTGTGTGTGTGTGTGTATGTGTGTGTGTGTCTGTATAACGCATAACTCATGAACCGATACACGGAAAAACACCAAATTTCAAACTTAAGCTTTGTTCCAGCGTCTAATGAGCTGATTAGATTTTGGGCAGAGTCGGAACATCTGGGGGGTACTTTATAGGTGGTAATTTTTATATTTTATGGAATATATCTGTTATTTACGTTTGGGGAAGAAAATTCTTCAAATGAAAGTTACTTCTTATTTTATTATCTATAATTTTTGTTATATACAAAATTTTCCTAAAATGGTCCGTATTCGCGAAATTTGACAAAATGTAAAAAAATATTTTTTTTTATAAAAATTGTTCAAACAAAAGTTGTTTGTAATATAATTCTCTATAATTTTTTTCCTATAGATAATTTCTCTAAAATGGACCTTATTCGAGATATTTGAGAAAATGTGTAAATTTCGAAATTTGAAGAAAACTCAAAAACGGATAAAGAAAAAAACATTAAATTTTAAACTTAAGTTTTATTTCGGCCTGACGTGAAATGATTAGATTTTGGACAAAGTCGGAACATCTGGGGGGGTACTTTATGGGAGGCCGTTTTTATATATTATGGAATATATCTGTTATTTATGTTTGGAGAAAAAAATTGTTCAAATAAAAGTTACTTCTAATATTATTATCTATAATTTTTGTATTATGTAAAAATTTCCTGAAATGGTCCGTATTCGAAAAATTTGACAAAATGTGCAAAATTCTGATTTTTATGAAAATTGTTGAAATAAAAGTTGTTTGCGATATCGATCTCTATAATATTTGTTCAAACATGATTTTTTTAAAATGGACCGTAATGGAAAAATTGTAGGAAAAGTGCTAAATTTAAATTTTTCAGTATTTTCATTTTTAATGAATATCTATAGAAAAATGTTTCGCGGTAGATGTGGACAATGTATATATTTAGTTTATCCTCTAAACATTTATAGAGATGCTGCAATAGGTTGTACAAAATAACCGGAAAAAGCCTGTAATAACTAGATAGGAAAGTCATGTGTTGGACACATCAGATTTTTATAATTATTTTTCAGATATATGTAAATAAATCCTGCTTCAAGTTGCAAACAACAAGTGTTGTATAAAACTGTAAATGTATATGAAATTCGCGTCATTTGACATGTCAAATGTCTAAAATGCTTTCGTTTCAGATTTTAGCTGCTTCTCAATTCTCGATGTGCACGATCTACTCTAGGTTAGGAATTTTATTTTAAAATTAATGCTTTTTTAAGTTACAAAAAAGTACCTATTTAGTTTATTTATACAGTGTCATTGACTACCGAAACCAACAGTTTTATTGGGTTTTATTTTTCTGAATGTTTTAATTTCTAACATTATGAACTTGTACTTTTTTCATTAGTTTTCATAATTTTTGAAGATATGTAGCAATATTTTTTGGCCGTATTACAATCTAATGTCCAGAAAATTGATTTCTGTGGAATGTCTTCTTTCAGCCAATTTTTTAGTGATGCCGCGAGACAAGATAGGCTCGTCTCGACGACGCATTTCCTATCGCAAAAAAAAAAAAAAATTTGTCAGCTCTCGACGAGAATTTCTCGTTTCTCTCGAGCAATTTGCTTCTTTAAAATTTTTAATTGCTTATCGCTACTTAAAATTTAAACATCAGATTTCTAGATAGTCAAAAAATTCTATAACCCACGTATTTAATGCATATTAAATGGTAACAAATAATACGTGTGTAATTGGTATTTTATCAATAGTGAATTTATAAGTAAAATTATATTTCATGTCATTTATTTAAAATTAATTTTGAGTTATGTAAATTCTTAATTTCTATTTTACCTTTTTTTATATATTAAGACATTTTCTTATTTTCTTTCCCTTTGTATAACTGGTTATTTGTATTTTTTTACTTCTCTTACAGTTCAGTTTAAAAAAATTTGGAATATTTTCGAATTGAACCCTAAATTAAGTTAAATATCTAAAAAATGTAATTGTTTTAAAGGGATTTCATTTTACAGACTTCTAAAACCTCCTGGTTGCGGTACTGGAAACTATAGGCGTTAGAATTAAAATTATGCACCCTCTAATAAGTATTCAAACATTTTTTCAAAAGGTATGGTTGTGAAATATATTCCAAGTAGGTTCTTAACGCAAACCTTTCAGACTAAACGTAGCAAAGCGAAGTTGTGAAATTCAGGAAGACTTCACTTTGCCAAATTGAACCCCGAAGCCAAATGTGTCACTGATTCAAGAACAGCAGCAGGGGAGTAAAAATAGCTCTTTCGGGAAGTTCAACTATATTATTTTATCTTCTGTTGAGATTAGAATAATATTAGTATCTATGATTTACTTATGTTCGCCACATTTCAAGGGGTTAAATTTATTAACCCAGCAAAGAAGTACAAAATGATATTTACTGAAATAAATTATAGAAAATGGTCTAAAAATGTTTTAAACGACATAACAACTAATATCAGACAAATATAGACATGAGATGATAAGAAAATATACCATCCAATTAAATAGTTTACAGAAGTACGTTTATTACGCAGTAAAAACATTAAGACATCAACGGAAAAATAGGGCAATTTAAAGGCTAATATTATAGTCCAGTCATTTAAGCTTAAATTAGGCAAGAATCTCGGAATTCGAGATACCCAGCTGTAAGTCTGTAAATACTTGTATATTGACACCCTAAAAGTTGTCTCAAAACCTACATATGGTAGGGTGTACGCAACTATTAAATTTCAAGGTCAAAGGCGATTTTTTTGTAAACATCTAATTTCCTATGGGATTTTTGCTATTTGTATTTATTATCAATATTGTAGAATACAAAATTCTCTACAAATTTTGTTTAAAAAAATTCAGACTACAGTAAGAACGTAAAAGCTATGGAGCAGCAGAGAAGAACTGCTGCACTTTCAAAAACGTATGAAGTCTGTTTCGATGAAACAATGGTTGTACCAGTTACTCAAGAAAAATTCTTATCAAATCGAAATAACAAAGATATGCTCCTTAATAATAAAATAACAAGCTGCAAATATTACTACTAAATAAGCCAGAGATGATGCGGATGTTCTTATTGTTGAAACTGCAATTGAAGAATCAAAGTCTGCAAAAACTGCAGTTATAATAGGACAAGATATTGATTTACTTGTCATTTTAATTGGGCGTACACTGTCTTACGAACAAGAAATTTTCTTTAAAAAAGTTGGGAAAGGAAATGTAAAAACGGAGATATACTCGACTAAAAGTTTTGATAGTTATCCTCATTCCAAAACACATATTTTATTTTTGTACGCATTAAGTGGCTGTGACACAACTTCTTCGCTTTTTAAAAAGGGAAAAAATCATTTTTAAAAGTTTTTGAGAAACGGACAAATTTGGATGAACTAGCTGCAGCATTTGAGGAAGAAAATTGTTCGGCCCAGAGATTATTAGAGAGTGGAACTCAAACCTTATTGGCATAATAAGGCTCCGAAATCTGTGAAAAGTCTTGATCATCTTCGTTATATGCATTACGTCAATTTTACAAAATTTAATAAACCTGTGCAGCTTTCAAATATTCCACCAACAAGTGCAGCTGCTCATCAACATTTTCTGGAGCCTATCATGACAATTTTACCACCTGCTCCAGAAGATTTGCTAAATACAATTTTCTGCAACTTCAAGAGTGGTTGTGGTTCGCGATGCGGATGCAGAAAAGCGGGCTTGCTCTTTAGCTTGTGGCCAATGTAATGAGCAAGCTTGTCTCAATGCTCTACCATATCAGAGTGACATTAACGAAGATGGAACCTTTGACCCCGAAATCATGGAAGAAATTGAGACAAATGTCGTTCAAGACGATAATGAAGACCAGTTTGAAATTTACCAGCAGCCGGAAGACGACGATGAAGAGGAAGAAGATGATTAAAATTATAAATTGTAGTTTTTGTACCCTTTATTCCATTTTTTTACTTTTAATAAAAATAAATGTATTGAATGATATTTTTTAATAAAAAGATTAATTCATAATTTATTTGTTTTTTTTTTTTCATCATGTAAGAAGTTATTAATATTAATTAGGTTAAAATTCAAATATAATTCCTATATTTTCATTAATAATTCTGCAATTACATGGGCAGGTAAGTGTTGTTAAATAAATTAATACTGAATAAAAAGTGGAGAGGTTAGGAAAAAAATGATAAAATATAATATAATAGTTAATAAAAATTGACAAATATTTATAATCATTGATTTATCGATAGTTCACCAACTATATATGGCGCGTTTTCGACCGGAGGCACCGGTTGACCTGCAGTGATGCTGTGACCGCGCGCTCTCCGCCCTCTATCTCGAAAACGGTTCACCGTATAAAACATTTTTTTAAACAAAATTTGTAGAGAATTTTGTATTCTACAATATTGAAAATACAAATAGCAAAAACCCATAGGAAATGAGATATTTACAAAAAAAAAAACGATTTTTGTGACCGTTGACCTTGAAATTTAATAGTTGCGTACACCCTACCATATTTAGGTTTTGAGACGACTTTTAGGGTGTCAATATACAAGTATTTACAGACTTACAGCTGGGTATCTCGAATTCCGAGGTTAACTTACTATAATGACTGGACTATTAAGCGCAACAACAGCAAAGCGGATATATATTTTTAAATCAAATAACACAAATATTATGTACCTACCCTTATTATTAAAATAATTATTAAAGGAATCTGTAATGTATCAGATATATAAAGTGCTGCCTTGATGGAGGTAGAACTTACTTTTTACTTTCCTATCTGTATACAGATATAAGGAAAGTATAGGAATCATGATTTTTTTCGACCTCGAGTTTTCGACGGATTTTTACGTTTTGAGGTCCCCTGAATCCGTTTTGACTATTTTCGCGATGATGTCTGTGTGTGTGTGTCTGTGTGTGTGTCTGTATAACGCATAACTCATGAACCGATACACAGAAAAACACCAAATTTTAAACTTAAGCTTTGTTTCAGCGTCCAATGAGCTGATTAGATTTTGGGCAGTGTCGGAACATCTGGGGGGGTACTTTATAGGTGGTCATTTTTATATTTTATAGAATATATCTGTTATTTACGTTTGGAGAAGAAAATTCTTCAAATAAAAGTTACTTCTAATATAATTATCTATAATTTTTGTTTTATGCAAAATTTTCCTAAAATGGTCCGTATTCGAGAAATTTGACAAAATGTAAAAAACATAATTTTTTATAAAAATTGTTCAAATAAAAGTTGTTTATAATATAATTCTCTATAATTTTTGTCCTATACATAATTTCTCTAAAATGGACCGTATTCGAGATATTTGAGAAAATGTGTAAATTTCGAAATTTGAAGAAAACTCAAAAACGGATAAAGGAAAAAACATTAAATTTTAAACTTAAGGTTTATTTCGGCCTGACGTGAAATGATTAGATTTTGGACAAAGTTGGAACATCTGGGGGGTACTTTATGGGAGGCCGTTTTTATATTTTATGGAATATATCTGTTATTTATGTTTGGAGAAGAAAATTGTTCAAATAAAAGTTACTTCTAATATTATTATCTATAATTTTTGTTTTATGTCAAAATTTCCTGAAATGGTCCGTATTCGAGAAATTTGACAAAATGTGCAAAATTCTGATTTTTATGAAAATTGTTGAACTAAAAGTTGTTTGCGATATCGATTTCTATAATTTTTGTTTATACATGATTTTTCTAAAATGGTCCGTAATGGAAAAGTGCTAAATTTAAATTTTTCTGTATTTTCGTTTTCAATGAATATCTATAGAAAAATGTTTCGAGGTAGATGTATGTGTAAAATGTATATATTTAGTTTATCCTCTAAACATTTATAGAGATGCTGCAATAGGTTGTACAAAATAACCGGAAAATGCCTATAATAACTAGATAGGAAAGTCATGTGTTGGACACATCAGATTTTTACCAAACAGACTTGTGACGAGTCTATCTATAATTGATGTTCCTAACATTTTGCATGTATTAGAGAAGGTTTTATGATAAATAAAAGAATATGGGCAACCTATTAGAAATTATTTTCGTTTGAATATTGACAATTTTGTAAAACATTTTGTTAATGTATAAAAAACATATTAGGTACCCTATTTTGTGACAATTTTGTAATTTTACTGAAAACAAAAACAAAACAAAAGTAACTTGTTAACTATTTATATCTAAAATTTAATTTGTATTACTGGATATTTCATAATACTACTAATAAACCATTTTATAATTGTATTTCATAGAAAGACCTTACCTAACATACCATAGGGGGACTCAAGGCGGAGCAGGAACTGTTACCACCCCCCAAACCAAAACAATATTTTTTTTAATATTAAAATAATTACTACATATTGGACAGTACTTACTGATATTTTAAATAATATCGCTGAGTATGGAAGTGAACGTATGTAAGTTACAAAATTATAACATTAGTTTAGTCGCAAAATATTAAAAAAATAATAAATTGATTGGTTACATTTCTGTGAATAAATAGCTTTATTATTAACAACCACTGAATCATGTAACGGTTGGAACCGTTATTCGTTATTTCAACACAATCACCTCTACTCAAATATCATTTGTCGTTTATGCCTTGTGTCAAAAGTTCGTATTTCATTTGATTTGAATATATCAAATAGATCACATTCATTTTAATATCTTGGTCATCCGATGTACTAAATGATTTTAATCTATCGTAAAATCCGTCTGATGATTTTTCCTTTTCATATTAATTTTAGTCTCTATGAAATTATTGATTTAATAGTTTTAAATTGTTCATTTAATAGTTAAAGCATTTTATCTAAATCCTGTTCCAATTTCCTATTTCTTGTCTTAACATTTTAAACCTTTTTACTTTCCTATCTGTATACAGTTATAAGGAAAGTATGTATAGGAATCATGATTTTTTTCGACCTCGAGTTTTCGACGGATTTTTACGTTTTGAGGTCCCCTGAATCCGTTTTGACTATTTTCGCGATGATGTCTGTGTGTGTGTGTCTGTATGTCGCATAACTCATGAACCGATACACAGAAAAATACCAAATTTTAAACTTAAGCTTTATTCCAGCGCCTAATGAACTGATTAGATTTTGGGCAGAGTCGGAACATCTGGGGGGGGGGGGGGTACTTTATAGGTGGTCATTTTTATATTTTATGAAATATATCTGTTATTTACGTTTGGAGAAGAAAATTTTTCAAATAAAAGTTACTTCTAATATAATTATCTATAATTTTTGTTTTATGCAAAATTTTCCTAAAATGGTCCGTATTCGAGAAATTTGACAAAATGTAAAAAAAATATTTTTTTATAAAAATTGTTCAAATAAAAGTTGTTTGCAATATAATTCTCTATAATTTTTATTCTATACATAATTTCTCTAAAATGGACCGTATTCGAGATATTTGAGAAAATGTGTAAATTTCGAATTTTGAAGAAAACTCAAAAACGGATAAAGAAAAAAACATTAAATTTTAAACGTAAGGTTTATTTCGGCCTGACGTGAAATGATTAGATTTTGGAAAAAGTCGGAACATCTGGGTAGGTACTTTATGGGGGGCCGTTTTTATATTTAATTTATCCTCTAAACATTTATAGAGATGCTGCAATAGGTTGTACAAAATAACCGGAAAAAGCCTATAATAACTAGATAGGAAAGTTATGTGTTGGACACATCAGATTTTTTAGCATGGCTATATCTAGACGGTTTTGAATTCCTCTAAAGACGTCTTTGAATTCCTATCAAGAAGATTTATGGTTTTTATACCTAAAAGTTTGTTTTGGTATTGGTACAATCTGAAGACCGTGGTTTGATTCATCTCTAGAAGATCTAGACAGTTTTGAGTTTTAGTTAGAATACCAAATATCACGAGATCATTCACGTTGCAGAATTACGAATAAGGATCCCGAATCCCTTTGAAGAAGTTTCCTTAGGATATACCATGCGTTAAAACATTCCTTATATTACCTCCTATTAACAAAAGATAAGTGCTATTGAATAAATCATCTTAAATTTGAATTTAGTAAAACTATGTGAATTAGAATTTGCTACTACCTTATCTAAAGCATGGTTTAAATATAATTTGTTAGTGGTTAGTGATTTTCTATATTTTTATCACTAATCTAAAGTCAAGTATAGTAAGCTTTAAATATAGTGGTGCCCAACTTCTTTTTCAAAGTTATTCGAGTTATTTAATAATCTAACCCACGCCCAATCACATTATACAAGTAGATAGAATAATTAGAGAGCCCGTTACAATCATTATAGTATGAGAGCCCACTGCAAATTTCGACCGTCATCTGATAACAAAATGAAATATGCTCCAAAGGCATGTAACAACATTGTACTTTACCAAATTGCACCTGTGCCAATCCCTATCCTGAGCAAAGTGGTTAAAAAAAATTATTTTATATTCAAAATATTACATAAAACATGACAACGACAATTATGTTTTCCCTGAAAATTACAATCCTAATTCATTTTGAACCTAGCTTTTAAACCTGAATTATTAATAATTTTACCTACCTTTTAAACCATGTTTATGTATGAAAGGGAGAAGGGTGGCATTGTATAAACCATTTGCAGAGATAGTCAATAATACTTATAAACTCTTGTTAGACAATTATTTTAAACCATAATCATAGTAGTTTTTTTTGTCGTTTCTATGGCAACCTGTAAAAATGAATCACAACAATAGGCATACAAATAAATTTTTAAATCAGCAAACATTGATTCATATTTTTAATGATATTTACCTACTAATCGTGGATAGATGTTTTTGTGCGATGTAAAGAGGAAGAAAATATTTCCCTTTAACGATATATAATATATCAAGATGTTATTTTCTGGAAAACTTTAAGGGCAAACAAAATTAGCGCTGTCATGCCTTATGTGATTTTTTTAATATAAAATAATTTTTTTAAGCCACTTTGCTCAGGATTGGGATTGGCACAGGTGCCATTTGGTAAAGTACAATGTTTTTCCATGCTTTTGGGGTATATTTCATTTCGTTATCAGATGACGGTAAACATTTGCAGTGGGCTCTTGGGCTATTAAGAAGGATTGTAGATTTATTCAAAAGTACTGAGTTTTTTTATTTGTTTGTAGATTCTGATATTATCCTCATTGGAAGCGAGGTTTGCTCTAACATTGCTATACCCCGCTTAGATACCAAAAGTTGCAGATTTTAAAATTCGTACGGAAGAAGTCTTCAAATATTATGAATTAGAGGGGATTGCGTCAGAATTTTTTGAACAAACAAGGAGAATAATCTTGAAACTTTGGAGATAACTGACGTGATTCAACACACAGAAACTTTCTATACAATGCTTCATTCCGTTGAAAGGTCATTTAATTCTTTCAGAAACGTAAAAATGTTGAATAAGATCAACAATAATTGAAGACTAAACGAACTTTGCATGCACAGTATACATAAAAAGTTGTTTAATAGTTTGAGTGATTAGTCCACAGAAGTTGTTTTAAGTCGCCATGCAAAAAATCCACGAAGATTGATTTTCAAATAAATATTTAATTAATTTCTTAAGTACCTAAATAACTGTACATTTCTATTTATATTTATGTTGAATTATTTACCTACAGGAAATTCCTGATTTGCCCCCTTAGGCTCAGGTACGCTTGTGTACCATACGAACACTTTGTCTAGAGCAATAAATATGTAGCCTGTAATATCAATTTCTAAACTACCTACGGAAGTCGTCAAATCAAAATTCAAGAATAATAATTACAAATTATTATAATTACGATCACAACTTCATTAAGTACGTTTAGTAATGACTGAAAGACTTGAGGTATGTGAAAAATGCAAGGACGACAGTTTAGCTTGTGCATTCCATACTTGGGATGTTACCCGTATTTCTTCCGTAGCTGGATGCCTATTACACATATGGTCGGCACCTGATTCTTATTTTAAGTTTATTTTATGGAGAACGGTTGCTTTTTTTAACTAACAGTGTCATGTTAAAATTTGATTGATAGGTTTGTGTAAGCTGATAGTTGTTAAAAATGTTCTATGTTATTAATTATTATTTAAATTTATATAATTATAATAAGGAAGGAGTGCAGTAATTTAATTTGCAGAATGTAGTTCAGGTTCAAGAGGCAGACATTTTATTTATACCTCATCTTTCAATGCTTAGTTTCAGTTTTCGTTTAGATTTTATCGTGTTTCATGGTATTTACTGTAATAAAACTTTTCTTTTGACAGCTAAGTCCGACTTTATTTATTCATACCCGTATCGTATATGTTTTAATTGATTCGGAATTTTGTATAACTTATGATTTTATAATTATATAAGAATAGCGAGTGTACTAGACAATATTGCAAGTAGAAGTACGCATAAACGACCTAGTGAACATGAAGCATTATCTTTAGACGAAAAAAATACCGTACTTATTGTATTTAATAATCTTCGAGGAAACTTTGTTTCACTTTCTGTGGATGAAATAGCCACTAAATGTAAGACCTATAGCAGACAATGTATAACATTATTAAAGAAAATACAGTTATTGGAGAAGTCTCACACCCGAAAAAGCCTCCGGGAAGAAACAAGACCTTTATTGAAAGTTGGATAAAGAATGTAATGAGGCAAATGGTACTTTCTTTTGAAAATGAAATTCCTACACTCAAAAAAAGAAAATAGCCCCACTCTAGCAAGCAAAAAACATGACATGCCACTTCTTACAGTCAGATGAGGGACTATAAGAACAGCATGAAGATGAACCAACAGGCGCACTCCGCGTAAAAATATAAGTGTGCGAACCATAGTTCGCGCGTATACGTCCGAATTTGGGCGAATAAGAAGTGATTTCTGGTTCAGATTCGTTAAACGAAATTCATGGCGATTTTATATACAATAACGGACGCAAGTGCGGTGTGTGTTCTATTATGGATGTGGAAGAATAATTTTATTTAGCAGAAAATGTGATACCAAACTGCTTTCATTTAGAAAAAGAAAGAAACAGTTCTGGTTTAACGGTATTATGGTACCCTTTAAATTTTTGATCCCACAGTGCCTTTCCGTCAAACACAAGTAGGATTCATTTCTCATTATCCATATTATTAAGGAGTTCGTATAAAAATTTGGATTGTAAATTACCGCAAATACAAATCACGCTATTCTATGCAGTTCACGCAAAAACACAAACCCGTTTGAACTTTTAGCTACTAATAGCGATTCAAGCGACTAATTTGCTGGCACTGTACACATTTCATTACATCGGTTTGTTTATTCGCCCGAATTCGGACGCATATGCGCCACCGATCTGTGTAAAATAATACCGATCTGTGTAAAATAATACAGATCAGTGATATGCGCCAACTACGGTTCGCGCGAATTCGCTTGCACTGTAACCGTAGCCTAAGAAAGCGATTCGCCATATTCTCCGAATGCTCAACGTCAGTCGTATAGCATCTTTTATACAGAGCAAAGTCTGCACCAGAATTATGATTGAAGCGGACAAAACCTCACTTACTAAGATCAAAGAATTTCGTATCGAGAGCGCCTGCTGGTTTATCTTCATACTGTGCTATTAGCATTAGTGCGAGCAGGAAACGATTAATATCAGCGTTGTCAGTTTATACGGCCCGGCCAACGTTACAATACAACGCGGTGACATAAAATATGTTTAGCTTTATTGGGTGAGATAAAGAAAGATTATTACTTGAGATTGCGATATATACTGGAATGTTTCCAGGTTCATATCGTTTACAGAAAATATGTTTTAATTTTATTGTGTTGAAGCGAGAGAACAGTTATTAGTCAAGAAATGGAAGTGATTTTTGAATGTGTGGACTTTGAATGCAAGTGTTCTCTTAAGACAGGCCCGGCCTGGGAATTCTATGTTTAAATTGAAGAATATATATTATGCATTTTATATAATTCTTATAAACGTTCGTATAATTTTCGTTTTTCTTAATTTAAAATCTATTTTTAGTTGTGTAAAAAATATAGCATAGACCGCAGCGATTTGGTTCAGCCTAAAGGCGGTACATTCGTAAATCCGCCCCTGTTTACTGCAATATGAAATATAAAAAATCAACCTATTTTAAATACTATATCCAATCTGTCATATAGTGGAACATAAAGGTGACAAGGATACAAATAATCGAGTATAGTATAAAACAAACACATTTTTCATTAGAGAAATGTGACTGTTTTAAGTTTTAACCGCAGTTAAGCGTTTTTACTAGATCCAACCATTGATAGGAATTTTGATAAATCAACTGAATCATTTTAGGGTATTATTATTTTAGTTTTAGAGTATTTTAAGGATTTATCTGTTTTGCAAGGAATTATTATAATTTAAAACCTTCAAATGTTCATTTGTTACCAATTTTTAATAAAAGTAGTTGCTAAATAATAAATTAGTGGATATTTATGATATTAGTGGACTGGGAATATCGTACATATGCGTTGCCTAATCTAGGAGCAGGTACGTACTTCAAATTTTCTAGAAGACAAAAAAAGGAAATAGGTAAGAAGGTATGGTGGGTCCTTATATTAAACACACAGTAAATATCCTTTATAGTTAATTTATTAAAAGAGCCGTAATTATAATGTTGCTTAGTCGAGTGCTATTATATAACTAATATCTACTGGATGTTATTGGTTTCAATCGATCTTAAAAATATACAGAGCGAATATTATTTTTGTATAAGAACCAACATTTTTTCTCTCATTTTAGATCGTCAAACCTGGTTTATCTCTATCTAAATAAAGACATATGAAAATAATATTGCATAGTGTCTAGGTCTAGAACCTTAAAACGATAGAAAAATCATCAATTTATATTATGCGATGAGCGTAAAAAGGAATTTCTTTGTAGCCCACCCGAGCAAAGCAGCTAATTATAAATAAATCGTTATTTAGCATATTAAATGATCTACAAGCTGTTAGTTTTTCCGCTTTTTAACTATGCACAAATATGTATTGTCTCGGAATGTTTATATCAGTTTGTTAAGTCGAAGTATTGGACAAAATAAAGAGGCATGAATCAAATCAAACATCGCATTGACCTTTCGATACGCGTACACAATGCAAGTTTATCATCCTGCCATAATTATTATCATTTTGAACTTTTCTTAATCTCTGTCGAGCAAGAAAATGCATCTTTTGATGAATCGAGTCGTTGATGGCAAGTAACGCAGCTACCCAGTTTTGTTGTCACAAAATGCATACGCAAAAGATATTTTTTATGGTTAGGTCAGCATTATATCTTTGCGTACTTAATTTTTGCATCTGGATGGTATTGTCGAGAAAATAATCAGAGGTTTTGCAAAATCAACACTAATCAATAAATATCGAGTAAAAATGTTTACTTGTACTATGCAATGCAGATTCCGAATACTTACTGTATGTATACCATAGTATGGATCAAATAAGTCCATGTTGTAGATATTTTAATAACGAAACAAATATTACAATAATAATCACACATACATTGATACAACTAACAAATAAGTTAAAAAATTTCTCGTACACTGGATGTGAAGGTAGCACATTCAGTTTATGTTTTAAGCCATCATGCTATGTTTTATCAACATCGAGGAAGGTGGCTCAAAAGACTTCGTTGTTTTCTAATGCCTTTTCAATCGCATTTGAGATTATATGAACCTGATCTATAATAGTCGAGTGGTTTTCTCTAAAGCCAAACTGATAATCTGTTTCCTTTCTTCAATGATCGGTTTTAGTCGTTTCATTAGTATTTTTTCAAATAGTTTCGATAATATAAGCAATAGAGAAATTTGCCTATGTAACGAAACTTAGTTTGGAGGTTTTCCTGGTTTGGGGATCATAATAACTATTTTCCACAACCTAGAGACATACCTTAGTTTGAATGAGGCACTAAACAGGTGTGTAAGTTTAATTATGGTTTTCTTCGGAAGTTGTTTAAAAACTTCTCTTGTAATTAAATCAAAGCCAGTTGCTTTCTTAGGATCAATATTTGTTTTAACATCTTTTTCAATTCCCTTTGGAGATGTTGGTCTGATGATTGAGTCATCTCTCTCTGGAAGATCCCAGTTCGGTCATTCTTCTCATTCATCTGGTTGGAACGTATTTTGTAAGTGGTCTGCGAATCTATTAAGCTTTTGTATGTTATTTCTAGCCCATCTGCCATCTGTATTCCTGTTTAGAGCATTCTGCACCGTGAGCCTCTTTAATTGCTTTGGGGCTTTCCATAGAGAATAATCAGTGGCTCTATAGCTTGTCAACTCACTAAGGTACTTACTAATATATTCATTGTATCTCTTTTTAACTGTTGGGTGGCGTTATTAAGGTTGATTTTATCTGATGGAGCTTTGATCTGATGCAATGTTCTCCTTAGTTTTCTTTTTGCGGATATTAGATAAAATAAATAATAATTTACTTGCAGTATCACAAAAAGGAATAGCAGACAGCAGAGCTGATATTAATTGCTATCCCTGATAGTGCAGACAAATTATTAAAAAAAAAACAAAGATTAAATAAATTGTGGCACAATCGAACCAAAAGTATAAATATAAATTTTTATGCACGTAAATTTACATTTTATTATTACATAGAAAGATTATCTGACTAGATATTTTCTGACATCAAGAGATATTTGTACTTTTTCTTAAATATAATTGTCGAGAGATGTTTTAGTTTAGGAGGAACCAGGTTATATAGTTTAAATATCATATAAGAGAATGAACCTTGAAATTTGGAGGTACAATGGTGAGGTGGAGATATATGCCCTCTAAACCTTGTATGCACATTATGACCATCACTTCGAAATGTAATTTTGTTATAGTGACTTTAATAAAATGATCTTGTGATACAACGTTACCATGTGTAGTTTCCTTCTAGATTCCATATTTAACCAGTTAGTTTCAATTAGTTTGTAACTAATTCTTTCGTATTTTTTTATACCATATATGTAGCGAAAACAAGAATTTTTGACTCTTTAAATACGATTAATATCCACACAATACAAGGCTCGTAGATAACATCGCAGTAATTGAAATGACCATTGTATCACAAAGTAGTATTTTTGTACTTTGATCTAAAACATGGCGATGCGGGTAAAGCATTTTCAAATTTGCGTAAGCTCTTTTTATGCAATTATTTACATGGCTTCTAAATTTTAAGTCAGTGTCAAGTTGAAGTCCCAGATTTTTGGCAACATCTACAAAAGCCACCAAAACACCATCAATACTCACAGATAATTGCTCTGTTAGTTTTTTTTTTGTTTTTACCAAATGCCAGTATTTGTGTTTTTGTAGGATTAATGGTTAGCTGATGTCTGTTAGAAAAATTTACGATTTTTATTAATTCTGTGTTAATCATTTCATTAGTGACAGTAACATTCAAATCAGACAAAGAAAACCTTATTTGCGTATCATCTGCATATATATATATATATAAACTCTGCCATTGGTAAGAGCCGAACTAATATTATTTGAGTAAATGCAAAACAAAATTGGTCCCAAAATAGAGCCCTGTGGCACGCCGCAAGCAATATTTTTAATATCAGATCTACCGGCACTTGTTCCCTTATTTCTTTGGGATATATATATTTCCTGTTGTTAGCTAAGCAATAGGTGGGGTATTATCCCATGCTACATACTGTATGTTGGTCATAAGTAGTTTTACTTCTTCATCTAGCTGTGCTGTTGTTCTTAACGGAACTGAAAGATTCAATTCCTTTTCAAGGTCGTCTGAAGTTTTGCCAGCCTGTTCTTCTGTTTATTAGTCTAAGAGCGCTTTCCTTTTGGATAATGGTGTCACTAAGAGTAAGAAGAGTAGGTGAATGATTTGAGTTCATGTCCCATGCCTCATCAACTTGGATGTAATGCGCTAAAATATTTCGTACAACAAAAAAGTCTATTATGACTTTATTTCTACATGTGGGCCAGCACAGCTGTGTGTCTTGCATCTTTTAGGTTTTTACCCTTAGTTGTTGTTAGTCTGGAGCTCTAATGGGTGTTTTTGCATTGAAAAATCTGGGTCCTTGATTATTGAGGAAATATAATTATTGTTCTTTGTTAACGGTATGTTTGGAGAACAATATGCAGAAGTGACCATAACATCATACGTTTAGATCTTATCATTACTGAAGTAGCCTGAAATTCTTCAGTCCTGTATCCCGCTTCTTGATGATGCTTAATTGCTTCTCTAATTATTACTTTGCTACTCCCTCTTGCTGCATTTTGGGGATGAATGGTATGATAAACCTTATATCCCTTAAATTTAACAAAGGACTCATTGGTGAAATGAGTCTCTGAAATTAAGCATATATCTATGTTTTCTATGTCTAGGATTGCTTGCAATTCTTGTTGGTGCTGCAGCAGTCCATTGGCATTCCATTCCATTATTATTAGGCTATTACTCATTATATTGTCTCTATTTTATCTTCCTTTTTAACAAATATCGTCTGGCTGAATGATCTAAATTGTTTCTATTAACAGGCTTATGTTAGATTACTCACTGTGGCTGTTTAGCTAAGTTTTGTTTTTTGCCGGGCTATATTTTTAATTTTTTGCATTTCTATGACTACTTCACATCTCCTGTAGCTAGCAGATGTCCTTTGCCGCAGTGAACACATTTAGGTGCGGCATCTTTTGGTTTTGCACAATTTACAGTTAAATGTTTCCCTGTGCATCTTACACATCGAGGCTCTTTAGCGCAGTGCCTTTGAGTGTGTCCGACCGTTTGCATTGAGGTACTAGCTTGGATTTTCTGAGAGGTACTATTTTTCCAATTCCATATTATTTTCTCGGCACTTTCATCGTGTTGAAATGTAAGCACGAACATATTAAATGGTTGTTTAGTTCTATATTTTACTTTGGAGTCGCTGCTACAATGTTAAAGCCACGACTTTTCAAATCACTAAGTATATTTTCTGGTTCTCAAGAGTTTATAGGCCATTACTTTAATTGGTGTATTTTGTTTGTCGTCATATGAATACCGAGTGTACTCTTATATGTTAATGCTCCAGAAAGCATTCTATATTCTGGTCTTTCCGGAACGTTAATTTTAACATTATTGTCGTTGATGACTTTAATTTTGTTAGTTTGGGATTTGTCTCACCATACTATGACGTTTATTAAATTTTTGGACGTTATCCAATATGATAGGTGGTGGTGCCTTAATTTTTAAAGCTTCTTCTATTGAAGTGTTGTTATTTTATTGTTGATGTGGCTTTGGTAGTGGAGGTGTTAATGAAGTATCCAGTTTTCTGTTTTCCTGTTTTTCAAGTGAATCCACTCAGTTTCTTTTGCCAGATCTTTTTCATCAGTAAAGTATTCAGTGGGCTTAGTTGCAATGTTTTATTAAATCAGTACTGAATAATATAGTCGTTGCTGGAGTACCTACAATTATCTAAAAAAAAAAAGAAATATTTTGTTTCACTGTTGGGTAGAAAACTTTTAAAATTTGCCCGGATATTATACTCATGCACATTAACGTACAACATTTCTTCTATAAATAAATACTCCCTCTAATTTAGCACTTAGCTTTTCGAGAAACTGTCACGTGATAAGCAATCAGACGTTTTTAGAAAGGAAGCATTTTTAAGATTCCGTTTGTCATCGCCTCCTTTAGCCACTCCGCTATTTTGAATTCTGAACGCATATCACATGTGTGGCAATAAATCACACTTTTTTTCAATTCGCTAGAGTGGGTAATGTCTAAGCTCCCTTGAAATTCTTTCATGATGATAGAGGAATTTCCGATGAAAGTGCGATTTATTCAGGGCTGTATTGGAAGACGGGGTTTTACCATTTACTAAAGTCGAATCGATGGCACGAACAGATGTTTTTTCATGGGGAGAGAAGTTGAATGGCTTAGTTTAGGATGTATTTTTGAAAAGAGTGATAATAAAACAATATTTGGGTAAATATACGAGGTTAGACAGAGTTTGAATCTAAAATATAAGAATAAATAAACGTTACAACACCAATATAATAACTAGGTTGTTTGTTTTCAATTTTCGTGGCTATGAATGGGGGTTTTTAAGGGAGGTCTATATTCAGGTATAGACAAGGCAGACATTTTGATCCAAGACCAAAAATTGTCATTTACACCAAAACAATAAATTCCCAAAATGATCATGGAATACACAAATAAAGAAAAAAAAAAAGGAAGAATCAAAACTAAAATTCTATGACAATTTCAATACTACTTTATGGTAGCGAAACGTGGACCCTTACAAAAAGAAAAAAATCCAAGAATCTAAAATGGATTTTCTTAAAACAACAGTAATAAGGGGAGAGCATGAAAAGATCTCGTCAAGCAAAAAATATAGACCAAAAGTTAGAAAAAATTTAAGAAAATACAATACTAAATCAGGCAATTAGCAAACGCCTCGGAAGTGAAGAAGTGATAGACGGTCAGTTCAATGGATAAAGTTTCTCAGTTGAATAAACAATTTGATGATGAAAAAAGTCGATATCAGGGACGGTTCTTAAGATATTTGGAATACATGAATTGAGAGTCGATTCTCATTTTTGTTAGTTTACTTGTGCAAACAGAAATAACATTAAATGGATTTCTTCGTTGTTTCTTCAAGTCTACTTAAATTTTTCAAATCAAAAACACAATAAGACATTTAGTTTCTAAAAGACCTTCATTGTCCCTGTGAAATAATATCATTGTTTTCATTACTTTTTTTTAAATTTAATGTTTACACATTATAAAATTCTAGAGGGTTATTCAACCCGCTTCATAAGCGAAAATGAATACTCAAAAGCCTATCTAATATAGGGTAAAATATTAAAACTGAAAAATTATTAGCTATTGGATTGAGGAAAAGATAATAACTTTTATATTTAATGAGAATATGTCTCACAATGTCGGGAATATCCTAAAATAAAAAAAAACGGGTAAGAAGGGACTTTTAAAGTGAAAAATCATAAACCTGTAAATACATTTAAAATAAAACCAAGCCGACTTTGGGTTATAGAAATAGTACTTTGGGTACTGCGTTTGTGTAACGTCGATTCTCGAAAAGGACCCAATACAATGGCAGAAGGTCAATAAAACTTAATGTAATTTTGCGAGAGTTACTCTTCAGTTTAGATTTGAAATTAGCTATTATTCTTGTAAAAATACTTCTTTTTTTAAATTTTTAAAACCATTTATTTCTCAAATGAAATTTTTACATTTTTACATTGATAAAAGTATATACAACAAAAATAAAAAAAAGACTAAGGTTAGTTGGTATCACAGATTTTAAAATATTTTAAAAAGTGAAGATTTTCTTAGAAAAATTAACTATATTACCTGAACGAATTTTTAACCATCTGTCTGGTCTTAAAATATTTGTAAATTCTGAAATATCTCCAAGTTATTATAAATTATCGCACTGTAAAACCAACACCATACATTTGAATCTAATTCGTTTGAAAATTTGATATGAAATATTTCTTTTGGATTACCACTTTCATTGCTTGTTTTAATTTGGTTGTTATGCACTTTTTATTCCAATACCATATATTTTTCGCTATTCCACAACTTTTAAGACGGTGAGAAATGTCATTGAGGACGTTACATTTTGCACACAAGTTTGAGTCATTCATACCAGTTTCTTCTGTGCTCATACCATGTGAGTAAGTTGTTGTACTGACAGGGTATACCTCATTTATGGCTTTTAGGCCTGATGATGATCCTGTGACCGAAACCGGTAGTTTCCATTTATTTGTAATACATTAAAAAATGTGGTACAAATTTAGAGTATTTATTTCTTTGGTACATTTTTTAAAAACCCATTTACCAAAGTAATAATTCCTACGCAAAGTGGACGACACCCTCATGCATGAGTGGATTTTACGTAAACCAATCAGTACGGCATGCTCGTTAAGTTTGATTTGCATGTAGACAATAATCAATCAATACAATTTGGTTCCCGTACACCAAATTCGCAAAGCGAATGCGTTTGTGGTGGTTAGGCAGTGACGGCGGACATAGATTTATTATGAGGAAAATATGTCAACACTTTAAAAATTAAAAGGAAATTATAACATTAGAAAAATGAATTGTGTTGGTTAGACAAGACTGGCTATAAATTAGTTGAGATAGCCTCCCGAAATAGCGAATGTGAGACTATGGCATAACAACTGCATATTCAGTGACATATTTTGAGTTATGCCATTATAAACTCTCCACTTTCAATCAATTTAGTTAAATGTGATACTACTGTTAACAAATGTGTTCTCAGATAAACTGTGACACTTAGATTCAATAATAGTGGCATATCTTTCAAATATTCCTGTTTTTGAAAACACAAAATTAACTTTAGAAGCTACAAAATGTTAGTACACACTCACTAAGAGCCAAGCTCATTAATATTACTCAAATGACATAAAAATGAAAATACCTAAAACTTTAATGCTGATTTACTCCATAACCTTTATTTTTGAGATGTGCCACTGTCGTCGGCAAGCCAAATTCTGTCTCTATTCGACTGTTAAACTATAGTAATGTATGGAAGATGAATTCGACAGTATAACGACACGACGTATGTCTAAGAGATACTGAAGTGGAATAAAAATGTAAGTTCGATACAATATTATTCTTAAACATTACGAAGAAGTAACTTGATATACGTCTCTATACTATGACAACTTTAACTAGCACATTCTAAAAGCATAAAATGTTTTCTTATTAAAATTCGTTTAGTCATATTAAAATATTTTTTTTTTCTTTAGTTACATTCATATTTTTTTGGCTCGCATTTCGCAGTTAATAAACTGATTAACAATTTTTAAATTGAGATACGTCATTATTGATCAATGATATGTTTTTGGTAGCTGTAGTAACTATATCTAAATAGAAACTATTGAGTTAGATAAAAAAGATATCATTTAGCAATAAAACTACTAATTTTGGATAAAGCAAAGGAATTTAGATAAAGAAATGCTTGTGTTGTTACGGTTTTAAAATGAATATTTTACATTTTGCAAAAGTGAGGTAAATACGTCGTACGTTGGGAGTGTCGATATATATTAGTCTCATAATTTGTCACGTAAAACTAATTAAAGGCTTCAAAAACAATTTCAGTATTTCATCAACGTAATCAGACACCCTTTTAGTCTTAATTTCTAACATGCAAACTAACTTTAGAAAATAGATTATACATCAATAACATGATAATTACGTTAAAACGGGATGGTAATTCGATCATTTCGCTTTGATTAAACCATTATGTCGCGACGCCACTGCCTAACAAAGCGACAATCCCCACATATCGCCGACGGTGTAACCATAGTGACGTTGCTGTCCCTTTCCGCCCTTTGTTCACCTCTCTGGATGGAAGACAAAAAGGTAAGTGGAATTTTGTGAGGGGAAAAGAAACATTTTATGAACGCCGGTTCTATACATTATGTTTGTGGAGCTCTTGACCTAAAAGCCCACTAATACAGGGCGTGGCAAAAAAAAGGATTTGTGCTCAATCTACCCTTTAAAATTACTTATACATAAAAGGCATTCAACCAGTTAATAATACTAAGAACCTATATTTTATAGTGGTATACAATTAGTATTTAACTGACAGTTGTTTTATTTAATAATAATAATTGTAGTTTTCTGTAAATTATGTGTGAAATAAACATTATACAGATACAGGGCGTTACCAAACCCTGCACAATATTTTTCAATGTTTTGGGGAGGTCGAGAATACAAATGCTAAATATTATTTTTGTACTTTTATTAGTACGTTTTTTTGGTAACCTTAAATCAAATTTATTCATTTATAAAATTCACATTTTTAACAAATTTTTAAGACCTTCCTGAACAAAGTTTGTGTGCAAAATCTTTAATATTAGTTTCATTTTAAAATTTCAAATATTGTTTAAATTATATCTATATTATACACTCACCGGCACGAAAAACGGGCATCTCGATAATTTTTTATAAAAATGCATTAATTTTTTTAATTTGTTTTTTAATTCGGTTTTAATCATTTGGCCAACAAAGAACACGGTTTAGTAGAATACACTAAAGATTCAAAAAGGTAAATCAAACGAGGGTGGTCCTTAGGATCTCACAAGAGTAAGGACTCTTGTGAGATCCTAAGGACCACCCTCGTTTGATTTACCTTTTTGAACTTATAACTCACACATGGCTACCACCTTCAACTTTAAACACTAAAGATTTTTTAACATGAAATGCCTTCTCAAATTGAATATATTCCAGATATTGTACGATAATCTTAATAATGCAAAAGTTATCATATTGCCCTTACTTCAGCGTTCCAAGTAGCCTATGCATTTTCAGTGATTTTCACGATGACATTAAGGGTTAAGTGTTTATGTTCTATGGTTTATTACTGGGATTCACAGAACTGAAATTAGGTGAATGGATTTGATGTTAATTCTTGCTCAAAATTTACGTTCCGTTAAGGAGATTCAAAATTGAGGTTTGAATTGCGCAGTGAGTATCTATCAGACATTTCAATTGTCATTCGTGAAAGTGATTTGAAAATAAATGTTAATTTTATTCATTTAAAAACAATTTTTGGGACGATTAACCACGTATTGTACAACGTTAATTTTTTTCTGAAAACATTGTTATATATATTTTTTCAAATTATGACCTCGTTTGGCACCTACTGCGCAAACTCAAAAAAAACCTTAACTTTATTCCCCTTGTAGGAACGTTTTTGTAAACTGTCAAATATATTCTCTTAATTTCAGTTCTGTGCTTGGGTTATGTCAATTAATGCGAATTTTAATGTCTTTACGGGGAGCAGAAACTGTTGCATGTATTGTTGCTCTTATTCAAGACGCAAGAAGTCAAATTTATGTGGTTAGCTGATTCGGGGTCACGCATATTTATTCATTATTTATTTTTACACATTTTTTTATTCATTTTTATTCAATTTTTATTCATTTTTATTGATTTTTATTCACTTTTATTCACTTTTTAATAATTTTTAATAATTTTTATTAATTTTTATTACTTTAAATTAATTTTTATTCATTTTCATTCATTTTTATTCACTTTTATTAATTTTTTAATAATTTTTAATAATTTTTATTAATTTTTAATATTTTTTAATTTTTAATTATTTTTTTTAATTTTAATTTATTTTTATGATACTACAATTTTTATTACTTTAAATTAATTTTTATTCATTTTCATTCATTTTTATTAACTTTTATTAATTTTTATTAATTTTTATTAATTTTTATTAATTTTTATTAATTTTTATTAATTTTTATTAATTTTTATTAATTTAATTTTTATTAATTTAATTTTTATTAATTTTTATTAATTTTTATTAATTTTTATTAATTTTTGTTAATTTTTGTTAATTTTTATTAATTTCTATTAATTTTTATTAATTTTTATTAATTTTTATTAATTTTTAATATTTTTTATTAATTTTTATTAATTTTTTATTAATTTTTAATTATTTTTTTTTTTTAATTTTAATTTATTTTTATGATACTACCAAACAAAAATCTAAAAACCACAGAGCACGTCATTATTTATTTATGCTACAATTATAATTTTCAAGTTCCAACGTTCAAAACATTTATACTTCTAAACAAATTTTCACCGCCTTTTCCCCCCCTTAAAATGTGAAAATCTAAAAACCATGAAACACGTTATTTTTGATTTTTAATCAGTAATGATTTAAACTTTAAATAACAAAAAAATATATACATACTATTAAACAAATTTTCACCCCCATTTCCCCCCTTAAAATGTTAAAATGCAAAAACCCTGAAACACATCATTATTTATTTATGAGAACCTACAATTCCAATTTTCAAATTCCTACCTTTAAAAAATCGATATTTCCCAATAAACTTTCACCCCCCGTTTCCCCCCCTTAAAATGTGAAAATCCAAAAACCCTAAAACGCGTCATTATTAATTTGTTCTCATTAGCTGCAATTCCAATTTTCATGTTTCTAACTTAAAAGAGAACAAAAAAATATATACATACTCCCATACAAACTTTCACCCCCCGTTTGCCCCCCTTAAGATGTACAAATATAAACACCCTAAATCACATTATTATTAATTTGTACTCAGTAGCTGCAATTCCAATTTTCCTGTTTCCGACTTCAAAGAAAACAAAAAAATCGATACTCCAATACAAACTTTCACCCCCCGTTTGCGCCCCCTAAAATGTAAAAATCCAGAAACCCTAAAACACGTCATTATTTATTTATGCTCAGTAGCTGTAATTCCAATGTTCATGTTTCTAACTTCAAAGAGAACAAAAAAATCGATACTCTCATATAAACTTTCACTCCCCGTTTGCTCCCCTTAAAATGTGAAAATCCAAAAAACCATGAAACACATCATTTTTGATTTTTAATCAGTAGCTGTAATTCAAATTTTTATGTTTTAAACTTTAAATAAAAAAATATATACATACTATTAAACAAATTTTCACCCCCATTTCCCCCCTTAAAATGTTAAAATGCAAAAACCCTGAAACACGTCATTATTTATTTATGATGAGAACCTACAATTCCAATTTTCAAATTCCTACCTTTAAAAAAATCGATATTTCCCAATAAACTTTCACCCCCCGTTCCCCCCCCTAAAATGTGAAAATCCACAAACCCTAAAACGCGTCATTATTTATTTATGCTCAGTAGGCTGTAATTCAAATTTTCATGTTCCTAACTTCAAAGAACAAAGACTTTTATAAAAAGTTCCCTCCCCATTTACCTCCCTTAAAGTTAAAATTTTCAAAAATCCTTTCTTAGCAAATACTTACGTTATAAAATAAACCTATGTTCCAAATTTCAGCTTTCTAGACTCAGTAGTTTTGGCTGTACGTTGATAGGACAGTCAGTCAGTCAGTCAGTCAGTCAGGACAATCTATATAGATTAATTAATGCAATATTTCAACTCAAATTCATTTAATTAGAAAATAAGCTACATTCGAAGGAGGCTTTGAAAAAACAACAAACAATATTGCAGATAACTGTCAATGCAATTTAACCTCTTTTAAGCTAATTATGTTTATTAAAATGGGTTGAGGAAAAAACATTGACGAAAAAAATACGTTTTCTTGTTATAAAACATTGCAATTCTCTGGAAAATCTAACTCGGAATTTGCAAATATTTATATTAGATTTATTACGATATAGTGTAAGAAATATAGTTAGAAGACACAAAACTACTGGTTCAATCAGCCCAAAGTCCCGTCATATTAGGAAAAGCAAGATTACAAATGCCGATAGACGAGCATTGAGAAAAATTATTGAAACCAACCGTTGTGCTAACTACCTTGAATTAAGTGATCAGTGAAGTGATGCTGTTGGAAGACGAATTTCGAGATCTTTATGTCATAGGAAAGCTCGCAAACTGGGGTTTGGGAAATACTAAGTTTATACTAATAAAAACAATAAAAAAAATGAATTAAAAACACTAAAACAATCAAATATTTTTTCTTAAAATTGACAATATTATTACAGGTTAAAGAAAAACCACTACTAACGCCTAAACAGAAAAAAAATCGATTAAGATGGGCAAAAGAACATATGAATTGGACTTCTCATTAATGGGATGTAATACAACGGAGTGACGAGGCCAGATTATAATTTTATTTACAACCATATATGTAATGTTGTCATTACTAACGTCATTGAAGGTTGGAAAGTATCACATTACACACCTCTACTTCCCGCCCTCATTTCATCTATTCTAGATGAATATTTTTTATATTTAAAAAAAATAACATTTTTTTGACAAATTTTATAATACCTATTTAATGGCAAACAATAAAAAACAAAGAAACAAAAAAACAAGAATTAACTAAAATACAACAAACTACTTATTGATATTTATTATTCGCGAATTTAATATCCGGCTTTATCTGACATTTATTTATATTGGTGACAGTTGTTTACCCCGTAATCACAGTAACAATATATTTACTTGATTATTCTGAGAAAACCGCGCGCTTGGTATTTTGTCGTTAAATATATATGTAATAATATGATGGTTGTAAATAATAAAATAGTATTCAAACCTCGGTAGGAAGTTTCATTCCTGTCTCGAGATCATAGCTAACCTCGACGCTTCGCCTCTCGGTGATCTAACTAATCTCACGACAGGAATGAAACTCTTCCCACCTCGGTGTGTAATATACTATTTTTTACTACTAACACTGATATAGTACTATGTTTGATTTGATTAGATTTTGATAATCTCAGCTTTAGTTATTTCCTATTCTTGAAATATTTCGAAATATCAAGTAATTTTGGAATTTAGTTGTCAAATTATCAAAATGAAACTAATGGAATTCAATTTTAAATGTTATTATCTAAAAGTTCTAGGTAAAACGTACACGGTTTTATTATTTACCTAGGTGTTTTTTTCTATTATCATTATTTACCTAGGGTGAGAAATATTTCTTCTCAATAGAGGAATTGAGTAAGTAATGGTGATTTTACATGTTAGTAGTAAAAAAAATATATTAGTTTATTTGACATGTGTGACAAATTGTGAAAATGATTAAATTTAAAATAAAAACTGAAAAACGGTAGGTAAAATTTCATGTAATAATACTGTTACAGAAAAATCAATAAAACTTTCTGCATAATCTGATAAATATTCAAAAATAATCTCAAAATATGAAGTAAAGCTGATAATGTTTATAGATGGTTTTCAACGTATTAAAAACAAAACAAATATTACAATAACTAAAATATTCACTTTTTTACATATCCTATCTTCATCAATGTAAAATAATATGTTTGTGTTCACACTTAGGGTTGTTCTTGTCATTACTTTCGTAATAAAATCTATTACTTTTTTTTGGTTAAATGTTGCATTATTACGTTTTTATAAAATCTAATACTATTCAAGAAAAATGCCTCAGTAAATTCTCTCTCGTGCACAATTGATTTCTACATTTCCAGTGAGCACAATTTAAAAATATTACCATTTTTAAATCACGCATGCTTAAACAGTTTGGATGTCTGAAACAAGCCATTGAAATGTGCGCTTGCGCTGAAATGTAAAGTGATTCGAGCTTAAAATTGCATTTAGTACCTTTTACTGAAATCTATTGCCTTTTACTGAAATTTATTACGTTTTAGTGCGCCTGTCTATTAAGATTTTTTTTTTTTTTTGGCCCAATAACAATGTTCACACTCTCCTAATCTATGGGTCTTTGATCCAACGTTGCCATATTTAGTAGATTTCTACTTTTTTGGTAGATTTCAGATTTTTTTGGCTAATTTTAGCAGAATTTTAGTAGATTTCTATAAATTAATAAAAAAAATTCCAATTGCTCAAATAAAACTTCCTATTTAATTGTGTTGCTAAAAAGTATTGCTAAAAACGTTAGGTTATAACTAGGGTTGGGCGATAATCACAATAAAATCGATTATACTTAAAAATAATCTATTCTTTTCGATTAATCGATTACTTTGGAATATTCCATTATTTTTGATAATTCTGTTATATATCACTAGAGTACAGCAAGTTAGTTAATAGTTGTAGTGTTTCAAAACAGTATTATATTGATAATAATAACTACTCTTAATACAAACCCAAATATTGGTGCTGGTACAAAGTTTTGAACCGAACATACAAATGCTAACATTATTGGAAAAAAATTAAACACCCATTTTAAATTACGACCAGCCGCCACTGCTTTTCTGTCAGTCCTAAGTCTGGAAAAAGTGTGGAGGAAAAGTTGAAAACTTTTTTTTGAAATACTGCAGTATTTCAATATTTATAAATAATTGCGAAACGTTCCCTACCTACTGCTCTTACTACTTACCTCACCAAACTTACCGCGGGAAGTAATTCATTCTAGGGATAAACTAACTCTGGAAGGAATTTGTGATTGTTTTTGGGCGCGGGAAGGAATTCCAGCACACCGATAAAATTTAATATTTCATAAATACAAACAAAATACAAAAATATTTATAATACACTTTGTAAAATATATTTTTTCAACGTTTAAAACTTAAATAAATGTAAATTATGCACGTCTATGTATTTCGAGGTTTCAGAGATAAACCCTTATACAATTTTTTCCTTAAAAGGCAAAAATTTACCGCTTTTGTTAATTGTTTCTTTTTAACTTATACGAAATATAGCCGTGAATACTTTTGGCAAAAAATTTGATGTATACTGATAAAAGTGCTGATAAAAAATAACTTAATAATGAAAGTATTATATTAACAGTCGTTCTAAAATCTAAAATACTAACTCGCTACAGTGACTTAACAAATTTTTGAACTAATATATTTATAGCAACTACATAAGAATACAGTTCTCTAATGGACATAATTAAAGTATCAATTGTTAAAGTTATCACAAAAATATGCTAATAATAATATTACAGGTATTCTTGTTATGTATTTTATTGTCCATTCATATCCTTATCTAATAATTTTATGAGACCAGTACATTTGGGCTTGGTATAGAAAGAATGTTAATTCAATATTGACAGTTATTAGTAAGAGCAACGAACATTACAATGCGGATAATTTGAAATTCCCTCCCTTAATATAAGCGTTGTCTGCGAGGCGAATTTTCTGAATCAAAGATTTCCTGTTCAATGGTTTAGAAGGAGCGGTTGAACTTAATGGCCCGCGAAATCACCCGACGTATTTACTTTGGATTTCGTTTTGTCGGTGCATTTAAACAGTAAAACGTATCCCTTTAATGGCGTTAAATCACTTGTAACTGCTCAAAGGCTTTTGAAAGGTGCCTGGATAAATAAAAAATTCGTTTGCAAAACAAAAGACATGATTTAGTTTGGTCGATTTGATACTTTTCTAAATCTTATAATCAAATTTGTTCTATACACTATAAAAATATAATCGTTATATTATATAAAATTCTGGTTTGCGCGTGTTCCCAATTCTTCTCCTTCTAAACGATTTTGATGTTTTTTTTTTGTACTTATGGATCACCTGGATGGTTCTTAGCTATATTTTCGATATTTGAGATTCAGGTATGTGGCAGGTAGTGATGTAAAAAACGTTTTATTTTTTCAAATTCTAAAAAAAAAGTTGATTTATGAAACAAAATAAAGCAATGATGGGTAATAGGCAGGATTGATTGTAGCTTGGCCATTGCTCTGTAGTTTAGATTGCTTGCTCGTTGTTTGTCTGCTTGTAGGTATCTCTTTCTGCATGGACAATGGCGAAATGCAATCATCAATTGTCTGCCTGCCCGTGGCTCCGCTGGATACGTTAATGTGGCTGCTCTAGAACAACACTATTAACTAACTGAATGACACTCCAACAAAAACCCAAGCTAAGATGTAAGGCAACGTGCTGAAGGCTGAATGGCCGCCTGGAAATTGGTTGCGAACGTTCCTCTAGGGGCACTTGGCGAAACCGCCTTGTATCTAGCCTTACCCGGTCATGCGGGGCTCTGATCGGGTGGAAATTTATTTTCTTAGTTACTCGTGGGACCAATATGGATCAAACAAACCCAAAAACAACCACGGACAGGGAAATCCCAGGAGAAAACCTTCCACACCAACAAACAACAGAGGTAATGGAAACCGAAGCGATTCCAGAAGAACTAACTTCGTCTCATTCAACCTCTGCACAACGCCCTAAGGCGGAACAATCTTCGGATGCGAGTGGCAGTTCCACAAACCCCAAAGAAGAAGCGACTCTCAGGCTCCCAAAAGAGGAAATTGACAATTCAGAAGGCTAAGGCTGGAGGAAAACCAATCAGACCCAGAGCTGAGAGAAGGACGGAGAAGAAAGGAGCCAACCGAACTCCAAATCAAACTCCCCAACTCAAACGGGGCCGCCTCCAAAGTGACAATCCGTCTTCAACGGAGGCCACGGTAAGAGGTCACCCCAAGAAGACTAAAACTGGGTCTGACAGCAAGGGCAACCACATCTGTAGCGCAAGCGGTAGAAGGTGGCTTGTTCTATAATGAGACACTAACGCCCATGAAAATGGCGGTAGTGTCTAAAGAATTTCCCAAGGAAAAAATGACTGAGGAGCAAGCGAATCAAACTCAGGAAAAACTGATGAAAGAAATTTAGAAGGGTAGGGAAGGATCAGGGCCACAGTTCAAGAATGGATATTACCATAACGAAGCTCTTTTCTTGATATGTGCCAATGACATCGCTAAAACCTGGCTCTCCGAAATAATCCCTTAGCTCCAACCTTGGCAGGGAACACAACTTATGAGATCGTTCGAATCAACAAAGTTGTTCCCTGGTACCCAAACCCATGCAGAACATGGAAACTACAAAAGTACTTGCGTTCCTCAAAACCCAAAACCAAGGGCTCCAAACAGAACAGTGGCAAGTCATTCACAAGCAAGTGGAAGACAACGGCCAAACCATTGTACTGCTGATTGACAACGACTCTCTGAAGGCCTTATAAAACCTGCAGTTAAACCCTATCTGGGCCTAACTCAGACATTACCAAATTTTATAAGATTATACAGGGTTTGTGCACGCTATAACAAAATCGTGTATACCACAAAAGAAATAATTGAAAACCAATTTTTTGCGGTAAAAGTTTTCGATATTAGTCAACATTTTTTTAATTCAAAACAAATCTATACAGGGTGGGTCAAAATTCAAATAGAACACTCACCATTTAAAACTACATTAATTAAAGTTTCATTTGAGTTAAGGATTCCCTATACCTAACGTTAATAATTTTGGGAGATTTTTAAATTAAAAAGATAATTCACAAAATATTTTAATTTTAACTGGTCACTGGTAATAGGAAATAGACTATTTGTTAATTAGTAATTAGAATTTGACCAGCTATAATTTATTATCGACTGAATAAATTTTTGATTATACCTAATGCGACTTTTACATTCAGTTAAAAAATAGCAAAACAAAAAATATAATACCTACTTTATTCTAAGCTTGTTAAGTGTCATATTGACAGATTTTATTTACTTAATTAGAAAATTTATCTAAGAAGCCTCTAATATATATGGTGGTCTAAAGGTGGTTTTCAAAGGTCCAACTCACATTTCTTAGCATTTCTTGAATAACAGTTGAAATACTTCTCTTATCCACGACTAAAGGTTGTATTAAAAAACTGGCTAGACTTTTTTAAAAACAAATATCGGAACACTAATGACGTTAGTAATAACGAACTGTCAGTATTGTAATTTCAAAATCAACTTAAAAATATACTAGACTTAGAATAAGTAGGTTTATGATTGGCTGCTATTGGTATTTATTTTTAACTTAATATTAAAGTTCTATTAGAAATTGTCAAAAACTTCAGTCGATAATAAATTACAGCTGGTTAAATTCTAATTACTAATTAACAAACAGTCTATTTGCTGTTAACCAGTGGCCAGTTAAAATTGTTATTGAATAAGCTGTAGTATTACTGTGGTCATTGTATCATTACTAATTTCCTTGCTTTACTTTTCATTTAATTTTTAGCCAATGAGAAATTCTTTACAAGCGTAAGCACCGATTAAAGCCCATTACTTGTGGCTACTTATTACCTGTGTCTAAGTGATCTTTGATACCTGAAATTTTTCATTTCTGTCTGTAGCTGCCCCAGTAATAGTTTATGGATCGTATTCTCTGTAGGGAGAAAACTGCTTACAGATCTATTTTGTTTTAAAATACCTACGGCACTGACTCACATCTAGGGATTTTTACATTCATTTTCATCAACATTTGTCATGCCGATTTGGTCACGTGGGACGTGAATACTCTATATGTCGTTGCATAATTTTGTTCTGTTTATATTAAGTTTGTTTGGATAGAATCATTGTGTAAAATGTAATATGCAATAAGGCTTCAGTCCCGGTCATGTGGGTCATATTAATTTTACAACGTAACCTTACTTATGTATTTAAATTTTTTGTTTTTGAATTGGTAGTTGGCAAACTTGTTAAACTGACAAACACAAATCTTCATAAATTTATTCACAAATGTAAAACAATTTTCATCAGCTTTCGGCGTTTTTTGTGATATATGCACTAGATTATGTATGGTTTTTACCTTTTTTTGTAGAATTCGAGAAAGTGAGGGAACGCTTGCGCATTTTCAAGAACCATTGCTCAAAAATTAACTAGACCCGAGTCCTGAGGCCTTTATTCGTTGATTTAATGATTTGACAAAATGTTCCTCGAAACTTTTTCGATTTAAACGATAACAATTACTTCAATGTTTTCTTAATAAAAGACTGCCTTATATGGTTATTGTTAAAGCGATGATCAGGGTACTTCTTAAATCAATGTAGCCGGCACAATTATTCTTTTCTGATTGAACCAATAAAACCAATTATTTTTTTCAACCGTTTATATTCCGTTCACACAGAAGTATTAAATGCCCTCACATTAAAGATACGTTTATCATCGTATTGAATGTGTTCTATTCATCGCTAGACAATTGCATGAATCACTATATTTTATTAACAAATAAAACGCTTGTCTGCTCTGCTTCCGAGATATATCTGATGCTATGTCAGTGATTAAATATAAACAGGGACAGGGTATGTCTTGGTTTTAGGTCTTGCACAGCGCTGTCTGGTGTTTAATTTAAAGCAATTATTTACCACATATTTAAGTCGTTACGGTGAGGATATGGCGCATCGAGCATCTTGTGTGGGTTTTTGTGAGACAGATAAGCCCTTTACTTGAAAAAGTTTTCAGATTCTTTTAGCTTGAAGCAGTTCGTGAAATAAAAACAGCCTACCGTAAAGAAAGAACTGATATAAGTGGATAAAAGATCAAATCGGGAGATAAGGATTTTTATTATGTAGGTAGAAAAATGGCTGTCAAGATTGTCATTTCAAATAACCTTGTGAAGGTTATCTTAAGTTTGAGAGTCTTCTTTCACCCTAGAAAATATCGAGCGCGCCACCCCTATAACTTTTGAATAGATTCACGAATTTACCTTTTAAATTTTGGGATCATTATATTAGGTTCATTTCCGGTTATAAAAAAAGATCGGCAAATGGTATTGTTGAAAATTACACCAAAATATGTTAAGCGCGCCTTGCGTCTATCAAACATAAATTAAAAATAAAGAATAAAACAAAAAGAAAACAACAAACCAAACAAACAAAAAATGAGGTGTAAAAAACCTATTATAGGACTTTCTCCTTATTGTTTTTAGAGAAAATTTTATTATAGAAATAAAATGTAATTGTAAAGATAGAACTTAAAATTGAATACAAAATATATTTTATTAAAGATAACTTAAGCTCGACTGGCCAGTTGGTTTTGATATCAGTGCCAAGCAGACAGACACACAATTTATTTAATAACGTTAGTTTGTTGGAACATCGAAGAAAAAGCTGTTAAGATCGGTGATCATCATTCTTGACGACCAAAATCCAAGGAATGTCTGGCCAAAGAATATACTAACATCTGTATATCCGGCTCGAAGGATCATGTGGCTGTTTGACGTCTGAAAAGCTCACTCTCTGTGAAATATTCTATAAAATGGGTTGGTTGAAAATAGAGATCTAACAATTTTTTAATAATTCTCAAATGTCAATCATAATTTCTTGCAGACAAGTTGTCAAAATCAAAACGAACTAAAAATAATCTTATACGTGGCATAAACAAGAATTACCTAACATAATAGCTGGAATTAAACAATTAAATTAACATCTAATAAAAACAAAACAAAATTATTCAACATAACGACATATTTAGTACTTAGGTTTGGTTTACTTCTGAACTTCAAAGTAAAATAAGTCGAGATTCAGGCTAACTTGCTTATATAAAAAATGGATAATAAAAAACTTACAAGGTGTTATTTTCTGCTCTTGCTTAAAAACGAAATATTTTTATTGCCACCAATAGTAATCTCTAAATGGTCTACAGTTAGTTTTACATTAATTTTGTGCACCAAATACAATTGCTGTTAATTAAGATGGATTTATTTTCAAGTTGTGTGCAGTAGATATATTAAATAGTGAATTCAAATCTTCGTTGAGATGCTTAGCCACTTTCTGTTAAAAGATCGACAAAGCTGCGTATCAACAGTATAATGGTGAATCGCACTATTTTGAACAAAGGTTTGGAAGTCGGAAATGTACAGAGCAAATAGCATTGGTTCCAAAATTGAACCCTGTGGCACCCCTTCTATTACTGGTAGGAAGTTCGATACGTGACCATCTAAAATTACTTTACGAGTACGATCAATAAGATAATTTGATATGAGGGAGACTGCGTTTTTTGTTAAGCCGAAAAAGTTTAATTTCTTACTGAGTAAGTTATCATCTAGTCTAGAGTATCAAATCATATTATATTATTTGAGTTTACCAATATTCATCATACAACCACGATTTTTTTTTTTATTTATTTATTTATTTATGTCTACTACTGATTCAAACAGTGCGTAGGCCGCTCGTTTATGCTATTGGCTACAGCTAAAATTACCAAACCACTAATAAACTAATCCAATCGAAGGTGCGGTTTCTCCATAATGTTTATCGAGTTTGGTTTTAGTTTTCGTTCGCAATTCTATTATCAGTAAATACGAAAACTAAATATCCACTTCATGATTTGAGCGTTGTAATAATAGAGTTATCTTGATATATCTTCTAGATGTGAAAACGAACATTGTGAATGTGCAAAATTAATTAAAATGGAAATTTATAATACAAAAGTAATAAAATTAAACCAAAAGTTCATATTAACAAGTAAACATTAATCAAAATTCGATCAAAAGCCAAGAGATGTAAAAGTTAAATAACCAATTAAATAAATAAACAAGAAAAAATACAATTTCACCAGTGGCGTGCGACTGAAAATGTATTATTTCTTTCAATTTTTAACCACCAGTAATTAATTGCTACTGATGGTTAATAATCAATTGATTAAAGCACTCGACTAAAGCTCTCAGGCTCTAATCAGATTATTAATGCCAAAAATTATGTCTCATCAAATTGATTTAAAATATTCTCCAGATTTAGATTCAACAAAAATAGCTATTATCAAGGTCTTGGTATATTACCCTTGAATATTCCTTTAATCAAAAGACAAGTCAAGATTCCAAAAATAAATTAAAGATATGATATACAAAGTCATATGGACAGAGACACCGTTAGCAGACGGTAGATCACCCGCGGCAGCCGTTTCAATTGATTTGTTTTATATTAATTATCATAGGTTGACTATTTTAAGACATAAAAATATGGTTGCTGTTTTGTTATGATATAAACACATTTTAAAAACTTTTTTGTTTTAAAAACTTGTTTACCTAATTTCGTAGAGTTAACATAAAAAGTAAATTTTTCGCAATTTTTTCCTAATATAAAACCGAGTAAATCGCATTTTTAGTTTTTTTGGGCCGTACAATGATTTTTAAATAAAATACATCTACATAACTTGTAAAGGGGCTTTTTGAATTTTGCGGTCATATTGTAGTACACGTTACGCTCTATACTAATATCTTGTTTTGTGAATTAAGTGCTCTTTTGTATAATCTAATTTTGGATTACCTCTGTCTTTAGAATCTTCAAAATATTAGTTTTCAATTCACTAACAATTTAGCTTGTGATACTTAGTCCCCCTACAGAATTAATTTCTAGAGCGGTTTTGTTACAAATAGCACTATAATATTAATACGGTGGCCACAAAAGAGTTAAACCAAAAAAGCCACTTTTAAGGTACCATTTCGGAAGGCGCGACAGACGACAACAGACGTGGCAACTAAGAAGACAGATGCATTTACGTTATGCTTCACACATTTGGGAAGCAAGGAGACATGCGACGAAACAACCGCAGACAACCATTCGAGGGAACGATCAGTGTTGCCAGACCTACTGTAGATCCACTGTTTTTGTCTATGTTCTTCTGTTTTAGGCATGCAATCTACTGTTTTCGCCAACTAAAATTATGTTCTTAATTTTTTAAGTTTACCTCATTCTTCAGAAAATGGTCAAAGAATATTTTCTCTAGTAGATTTGCTGAAGTAAAAGCAGCGTAATAAGCATCAACTACTGTAGGTTTGCTACAAAAAAACCTCAAGATAATTATTACGTTTTTATTTAAAATGAAACAAAGAATTAATAGGGCATCATAAAAAGAACATGCATACCAAACACAACGTATTTGAATTATCTGATTCAGACTGATCTAAAAGAAATACCTATTATTTTACATTGGTTTCTTTTTTGTTTCCGTACGTTAAGTATATATTAAAAATGTTATTTGTTTTTATTCTTCGTTTATTTTCTAATTTGGGTAGAAAAATGTTTATTTTTCGTTTCTTATATACTTTCTTTTTATTTACTACACTGCAAATTACAATTATTTCCCTCTGTATTAAAATCTACTCTTCAGATCTACGTTTTTTTTTCACCCATACTGTTTTAGCAAATGTTCATCTGGCAACACTGCCTAAATCGAAAGAATGCAACTACCATTTCTATAAAATATCGACTAATCACCTCGAAATACAAGCGATGTAGTGATGTGATAATTCGAATGGTAAATCATTCGAATATTCGATTTTTACCATCATTCGAATTAATTCGGTTATATCAATATCATTCGAATCATTTGAAATGTCTACAACTGTTAATAAACGAACAATAGTAACTTCCAAGGGACGACATATTTTCAAATTATGGGAGTACTCATTTTTCTCAAGATTTTCTCAAGTGGAAACAGTATTTAAAAAAAGCTAGTGAGAACTAACTGTTTCTCTCGGTTTATTTCAGGAGATCTCACTGGCTTTTAAATACTGTTTTTACGATGACATATTATTTGACATTTCTCATAAAAATCTAGAGAGAAATAATTTCTCTGGAGTTTGAAAATAGGTCCCCAGGTGACTTGTTAAAATATGGAATAGAGTAGGCCGTCAAAGTTACTTATTTCTCTTAATTAGGATACACATGCAACGTTTTTGCTTCTTGGCTTTTAGCGTACCGCGATCTAAATTGATAAATATCTGTCAAATCGGGGAATCATCCAGTCACTCCTATCAGTACGCCGCGCACCGGCGCCATAAGCCAAAACGGTTGCAATATATAAAAGTAAATATTGACGTATGACGTTTTAGAATTTGGTGTACCGTAAAGTCGAGTGACTCTAACCCGAATGGGTGACTTTAGCTCAAATCCGCAAATAGTTATTTTTGTTCACAAAAAATTATACGTACTATTTTTAAAATAAAACTCACGCTGGCTGAACTGTAAGATATTAAATCTAACCAAAACACTTTATTTAAAGACAATTGGATGCTTACGCTTTTCGTAATATAAAAAATTTAACTCATTGCAAAATAATCGAAATTGAAAGGTGAAAAAATTTGTATGCAACCAACACTACTGTTGTTTGTAATATTTTTTTTCTTTACCGTAAACAATAAAAAATATTTTTTTAATGATAAAATGTGTTTTACTATCAACTGTGATGGGTGGCTTTAAACCAGCAAATAATAGTATAGAGAAAACAATGTAAAATGATGGGTGAGTCAAAGTCACACTCTACCTGCGGGTGGCTTTGCACACAACTTTTTTTTTTTATTTAAAAAATTAGACCATTTGAGATATTTTTGCTTAAATAATTCTTAAAATATAACTGAAGACTAAATTATGGCAAAAATTCGAATTTGGATTTGCTTTTATTTAACAATTGAAACTAGGTTTAAATTTTAACAGTGAGTCAAAGTCACCCGACTTTACGATACTGCTTTCTGATTGGATAGTTAACAGACAATTATTATCTTTTGACACGTTGATCTTGCACTACCCAATCATTGATTCATTGATGATGATAAAATATAATAAATCATTCGACTGATATGATTCGAATACTCAATAAATTTGATTTTCAATCATCTGAGTATTTGATTATGACGATCATTCGATTATGCCCGCGATAACGGCAGGGCCGCCGAGAGCCAGGCCGGGCCCCAGGACAATTCCCTAGATCGGGCCCCGTGATAAAAAATGTTTAACCAAAAACTGTTCCTCTTCTACTGAAATAGAATTATAGAATTTTTTCTAAACAAAAAACTATCTCCCTACTTGAATTACTTCTTCTAAAAAAAATAAACTTAACTACCCTCTCTCATCATGTGTCGAATTTCTCATGCAGAACAAAAAAGCTGTTGTCGAGCCCCCCTTACAACGCTGTCGGGCCCCCATTTAAGCCCGGGCCCCGGGAATTAGTCCCGGCTACCCCCTTCTAGTCGGCCCTGGATGACGGAGCGAGACAGTCAGAAAACGCTACCCCGAGACCGATCTATTTTTCGTCGACTTCTGTCTCTCGGACGTGTCGCGTCTTGCGAAATATGTTTCATATAATTGCATGTGTTCAGACGTGAAGAGACCGTTCTTGGTCTCCTTTGCCGTCGCATCTGCCGTCGCATCTGCCGTCGCGTTTGCTGTCGTATGTCGTCTGTTGCGCGTTCCGAAATGGTACCTTTAAGGTATCTCATCTTGTGGGAGCGGTAATCTCGATCACGATACAAAAACCAATTCAGCCATTATTTGTGCGTACGCAAACAAATGCAACCCTAGTTATTAATAAAGGTGATGCTTTAAGCTTTTATTTAAAACTAATAATTTCAGTAGGAGGAAAGGACATATTATAATCGTCTGATTAAGTGCGCGTCCAAAGAGGTTGTGTCATACTTGTGCGCACGCAACTATTACTAATGCTCCTTTTTCGTTTAAAGGATAATATATTTCTTTGTCATAAAATACCGCAAATATTGTTATAGGTAGCGGAAATGTGTTGCTATTTTGAAGTTGCCTAAAACTAGGTCACACCAAGGTTGGTTTGGTGTTTAATATTTAATATCCTATAATTTTTTTCAATTCAGCATATAATAATCACCTCTTCGATTTTATACGACTGGCTCTTAAACTATTAATGAATTGTTATTTAATTACTAATATTTCTATCGGTAATCTGACATTCTTTAGATGTTCTTCTATCGATTTCATAAATGTTTTTCAGAAAAATATTTAATTTGTAAACGATTTGAGATAACAAAATTTATTTGAAGTTTACAAATAATAATAATAACAATTTAGCATCATTAGTGACAAACCACGATATCGTCTAACTGTACTTTAAAGATTAACAGGTCCGTGAATTAAAGTTGCATTTACTTTTATGAAAAATATCGTCATATATTTTTAAATTTTATTAAAATTAAAAGTAAACATTACGCACGGCACAAATATTTATTTTAATAGTTTGCGTTTAATTACCGCAAGTCATTACCTCAATTGAGACATTTAAGGGCGCACCCTTCGAAGCTAACGCCCTCTTTATTATTATACATATCGAATTACCCGGTTTGAAAATAAATGTATTTTATTACCGGCATAATACAAATGAAATTTATGGTGTCTATGTTGACGCGAAGGTTTAATTCGATTCGGTTAATTTAGCTAATGCAGATGTCGGACGGCTCTATATAAAGAATGTAATGTGGAACCACCCGTATTTGCCGCGAGTGGGAGAGTAAAACCAAACCCTGTTGACTCTATCGTATACAAACTGTTGATTAAAGTGCTTTCAATAAATGATTAGATTGTTCAGATTTTACCGACATCGTTCCGATATCTTGAATACAATTATTATTTGAAAAAAAAAAGGAAAGGAAAAAACAAAGGTTTAATTGTTGACGTACATTGTCAAAATTAAAATAGATACATTTTTTCTAATTTTGACATAAAGGTTTGTCAAAAGGTACTTTACTCTTGAGCAAAATCATATTTTTTGACAAACTTATATCAGTGGTAGCATTTTCAGATTTAGGCCGTGTATAAATTTTTATGAACAATAACTTTTTTCCTAAAATTAATAATAAATAATTAATAAAAAAGTTGTTCATATGCCGCCAAGTTACGTAGACACACTATGTGTATGCAACTTATAACATATTGCCGTAACCCTATTTTAAAAAGAAGGAAAAGAAAAGACTCTGGTACTTCAAAGAAACTAGATGGCTGTGTAGACCTAATTCGAAGGAAAATATATGACTTGTATAGAGAACAAATTGTGCTTACACTATATATTGATGCAACGACTTGAAAAGGACGAAACTGGCATCCAGTGTAGCAAAGAGACTTTAAGGAAGTCTCTTTTAAGAAACGGGTTTAAAAAAATTAATAACAGCAAAAGTCATAATAGAATCTGTGCGCCTTAAGCAATGGAGATTTCAATATTTATTGGCGATAAATGATTTTAGAGAAGCTGGCAGAACAGTTGTGTATTTGGATGAAACTTGCTTCGATACACACGATATTCCAAACAAAAATTGGGTAGACTCATCTGACTTGTGCCAGACTAATGCGCCACATAATAAAGGCAAACGTATTACTATAATACACGCAGAAACCAATAATGGTTTTATACCTAATGCGTTGTCGTTATCGGCAAAAAATATTAAGGACTCTTTAGTCGATTACCATGACGACACTACTGCAGAATTATTTGAAGATTGATTCCAAACTAAAATTTTGTCAAATAGATAAGGCACCTTGTTCAAACGACATAAAAGCCATCATACAAGATTACATGGTAAACAATGATTTGAACTTTGAGGAAAAGTACACAAAAAAAGCAGTTACTGGAAGTTTTAAAAAGCTATTCAATGCAAAAGAAATATTTTTGTCACATTAGCTGAGAGCTTGGGACATGCGGTGCTTAGACTTCCTCCTTACCACTGTATGTTTAACCCAATTGAACATATATGGCGTCAGCTTAAGTCAGCAGTTCGAAGAAATAATACTTCTCCAACCTTAAGTTCGACTGTGGTAGCTCTTATTCAAACAGAAGCTGCAAAAATTCCTGATAGCAGCTGGACCAAGTGTGTTTCCCATAGGTGGAAAAGACATATTGATTTAGAAAAGATACCAAGAGAAAGGTTAATTATTAATTTGGATGACGATAGTGAATGTGAAACTGAACTTCGTGATAATTTTGTTTAATTTGTTTAAATAAATAAAATATTAGAAAATGAAATGTAAACATTTCACTATATTAATAAAAATACTTATCTGAGTAATTCAAAATCGACAATTGTTTCAGAAGCATAAACTTCTATCGTCAGGATTGACAATAGTGGAATTTTTACATTTCATTTTTTAATATTTTATTTATTATGAATAGATTAGGTAAGTAGGTACGTCTCTGCGTAGAGACAGCCGCCTGCTGATAAGTAAATTACCTGCTGTTTTATGGTAGTCACTAGATCTCTGGTTTAACTATATCATACAGTGATGCCAGGTCATTCGGATCCAAATTACATCGGAATACAATAGTTTCTTCCCTTTCCTGCATTTCACCCACTTTAAAATGAAATTCGTCCGAATTATCGATGTCTTGCGGAAAAGTCAGAATCAAATTATTGAAAGAAATTATCGTACATTACAATAGTACATTGTGTAGAACCCCAAAATTATCGTATAAAACGATAATTATTGTACATCTGGCAATGTAGCAACACTTTTGTCATAAACAGAGAAAACAAATCGATAATTGCATAGATAACTGGAACGACGCGAGACAAACATATGAAAAGCACGAAACAATAAAGGACACCGTATAACTGTATCACCGATTCAAAACTAGGTACCTCTAAACAATCCTAAAACCCATCTCTAAAACAGAGTGGCAACATTGTTTTTATATGGTGACATCTAATTAAAAATAGATGTACTAGACGATTACAAACCTTATACTTTAAGCAGGTAGAAGATTCATTAGCGGAATTTAAATGCAATCTTTAATGGTGAATCCTTGGTTCTTATAGTTAAAATAGAGAGAATCTGAGGCCTTAATTTCATTTTATTAAAGAAACGTTGCATTCTTATTAAATTCAAAATCCTTCATTTAACGAAAAATGTCCCAAATAATTAAAGCTTATTTACTGAGGATGGGACTCAGTAATTATTATTCTTGATGGTGGCCCATCAGATACAAAACATTGAATTGAAAATTTATTTGCGTAAGCTCTATATCTAGAGTCAGTTAAAAGCCTTTTTTCCGTTTTTTGATATTTTTGGAAATAAAGGCACCAAAAGCGAAAATAAAAAATTACAGGTTTAATTTTCCTCAAATAGCTTGGAAATCGGACCTGATATCAAAACATCAGTATGTTGGTCTAATAATTTGAAAACTTGTATCTCTAGTGGCTTACGAAATCGCAATAGTTTACATTTAAATTGTCCTCACTCTGTATAAGGTTTTTGCTCAATTTCCTCAATCAGCTGTTAAAATTGTAGGGGTGTTATCTCTAACACACTTGGCCTGGACGAACCAATAAAAAATAATTTACCCCGAAACATTTTACGAGTTTACGAGCTATATCATTTCGCCAAACATCAATAAATTTAACTTTTATTAATTATATATTAAATTTTGATAAAATTTCCAATTTTTCTTTTCACTGTCGTTGTACAAATTTTCCATGGAATAAAATAAGATTGAATAAGTGATATCAATAATAACAAATCTCTTTATACAAAAATAAAAGAACATCTAACCAGGTGGGTAATTAACGCATTCTATACAACAATCGAACGGAAGTCAAGATAATGAACAATAAACGCAAAAAGCCGAAGAAAATCAATCTATCTGGTTAGGTAATTTTAAAGTTAATTAAAAGAATATCCAGGTCTTCACTTCCTGGGTAATAAGGCTGTATGTAATATTTCAACAGTTGCTGTTAAAGCTCTTTGTGCAATAAAGATAACAAATAATTACATATATGTTTTCAAACAGAAGTAATTATTGTATAGAAGAATCAGTAATTAAGTAATTGAATGATCACAACATTCCACTCATTTATTTTAGTGATGTAAAATTCTCGAGCTCGGAAAATTACAATTAATCTTCCTTAAGGTAAGTCGATTAATTTTTTAATTTTCCTTCGCTTGTCCTTGATATAATTACATTGTAGATGTTCAGAGTAAGAAAAGATGATTTTCTGAATAATTATTTATATAAACATTATAAACGTAATTAATTAAACGAATATTTACATTTATAGCTAATTTTATAACTACCTACTAGCTAAAAAGTGAATGAGAATAATAAAATTATTGTATGATCACAATTTAAGAATAGGTCAAATCATTGATTTAATTTCCAAAACAATAATAGTGTTAGCAAATGTGTGTTCTTTTATAGTTTTAAAATGTAAAAAATGTTATAGAAGAAGTTTTCTAACCTCCTATATTTCTTATCTGTTCAATACTTGCACCTACCCTAAATGCAGCAGATGTTAATGCGTGTTGTACACTAGTCAGTATGAGATGTTGCTCCCTATTACGAAACAATTGTGTTTCCTTGATAATATGTCTCATCTTTATTCTATCAGAGTTTTTAATTTCTATCCTTTTTAACGATATATTGGTTTAATCAACATATTGATTTAGGGCAGCACCTACTGTTAGAGACGTTAAAATTATCATGCGCCTCTACCTAGACTAATGCGACTGGCTAATTAATGCAATTTAGATATCACTGAGTGTTCAATTAGCCAATTTCAGAACGAATATCTTCATAATGTATTTCATCATCAGGAAGGCTTCGAACAATTTTCTTGGCACCAGGGAAATCTTGTGGCGCGAATGGCTCTTCTTAAAAGAAGAGATAAGCAAACATAATAGTAAAAAGACAGGAAAGGATATACTGACTATTATCTAATCTAAGGTAAATGCATCCAGATTCCGGGACTGGAAACCATGAAATAAATCTTGAGCATTTTCTAATTTAGTTTTGTGGCAAACAAATTTGTTTCCGGATAATTAAACCTTTTTACAATATTGTTAAACACTTTGTCGTTTAATTTATATTTATGGTAATTGACCTTGATTCCCTCTTTGCAATTGTGTTTGCTGTCGACGAGATATGGCAAAAATTAAAATATGCCTCACCTCACAGAATTTCAATACCTTTTTTTTATGATTCCACGTCGATTGATAAAAAACATGGCTGTTTGGTTATCAGCCTCTATTATATGCAAACATTTGTTTGTTGCAAGAGATTTTAAAGCATAAAATAGTGCCTTGATTTTTAAGAAGTTAAAGTGCAGTTTGTGGTATTTAAAAACATACAAAAGGCACACTAACCAGTCTGTGAAACATCTGAAAATACCTCTCTCGAGAACAGATTCTTGTAATAATGAATTGGGAATGATAATGTTCCTACGATTTTTAAGGTAATCTCCTTAAAGCGAAATATATTTTATTATTTCGAGAGATTTTATATGAGTAAAATCGTCACTATAGCAGTATAAAAAGATACGAATTTACCTACTAATATCTTTGATACTGTGTTGATAAGGTTACTCATACAAGTGCTAACCGCGCCTAACACGGTTTAACTATGGTGATCGGACAAGAATCGATCATCGCCTTGGAAATTATTTCTGATAATAGTATATCTTAATCTCTTTCTTTAGCTTGGGGTAACGGTCTGACGGCCTCCTCTCTTTCTTCTTATCCTTCATTCTTCTATTGTACACTGTTATAATTTTTAATTAAATTTATTGGGCTTTTCACACGATTGTTTTGAATAAAATGGTATTGATATTCCTTTAACTCAACTTAAGTCCACTGGGTCTTGTTTAATATTTTTACAAGCCTGTAATAAACCTAAAAGGCACCTATTTCTAGCGTGAGGTTGCAATGTTCTTAAAATTCCTCCAATTTTAAATGAGGGATCTGTGCCGACATGGCATGATGAACATAGCTAAATAATTGACAGCCTAAATTGTGTGATAAATCGGTCGTGTTCCTGCGCTGGTTTTGGCAAGCAGGCTTGAATTTCGTTCTAGAGTTTTACCGTTAGCCGGAATTTTGTAATTATTGAAAAGTTCTTTTGTTGATCCCTTGGCTATACCATTTGACAAATTAATTCTAACGAACAACGATTTCTTCATAAAGAGTAGCATTGCAATCTGGTTGTATTTTCTATTTTTATAATTTTTAAATTCACTTTTAAATATAATTTAATCCGTTGCTGGTAAGCACCAAAAAAGGAATGATATGTAGGTTTGGTATACGATAGGAGCAGTGAATATGGGGCATTTTGTTTACTCTAGAAAAAATACGTGGTGATGAGTAGGTTTCAAGGAAACTACAATGTAATTATATCAAGGACAAGCGAAGAAAAATGTAGACGTACTCGTACTAGTATGACAGTCGTGTAAATATTTGTTCTTTCCAGTCCGGCGTCGTGAAAAGATTAATGATTTTAAATCAGTTAATGAAAAAGTATTTATTCAGGTAAAAAATAAAATGGGTAAAGCATACATACTCTTTTAGGGCAAAAATTAAATCAAAAAATATCAAAGCAATCAAAGTTTAATCGGCTTATTTTAACATAAATTTCACAACTCACAACTCTCAGCAAATTTCCTTGATATTTTCTTGACTTTGTCCCGTTTTCCAGAAAGTAGCTACTCTTGTGTTACTTATTAAGTTTTGGAAGCTTTTAGTGATAATTAAATTTTGAATTGCGAGTCGCTTTTTATCTTTATCACTTTTTTTTTAAATTAAAAGTAGCAAATAAAATAAGTAGAAACAAGTGAATGTTCAGGTTCAGCAATATTTTTGAAGGACTTTCTAATAAAACCTATTCAACCTGAATGGTTAGTTAATTGTTATATTAATGTTATTAGAATTTGCGTTTGTTTTTATTGACTTAGTTGAATAATTCATTAAACATTCCAAATACGCAAATCATCGAGCATATAATTAACATGGTCAGATTATAAACATCGCAACGAAGATTTATTCAAGCTCAAGGTCGTTATTGAAACCAAAACAAAGAGAGTGGAAATAATAAATAATGGTTTTTCAGATTCTCGGTGCGTGCAATAAAAAACGGAAGTACGTTAAATATAAATATAGTGCATATCGGTCAGTAGAAAATATATGAAGAAGGCTGAATGAAAAAAATTCATTCCGTTATAAAAAATTACATTCACCATTATTATTATTATTATCATCATCATCATCGTAGTCATTTTTTGTTACTCAGCAACATGTATTTTCTTTTCTTTAATGCACGACATTTCAAATCTAATCTAAATCCTAACCTATACTACATCAAGGTTGATCTAAGAAATGTGTCCTAAATAACTTTTTTTAACTGTCTCAATTAGTACCAAAATTGCACTCCGTTTTATCCCTACTAATTTTCAAATAATTGCCTTCACTATCTTCCACGCTAAGTCATCTGCATATATTAAACTCCGCGGAGTTTCTCCTTGTAATTACACCCCCAATTCCATTTAATACCAAAGAACACAGAATCGAATCAAAAATAAACCTCGACGGAACTCAACAATCATTTCGAATTATTGATGCTCTCTATTTATCGGGCCGCAGTATTGCATTCGTGTTTATCACTTTTCTTCAGTTTTCCGATCACTCTAAGGGTATCTGTTATCAACCAAAATATCGGTTACTCGGTCCAAAACTAACCGCTTTGCTTGATATTCTTGAAAAATCGGTTAAATTAGGGACGCGGTTACCTAAAAATGGTGACTCAAACGTCAATTCACTAACCGTTATATTTTTACGGTTACCGTTAAGTCGAATGTCAATATGTCACAAAAATGACGTAAATCTCGGCAGTGGTCCAAATGTAACCAACAAATTAGTGCCAAAAAATCCAAATGCGGTTAGTAGTAAGTTAATATCGGACCATACCCTTAGGTTATTTCAGTTTGATTTTGAGTTTCGATGTTATTTGAAATACCTTCCAGCTGAGAATACTATTTTCAGAATTTTCGGTTAAACTTTAGTGCTTTAAATATCAGTGTTTTTAAAATGTAATGCACTTTTTAAGAAGCTCATTTTATGCACAGTTACTGATATCACTAGATCGCCATGCTTGTCAATTGCGTCACATCCAATCATAAAACTTTTGTAACGTACCATACCAATACCGGTTTTATCGTGCTTCCTCTCCCCTATCCGCTTCTCTCTCTACCCAAAATCTTCAGTAGACAGTAGACATTTGTCTCTTACACAACAGACATCAAATACAATTTTTTATCTACAGAATTGTAACATAGTTGTCGCCGTAGTTGCATTCCAAATAAGATATAATATTGTTGACCTGTACCCTGCAGTAGCCTGCGGCTGTACAATGTCAATAAAAGAAGAATAGAGAGAATAGTCTGGAAATGCCATTTCATGTCAAAAAACATCTGGACAGTCCTAGAAGGTTAAAGCGAGCTATATACGATGATCCTGAGGTCATTATCGGTTGAATTGTAAAAATTGAGTTAAAATAAACTGGATTACCAAAAACCAGCGTAACAATATTACACAAACAGTAGAACGTGTAGCCATTAATGATTATGTGTAAAAATATAGATTATAATCATTTTCCAATATAGAATGCAGTGTTTTATGCTACAACATAAGATTTTATTAACTTTATCAGCATAGCTATGCTAACTTTATTATAGTAACTTTGGTATCATGGCCCAGTATACAAGTATTTAACATACTATGAACATATTCGGATCAACTAGTCTTCTTATGCAAGAAAAGTGTTGGGCAGATTTGGAATGATAGTCTGCATCCCAGTGTCCACACCTACTATTAAAGATACTAACCAGACAGATGTAACTGATAATACTTAAACAGAGAAGCAGCAATAACCCTAATGTATCTCATGGCAGGTTCACGTCCTGACCTTGCTAATGCAATCAGTATTGTTTCAAGACAGGATGTATTTCATTCTCCCAGTTGAAAGCGGGCCGCTATGGGCATTCCTAGCCTCTTCAGTCGCACTGGAGGGATCAAGGATCGGGTCTGAAGAAATGGGGTCGAAAAAATTGGTGGTAGGTATCTGAGATCATGTTACTGACCCAGCATTTACCTAGTGCTATGAGAAAACCTGTGAAAAATTCATAGTAGGCCAGGCGGTAGTGACACTCGAACCCACGACCTTCCGAATGCGAGGCAGATGCGTTTCCGCAGAGCCACCTCGTTCGGTTGAAAACCCATCTAATTGAAACTGACTTTATAAGGGTGAAGAGCACTAATAACTACGTGGTCCTATATAAAGCTAATCCAAAAGGTATGAACTTAGAATGTTTGGTGGGGATGAAACCGTTCAACATCTGCAGCGTTGTCTACCTTTGCAGAATCCGCTGTATATTGACACAGCCAGGTCAGCCAGACGTTCAGTGGCCATCTCCACAACTGAGACAGAGATAGTAGCTGCTAGTCGGGCATGGAGATCTATATAGATCTGACTAAAAAGATTCTACGAACAAATGGGAATCTTAAAAAAATACCAGTATTAATGGTTGACAACGAAACTGTTGTAAAACCCGGAATTCCATCAAAGAACTAAGCACATCAGAATTGGACACTTCTTTGTCCAATAATTATTAGTTCTGGAAGGGTGATATATGTATCAAGAAAATTTCAACAGAATATCAAGTCGCCGATTTGCTAAGAAAAACCTTGTCCAAACCTATATTTGAAATTTAAAAAACGCATGGGAGTGATCGAAATTACTCGTCTACATCATAGTAATTTTGATATCATGGTCAAGTATATTTAGTGTAGTTAGAGTCAGCGAATTAGGAGACCGCCGCCACTGGGGTCGACCGTAACACATCGCGCCCGTCGCAGTATCAAAGAGAAAACGGACAGACTTGAATTTCGATCGAGCGAAGACAAGCAAGTAGGCATTTAGTGCTCGTTAAAGACATTCGTTATTTTGTTCCTTAATTAATTAGATTTTAAACATTGTTTCAGAGATATTTAATAAAACATAAAACCATGTTAATACGTGTTTTGTGAAGTGAATGTACAGGGTGTTATAATACAGTGTACATCTCAAAAAAACTCACATACAAAGCTACAATAGCTCTCGTAAGCTGTAGAAGAATATGTGGGAAAAACTGGGGTCTAAACCCCAAAATGACCATATGGTTATACACAAGGGTAATAAAACCCATGATAACCTATGGTTCAGTGGCATGGGTAACCAAAACTGCACAGGCAAGTGCAATAGGCCAACTCACTAGCATTCAGCGGCTTGCCTGTCTAAGTGCTACTGGGGCTATGCGCACTACGCCGACTGCAGCAATGGAGGTATTATTAAATCTCACGCCACTGCACATCTACAAGGAGAAACCAGGTCAGCTGCTATTCACAGGCTAATGCAAGGACAAAACCCAATAAGCCAACTACATAGCGCCGACCACACAAGGCTATATCAGCAAGTAAAAAAGGATAATATTCTAGCTATGCCTACTGATAGAACCATAACCACATGCAAATTTGAAAGAAATTTTCAAATTCAAATACCAGTCCGAGAATCCTGGAAACAGGGACCTCCCGTACAGGCTGAACTCGTCTGGTACACAGACGGTTCAAAAACCAAGGAAGGAGCCGGTGCTGGAATATATGGACCCAAGTCGAAAACGACGATGTCGCTGAGTTTAGAAAAATATGCAACAGTGTTCCAGGCTGAACTAATAGCCATACAACAGTGTTCCAGGCTGAACTAATAGCCATACAACACTGTGCAAGAGAAATAATATATCAGCAAGTATCAGGCAAAACTATTGCCATATACTCTAAAAGCCAAGCAGCTCAAAAGGCACTTCTCTCACCAGAAATCAAATCACGACTGGTGAAAGACTGTCTAGAAGACCTGGCAGAGCTAAGTAGTCAAAATAAGGTGACCCTAGCCTGGGTTCCAGGTCATGAGGGATATCAGAGCAACGAAAAGGCCGACGAATTAACCCGAGAAAGCTCAGATAAGGCCATGTCAGGCCCCGAATCCTTCTGTGGAGTTGCTAAGGCATTGTGCAAGGCATCCATTAAACAATGGATGCAAAAAGAGTCTCAAGAATGGTGGAACAACTATCCTAGACTGAGACAGGCCAAACAGTTCATCAAAGAACCATCGGCCAAGTTCACGAAAAACCTACTGGACCAAAAACGTCAAATCGTTAGGATAACAGTAGGCCTTCTTACTCACTGTCGCCTCAAAAGGCACATGAGTGTCATAAATCTGAAGAAGAAGCAGCAACTTTGTGCAGGTTCAGTTAAGAAGAAGACGAAACATCATTCCACGTCCTGTGCTAATGTGAAGGCCTGGCTGGACTGAGGTTTCTAACATTGGGCGAAGAAAAGCCAAATGCATGCAACTACATGCGGGAGCCACTGTCAAAGCTACTAAGTCTAATAAAAAAAGACCAGGCTAGACGACATACTCTAAAACAAACGGAGTTCCACAATAGATCTGAAAAGGTCGCGGTGGACAAGGATAAATAACGTCCAACTCCTAATCTAATCTATAGTACAGGGTGATAAATCATTTAAAAACAATAATTTTGAAGTTAATTCGTTTAACTTCTAACACATGATTTTTAATAGTGAAGTTTTACTGTTTGTCATATATTTTTCTTACAATCATTTCATTTAGTTTTACAAATTCATCCTTAGAAATTAACAAAGACCAGATAATACAAGCCCGTTTCTTCAAAATGGTTGGCAAAAATGTCTATTCCAATTTTTAGGCGATACAAACATTCATAAAGCTGTTGATATGAAGCAATAATTATTTATCATATACAAAAAATAGTTACTATAGTACTATAGTTAGAATCGAGTAACTTAAAATTAAACCGGTATTTCTATAATTTAGCCAAATATAAATAAAACACATTCAGAATATCTAATTCTAACAGTGAACTTCTCGAAATAGAAATAAGTAACGGTCACAAAGATTGTCACGTTTCTTCGAGGAAGGAAGCTCTTTATTGATGCGTTTAAGATTTGTCCGACCCGACGACCCCCCTATTTCAATAGCATTCATAAATAGATTTTACCTACGAGGAGTCTTGCAACAATGACTGACTGCTTGGTTTATAACTTGGCTCTACCTTTAAAAGGCAGGTAAAGAAATTCAGACGGTTAATTTGAAATAAAGAATAAAAAAGTAAAAGACGCTATACTTATTGACAAGGTTTATGTTAAAGTATGTCTCGATGAATTAAAAATGAGGACGTGTCAGTCGAATGCAAGATTAGATGCATTAAAAATGTTTGCAATGTTTTTGATTTAAAACAGAATAACTTTGTTTTTAATGAAAATAATAGGTTACTAGACCTAGTGTACTTTAATAATTCCAGCTTTGGACATTACATTAAAATCAGTAGAAAAACTGAATAATAAAAATAATTCAGTCATCTTTCATAAATTGCTATAACTTTCGTAAGGCGAATTTTCCGATGTTGTAAGACATGATTTCCAAAATTGACTGGACTTTTCTGGAGAGCTTTTATGAAGTTAATGATGCCTGTACATACTTTTATAGGAAATTATACAATGTGTTAGATAGGTATACAGTCCGCAGTAAGAAACATTATCCTCACTGGTATAATGGCGCTATTATAAATTTAATTCGCAATAAATCCAAACTCTGGCGACATTATAAAAGAGATAATGATATTCATGCTCTTGAGGAATTTAGACGCATAAGAAGTCAAGTTAAAGTTGTCGATAGAGCCTATAAACAATATCTTGAAAAAGCTGAATCAGAAATATCGATTAATTCCAATAAATTCTGGGTTTACATCAATAATAAAAAATGCTCCAATAAAGTTGGTAATACCACGATCTATGAAGGTAACTTTCTTCTTAATCCATCAGATATATTAAATGGCTTTGCTATCTTTTTCAGTAAATCTTATGTGCAGTTTCAGCCACAAATTTTTAAATACTGTAAAATCAGTAAAGCCCAAGCGGACCACTGGGCCTGACCATATTCCTGCTTTCCTTTTAAAAGACTGTGCTGCAGCACTGGCTCATCCTTTAACTGTACTTATAAATACCTGCATCCGGACTAAAACCATACCGTCATGTCAGTGTAGAAAGAGTCCAAGGTTTGTCCCATATATAAAAAGGAAATAAAACTGAGGTGAAAAATTATCGCCCTATCTCTATCAACTGTAACTTTAGTAAAGTGTTTGAAATGTTGCTGGAAGGTACAGTTTACCAACACGTCCGCAACATAATATCGGATCGACATGGCTTTGTAAAAGGTCGTTCACTAGTTACAAATCTCTCCATAATTACGCAGTATATTTCAGAAATCATTGACAATCGAACTCAGACAGATGTTATTTATACGGCTATAACAAAGGCATTTGATCAGTATTTTGGAAAAAAACTAGCCTCTTTTGGACTTTCAAACAATCTTAGTCGGCTTATTATATCATATCCACCAACAGAACACAATACGTTCAATTAAATGGATTTAAGTCTGATAAGTATTCTGCCACCTCCAGTGTTCCTCAGGGATCAAATCTAGGCCCGTTGCTGTTTAACATTTTCGTGGATGTGGTTGATGTTGATTCTTTAATTTACGCCGACGACTTTAAATTTTACATAACAATTAAGAACGTCGCGGATTGTGAAAGGCTATGTGAAAATCTTCCGAGAGTTATCGAACGGTGTCGGGAAAATAACTTAAATTTGAATCCCTCGAAGTGTAATGTCACTAAGCTCTGATCCAATTGCTTACAATTACCGTATAGGAAACACTCTATTATGCAGACCGAATAACTTTGTGGATTTGGGCGTTACTTTTGATTCATTACTATCCTTAAATGACCACATTGACGGTACATTAACTGCAGCAAGCCGCATGTACGGATTCATAATTCGGAACTGTCGGGATTTTAAGAATGCAAGTACGTTAAAGTATCTGTATTATGCGTTATTCCGCTCAAAGCTTGAATATGCTTCGGTTATATGAAGTCCCAGTTACCAGGTACACGTTACCAGGTTAGAGGCTCTTCAAAGACGGTTTCTCAAATATTTAAGTTTCCGAGAAGACAAAGTGTATCCTTCAATTGGCACCCCATATAACGAACTGTTAGTAAGACATAGTTTTTCGAGTCTTGAAGCAAGGCGCAAGTATTTTTCAGTAGTTATACTGCACAAAGTCATAACCAACAAAATAAATTGTAAAGACCTGCTGCATATGTTAAGTTTTAGGATTCCCCGCCAAACTTCTAGGTGCAATGATACTTTTTACTTGACCACTCCTCGCACCAACCTTTTAAGCAAATCTCCATTATATGTCATGTGTAGTAATTGCAACAGCATTAACTCCGAGTTGGATATATTTAACATTAGAATTTTGGACATAAAACATTTGCTTTTGTGATTATTTTATCGTTTTAAAGAGTCTGTTTTTTTTTTTCTTTCCTAAATCTTTTTTCTTTTGGTTTGTAATTTTTTACATTGTATTTTCTGAGATATTTAATTTTTTACATTGTATTTTCTGAGATATTTGTTTTGTCATATTTTGCCTGTTTTTTAATTGGGAATTTCCTGTAGAACAGTTTGTAAAATAAATAAATAAATAAAATTGCAACAACTACAATTTAGTAGCATAACACAGCAAAGGTGGTGTTTCATGAATACGAGATATACAGTGTCAGCCACTGAAAATTTTTCAATACGCTTTGCACAAGTTCATGTGAACATTAGAGCGAGTGTAACGTTGGCCGGGCCGTATAAACTGGCAACGCTGATATTGTTCGTTTCCTGCTCGCTATAATGCTAACTCTCTGTAGTTTTCACATGCACTTGTGCCGTTAAGGTACCACTTGGGCACGCGAGACCGAGACAAAAGACAGGCCCCAAAAACTACCGTGTTAAAAGTGCTGTCATCTTTTTTGCATCGGTCGGGCTGTCCCAAATGTGATTTATTTAATTACATGTGATTCAGACGTAAGAGACACATTTCGGTCTTCTTAGGCAGTCGCTTCTCGACTGTTTCGATCTTGCGTTTCCAAATCGTACCTTTACTGTATTTCACTTGACATTCTGACAAGTAATGAAGTGGTGTAGGGTAAAACGCCAATTGTGTATGTTGTGTCAATAGGAATTTTCTGTGTTTACAATAAACAACCCTAATTAATAAGCTGGTGGATCAGGATTTAGTGTGAAATTAACTGGTTATTATAATTACTTCTGAGTGAGATGAACGTTAAAAATGGCTGAGACTAGAGAGTCCTATTTACAGGCATTCTACCTCAATGCATTTCATTAATCCCAACACGAAGGTGGTTGTTAAAAGCCTGATTTACACCAAACATACCAATTAATTATTTTTAATGTAATATACGAGAATATCAGTGCCATGTGGATTGGGCGGACATAACTTCACCCGCGCTATTACCATCGGGGTGGTAGAAGCCCACCAAATGGAAATATCCAGTCAAAAAAATCGCGCAACTGCCAGTCGTAAGAGTCATATAGTCTTTATTAAACTGCAGGAGTCCTTAGCCTCTCAGCTACATTGTCTACCAGCAGGCTTTTTGACAAGCTAAGATGCCTCTTCTATGTGCTCCTGGAAGAAGGACAATGGACCTAGTGAGGCCGGAGTTAAGTGGGGGCATCCCACTCTCCCCTCCTTACAGATACCAGCATAGAATCTGGTCAAAGTTGTTACGAAAGTAGTTAGATAGCAAGTGGTTAGAAAGTTGCCAAATAACAACTTTAGCTACAAAATTGAGCTCAGTTTTGGGTATGTCGCTTGTATAGGAGATGTAAAACCGTAGATCATGAGTCCATAATTGTTTGGTCTATTAAAGATCCCTACATATGGTTGAATCATCAAAGAGTTCGGCTAAATTACTGTTAAGGGTACAGCGTGCTCATCATCGCCGAAGGTTAAACATCATAGTTTAAAATAGCTGGATGTTAAATAAATAAAAATAACTAAACAATATATTCTTTAGTTAATCCAGTAATTATAAATTGCTGTTGTCATAATTAAAAAAAATCATTTTTTACTTACTGTTTTTATGTACTAATATCAACCACATACCTGAAACAAAAACAATAATGTTAGAAATAAATATAGTTAATTACCTAGTATAGGGCAAATAAAATTGTAAATGAAAAAAAAAAAAAAAAAAGAATATAGACGTGGATGATTCGAAATTGGGAACTCCATCTACGATATTTACCAGATTTAGCACCTTTTATTTTTTTGTTCGTGAATTGATTCTGATAAAATCTAATAATAATGAAGTGATAAAATAATCTACATATGTTAAATAATGTGTAGCGGAAAATAAAAAAAAATTGTGTGTTTTACACATTTCATTTTTTGCTGATCTATCGTTTCATCAAGATGCCAGGAATTTGCTCTTATAAACAATCGTTGACTAACTGACGGCTTTACATCCATCATTAGATAGCATTAAATGTTAACACGTAAAAAACAAACATCCTGTATGTACCTTACTATTTTATTTCGGATTAATGGGTAGTTCCAAACAGATGCTACGGATGCGGAATTCCGGCGAAAGGAATTTTTATTATAGGAGTGGAGAGGGTCAACACTCTTGGTAACATACATTCGATAATATAATTCCTACATTTTTTATATAAAATTTATATCTGGTATGTATATCCAAATACTGCATGGTAGTTTAGTCGTGACGATACAATTTATCTAAGGCAGCGCTTATATACGAAATGGTTCACGAAGAGATTAACTTATCTGTTGAATAACGGAAACGTGTGTATCTTAGTAGAAAATACCAGTAATAAATTATTACGGGTTTTAGTTTGATAAGAAAAATTGGATTGCGGATGACTACTGGTTCGGTATCATTTGTACTTTATAAAAATTATGCAAACTTCGTATTTTTATAACATTTGGCATCACCGCTTGCAAGAATTGTTTCGGGAGCAGCGGTTTTCCTAACGGTGCGTGTGATTACGATTACTAATTTCACCACCATTGTTGATTTATTGTTCATAGATTGTTCATTTGTTTTTTTTATACAGAGTGTTTCGCATAAGTACCGACACAGAACAGGTACGTGTTGGGCACCCCAAAATATGATGATTTGACGCAATTTATCTCAAATTGTACCCCTAAGGAGTTACGGAAGCCTAAAATGGGACCAAGTTTATTTAATTTTTGTTATTATGTAGATATTATTATTAGTTTTAATTGTGTACTCATTTAAATCGATTTTATTAAAAGTAATTTGCTATTTGTTAAATTTAATTGAAAAATGCATGGTCAACTAAGGTTTCAAGTGATTTTTGTATTAACATTGTCATAATGCATTGATTTAACTTTTTTTCGTTTTCCTCGAAAAGTTTAATAAAAAATAAAATATTGCATAAAATAAAATTAGAATTCTAAAAAATCGGCCTATGGACAAAAAAAGTTCTGTATAGTTATAACGATGGGTTACCGCAAAACCTCCCGTTAAAATATTTAAATTAATTCTTACTTACCCTCCAAATTAGGACTCATGAAGCGCCTAAATAATTTACTAAATATAAATTTTTAAGTTAAACGTTTGCAGAGATATTCAATTTTTTCGAAATTTATGGCCCCATTTTAGGATTCCATAACTCCTTAAGGTACCATTTGGGAAGGCGAGACCGAGTAAAAGCGACAGCGAAGGAGACCGAAAACGATCTCTGCACGTCTAAACACATGTAATTACATGAAACACATTTGGGACGGCGCGACCGACGACAGCACTTTTAGCACGGCAGTATTTGCTGCTTGCTGCCTGTCGCTTGTCGTCTTACTTGGTCTCGCCTTCCCAAATGTTACCTTTAGGGGTACAACTTGGTATAGAGATAAACTGCGTCAAATCATCATATTTTGGGGTACCCACACGCACATGTTCTGTGTCGGTACTTGTGCGGAACACCCTGTATATAGTAATTTTAAAAACAAATTAAGTTACAAAGTCGAGTAGCATTTTAATTTAATTCACGTAACAATTAATATATTACAGTCCACTTTAATCCCAAAAGGGACATGTTTAATACCAAACAACTGCAATGCCAACAAGATCCCACAAATAACTGACAGTTTTAAAACATCCTAAATCATAAGAAATCACTAATTTATGAACTAAAATAATTTACCTATCTAGCATACATAATATACGACATTTTACGAATTGGCGGTAATAAAATACAAATCCCAAAGTCTGGCAAACTAACTGAATAAATTAGGTAGAATAGACCCATACATCCTCTTTCCATTCAAATTTTGTTTAACACTTTCGCGCACTAGATACCGTTTCCTTATCTCGACACACACATATATGTCACTTTTTCACTAAACATTCTTTTGATCAAATTGTAACCTTACATTCGATATAAATGTTAGTGGAAGGCAAAGATTAACCTCACCTCACCTATAAAAACCTGACAACCTCAGTTACCAGGGAGTAATTAGTATTTATTTATATTGTCATTATTAACATTTAATTTTTTAATTAATATACATTTACACTTTTTTGTACGATTAAGATTAGTAAGAGCTTGTTTGATCTGTAACCTACCACACCCAGGTACCTTAATAATTTATTAAATATAATATTGCATTCTTAATAAATTCAAAATCCTTCATTTAACGAAAAATCTCCCAGATAATTAAATCTTATTTACGACACCTAATAAATAATATCTATAACCACGTCCGTAAAAGATTCAAATTTCGTGCACGTGTCTGAGAACCAGCTCAAGAAAACATATTTCTTTTCACGAAGTAATTATCATTGAAACACTTAACTCGCTTATCTTTCTAGTTTCAATGTTAAGACCGATTTCGACAATATTTCGATACACAAAGCTTTCAAGGCAAGTAATAAATAAGCCACCCCCTGCACCCACATTCGTATTTAGATGGTAACTAAAGACATAGAGACGTCACAAAAGCCATTAAAATTTAGTATAAGAAGCCAGACCCAAATGAGCTCGCATAGATTTCATTTTTATTATTTGATGTGCATTATTTTTTAAGTATTTGATGTGCATGCTCTCATATCATTATTTGATGTGTAAGCATTCATTTATTATTTGTAACCAGTTATATTTCAAGTTCAGTAGTCAGTACCTTTCCTAAAACGTTCTTCCTAAACAACGTCTATCCTACAATATCTCCTATTCCCGAACGCTGTCAACGTTCCACACCTTATTTCCGTCTCTTGCCGTCCCTAAATATTTCCTTCATAATATCCTTGTCGACGCCCTTCGTCACGTCCCGCACCACCTACATAATTCTATCGTATATCTATCCCAATGCAGTACCGTATTAAATATCTTCCTTTCCACCACAACGCTAGGCGCCCCGACGCGAGGCGACGCTCAATGCTGCGACGTACCTAAATCGACGCCGTCACAACGCTGGACGAAATTATTATATAATCTAATGTCTGTATTTTCAATGGTGAGTCAAAAGATTTATATAACTTTCTTTGAGATACCACCGGAGTTTCGTTTAAGCGAGAACTTAACATTTGCTACAAAATATTATCAATTAAACCAATAAACCACATGGCCTTTAGGTCATACACCCCGAAAGACAGGATAAACATGTTTCGATGGATGAATTTTTGAGTATTTCAATAGAAATTATAAAAATCAATATTAAGAAATATACAAGGTTATATTAAATAATTTCAATAGAAATTATAATAACCAATATTAAAAAATATACAGGGTTGTATTAAGTTAATTCAATAGAAATTATAAAAATCAATATTTTAGAAATATACAGGGATGTGCTATCTTGGATAAATTGTACAAACCAACACGGTAAAGTTTAATAGTAAGTTAACCAACTGATGAATACACTGTTCGTTAGCTCAAGGGGTTGGTTCTACTAGGTTTGAAACAAAGTATATGTGAAATCAACATAGTAAGGTAATTAACTGGCGAATTGGCGCTGTTCGTTACTTCCGTTGGTCATCACCTATATAATCATCGAAATATTTACCTAAGAGTGTGCAACCTGTGTATATCTAGAATAGAACCAAATCAACATCAACACAGTAGTCAACCTAAATAAAATATATATTGATAGCAAATGAATATGGTATGCGTTTGAACAAGACTCTAGTGAGATCTCAGTAAATAGTAACAATTATAATATACTTTGTTAATTATTGCATCACATTTAAAGAGTACGGAAAATAAAAAAGTTTAAATATGAATTTGTATGTTTTATTTATCAATGTGCACCAAACTTTGCATCGAATCCTGGTTTACCTTAATTAACATTATCACAACGTGGGTATATAAATTATCAATTAATTAACTAGACGATCACCTTTACTACTAGAGGAAAAAACGCCAACTACAGTAAGTATAGAATTTAAAGTAAAACTTGTGAGGTAAATAATAACATTTCAGTGAGTAAAATAACGAACAAAATAGGGGGTGTCGGGTGTAGGCGGTCACAGATCGTAAAAATTTGAGTCGGTTTGTGTTAAGGTTTTTTTATTAATGAATTATAAATGTTACATGTTGCATAAGACTTTTGTCAAATATATATTTTCGCTATAAGATATGACTAAGGAAAGAGGACTAATTCAAAAATGAATTGTCATGTTTGGATGTTAGCCGAATTCAAGAATCTAAGACGGAATCTATATACGAGTATGTAGCATCTTATTTTGTCACTTCCAATGTTGTTTCTCCAGTTTTTTTTTATTATAAAATTAACTAAAACGTTACAGAATAGACCCCTAAGGGGGTATTGTCGTCTATTATTTTCTTTGTTCATAATTTTAGTTTCAAGTCTGCACCTTACTTTTTCTTTGATTTTACTTTCTACTAATTTATTTCGTATAAATTAAAATCTAAAAATTGTTTACCCATTTTGGTTGCTGGCTCATTGATATCACGTCGCGAGAATAAGTAACTTTGCAATTCATTTGTTATAGTTTGTATAGGGAAGCCCTTTGTTGAATGCTCCCTATCTAGTAAACTTATCCTGAATGGTTTTTGAGGGAAACATATCTTGTACTATTATAGCCATTATAGTTGTTTGAATTGAAAAGTTTCCGGGAAAACATGTTTTTTTTTAAATAAACCGGATTCCACGTTCATTTGAAAATAATAAAACTATATTTTTGCCCGCCAATGAATTTTAAAATAAAATCTCAGAAATGCTCATCGCTATAGAGAAATAAATAAAGTTTTAATAAACCCAGTCACAAAGAACATTGTATTCCAGCAGCAAAGCAATTTTTCTGAAAAATCGATATCAAAAACCTCTCAAAAGCCTACATGTACATTCCGCTACATGATAAATCCATTTCACCCCGATATATTCATACACATCAAGTAGTGAATTTAGACAGTAGTCATCGTTTGCCGCTTTTATTACAATTTAACCCTTTTTTATTCCGAAACAGAAGATATCATTTATACAACAAATAAAATGGAAATCGCATACCCAGACCGTTGCCATGGAGTTTGCCGGGGCGAGAGCTCTCCGTTGCTAGGAGACGATTTTTGCCGCGGCGTGGTATAGCGAGGTCCTTGCTCCGGAGACACAGTTTAATACACCCGCACAGCTGAGGAGGTGACCAGTTTCAATACCGGAATTTTGTACAGAATTTACTCAAATCAATCGATCCGTACTTCGCAAGGGTTAACAGCAAGAATAAAAACATATACAATGCGTCCCAAATTCGAGTATCTATAATGGTATCCCGATTAATATAAGAGGCAGAGATCGGTTAAATGGGGAATTATTTAGAGAATTTGATGCTGAACCGTTTTCAATATTATTAAAAATTATGTAATTTTTTTATTAACCTTTAATTGGTAATATACTACGAAACATGAACAGCGTATATTACTATTTAAATTTTACAGAAAGCTTCTAGACAGTTTGAAATACACTACAGATAACTATTTTGGGTCCGCTGATACAAACATTTTTTTTAAAGGCTTCAAAAGGTGTTGTTATCCAGTTTCGACCATAAAAAATATGAATTAAATAATTATTTTTTAATTTTGACATATAAAGTCAACAAGACATTTTTTGTAATTGCAGTGTCAAAATAATCTACTTAACGCAACCAGTTGCATAATGTTGAACATCATGAAACTGGTTTCGAAAAATTCATTGTCACCAACTGCGAAAAGAAAACATAAAATTAACCCTTTTTTGGTTTTAAAATCAATAATATACATTATTACAGAAAGTTTATATCAAAGAAGGGCAAGTTGGCTAATAAAAATCAAATTTGGTTAAACTTACAACCTAGTAATACATTGTTTTGGTCCTTATTTTCCATTCTAAATCAGCACAATATAATTAAAACACAATACACGACAAAATAACCTACTTTCTTGAAATCTAAATAACTTTAACAAGCAATATAAACACTACAGTAAGTCGTTGAGTATAAATGAATATGAATATTTGTCAATAAAAGAATGCAAAACAATGCAAGAAAGTAGTAATATTGGTTGCCTAGATGTCAGTAACTTTTAACCAAAACGTAATTATATAATCTAGTCAAAATTATAAAAAAATATTGTATGTAATACGTTAAATAGCTATTAATTTATTGTTGTCTTCAAAGTTTTGAAATGAATATATGAAGTATTTTTTATTTATTGAAAATATGACAATTGACATTTCTATAAATGCGGTGTTGCCAAACATAGTAGGAAAACTTGACAAGAAATAAATCGGTTAATGAAAGATGGCTGTTTGGCAATGGCTTGCAAGTTTCGCCACAGCGTAGTCGAGATATCAGAAAGAAGCCGAAGGATGGTTAAAAAAGTCCACGGGGTGCGAAGCAATCGGTCATGGCTCCAGGCCGTACCATATATAAAATAAAACATGTTTTTAAAAAACGGCCACTGTAAAAAAGTTGTAGTTACTAGCATACCAATGAAAGCGATGTTGCCAGTTTCCATAAACTTTCATTAGATGTGAGTTATTTCAAACGCATTAACTGCAGCTTGTTTTGTTTTTTTATCAAGTATACAGTACGTTAACTGACGCCTCAGCCAAACTAGAAATGAGACGCTTAATTACATTTGGACATGAGCGACATAAAAAGCGTAATTGGTTTAAACATGCCCTTTCGATGATAAGAATGGGATAATTGGTCTGCACTCGGCGACGTATATTTCTATCGATTCAATAGCATTGCGTTTCTATACCGTTCTCTTGGAGTCAGGATTGAAAAGTTAACATATTGTAAACGCACCTCAACCTCGTAAAAAATGAATAGCGTAATGGCTGATAGCGGAAGGCGGAATATGAAAAAATAAAAGTTATTTTTTAGGTTAAAAAGATAAAAAATTGTTGAGTATTAACAATTTAATAATACAGAATATTTTTGTAAAAAAAAAAATACAAATTGTCTTTTGTTTTCGAGTTACCTACCGTAACTTTGTTTTATGGCGACAATCTTGGATTTTTATATTATTAAAATAAAATGGAATAAGATCTGCTTAATTTAGCTAATTTAAAATTGTTTAGGCATTCGAAAAATGATGTTTAATGGTTAAAAATTAAGTTTTTATGTGAGTTAGTTTTATGTGTGTTAAAAGTAATTTAGCATAAACAAAAATACGATTTTAATTGTGTACAGTCAAATTAATAATTTTAAAATTTGGGTATTAACATACATTTGAGGTACATTTTAGTTTAATAAAAGTTGTTAGATGTTTAGTTGTCAGTTCAAAACATAGTTTTATAAAAAAAATAAAAACGAAGAAGCTGAATCAGTATAAAATTTGACTATTTTGGCAGATGAAAAAAATGATTATTCAATTGATATTAGTTTTATTAAAATTTACGATTTATTTGTAAATATAGAAGAATATCTTGTGGAATGTCATTATGTATCGACTCTTCACAAGAATTACTCATTTTTAGATATATTTAAACACATAATGAAACAAATATAGTTACAATTAGTTTGACAGAATTGTCAATTAAAATTTTAAAAAATAATATCCTAGTGACCAAATATGAACGGTAATTGGTGGATCTCATATCCGTACAGTGTTCTTACTAGAATAAATATGAAATATATTCGTTCAGCAGAGCAGAATGGCCTACTTTTTCATTCTCTAGTAATTGAAAATAGGTAATTTATCTTAATAAATAGATTTCTGTTAATGGGTCGTAGAAAAAACCTGCTATACAACTAGAGAAAATTTGCCCATATTGCATTCAGATGCTATAGATAATAATATAATAATAATATAATAATAATAATAATAATAATAATAATAATAATAATAAACGTCTTTATTTATATACAGCGTACATATAAAAGGGCGAAGTTCAGCTAAAAGCTGTTTTTCAACTTAACCCACAAAAAAGAATACAAATCGAAAAAACAAGTCATAAAAAACAAATTAAAAGCTAAAAAAGAAATTATAAGCTAAAAAAAAAAAACATTATGTATATATAATAACATCCATAAGCCACTATATATGAATTGAACTGAAAATTAAAATTCAAGCATGATTAATAGATGGTCATCATATTCAATTTTGTTGCACAAACTACTATTTTTGTCAAATGGAAATGGAATATATACGATTCTATCCCTACGAGATGAAATCTTTATGGTTCCCAAATATTGTAGGTCCACTTGAAACGGTTTACCATTTAGTAAGGCAACAATCATGACATATCCACTAACATAAACATAGTATTTTATGTCAAATTAAATTCAATATTTGTTTATAATGTGAAGATGTACATGATAGAGTAAAACTTGCACCACACTATGGCAATGTCCTCCCAGTTTTCAGTTTCAAAAAGGACCTTCTTTGTTTGCTAGGCGACAAAGTAATTCCCAAACAGTATAGAAATTTTGTGGAATATAAATTTGCTTGAACTTATTTACAATTATTAAGTTTATAAATATTTCAGTTATATTACTATTATAATATTTTTTTAATATGATTTTTGCATGTCCCCTTCAATGGCATATAATTTTGTTGAGTATAATATTGTAATCTAAGTCACAATTTTTGTATATCCAGGTGTACGGTTGCAGTTAGTTTGTTATATGACTGAATTCTAGTGAATATTAACGCAAAAAAAAACTGAATAAAGTAGAAAAACGAATTTAATTATAATTATTGAAATAAGTGGACTGCCACCCTTCCGATTGTGGATTCTAAGTCTGCCGGGGTGGAAATATACTAAAAATAGAAGCATTTTCAAGTAATTTCACCTAGTGGAAAATTAAGTGCAAATTAAAGATAATTATGCCACACTTCTGATAATGGATGGAAACTTACGAGAATAAATAACAACTATAGCTGTTCATTACAAACTAGGGCTCGGAATTGTATTCGGTTAATTCGAATATTCGAATACTCAAAATTCGATATTTTTAGGTCGTAATTATTCGAATAGTCGAATTTTCAAATAGTCGAGTATTCGAATAGTCGAATATTCGGGTATTTGGGTATTCGACTAAAGTTTCAAACGAATATTCGAATACAAAAATCTGAAAAATTCCGAGCTCTATTATAAACCTTAATATTTATTACTCGTACGTTTTATGAAGAAAAACTACATAATTTGTATATCAGCACCTACAGGTAAGGTGTGTTACGTCACATTTTTCAGTGAAAAGAGTTTTCTTTAGTTGTGGATTCACCATACCAAATTCTATCTAGTGGGAAACAGATTTAACTTCCTAGTTGCATCATTTCGCCAAAAGATTGCAAATTCGGGGCTAATAATAAGTCACATCAAAGTCAAAATTTTAGGACACAGTAAAAAATCTAACAAAAATCGAAATAAATTGACCAAACAATTGACTTTTGCAAAAACCCCAATATTTAGTAAATTCACAGTTTCTATACATTTTTTGTTAAAACAATAAGTGAACTTTAAAATGTCTCTCCTGACAAATGTAGATTTGGTGACAACACACCTTACCTCTGAGGTGCTGATATTCTAAAACAATTATTTGATTGTTCTTTTATTTGATGTCACAAATTCTTTAAACATTAAATTTATTTCCATAAAAAACTGACTAAATTACAACTTTCAAATTTTATATAATTCATATACATTTTGTAAATGAAAATATTTTATCTTTTTTCTCATTATAAATGAATAATTTAACAGAATATATGAAATTTGAATTCTACGATAATATCAGTGCGTTACTCCGGTCACACCGGTCGGTTGTGCATTTTTTAATATTCTGTTAAAGCTTATAACAACTATAGGAAGAATGGCAGACTAATTTTTTAATGAATTGTGAATTATTGTCTTTTGTTTGCACTTAGTCTGCCACTTAATGAAATGAAATATTTCTATTTTAAGTCAACTCCCCTTCCCGGCAGAAATAGAACCCACTATCGGAGGATCGGCAGACCACTTATTTGATTAATTATAATTGATAAACTTTCATTTGCATATGTGTCTACAGATAATGTAAAGGGAATATAATCAATGAAATGACCGAAGTTTTTTATGCTTTCTCTCGCTACATTTATAAGAGAACATATTTTAGATCATTTTGCGAAAGATTATTTAAAATACGTTTTCTTTGTGAATATAATCCATTATTTCCCTCTCCTGTCAACTTTGACATTTTAACCAATCACATCGCAATTTACGTTATCGTTAGAACCAACCAAAACCAGATAAATCGGCTATTTTTACTATCTTATATCGACTATCATGCATGGTGCTTGATATTCACTAATGTTGACTCACATACTTGATTGTAGGTGTAATATTTAATAATGGCTACTGTCAAATATGAATTGTCAGTGTACAATGTAACGGTTGGAACCGTTATTTCGACACAACCACCTCTTACTCAAATGTCATTTGTCGTCTTGTGAGATTTATTTTTGATTTGGTCGACAGCGACAATCAACTAGATTTTATTTTAATTCATTTTGGTCATCCAATGTACTTGATGATTTTTGTTTATCCGTTTGATTTTCTAAGGTAAGTTTTAATAATGATATTTTGTTGAAAATATATATTTTGTACAAGGATTTCTTAAATAAATTATCAAGTTTTGAACATAACCTCAATATCAACAATGAATGACACATGTTGGTTTTATATAAAATTATCTATTATTTTTATGGAATAAGATATTATGCTTTACTATGTTTAAATATATTAAATAAGATTATTCCTTTTCATATTAATTTTAGTCTCTGTGAAGTTATTCATTTAATGGTTTTAAATAATTCATTTAATAAATGAAATTATTCATTTAATAGTTAAAGCATTTTATCTAATTCCTATGATATCATTTTAATCCTTTTTTAGCACGGCTATATCGAGACGGTTTATTTGGATTTAACTCTAGACGGTTTGGATCTCATCTCTAGACAGTTTATGTTCGAATAATGAAGATCATTCACAGTGCAAAATTATGCAGAATTACGAATAAGGATCCCGAATCCCTTGTAGAAGTTGCCTGAAGAAATACCATGTTATAGATTTACATTCCGTATATTACCTAGCTTACCAAAAGATAAGTGCTTTCTCAATAAATCGTTTAAATTTGAATTTAGTTCACTTATGTGAATTAGAATTTGATAGCTACCTTATCTAAAGCATGGTTTAAATATAATTTGTTAGTGATTAGTGATTTTCTATATTTTTATCACTAATATAGAGTCAAGTAGTAAGCTTTAAATATAGTGGTGCCCAACTTCTTTTTCAAAGTTATTCGAGTTATTTAATAACCTAACCCACGCCCTATCAATTGAGCTCAAACACATTATAAAAATGGATAGAATAACTAGATATCACGTTACAAAAATGGCGCCTCAACTGGGTTAAAAAGCTCTTAACTTTGAAATAGTTTTCTTATAACATATCGTTCTAATTCCTATAGGTATTTCACAGAGGTTAACTAAACTAACTGCATATCTTGTATATTTTTACTAATACTTTCTTACCTCTTATTTTAACCTTTTCTATAAATCTGCATATCGTATCATCAAGTTTTATATAATTTCTGCCTTTTTTACTAGGTCCAGTGTTTATTATATGATTTTTACCTAAAGTTGATTTTTGTACATAGTGAGTAAAAAAAAATGGTTTTGTTAGTGATAAAATTGGTGCCTTCATTTAGTTAAATATATTGCTTTTTACATTTTGGTATCCTCTATATTAAAATGATTTTCAAACATTTAAAAACTATGAAATTTTAATCAGAGGGGTAGACTTGCCTTCTACTGTAGAACAAAAAAAGAAAGGTTCTGAGTGGTTTGTTATCTCAAGAGTCACACAATAGAAGTTTTTCAGAGAAAAATAATCCTTATAATCATGAAGAGGATATCACAGAAATGGAATTGTCAATTAAAGAAGTCAATAAATTAAATTTATTTTAAAAAGTAATTTTATCTTGTATTTATTTAAAGTTACATCTTGGGCTCTAGAAATAATCTCATTAAATATAACTCGACCTTAATAGGGCCTATTTCTATTGTTACTAAATTTTTCGTGTATTTTGCAATTTGTTTCGTCATAATTTTGTCATTAATAATCAAAGAATAAAATCCTAGAGCTAAAGCTCTCAGTCTCTATTCACATTATTAATGACAAAATTATGTCTCGACAAATTGATATCAAAAACACTCAAAATTTAGATCCAATTGAAAATGTTGACTATTTATTAAGATCTCGTTATATTACCCTTGAATATCTAGTGGATGGATTGCCAATCTTTATCAATTCTTTACCAGAATCACTTATTTTTTAAATAACTAAAATATACACTGACAATTAGTTTGACACAATTATCACTAATTGAAAAATTAAAAAAGGAATAGTTAGAGTGGTACTAAACATGAACCGACATATACATTCTAGAATGGATATGAATTTATATACGTTCAGTTGATTGACATGGCCTGTAGATTTTGTAGATTGTGAGAAAATAGATAATAAAGAAGTGTCGAAAAAATTAATGTGACGTAGGTCATATTCATTAGTAAACCAATGATATACAATATCGAAGAAGGAAATCCAATCTCTCAAATGTGGTCATCTAAGATCCAATTTAAACGAGAATAGCTTGACTCCTAGTTATGTTTCAACTAAACTAAAAGTCTTTTCTGCAAATATTTTAGCAAATAATACATTTTATACGGTAGGTATTTTTTGAGTTTATCCATTATAAGTCTCTGGGCCAGACCTTGTCAAACACATGTGCGTAATGTCTATGAATATCGCAGAGCAGTATCTTTCTCTCTACTCTAGACACTAGATCCCGGATTTACTTTATTTGCTCAATTTTTAAAGTATGATTTAGTTATTATTATCTATTTTAATGAAAACCAATTTATATACTATCTTGAATCTGGACTTTCACAACAGGCACAAAATACCCTTTTACTCAAATACATTTTGTCAATTTCTTGTGCAATAATTTGCTATATTTTTTTATTAATTAAATTATTTGCGAAGGAGCAGTCTGCTGTTACAGCTTCTACATTTTTATGAGCACTAACATTTTCTGACGAATAAAAAAATACATTTACAATATTCGTAAGGGACAGCCGGTATATTATATACTTAATGCTTTTGGGTTCATGTGACATATGGAAGATACATTTTTATCGGTTTCTACAAACAAACGGTACATCTTCAGTACGTATACCTACTGACTGCATTCTCTTTTTTATTTTCTTTACGTAACTTTCAATATCATAAAGATTTGTGGTGCGTTGAGAAAAGGAGGTTAGTGTGTTTTGGGTAAACTAGTGCCATATGATGTTTTTTATTATAAAAATAAGGTTTGGTTGAAAATCATTGGGTCGATACGGACATTCATTGCGGACAATTGTGGATAACACAAAATACTTCATTTTTGACCTAACTGTTTTTCTACAAACTATCAATCAAATAATAAAAATTTACAGTTGGACCTCCCCTATTAATAGGCCATTGAACTAAAATTATTCATTTTTATAAATATAGCTAAGGTTGATCGAGGGAAATCTTAAACGCATCAGGTCCATTGTTATTATAACAGTAGAAGATACCGAAATAGATAAATACAATGTAAAGTGTTTTAAATCAAGTGTTACCGCATGTACTGTACTGACTTGCTTATCTCGTGGAACGTTTAAAAAATAACCGAAAATTAAATTTATTTAAAAAAGTTATTTTATCTTGTATTTATTTATTTAAAGTTACATCTAAGTCTGCAGAAATAATCTCATTAAATATAACTCGATCTTAATAGGGCCTATTTCTATTGTTACTAAATTTTTCGTGTATTTTGCAATTTGTCTCGTCATAATTTTGTCATTAATAATCAAAGAATAAAGTCCTAGAGCTGAAAGCTCTCGGTCTATTCAGATTATTAATGACAAAATTATGTCCCGACAAATTGATATCAAAAACACTCAAAATTTAGATCCAATAGAAAATGTTGACTACTTATTAAAGTCTCGTTATATTACCCTTGAATATCTAGTGGATGGATTGCCAATCTTTACGAGGCTGGGCTGAAAAATAATCGGCTTAGGCAAGAAAACTTTTTTTGGCAAAACTCAATTTATTTCTCAACATAGTTCCCTCTATACACTTTGTCCAACGATTCTCCAATTTTTCGATGCCCTTCGAATAATACGATTTCTCGAAATCCTTAAAATAGGCCTCTGTCGCAGTGATGACCTCCCCATTCGACTCAAATCTCTTACCACCGAGCCATTTTTTTCAAGTCTGGAAACAGATAATAGTCGCTGGGCGCCAAATCTGGGGAGTATGGCGGATGAGGAACCAAGTGTTACCGCATGTACTGTACTGACTTGCTTATAAAATTTTATAACATTTCTGATAACTTACTCCTTCTTGTTCCTTAAATAGACTATAGATCCAATCATCGGCATCGATCTAAATTTTAGTTTTTAGTTTAGTGTTTCAGTGTACTCTAGAGTGATTTAAAAATTCATCTTCTTTGTAATTTTTGTCTATTCTTTCAATTGAAAATGTTTATTTGTGAATACAGCTAACACCTTTGACAATGGGAAGCTGACAATTAAGTAACTGCTTTCGTTTAAATTTCATAATATACATCACTCAATTTAAACATAGCATTCCCAGGCCGGACCTGTACACAAGATAATACAGGCATTCCAAAGTTCGCTTAGTCACAAAGCACCTGCGTTCAAAGTCCACAATTTCAAAAAAACTACATCTACCTCCGTAGTAACAACTGTTCTCTTGCTTTAACACAATAGTAAGTAACAATAACCTTTATGTCTTACCCATGGAATTAAAAACATTTCGTCACAAAAATGCCAATCCAAAGAGTTTGAGGATTTTCTCATGGACCCAATTATTAAATTTTGACCAAATTTATATGGGACCACCCCTGAAGTATCCCTTTCTAAAAAAAAAAGAATTATTGAAATCGGACACCGTGCTAAAGAATTATCGCTGAACATACATAAAAAAAATATATGCCGACGAATTGAGAATCTCCTCCTTTTTTGAAGTCGGTTAAAAATACATACGATACGGCTATGAATAAATAGAGTCTGACTTATCTATCAAAATAAAAGGTTTATTATAGTAAAAACTATGTAAACATGATTAAATTTAAAAAAAAACTTTTATTAGGCCGATCAGATGTATTAAAATTTTAATTTTAACTGCAAATAAGCATTGAAGGATGAGGTATAAATAAAATATGTACCACTTGAACCTGTACTACGGTCTGCAAATTAAATTACTGCACTCCTTTCTTCTCTAGACTATATAGCATGTAGTACAAAATTTCTCAACGTTTAGTGTACATATATGTAAATAAAAAATATAAATGTTCCAGTTAGTATCCAAATAAAAACGTATTAAAAAAATTAAAATATTTATTAAACACCTTGTACAGAACCAAGAGAGTTAAGAATGAATCACAGGGATATTTTATAATCCAACAATTGTTTATGTACAAAAGGAATTTAATATTTCGTATAGTGCCGGTTACCTGAGTGAATAACATTAAAAAAAACTGATTTAATCTACGTGACAAGCGATAAGTGTAATATAAGTGACGGCAGGTCAGTTTATAAAAGTCAGGTCAGAATTATGACTTGTTTCGGTGACAAAGGAGCGTAAACCATGTAACAATAAATTATATTCAAATTAGACTGATAAAATGCCCACTCTGAAGTTACATTACGAAAAAAAAAAATAAGTAAATAAACCATTTACCAACTCAATCTAATAATGTCCGCCATTAGAGTTAAACATTTTAAAAAGTAATCTCCTTTATTACAAATGGAGTTGACTGTTGATATTCAAATTAGACTGATAAAATGCCCACTTTGAAATAGAACGAGGTATGACAGAAAAAATAACTAAATATACTCAAATCAAGCCAATAATGTTTATGGAGTTAAATATTTTAAAAAGTAATCTCCTTTATCGCAAATGGAGTTTACTGTCGATTTCCTTTTAATTCTAATTTGAATTTATAGATTAGTTGCTGTAGGACAAATACAGACCACAAGGTCGGTGTTTCATTTCCTAATCTTTAGCAAAAGGAGTTGTATGAAGCATCCTGCCAGAGATGGAATTCTCGGACCTTCGACATGGTCTAGAAAATACCAGTACAGAGTTGGGCTTTATATAAATAGCGCGAGTTGTCGACGGACGGGTAGATTGAATTTAAGTGTTGGACAGAAAAGATAAATTGTAATAAATAAATTAGAATTGTGAGTTATAATAGTGCCTAAGTATTATATATAAATTAATTAGTACGTACTAAATAAATTGTAAATAAAGTGTTTTAAATAAATAAAGTATAAATAAATTAAACAAACGTTACAGTAGGATAAAGTGCACGTTTTAATTTACAGTCGAAAAGTCTCACCAAATTTCAATATGGGCCGTAAATGTATATTGCGGACGTAAAATTAAATATTTAAAAAATTCCTACATCTAGACCAGTGGTTCTCAAACTTTTTTGGCGACGGAACCTTTTTGAAAAGCGAAATATTTGACGGAGTCCTAAACACATTTCTAAAAAAAAAGGTCCTCAAGCCAGGTCACTCCTTTTTTATATTATGACTATTATTACTTTTTTTTTTGGAGCCCTCACAAAGGCTTTGCGGAGCCCCAGGGCTCCGCGGAGCACACTTTGAGTAACACTGATCTAGAAGAAAGAGCTGAAATTCAGCAGAGCTTTTGACCCTTTTATTAGTGATGACTGGGTGTATTTTTAACACGATTTCCATGGTCTTATTTTACTAGGTTTAATTAAAATACAGAAAAGCAAATCGTTTAAAATTGTATTAAAAATAAAGTGTTTTCAAAACCCATAGACCCAGCCCTCACTAATAAAAAAAAGTAAACATATGTGCTAAATTTCATCTCCTAATTTTTATTTGACAAGTCTTTTTGACTGAATGTATACGCCCAATCACAATAAATTAAAACGTTCAATTATCCCATTTTAAGCTTTTCTGGTTTTTTCGATAAAAGGTACTATTTTCCTTTTAAAAAAGAAAGAAAAAAATAATTTTTAAGATAAATATAAATGTTTACATCAAATTATAATATTACAGTCGTTCTATTTATCCAATAATTCCCTTCAATATCTAGCATATTCTTTCAATTAGAGGATTAGTTTTTGAGCTATTTTTTTAAATATCGAAAATTTTACAGTGTTTGACACACCCGTAGGTCCGTAATAGTAAGTTTTAATTTTAATGTAAATGGACTTTTTTTGTAGGTAATCGTAATCTGAACACCTTTTATTTGAAATATATGCTTATTTCCTGAAAAAAGGAAAACACAAAATAAGATGCTTTAGCGCAGAAGTGATAAGACATATACATTGTAAAAATAATGCAAAAATAAGAATAATGATGGAATGGCAGTATATGTATAAATAATAATTATAAAAAATTATACGCTTGATCAAGATGAATTTAGCCCATTTAAAAAATAGAAACGTATGTGTAGTAAGGTGCTTCATTTTCAGGCAATATTTTTTTTCTCTGTGCTACCTAAAAATCTGAAACTTTATAAAAAAAAAAATATGCCGCCAGGTAAAAGGTTCTAAATGCAATAGCGACTTAGCTCATTCAAAAATTCGATTTCCCATTTAAATAACAGGAATTTTTTTTTGTTTCAATTTAATTTTTCGATATTAAAAAATTTTTTTTAGGAAAAACCCGTGAATAGCTTTTGTGGGGCATGAAATTTGCTACAAAAAGTTTTTATGGGTTAATCCCCTTCAACCTACAGTTTTTGAGTTATAGAGCTAGAAAGATGAATATTAATTATATTTCACATCAAATCTTCTTTATGTAAACTTCTTAATTTTGGCAGCACTGTTTCGAACTGGCATCAAAGGGATTTTCGTTTTACACAATTTTTAAACTTAGATTCAGTGGTTTACCGAGAGATTTATAATTGTCCCAGCAAACATTTTGGTGTAATTTGACGTCGATACTACCTAAATTATATATAATAAATTTGGTCGCAAAATTAGATTTAACCATAATTAAGTAAAATTTACGTTGGCTCGACGTGGATTCGACATAAGTGGAGAATAAGACGACGTCGAAATTTGGTTTTATTTACCAAAACAGGTAGAATTACATCTAAATCCACATTGTAGTAGCCCAGTTCGTTTGGTTAGTAATACCTCTCTAAGGAAATTTGACGTCAGTATAACGTTAATTCGACGTTGATTTAACTAAGTTTAGGTAGAAACTACCAAAATATTTGCAGATGACGTATGCCTCCAAGTGTACGAAAAGAAATGTTATACTTATTTGGTATTTTTATCTATATATAAGTAGAAATATTGTAAGAAGTCACCAACACAACTAAAACATATACCTAATTCACATGAAAGATTGAAAATAAATAAATGTCGGTGACAAAAATATATGTAATGTAATTGTGGTGAATATACAGTTCACGCTTGTTGAAATTAATGCGAAGAAAATTTTGTCGTGCATGTTAACAGATCTACTTAGAAAAATAACAATGGCCTTCCAAAATACTAATTAAAAAAATATAGGAAAAAAATATGATCGTGTAAAAAAATAATAATAATATTATGAGCTAAAACTATGTTACGTTTGTTGTGTATCACTTTATATATATAATATAATAATGTTTCATTTTTCGGTATTTTCATTCTTATGTTTTAGTTATAGTCATTTTAAAAATTTAAAATTTGGAATCGTTCTTCAATTACATTAAGAAAATATGGCGTATTTTTCGAATTCGACCTAAAAGTTATTATGACTAAGGAAATTTTACGTATTTTACAAATACCTTTTTACTAAGTTGAATTAACTTCAATTTCACGACATATTAGTTAACTTTACCTATTTAAAGAAATAATAACTTATAGGTTTTATAAAAAATTTACCTATAGGTAAATATAACATATTTAGGTCACGTTGTTCTGCACTTGAGATTTTAGACGTTTCACTTTACGATAAAAATCGGAAGTATACCGATATGATTTATTATTTTTCGAACTCATTTTATTAATTATTTTTCGCACTCATTTAAAGCTCTATCTACACCACACGTAAATTGAGATTACGACTGTAATGGTTTTTTTAAAATGGCCGAAATTCTTAAGAATAATGACGAAGACAGTAACTGAACAACCTAATTGTTAAAATAACCTAAATAATATAAATTTTACAAATAGGTCATGTATGACTCTTTTTAAATTGGTGGTTTTTAGTCGAATTTACTTTGTGGTAGATTTTTCAGGTAATTTCTACAACAAAGTTAATAAATAGTTCTTCAAGATGACTTAGGTCAACTAAATGAGTATTCGACTATTTGGTTGAAATTAGGTAGATAGACATGTAGAATTTTGCTACGATCTCGACCTAATATTACTTTAAAGGAGAGTAAATAAAAGCGGCCAAATAGGTTACTATGGAGGCATAAAATTACGTAGAATTTTTAACCAAATCTACCTAGTTGGATGTTCTACTATAAAGACGATTTTTAGTTGCCAAAAAGGTAGATATTACCTAAATATGGCACCTAATTTTACTACAAAGGAAATTTAACTTTGAAGTAATTGTTGGTTATTTTTTGGTATAATTTACGTAAATTTAAATATAAATTAAAACCGTTTGGTAAATTTACATTAGAGGTATATTTTTCTAGTCAATTTTACGTAATAATTACCTCAATAAGTAAATTCGTCTTTAATAAAGTCGAGTTATAACTAATGTTATAGAAAATGTTTGCTGGGGTACATCAATAAATTTAATACTTCCCGATTATTTGGTAGCTTACTTTGGGATAAAAATCATAATCAAGTAAATAAATGTTTTTACAGGAGTTTTTATTAGGCATTTCAGCTAAATATGAGTCTAATCACTGAGTCTGACATTTATGACAGAAATAGAAAAATAAACAATGAGGTTAAAGCACAATTATCAACAATCAATGTTAGTCAATACGATTGAAGAGCAGAAACTTCTGTTTACATCAATGGAAACATAGACGAAGTCAAGAGTAGTGCTAGTGTGGTTAGAAATGAAACTAAAAAATTTGAAAATTATAACTGTAGCGTCCTATTGTTTATAATAAGTTATTATTAGATGTAAAAATAATAAATTTTAGTTTAAAGAAGATTTGATGTGAAATATAATTGATATTCATCTTTCTAGCTCTATAACTCAAAAACTGTTGGTCAGAGGGGATTCACTCAAAAAACTTATTGTAGCGGATTTTATGCCCTACAAAAGCTACACACGGGTTTTTCCTAAAAAAAATTTTTTAATATCGAAAAATCAAATTGAAACAAAAAAAATTCCTTTGTTATTTAAATGGGAAATCGAATTTTTAAATGAGCTAAGTCGTTATTGCATTTAGAACCTTTTACACGGCGGCAAAATTTTTTATTTTTTATAAAGTTTCAGATTTTCAGGTAGCACAGAGAAAAAAAATATTGCCTGAAAATTAAGCACTCTAATGTGTAGTTTGTAATTCTGTTTGTAATCGAAAGCGTCCACATTTTACGCTTTAGTCTACCATGGTTGTCTTGTCCGCCACGGTGTAAGAAGGCTCAACGAAGAAAAAAAATAGATACTACTTATGTAAATATTTATTCAAGTGGTTTGTATTGACTAACATTTTTAAGACTATGAAGGTAAACTAACTAACTTGAACTAGGATAATTCTATGAACTTAAAATAACTTTTATTGCGTATAAAATTTTGCTATTAGCAGTTAATGTTATAAACAAAAAAAATTCCACTCCCAAGTAATTTTTCTTCCAAACATCTGCCCAGTAAAACAGTTTATCTGTGATAATTGACGAACAAACACAAACACTGTTCTCAGTTAATAAGTTGTAGTCAAAACGTTAATAGATGCAGCATTTATATGCGAAGCAATAAGAGTAAATTGAGAAAAGTGATGGATCTATTAAATAAATGTCAACACACAATTTTGAGATGTTAAGTGGTATTAACATTACTACAAATATTAATTAGTATAAATTCTTTGAATTCTGGAGCGTTGTGTGTACACTATGTACTGATAGTAATGTTTATGATGACACCAAATTTACAAGTGTATTAGTTTAACAAAAGTATAAACGAAGTTTTGAAAATATATTTTCCTATGGATGCAAATTATTGAAAAAATTAGGATCGAGATTTGTTGTACCGAATTTCCCATAAAATATCATTTTTTACGTGTCACATTCTATAAATGTTATTGATAAAAGGGGAGAAGGGGAGAACGTACTATAAGGTATTGACGTATTAACTTTTTTTGTTTTTTGCTATGAAACGAAAGTTATTTGGACAAGTTTAAAAAAAAAACAAATAACTTGTAATGCTTGTTTTAGAAACCAATCAGAAAGCAAGTCTCAAAAATAAAAAAAGATGTTACATATCTGTTTCAATGCAATTATTATATTAAACTAATTCTATACTTGGAAGTGAATGATGTAAGAATTCTTTTGGGAAACCATTTGTCTTGTTATTAGGCATAAAAGTAGAGGAGGAGGAGGAGGAGGAATGTCACGTGTAAATAATTATTATCACTATATTTTATTTGATAAGAATATAATATGCTACAAAATACTGAACAAAATACGGGTGATATAATAGGTTCATAACAGCTTTGATATCCGAAGTGAAAACATCGCTGTCAGTGAAAATTTATCAATCTTTTGTTATTTGGGCTTTACTAACAACATCCTGTGTATTTTCAACCATTTTCTTCCTCATACTGTTAGTAAGTAATTGTATAGAAACATATTTTTGTGACATAAACAAATAGAGGTTAACACATGGAGTTGGGGGGTCAAGGATCTCCGGATCCTCCGCTGAGGGTTAAAAACTTGTATTCGAACACAGACTCGGGCCCCTTTGAAGTGTATGTCCAAGGAAAAACAAATAATCTAGGAAATCTTCATATACTAAGTATAGCAAAAACCATTTTTATTCTGAAACTAAAGGATATCCTCAAAGTAGTAAAAAAAGGGAAAAACCGTATTGGTGCGATCTTTACCAAAGCTCAAGCTGCCAACCAATTTATAGAGGATAAAGAAATTGAAAATAAAGGTTAGGAAGTTTTTATTCCATCACACAATGTCTCTTGCAAAGGGATTGTAAGGTATGTGGACAGATCTTTTACAGATGATGAAATTAAAGAGGCAACTGAAACTCATTTAGTGAATTGTAAACTTTTTAATGTCAAACGCCTAAATAGAAGAGTTGTGGAAACCGGTAAAGAAATCTCCTATGTACCAACAGGTACGATTTGTATTACTTTTTCAGAAAAAATGATTCCTAAAGAAATTTCAATTTATGGTCTCCCAGTCAGAGTTGTACCTTATATCACCCCAGTAATACAATGTCATAATTGCTTGCTTTATGGACATCGTATTAACCAATGTAGAGGAAAGGCCAAATGCATAAAGTGTGGTAAATCCCATGAATCAGATGCTACTTGCAGTAAGTATTGTATTCATTGTAAATCTACGGGAACACAGTTCCAACGAGTTGAATTGCCCTGAATATAATAGACAAAAAGAAACAAGCAACTAATGTCATTTTCGAACATATCTTACTTCGAAGCCAACCAACAAATTCCAAAAAATAGAGAAAACCCTATCCCTAATATTAATGACTTTCCAGTCCTTCCCAACAGGGATACAAATCAAAATGGTATCCCAGTCTCCCAAAGAAGATCAGAAGCCTTGTCTAATACAAGATTACCCACCTACAGTTAAAAAATAAGAACGCCAAAACGAAGATCACATGATGATGAATATGATAAGAAAAAGCATCAAGAATGCTCAATTAATCCATCAGGAAGATCAACCAGTCTCCTAACTCGACCTCTATCGTCATCCCTTCGGCCTGAGGAAGGAAATAATATTAAAATAGACGTTATTCAAGCCTTAGATAGCTTATCGGACCAACACAAGGAGTTAGTCCTGATTTTCATAGGTAATATTATCACAGATTCAGAGTACTAATTATCTATTATTATGCTATTCGATCCATTAACCATTATTCAATGGAACATTCGCTCTTTTAATTCAAACATAGATAACCTAAAGATGATAATTAAGGACCACAATCCAGACATAATCCTACTTAATGGAACTTGGATGAAGCAAGATCATAGCTTAAGGTGTAGAGGTTACCAAACATTGAGAAATGACAGATTGGATGGCTATGGAGGTATAGCCTGTTTAATTAAAAACAATTTAGATTTTCAGCGTCTTCTAATAGATTACTCTCTAGATCTTCCAACTCAAGTTCAAGCCATTTATCTCCCCCACTGCCAATTAAATTTAGTGAATATTTATTGCCCAGGAGATAACCTTATTTCCAAAAATAATTGGTTTAACTTTATTCAGTCATTTAACAAACCTCTTTTGATTAGGGGGGTCTTAAATTGTAATCATGTGTGTTGGGGAAGCTCCTCAAATAGCTCAAACGGTAAAAATATAATAAATTCTTTAGATTCTTTATAATTAGGGTTTTTAAATGATGGCTCTCCTACACGAATTTCTCCACCAAATGGTGGTAAGTCTGTCGTTGAGTTAACCTTTTGTTCAATAGATTTGGCTCATAAATCAACTTGGGAAATGATTCCGGATTTGGGCTTTAGTGACCATTTCCCTACCAAATGAAAGATACGAATCCCTAATAATGCCCTCCTACCCCTAACAATAAAAGAAACCTCAACAAGGCTGATTGGAATTCTTACTTTAATAAACTGATTACTCTTATTCCTTCCTTACCCAAAGATAATTATTGAGTTCATATCTATAATAAATCAAGTTGCTGATACTACTATTCCCTTCTTCAAGCCTAACAGGAATGTTAAATATCATATCCCTTGGTGGGATGATTCATGTAATGAACTTGTATCAAACAGGGTAACCTCTATTAGAAATTTTATGGAAAGTCCAAATTTAGATAATTACATCCAAGTTAAAAAAAAATATAGCTACAACTAGAAAAGTTTTCAAATCCAAACGCAAAATAACTTTAGGATGTATTGTAGTTCCCTCAATCGTCATTCTTCCCTGAAGTCCATTTGGAATAAAATTAATAACATTTCTGGTTTAAAACAAAATCTCTCGAATCTAATGCCTACCCAATCGATTGCGCAAGAAATCTTAAACATTCTTTCTCCTCCTTCCCTGGAAAATTTGTGCCAAATTAATAGCTTAACTCATTCAGAATCCCCCTTTACTCTTAATGAATACTCAAGTGTGTTGAACTTGAAACGAGACTCTTCTCCAGGCTTATACCTTATCTCATACTATATACTAAAAAATTTACCTCGTTCAGGCTCCTTGTTTCTTCTGAGTATTTTTAATAAATGTCTTCTAACAGGCTCAATTCCTCAACAATGGAATCAATCCTTAATTCTGTCTATAATTAAGCCAAATAAGGATAAAATGGTAGCTTCAAATTATAGGCCTATTTCCCTTTCCTCTTGCGTAGGCAAAGTATTACAATCCTTAATCAAATATCGACTTTAATGGCATTCGGAAAATAACTAAATTCTTAATCCCTTACAATTGGGCTTAAGAAGAGGCAGGGGTTGTACAGATTGTCTTGTATATCTTACCTCACAAGTGCAAATAGGTTTCTCCCTTAATGAATTTAATATTGGTCTCTTTATTGATATTTCTGCTGCATATGATTCAGTTAATATTCCTCGGTTATATTCCATTTTACTAGATGCGAATGTCTCAGTGGATTTGGCCAATTTAATACATTCCTTTTTAGTCCAACGAGAACAATTTACTCGAGACAATTTGGGCACTACTAATCAAGGCCTTCCTCAAGGTTCTCCGCTCAGTCCCATTTTGTTTAACCTTTATACCTTGTCTCTATTTGATATTATGCCTAATAATTTTAAATTAATTCAATATTCGGATGATCTGGTAATACTGGTTAATAGATCGAATGTTTACAATATGATTCCACGTATCAACTCCTTTTTGCTTAAATTAGAGTCCTGGTTGGAAAAACTTAACCTTAATTTCAAATCATTCAATGAAAGATAAAGTTAAATATCTAGGGATAAGCATTCATAAGAATCTTAAATGGAATGCTCACTTTAATGATTTAAATGTTAAGATCAATCGTAACCTCAATGTCATTCGTGCTCTTTGTGGGACTTAGTGGGGATGTGATCCATAAATATTAAGAATTTTACATAAATCAATCATTTTGTCTCACTTGGATTATGGATGTCAAATTATAATACCGTGTTTCCAGGATATACAAAATAAGTTAGATACACTTCAGAACCAAAGCCTTCGTATCATCACAGGGTGTATGAAATCTACACCAATTCTAGCCTTATTGACAGAGACAGGTGAAATCCCCCTTAGATTTATAAGAGAATGGCTATCCCTTAAGTACCTAATTAAAAATATGTCTTTGGTAAACAATCCCATTATCACTGCTTTAAGAAAACTAGAAAGATTATGTGGGGTATCTACTTACTGGAACAACAAAAGTAATCCTCTACTAATCCAGCTGATCAGTCAATTCGATGTCGTGAATCCTCACCTATATACTTCAGAGCTTTTGCCATGTTATAAATTTGATTTCCAACCTCAATTGGCCTCCATTCCTATCGTAAACATTGGCGCTACTAAATCTGAAAGTATAGGAATTGTACAATATCAGAATATCATCAGGAAATACCCATCTTGCACCAAGTTCTTTACCGATGGCTCAATAGACTCTTCCGGTCACTTAGGGTTTGGAGTGTATAGTTCCGATATAGATTATGCATTCTCAAGTAAGCTTCCTCTCCATACTCAAATCTGTACAGCTGAAGTTGTAGCTATCAACAAGGCCTTGCAAGTAATATTAGACAAAAACATCGTTCAATCCATTATCCTCTCACGACTCCAAAGCTGCACTTCAAAAAATAGCAAGATCATGCTTTTCCAGGGAAACTGAACATTGTTCCTTCTTGACTAAGAAAGGTATCTTACTCGCAAAAGATGAACATATCAAAATAATTCTGGCATGGATTCCAGGCCACTCAGGGATTCTGGGTAACTTCAAGGCAGATCAATTGGCAAATATAGGAAGATCTCTGAATATTCCAGTGAATATCAAACTAAACTATCATAATTTCTTTCCATTCATCAGAAACATTGTGAATTCAAGATGGCTTGAAGAATGGAATAGCCTCAAGAGTAGGAAGAATTCCTTTTATTCTAAAGTCGTTCCACGATTTGATAAAATCCCTTGGTTTTTAAATTTTCCCTACAAGGACAGAAGACATTTAACTACAATAATTAGGATGAGGACAGGACATTGCCTATCCCCATATCACTTATTTCGTATAGGAGTAAAAGATTATCCATTTTGTGAGTGTGGTCATTGGCTCATTAAACCACATTATCTTTGAATGTCCCATAAATATGATGGCAAACTTTGATTTATACTGAACTGGCAAAAACCAAGCTTTCTACTCCCTTTGACATTTGTTTTATGTTGGCTAACCTCAGTAATAGCAGATTAAACATTCTATTTAATTTTTTAAATATATTTAAAATTCAATTATAGGTAGTTTTCTGGTGTGTTCAGCTTGGCGACTGCCCCCAAGCGAGAAGTTTTTATACTGTGTTGTGACGTCTATGTACTAACTTTGTATGCCCCTCTACGTATATAACTCGAGTAGTAACATTAATAAGCTTTTTTACCTTGAAATATATAAATATATCAATTTAATAGAGGGTATCCAATTGCTGAGAGCAAGACAAGGATACTCTTGTCTTGCTCTACCCGTTGTTGGCTGGGTAAATTATCCTGTGGGATATAGCCCAATAAAGGAAGAAGAAGATATAATAGGTTATGTACTGCCGTTTTTGAATATTGTCTAGTACAAAATTAACGAAATTTCGTTTTACAGAATGATTTAATTGATGTTGCGTATTTGCTACATTGCGCTTTCGGCGGCTTTAATGCCGTTGCAAATAGGTTACATTGCAGTCAGTTAATAATTAGACCATCTAGCCGTTTATGTTGTTTTTATTTTAAAATAAACTTATTAGCATTTTGTACTGTTCTTTCTTGAAAAACATTTATCACAGCATATAAATTAATAAAAATACAAAAAAATGTAGAAAGTTGCAAGGATAAATAATTTAAAATGCCATGAACTATTCTTGCATAGATTATTTGGATCAATTTATTTAGAAGTTAGAAGGAATTAAATAATGTTATTGTAAATAAAATAAGTATGCAATTTATGATCGTGACCTATCGCTTACTGTTTTATCTTTCTAAGAAACTAAATATTTGTTTTATATTTATCTAGTGGTTTCTGTTTATCGGATGTAATAAACTATTTATAGCCGAATAAATTTTAAAATATATTATTTAGGTAATTCCCAAAACTCGGTTTAATAAAAACACTAAAAGAAAAAGATTATACATTTTTATAATGAAAAACAGAATTAAGTATGAAAAAAAAAAAATCTAAATTGCTAGGTTCTAAACTAAATGAACTCTATTTTTTATGACTTGAATTAACATCGAATTATCTGCCAGTTTTACGACATGAACTTCTAACTTTAAAAAAATTTACATTGGAAGTTCACGCTAAATGGATCTTTAAATTATGTTGATTGGATATTCAAGCGAATAAGATAGCGCTTCGTTAAATTCATAATAAAATTAAATGAAAGAATTTGTACTGATATAGCCATCATTAAGATTAACATTGAAAGGTTTATTTATTCCTGGATTTCATATGATCTATATAAGAATATAATAAAAATACATTCTATTTATCTTTATTGTTGACATCTTGCTCTCATTATTTACATTTTTTTAAATAACTCGCTTCCAGAAATAATACTAAAAGTAAACAACTATTAACTATTTGTTGGCGTATTTGTATTTTAATAAGTAATTAACGGTGCCAGCATGTTATTTTTGTATCGTAAAGCAGTCGGTATCGATTTATTAATGATTATCTTTACTTTTAAAAGGTTATATTAAAAATGTTTCTGAAAAATAAGTAACATATTGTCAGAGATAAGTTTTGGAACTTTATGGATATAGTTATAGTCTAGAGAAAATTTGGCAAAATACTTCCATCAAAATTAAAAAATCCAACAGGAAAAGGAAATTATTTAATAATAACCCACATTGGAAGTACCGAAGGGTTTTTGCCATATGATTAATGATTATCTTTACTTTTAAAAGGTTATATTAAAAATGTTTCTGAAAAATAAGTAACATATTGTCAGAGATAAGTTTTGGAACTTTATGGATATAGTTATAGTCTAGAGAAAATTTGGCAAAATACTTCCATCAAAATTAAAAAATCCAACAGGAAAAGGAAATTATTTAATAATAACCCACATTGGAAGTACCGAAGGGTTTTTGCCATATGATTAATGATTATCTTTACTTTTAAAAGGTTATATTAAAAATGTTTCTGAAAAATAAGTAACATATTGTCAGAGATAAGTTTTGGAACTTTATGGATATAGTTATAGTCTAGAGAAAATTTGGCAAAATACTTCCATCAAAATTAAAAAATCCAACAGGAAAAGGAAATTATTTAATAATAACCCACATTGGAAGTACCGAAGGGTTTTTGCCATATGGTTTATTAATGTTCGAGTCAAAGAAAACAAAAGACTACCATGAAGAAATGGATGTTTGAAAATTAGTTTCAGAACATTAAAAAAAATCCAGCCAACTCCGTTATTGTTTTGGAAAATGCTTCCTATCACAGTCTATTAAAGGAATCACTAACTACAAGATGGAAAAATGAATATATTTCATAATGGCTTTATTTTAAAACTATCAGTTCTCCTAAATCCTTAAAGGCAGAATTCCTCGTAATAGCAAGGCAACATCAAAATAAATTCAAAAAATTTATTATAGACGAGATGGATCGAAAAAAGAATTGCAATTCTCAGATTGCCTCCTCACCACGCATAATTAAATCCCATTAAACCGAGCCTTAAACTGATCTGGTCACAATTCACATAAAGTCGCCATGAACCTTAGAGCTGAATACTTCAGATCCGCATTAAGGGGTTTCAATAAATATTAAGCATTAAATACATAATATTTCAGAAAATAGATTTCATAATGCATATATTTACAAAAGAGCAAAATTTTAAACATTTAATCTAAATAAGAAGTAAATAGACATTGTTACTAACGAAAATTTGTTTTTAAAAAGTAGTTTTATAAGAATATTTACTACTTTACCCTTTTTGGTAAATAAATAAGAAGCAAAGAAGCATAGTTACTAGCGAAATTTTATTTTTACAAGAATATTAGATGCAATACAGGATCACCTACTTAAAATTTCAAGGTTCATCTTATTTGCGGTTAAATCGGAAGTGACATTTGAATCTTATAAAACAAAGTAAAACGTGCAATATGATCTAGTATAAACAAAAAAAAAAATACGGAAGTTAGTCATATTATTAAAAAAATGTTACATTATAAACCCCTAAACAACTCGAAAAATCTTCGTTTACTTAAAAAAACTAAATTCTAGCAATATGTATTATACAATCGAATGCGGTTTCAAAGATAACAGGATCAAAATATCCGAATCTCTAAATTTTGGAGCTAAATGCTTGGATAAAAGCAAGCGACCGATAGGGGTTACAAAAATAATCGATTTATCGTTTTTTTTTTTTTTTTTTTTTTTCATGAAAATCAATTTATCCGTTATAATTAATCGATTATTTTCGATTAATCGAATATTTTTAATAAATTATTTTCGTTTTAATTTAAGGTAATGGAATAATAGATTATAAAGGAATTACAAAAAGAAAGTATATTTATTCAAAATATTTGATTGATTGAAAATAATCGATTTTTTAGAAAAATCGATTTGTTTAATCGGCTTTTTAAATTAATCGATTATTTTATATAATCGATATTTCGGTTATTTTTTAGAATTATCGATTTATCGGTCAATCAGCTTTTTATTAATCGATTATTTTCGATTTTTCAAAGATAATCAAATAATCAATTTTAAAGGAAACATAAAAAAAGGATTATTTGAAAATATTCGATAATTCAGTTACTTTTTTGAAAAATCGATTTATCGTAGAATGGGCTACTTAATTGTTTATTTTCGCTTAATCGATTATTTTCGATTTTTCAAAGATATTCGAATAATTTGTTTTAAAATAAATACGAAAAAATAGATTATATGAAAATAATCGATTGATCGACTATAATCGGTTATTTTATATAATAGATATTTCGGTTATTTTTTTTAGAATTATCGATTTATCAGTGAATCAGCCTTTTATTAATTGTTATTTTCAATTTATCGATTATTATCGATTTTTCAAAGATAATCAAATAATCAAGTTTAAAGGAAATATGAAAACAAAAGGATTATTTGAAAATAATCGATAATTCAGTTATTTTTTTTTGTAAAATCGATTTATCGTAGAATCGGCTTCTTACTTTATTGGTTATCTTCCCTTAATCGATTATTTTCGATGTTTCAAAGATGATCAAATAATCGATTTTAAAGGAAATAATTCTGTTTTTTTAATCGATTTATCGGTTATTCGACTTTTTAATTAATCGATTATTTTCGATTTTTAAAAGATGGTTAATTAAAAAACTAATAGAAATAATGTATATGTTTCTTTTTTGGATAGAGAAAAAGCGTTTGACAGTGTTTCCTGACAGCAAATGTGGACTAATCTAAAAAAAGATAAATTAACCAGAGTTTAAACAGGAAACCAAGCTGAAGTTTAAGGCAGGAAGGAGTTTTAAGTCCGACACTGTTCAATGTGATTATGGACGATATAATAAGAGGTAAAAGATCAGGTAAATAAATTCACCGTGGGTTACAGAAATATAGAACGGATACTGATATCTGAATGTGCCTTTGGTGATGACTTAGTTGTAGGAAAGATTTTTAACAAATTTTTAGACATCTGGAAAAAGACCCTCCAAATAAGAAATCTTAAAATCAACGTAGAGAAAACAAAAATAATGTCAATAGGTCTTGAAAACAAAACAAAACAAAAAAATAAATACAGCTTAATGAAAGACAAGTACAGCAAATGGATACATTTAAATATTTTTGAGCACTTAAGGATGATTAAACAATTTTATATAAACAAAGTATGTAAATACACTAACTACAATCCAAATCTTGTGTTTTCTTTTCTTATTGCGGCGTATCCCACCATAATTCTTTTATATCCCTGCTTTTTTTTTCATCTAACCAAACCTAACATTCTGCTTTTCTTTTTTTAATCCAATAGTCTTTTTGGTAACTAAAGTGGCCTTCTACATATCCGTAAGAGAAGTCAAAGAAAACAAAAATGACAAAACGTATTTTAACATATAGGATTGATTCTCGACTTGTAGAAATTTAGTCCTATAGGATTTTTTTAAATTTTCATATGTATAGGAAAATGTCATGAATTACCTGTACATAGGAAAATGTCAAAAATTCCTGTAAGAAAAGATTCCTACAACTCGATAATCGACCCCATAGTAGTGAAAGCTGGGTCCGAATAAAAGAAACAAAAAGAAGACTACAAACAGTTTAGATGAAGTTTCTGAGAGCGATATTAGAGATCACTGGAATGGACAAACTTCGAAATGCATACATAAGAGCTGAGATAGAAGTAGAACCCCTAGTTAAAAGCATAGAAATAAATCAGTTAAGATTGTTTGGCCACTTGATACGTATGCAAAGTAAACATCAAGCAAAGGCAAAGAAGAACATATGAAAAACCACTAAGGGAAATACAAAGAAAAATCTAGGATAATGCAGTAGGCGAAATCTTAAAGGAACGAGGACTAAATTGGCAAGAGGCAAAGATAAAGACTAGAAATGACGGGTGTGAAGTTATCCACATCCACAAATGTACACTGAGAAAAATATAACTATCGTAATAGTCATATAACTTGGTTCAAATTACCTGTAGAGGCTTTTCATTTGTAGATTTCAATTGGGGAGGTTTCAATACACAGCAACCATACCCGCAATTAACTTTTGCTTTGTCTCAGGGGGTGCAATTGATGGTGAAATTTAAAAAAAAATCATAGAAGCCACAAATGGCTTTGTACACCTTTCTGCTTGGGATATGTTATGTAGTTTACTCTTTTCTTCATCCCTGATACCATGCTGGAGTTTGTCGAGCCGTCTGAGGGGGTGCAATTGGGGATGAAATTAAAAAAAAAACATAAAAGCCACAAATAGCTTTGTACACCTTTCTGCTTGGGATATGTTATGTAATTTTCTCTTTTTTTCATCCATGATAGCATGCTGGAGTTTGTCGAGCCGTCTGAGGGGGTGCAATTGGGGGTGAAATAAAAAAAATAATAGAAGCCACAAATGGCTTTGTACACCTTTCTGCAAGCGATATGTTATGTAGTTTGCTCTTTTCTTCATCCCAGATACCATGCTGGAGTTTGTCGAGTCGTCTGAGGGAGTGCAATTGGGGATGAAATTTAAAAAAAAAATCATAGACGCCACAAATGGATTTGTACACCTTTCTGCTTGCGATATGTTATGTAATTTGCTCTTTTCTTTCTCCCAGATATCATGCTGGAGTTTGTCGAGCCGTCTGAGGGGGTGCAATTGGGGATGAAATTAAAAAAAAATCACAGAAGCCACAAATGGCTTTGTACACCTTCTTACTTGAGATATGTTATGAAGATAGCTATTTTCTTTATGCCTGATACCATGCTGGAGTGTCGAACCATCTGAGGGGGTGCAATTGGGGGTGAAATTAAACAAAAAATCATAGAAGCCACAACTGGCTTTGTACACCTTTCTGCTTGGGATATGTTATGTAGTTTGCTCTTTTCTTCATCCCTGATAGCATGCTGGAGTTTGTCGAGCCGTCTGAGGGGGTGCAATTAGGGATGAAAAAAAAAATCACAGAAGCCACAAATGGCTTTGTACACCTTTTTACTTGAGATATGTAATGAAGATAGCTATTTTCTTTATGCCTGATACCATGCTGGAGTTTGTCGAGCCGTCTGAGGGGGTGCAATTGGGGGTGAAATTAAACAAAAAATCATAGAAGCCACAAATGGCTTTGTACACATTTCTGCTTGGGATATGTTATGTAGTTTGCCCTTTTCTTCATCCCTGATAGCATGCTGGAGTTTGTCGAGCCGTCTGAGGGGGTGCAATTGGGGATGAAATTAAAAAAAAATCACAGAAGCCACAAATGGCTTTGTACACTTTTTTACTTGAGATATGTTATGAAGATAGCTATTTTCTTTATGCCTGATACCATGCTGGAGTTTGTCGAGCCGTCTGAGGGGGTGCAATTGGGGATGAAGAAAAGAGCAAACTACATAACATATCCCAAGCAGAAAGGTGTACAAAGCCATTTGTGGCTTCTATGATTTTTTGTTTAATTTCACCCCCAATTGCACCCCCTCAGACGGCCCGACAAACTCCAGCATGGTATCAGGCATAAAGAAAATAGCTATCTTCATAACATATCTCAAGTAAAAAGGTGTACAAAGCCATTTGTGGCTTCTGTGATTTTTTTTTAAATTTCATCCCCAATTGCACCCCCTCAGACGGCTCGACAAACTCCAGCATGCTATCAGGGATGAAGAAAAGAGCAAACTACATAACATATCCCAAGCAGAAAGGTGTACAAAGCCAGTTATGGCTTCTATGATTTTTTGTTTAATTTCACCCCCAATTGCACCCCTTCAGACGGCTCGACACTCCAGCATGGTATCAGGCATAAAGAAAATAGCTATCTTCATAACATATCTCAAGTAAAAAGGTGTACAAAGCCATTTGTGGCTTCTGTGATTTTTTTTAATTTCATCCCCAATTGCACCCCCTCAGACGGCTCGACAAACTCCAGCATGGTATCTGGGAGAAAGAAAAGAGCAAATTACATAACATATCGCAAGCAGAAAGGTGTACAAATCCATTTGTGGCGTCTATGATTTTTTTTTAAATTTCATCCCCAATTGCACTCTCTCAGACGACTCGACAAACTCCAGCATGGTATCTTTGATGAAGAAAAGAGCAAACTACATAACATATCGCTTGCAGAAAGGTGTACAAAGCCATTTGTGGCTTCTATTATTTTTTTTTATTTCACCCCCAATTGCACCCCCTCAGACGGCTCGACAAACTCCAGCATGCTATCATGGATGAAAAAAAGAGAGAATTACATAACATATCCCAAGCAGAAAGGTGTACAAAGCTATTTGTGGCTTTTATGTTTTTTTTTTAATTTCATCCCCAATTGCACCCCCTCAGACGGCTCGACAAACTCCAGCATGGTATCAGGGATGAAGAAAAGAATAAACTACATAACATATCCCAAGCAGAAAGGTGTACAAAGCCATTTGTGGCTTCTATGATTTTTTTTAAATTTCACCCCCAATTGCACCCCCTGAGACAAAGCAAAAGTTAATTGCGGGTATGGTTGCTGTGTATTGAAACCTCCCCAATTGAAATCTACAAATGAAAAGCCTCTACAGGTAATTTGAACCAAGTTATATGACTATTACGATAGAGTTATATTTTTCTCAGTGTACATTTGTGGATGTGGATAACTTCACACCCGTCTAGAAATGAACATGAATGAATTAAATTTATTGTTGAAAATAATGTGTTCTAAATAATCATTAATACCAGCAACCTAAATAAATTGTATATCTAAAGAAAGAAAAAAAGATGAATTTCTAAAACATATTCAATTTATATAATGCTTCCATGTTGTATTTAACATCTGTACAGGAAATTTTATTTCTATTATTAATAGTTAATTATGTATTATCTATTTTATTAAGACGGTGAAAGTACCGACTATTGTTCAAATTCAATCAATTAAAATTCCTTTGAACGTAAGTGTATCAAACGGTAGGTAGTTGAAAAGATATTCCATCCAAAACTAATTAGTATCTCCAAAAAACAAAAACACGAAACAAGACCTGTTTTCCTTATTATTTTGAACAAGTAGTGATGAAATTGAATAGTATATTGTCTAACGAGCAAGGATGCAACCAATTCTTACGAAAATAATATTTAATTTAAAAGCAAATTATAATTCGTTCTGAGCCTTTATTTTTAGTCCGATTTTTTGAAATTTTTAGAAAATCCCAATTATAACAAAACTTAGGGTGGAGAAACCTTGAATATATTGTAAACCGTCGATAAGAATTTATTTTGAAATTATTTAAAAGGAATTTAAAAAAACGTTATGTATGAAATATATGAAAATTTGCTTCTTTTTTTTTAATAAATATCCTAGTAGTTTTTAAATGGGAGGATTTTTCAACTTTTTTTCTTAAACTTCTTATGCCTTAGGGGGCGTCCATTAATTACGTGAGGTGTTCAAGGGGGGGGAGGGGATAAAACCAAATCTTTCTAAATCTCACTTGGGGGGGGGGGGGGGTTTCGTAAATCTCACGTAATTTTTTTTCTAGTAGAAAACGGTATAAAATTGCGTGAAAGTAAAGTTAAATTATAGTATAAAAGTATTTCTAGAATAAAATATTGAAAAATCTTATAATTATGTTTATTTATTTTTTATTAATTTCCATTTAAGTATTTATCATTTAATTTTATTAATGTGATTTTAAATAATTGCAACACTCTCAAACACTAGTCTTTGCTAGTCTTAAATAAAAGTAATAGAACATTATTGTGTTTTTGTTTTTTTTTAATAATCCAACACATTTACACCCAAAACACGAATTTTGAAAAATCTCACGCGAGATTAGGGAAGGGGGGAGGGAGTTAAGGAAAATCTTACCAAATCTCGCCAGGGGGGGAGGGGGAGTCAAAAAATCCTCAAAAATACATCACGTAATTAATGGACGCCCCCCTTATCGTTGCACAAATTTAAAGCTCTCAATATTCTCGAAATAAATTCTTTATTAATAATGAAAATTAAATTAACTAATATTTGGAAACGAAAAGGAACAACATGACAGAATATAAAATTAAAATTACCCTGTTCTATAATCTAAATTAATTACAAAAAATACATTAAAAATCAAATAAAAATTAATTATTTTTATTATTAATAAAACCAAGATACATTTATAAAAGTTAAAATTACTGAGCAATATCGTTAACTATTTAGGTAATAAATCATAGAGGGTATTCAACTGCTTGAATGAGATCATTTTCATGAACAAAAATAAATATAGGTACTAAAAATTAATGCCACAAAATGTTTTTTATTGTTTAGAATGTTTCGGTTTCAGCCCAAGGGGTGTCTTCAGGACTGAATGCAGCTATTATCAGGTGCGGTTTCTCCATTGGTTCATTTGTGCAGTGAACACCCAGTTAATCTCTATTTTTTGGTACGCCACTGCGTTATGGCTAATCGCGTCTCTTAAGCTCGCTTTTCTGAGTGAGTCCGAGGGATTGAGATCCTATCGCGAAAGCCTCTAGCTAAAAAGAGAGGTCAACACGTTAACAGATCCGGGAAACGAACAATGACCTTAAAATCACTAAAATCACCTTATTTTGTCAACGCACATAGTGAGGTCACAAAGTAGGACGGGGCATACGAATCATTCAAATCATAGATATAGAATAAAGAGATGCAATGACGGTACTAAAAGTGTCTGCACTTTTGCATTACGCTATTACGACATATGTCAAACTCGAGCTAGTCAGTTTTGGGGAGAATAAATGCCATTTTTTTAAAATGATATATATAAAAAATGCATTTTCATTCTGTCAATCTTCAAATATAAAATTATTAACTTAAAATTAATCAAAATATGACTGAAAATGCCTCCACACAAAATAGTGTTTATGTCGTCTCTACTTCATATTCTATCTTCTCAACGTTTCCAACTTTCCAATCAAGCTGTTACACTGTAAAAGTCAACATGAGACAATTTTAATTGTGTATTGTATTAAGTTTAAATAAAATTGCGACTTTAATAAATCAAAAGTATGTGTGCCAATTCAACGATTGTTACCGAAAAACGTATCGAGTAAAAAAAATCTATTATTTTTGAGGTTACGTTTGTTTATTTCCAAATTACGGTTGTAATTTATATTTTGTTTTTTGTTCCAGGGTCTACAGAATAGTCATGTTTTATACCCAACTATGCATTGAGTAATATTTTTTTTGTTTCCAACAAAAGACAAACGAAGTTTCAAAAAAGTATAACAATTTTACTATATATTTATTATTATTTCCCATCCCAGCCTAATATATATGGATACATATTTAGTTCCCAGATATCAGGTGATTTTCGGAACTCGCACTTCAACTGAATGATATGGATATGGTATACGATTGGGAGCTGATGAGCATGTTTCAAAGAAACTACAATGTAATTATAACTTCGGACAAGCTCTGAAAATTATAATTAATCTTCCTCAAGGAAAGCCGATTAATTTTTTAATTTTAAAACACATCTGGGCCAGAACGGTTCTATTCAGTGAAAACTTGGAAAGGCGATATAGCAGCGACCATCGCAACCCGATTTTCGTAGTCCTGTTTAAATATGGATTAGCAATCTCTATAACGATATATATCATTGGTCATAGTGCGATAAACGAGCCGTATTGCAAGATCTACAACGTTCAATAGCTAACGAGGATGGGAATGCATTTTTAATGGATCGATAGCGTTATTGAGTCTATAAATATTTAACGATCGTTCTTGCAACCGGCTGTTTGTAACTATAGTTGAGTACCGAAATAATAGACAGTTATTTAATGCCAAGAATATTGCCCACCACTGAAAAAAAAAACCTTGTCCAGTAACATCCAAAAATGTATCCAAACTTTGGCGCAATGACATATGTTATGGCATTATGGCATAATGGCATTAAATTACTGTCTATTATATCGGCATTCAACTAATATGCAACAAATTATTAATGTATACAGTATTACTACTAATTATTTTTAGTAGTTACGAAACAAGGAAATTAACTAAGAAAATAATTTTTTTACTACTAACATGAGAAATCACCATTATTTACTCCATTCCTCTAATGAGAAGTAATATTTCTCTCCCTAGGTAAATAATGATAATAAAAAAAACCTAGGTAAATAATGAAACTAAATTTCATTAGTTTCATTTTGTTAATTTGACAACTAAACTCCCAGACTACTTGATATTTTGAAATATTTGAAAAATAAGTAGGAAATAACTAAAGCTGGGTTTATCAAATCTAATCAAATCAAATATGATAATATATATCAGTGTAAACAGTAAAAATATATATTAACTAGGAAATTCAACACCGGCTTTAAAAATTATTAATTAATAACAATAAATCCATGTCATTAAAATATCAAAAATGCAATGGGATATTTCCTAGAATCATACCAAAATTTGACACATGCCAAATTTTTATCATAAATAAAGCCAGTCTGATTAGAAACACGCTCCAGTCTGCTTGATATTTCGAAATATTTAACAAATTGTTAGGAAATTACTTATGTCAAAATTAAAATTGCTAATACATTAATGTTAGTAGTAAAAAAAATTCTATATATACCTCGGCTGAGAAAGCTATTATTTACCTCGCACATTATATCCCTCGGCGCTACGCGCCTCAGGATATAAAAGTGCTCGGTAAATAATAGCTCACTTCTCACCCTAGGTATATAATGTACTATTGTTTCATTGTTGTCATTTCTTATTTCATGACAAACAAACTAGATTACATAAAAATCACTCCTCGTACAAAATGCTTACAATTTCTACGAAATTAATTGATTCGAAATACATTTTCCAGATTTACGTCGTACGCAGAAGATACAAATCGTAAAAAAAAGAACAATGGAAAATAATTGAAGTCTATTTAAATCTCCAAGTGAAGTCATTGAATTTCTATATTTATATATATTGCATGTTTCAGAATTTCCGGTCATAGCCCTCTTACGAATACAAACAAATACAAGCCTGTTTATAAGCATTTCATTTTAGTTCAAGGAAAATTGATGATAAAATAACTAGCTCTTCATAGGAATTCTTCCGCTGCTTGCAAGGAGCGGTAAGATTTAGATAAGATACGTTTATTTAGATAGGAAAAAGAAAACATGAAGTTGAACTCATATAGGTTTTAAGTACGCTATACAAACAGGCTAAGCCGGATATTAGTGCCTCATTTCACTCATTTGGATTTAAAAATTGTTATCATTTTTTATCTGAAATACCAACAAGGTAAAGGGCTAGACTAAGTTATTTCATTATTTACAAATTATTTGTCAGTGTTTGTTTATTCTGTATTTACCAGTTTACTCAAACTGTTCATAATAAACCCTAATAATCGAATTAAATTACGAGTTTTGAGCTTACATTAAATTGTAATTAGATGAAACAAAATGGATTCTATGTATTTTGAGGTGATCTTTTCGAAAAAAGGCAAAACAAAATGTAGCTGTTTTTCGAAAGTGCCGAAATTTTGGATTTTGTCAATTTTTCAATTTTGCGCAGGCGCATGTCGGAAATAAATCAATATTTTCAAAACGTAGTTTACGGCATTTGAAAGCTAAGGAAAAATTCTAATTTTCATGTCTCTTGAGAAATTTTGATCCGATGCACCGTTCTCGCGGTATGGACGAATGAAATTTATTCAGTATTTTGAGGCGGCGAAGGTCGAAAAATTGAATTTGTTAAATGTTCAAACACTAAATTCATCATAACTTTGGTAAAAATTAAGATATTTAAAAAAACAAAAATGCGTTTTGAACTTAAGGGATGTGACTATTGATTCCCAGAAGGAGGCATGAGAAATCACAAAAATGGGCATATGGCGGAAGGGCAAAATGTACCGCGGGCTTAATTTCATTGTTTGCCTATAACGGCCAAACTATTTGAATTTTTTTAATGCCACTTACAGAGCTTACTCTTGAATGTGAAATCTTCTGTGTATGTAAATTTCACCGAAATCGGACTATAATTGGCCAAGATATCAAACAATTAAAAAAAAATTTTTTCCCTAAAAAAAAAACTAAATTTTTTTTCGAAAGTTTGAAGTGGCACAAAAATGTCAAAAATGCACCCAATGGCTCAAAACTTTTTTTTTCAAGTACTTTATTGTGTCTAGAATACGATTACATTACGGAAGATTCTGCAAAAATATTTTATCTATTTTTTTGACCACTGTTCATTGAGTGACGACCAAAAAACACGGTTTTTGAGAAAAGTTGCCTAAAATTGACGATTTTCAGTTTTTTGGTCTGAAAATTGAGCAAACCCAAATTGCATGTCTTCTGAATGTGTATACAAAGTTTAAAGTGTGTATGTTTCTTCTAAGTTGTAGAATTCTCCCGACAAAAGTCCCATTACACGCGCTCCGCGGGATCCAAAACTCGTGTATACACTGCATTTCTGTAATTTGATTTTTTGCGATTTCCAGTTTTAATTTTTTTACATACCTAAATTTATTAGGCTTAAAATTTATTAAATTGTATTTTACTGACTTGTTATAAGACGTTTCTTGAATTTTGTGCAAAATATAGAATTACCGCAAAATTAGCCGCACGTCGCATCAAGGATAGCCATGGTCTCGGCGTTGGCTATCCGACAAGTTAAAACTTCAACCGGTCATATTATTACAAATTAAATCGCTTGATAGTGTTTATCGGCATAGATTTTTAATAACCGTTTTAGTTTTTTCAAATACATTTTATTGTTAGATGTTTTCGGAAAACCCGGAGAAAATCATATGGGAAAAAATAAAAAAAAAACCACGCCTTCCGGTTTCCTGCAAATTACCGAAAAATTATGGGAGATTTCGCCGCGGGATTTATTTTATTTGAGAGCCAACAAAAAAAATATGCAACTTCTCTCATGGGCACATATGTCTAACATTTATAATTTTGCCACAAAATCATCGCAAATTTCATGTTCATGGTTCTGATCAAAGAAACGGAAAAACAACTTTTTGGTAAAGGCACTTCTGGGGGCGAGAAATTTGCCATTAAAACTACCTGTGCAATGAATTTCCGAACGATTTTTGCCTCCTCTTTCGATTTGTGCATTTATTTTTACTATCGGAATGATACTTGCCCAGATAATTAGCATTTTTACCATGGAAAATTCCAGAATGCCCGGTTTTTCCTAAATTAAAAAAAAAAATTGAACAAGAGCTTCATCTTTTTTTGCTTTGTTTCATCCAATTACAAATTAATGTAAGCTCGAAGGGGCTTTTTTTGTTATTTAATTGAACTATAACTTTTTTATTCATATATTTTGAAAATATTGGCAACGATGTTCCATAAAATGTTTTAAAAAAGTAAACAAAATTATACAGGGTTGGCCATACTTAGCGCAACATAAGATTTCTGGCTTTATTGGACAAAAGCAACAAAAAAATGCACTGACAGGTCGTTTTTCTAATTTAGATATACGTATATTTTTTATGTCGTCGTCACTATTCGAGATATGTCATCACCAGTTTTTTCAAATGGTAAAAGCCTTTTTGACAGTACCAATTTAAAAGAGCACTTTCTCGTGTGTGAACACCAAATTTGGTGATGTTACATAATAGTAGTTTAAAAAAAAATATTCTTACAAATCCCAACAAACAACTTCTGGGAAACTAATTTCCCTTTGCCGCGATTGATATGTTGGCTAAATGTTGAAGGGTCATTATATTTTCATGGTTTGTGGGCCATCAATCTTTAATTGATGTTGGCATTGCGCGTTGGGGGACAGTCAAATGCCCATCTCATATGGTTGCGATTTTTAAGAGCTCTTATAATTTTAAATGAAATCTATAAAATGCCATTGGGTTTTGGGAAAGAGAAACAAAAAGGTGAGAATTAATCGATGATAGTGTATTTTTTAATAGTTTATAACCTTTTCGAAACATATTTTTTATAAGAGGCTGGATATTTATAAATAAAAGATCAATACAGTACAAAAGAAGAAGAATAAGAAGAATTTTTAGACTTTTAATAATGTCATTCTTATTTTTCTATGGTCATTATTTTGTTCTTTGTTTGTACTTGCAGCTTGCAAATACAGAAGGTGATTTATGTTTTAGCATTCTTTCTTCTGAAGGTTTTGATGGAATCTCAAGAAAATAAGAAGTATTAAAATAGTTCCTGTTTTCTAGTAGGTAGTACGATCAGATTTTAATCAACACTGATTACTACTTAACCAACATTTTTATTCAGGTTGTACAAAAAAAAAATTCATTTCATAATTGATATATTGCTTTATTTTCCTGGATTTAAAAAAAGAGTAATAGTGTGTCAGTAGTTCAAATTAGCTTTTATTGTCATAACTATGTATATAAATTTAATGATTTTCAGGTGTAGCTTACGCCACTCAGGTCGAAAATATGCAAGCGATCGCACAGTGACTAGAGACTTAAAATACTTAAGTATAATTTAATGTTTATTTTTTAAGGAAAAGTTTTTGTTACAATTTAATATTATACATATACGTACCTTCTGTTAAATCCTAATTGTCTAAGATACGAAGTAAGGTCGACATTCGCCCATCTGCTTACCGGATGAAAGTTAATTTTTATTAAATAAAGTAGTTATGTTTATAAATATACCGCAAATGGGATGTCTAAAAAAATACTGTCAAGACTATTTACTTTCTTAAAATAAAAAAAACGACACCCAGATGCTTCGACTATGCCCAGCTCCCCGCAGGATGGTTAAAGCTTAAGTTTAAAATTTGGTGTTTTTCTCTTCATCCGTTTTTGAGTTATCTTCAAAATTCTAGAATACGATTCATTTTAGGGAAATTATGTATAGGAGAAGAATTATAGAGAAAGACATCACAAGCAACTTTTATCATGATTCCTATACTTTCCTTATCTGTATACAGAAAGGGAAAGTGAAAATAGCCTTGACAGTATTTAAGAAACCCATTTGCGGTATATTTATTAACATATTTTATTTGATAATACCTGTATCCGGTAAGCAGATGAGCGAAAATCGATCTTACTTCGTATCCTGTACTATAAATAATTAGCCTGAAAGTTGATAAGCATGTCAAAAACCCATCTTTAGTTAAATTTTACGTTTGTGATTAAATGAAGGTATAATTTAAGGAAAAAAGTTTTAATTGCCAATGCCAATTTATTTAGTTATAATTATCATTGAAATGATCAGCAAATCAGAATATCGATTACTTCAAATTAGACATTTATTTTCTAATAAACTGCTGAAATATTGAAAATAGCCAATATTGGGCCTGTAGTCAACCATCGAAGGCTTTTTAACTGTATGACATAGAAGAGACTATGTGATGTTAAAAGCCCTGTAACTATTATTGATAGCAAAATGACTGTGACCTGACTGTCGGCCGTAGTGACCTATATTTGCCGGTCCTTTGTAGGTAAAAGTTATAAGGCCATCATTATAACTGGAGACTGACAGTTATTTGGACCAATATTTCCCCAGACCAAAATGTTTGTTGGGATGTTATTTAGCATTTAGCAAACATGATCGGAAAGGTCTATTTTATTTTTTTGAAGTCTTAATCTCGAATAGTGATGACATCATAAAAAATATACAAAGATATAAAAAATGCATCTAAAAAACAAAACGATCTGTCCGAGAATTTTTTTGTTACTTGTCCAAGAAAATCTGAAATCTGGCGTTCCTCTAACTATGCATAACCCTGTATAGGGTAAGATGTATCATTTTGCTATGACTAACTGAGTGAATCATAAAAAGAGGATGGATAATAACAGTAAATATGGTCTACTTATTAAAATCGTAGCATTTTAATACCGATTTAAAACAAAATTACACAAAAAGAATTCACCTGGTATAATTATAATAACAAGATAACAAACAAACTGCTAAATCATTACTTCTTGACTGACCTGATGTTCTGCTGACTAAATAACCCGTAGAATCACAACCCGTGGCTAATTGTGAGAAAAACTTCTTTATATTTATGGTAAAAAGATTTTGCAATTATTATCTAGTTCGCATCCACTCTTTCCGAGAAATAAGGTTAATAGTATCTTAAATGCATTTCTCACATTACATTTTTTGTTTTTAATTTTATTTTAATCAACAATTAACCTATAACTATATTAAATGTACCTTTAAATGTGACTCGGATAATGCCGTAACGGTTTTTAATCTTTTGATTTACCGAGAGAAATCAGATGAAGATAAAGAGTATGAAAACTATTTTCAGCTCAATCTATTATCTTTTAAATTGCTGCAGAACTGTTTCTGCTTCCAACAAACATGATTTAATAACAATTTTGTATGTGTTGCTTTTGTTAAGTGTAGGGATAAACTGGTTAATAATATCTTGTAGTACCTAGATTGTGGTGTCTGATAGATAATAATAGGGACAAAGTATACAGAGTGCTCTACGTGTAATGAAGATAATTTTTTAATTTGGCAATTCACATACGTTCCATTTCCATTTTTCTGTTAGTTTAAAAATAATGAAAATTCTTCAGAAACACGGTCGAATGAAGAACAAAATCAATACAGATAATGTCAATTCGATTATTATGGGCTGGATCAAAACTTTTGATTCTTATATTTTATGTTTCTTTCTCAGAACTATTGTTAATTTATAATACTTATTATCAAATACTTATTATCAAATACTTATTATCAAATACTTATTATCAAATACTTATTATCAAATACTTATTATCAAATACTTATTATCAAATACTTATTATCAAATACTTATTATCAAATACTTATTATCAAATACTTATTATCAAATACTTATTATCAAATACTTATACTTGTTATCGAATACTTATTACCAAATACTTATTATCAAATACTTATTTTTAAAAGAACAGCACTTGAATCCTTAAAAGCACTTTGCAAAAGTGTTCCAGCTGTGATTCTGAATAAGAACAGTTTAAAATAATTTTGGTTAAATATTTTACTGTAAACACAACATGGGATATCGGGGATCATCGTCTTTTAATACAATTTATCATGAGAAATATATAGCCGCCATTAAGCGAATACAAAGTATCGAATAGATGTTAAACAGTGAGCTGCATAAAACATGCAATACTTCGTCTCATGATACCCCACAGGAAACAGTCTACCGATGTCACGTGTGAACTTTTCTACAATTTTACGACGGGTTGTATCTTGCGTGTCTGGCCTCTGTGCACTCAGTGTAAATTGTAAATGCGCCATTACTAACAATAACATTCTTCGCAGTGTCGTGGAACTCATATCCTTTGGCGGATCTTCACTTACGATTATAACATAAATTTAGAGCACCACAATGCCTTATAACATCATACGACAAGTCGGCTGGTAAATATATGTTTACTAATTAATTGTAATTCAACTGCAAATTGAAGCTCGAGAAGTATTATTGCTCAGGTCGTACGTTTAATCTGCTTCTTGTGAAAAACCGAATAGCCTGTCTGATTTAAGTTAGCCTAACCGTTATTAAAGCTACCATTTGGGAAGGCGAGACCGAGACCGACTTCAAGCGCGAAACGACAGCGAAGGAGACCGAAAACGATCTCTTCACGTCTGAACACATGTAATTATATGAAACACATTTGGGAAGGAGCGACAGACGACACCACTAGGATTTGCCGCTTGCTGTCTGTCGTCTTCCTTGGTCGCGCGTTCCCAAATAGTAGCGTAAAACATGAAAATTTGTAAAGTTTATATCATGGAAAAATACATTTTTATTATCCGTAGAGACAGATACAATTAATTTTGGATACATTCAGTTTTAAATAAATTTTCCGATATGAGTTTTAAAAAAAGTTTTGTTAGTGGGACTAACTTCAACAAAAAAATTATTGCATCATCTCTTTTTTCTTCAACAAAGATTATATTTCCCAACTAAAGTCCTGCTTGACAGCTAATTACCTAAATCTGAAAATATTGATATTTTCCTTTCCAATAAAATTCCAACAGTTGATGCAGTGGTTATTTATACGTGGATCATATCCTAATGTTCGTATGACGTAACAACTGCTTCGACCAACGTTTAAATCAGGGTTCGAGTAAAATCATGAATTTTTCAAAAAAATCAATTCATGATTTTTATTAAAATCGCGTCGAACGCGAATTTTCCTGTAAAAATCCTTTTGAACATGTTTGCACAAATCACAAAACAAAATAATATAATTGGGAAAAGATCTCATAATTTGATTCATTTGATAAATTTTATTGAGCCTGTGACTGTGTATGTGCTAAAGTTAATTAAATCTATTAAAATTAAAGTGAAGAGAAAAGAGTAAAATAAAAATTAGTGGAAGGAGGAAAGACACAATTTGGAATTATTTAATAGAAAAACAAAAAAACAGAAAAAGGAAAAACTGGTAGTACTTAGAGCGATTGGTAAAAATTGCAAAAAGGAAATGCAAGGTCTTGTTCAAAGATTAAAAGATCATAATAAAAAGTTTAAGAACACTGGGCCAAGTAATGAAGGAGTGAATTTGACAATAAATATATAATTAACAAATCGTCGGCTTACTGCCAAAAGTGACCAAGTCAAAAAAATCTAATTTTTGTTTTTATCGACCAAATCACTTAAAAACTATTTACTCTATATCTGGAAAAATTGAGTAAGCTAGTAACTAATTTAAAAAAAAGTTTGGGTATTTATAACATTTGATTTTAGGTCACTAGTTTAATATTTAAAACTGTTTATCTCAAAATTTTGTTTATCTGACTTGGTCAATTTTTGCCAGTAAGCCGGCGAAATATTAATAATTATTTAATTATTAAAAAAAATTATAGAAGGAAAAAGTGGTAGATTTTAGTGTGGGGTATGACTTGATAGGGTCCGATTACAATTAGAAGAATACAGCTACGTCATTATTTGGAAAAGTAATTCATTGCTTATCGCCGCCTACTGGGGGTATAGTGGAATATTAATATTATAGGAATATAGGAAATATTGTTTTATACCTAACAACTTACTTATTTTTTATTTATTGATAGTTATAGATAATATGTATTCGAAATTCAAATAGTTCTGACGTAGCTGTGTTCTTCTAATTATTGTAATCGGACCCTAGCTTGATACAATACAGTGTGCTATAAAATCTTACTTTTTCCACATATTTTATTAATCATTCGCGGTTCGTTTATAGAAGCACATGCGCACGTGCACCCCCAGAAAAATGTAAATAAGTTTTCAAACAAAACAAAAGAATTGACTTTAATGGACTTTATTGCTTATAAGTAGTCAGTTCTTCTGTTTTTATTGGTTGAAAACTTATTTGCAACATTTTTCTGGGTGTGCACGTGCGCACATGCTCCTATGGACGAGCCGCGCCTGATAACATTTTAATAATTATTATTAATTTAACAATATCTTATAATTTATCAAGTTACATAATTTCTCGCTTTTTTACAGAATAAGGATCAGAAGGACTTAAATGTCTTCCAATTCGTCAAGTTTGTCTGTTTTTGGTTTGTCAATGCCATCAGTCTCTAAAAAACAATACACAGATATTCCCGCTTCGATAATATAATAAATTTTGTCATTAAAACATCTGCAAATAAAAAAGACGGAATAGACGAACAAATTGCAAAAGCTGTATTTGCATATTTGCAACTAATACTAGCTTCAGGTGTTTATACCATTCGCACGTAAAAAAGACCTGGTTATAAGTCCTCATTAGGAAAAACCATTTCGAGGACTATTCTAGAACAAATCCACGAGAAATAAAACTCCTGTTAGCTAAACTGACTTTACAACATTCTTTGTACCCCCATAAAGTATTTTGTAATAACTATAAATCTTATTTTTATTTTTTCAGTAATAGTTTCCCTGTAATTTCTTAACTATGTTTTATTATATTTTTAGTTGTAAACAAGAATCTGGTGAGTACCTGCATTGTACAGATTTAAATATACAAATGGTCCTGTAAATATAACAACAAACTTTTAGGGGTGGTAGAGGGGACATCAAAATAAACTTTTTTTGTTTAATAAACATGTGTTTCAAAAATGAAGCATTTTCGGACATATTATTATACTCATTAAGCAAAAAATGTTTATTTTGACGTCACCTACCACCTTTAAAAGTTTGTTGGTATATTAACGAGACATCCTATTTAATTCCTACAGAAAAATGTTTCTGGAATAAATTCCGAATTCTTTTTATTGATATTTGTTATTTTTTAGGTTCAATGATTCAATTGAAACATGATCAGCCACACCAAGGAATATCCTTGATACTTGATGGTATGAGATGAGCAGATTGCACGGATTTGAGGTATCAGTTGATCGAAAACAGTACGCGAAAATAAATTTAAATCTGCATAGCCATATTCCGTACCACAATAGATCATGCATGAACTCGATGATATTTCGTCGGCAAAGTATCATACCTCTGCAATTTTTGTATCATTAGGAATATCAACATTGTAAATAATTATAACCAGAGTTTTCTAACCTTTTCCCTAGGTAAGGAAGAATAAAGGAAAAATAAATAATTTATAGTAATAAAGATTGAAAATATATATACTTTTAAGAGTTTTATTATGTCAGCCATAGTTTTATACCACAAATGAAAATAAACTGAAATTATACATTAACAATACATTCATAAATTTACCATATTTTTATAACATTCATCGACTCATCTCTCCTGGCTAAAATATTACTTATCTATCTATTCAGCTCTGTTCCGTATATTTTTTGACTTTAGCCTTCTTCTGACACTTCCATTCGTTCTCACTCAGTCTAGTATGCATGATTTTCAGAATACATCCTGTATCTTAATAATTAAAAGAGTTAGTCATGGATATGTTGATAATTTTGATAACACCTGAATGCCGCCTAACTCTGATTATAGTTAGATACTCTATGTACCTTCTTCTACCCTGTATTGGACTCACATATATCTTTAATCACATTAACTTACATGTAAGTTCATATGTTCGATTATCAAAAATGACTATCTAGATGATCACTCTGTACATAATAGCATGAGATCGGTTCCATAGAACCAAATTACACAAGAGCACAGGCATATATTAAGAAACCAGACAAAGCAAGAGCCAAGGTCGAAGGTGTGTTCTTGTTCTTCTCACATGTGACATTGACTCGTCTACTGACCGCGAAGGAAAGAATGGGGTTTTCTCTTTTAGGTATGTGTGGTAAAAACGAGATCTACAGGTAAAAAACGCATGTATCCGTTTCTTCCTCTATTTTAGTTTAATTGCCAGTAGTAATAGATCTGTGTTTTATGTCTATAAAATGAAAATTGGAGAGATTAAATTGGTAGGGATATTTCACGCTCAATAATTGCCTCTATTATGTACGTATACAGGGTAGCCACTTTTTGATTGAAATGCACTGCTATCTCGCAAACCGTTGGTGACACAAAGTTGGTTAAATAGGGAAATGTCGATCCCAATTTGAGGATAGAAAACAAATTAGTTACATTTCTACAAATTATTTCCATTTCTGTATTTCTACTAGAGTACGTTTATATTCAAAAAATAGACAAAAACTAATTAAAGGTTTTTACAAAATTAGTTTTCTGTAAGTTAAGAGTCGTTTTAGAAAAATTTATTTCATGAAATTGTATTAAAAAAATTTAAAACTTATTAAAAATTCACAGATTTATTACAGTTTTTTTAAGACTATATAAAAAATAAATATTGTACTGGCCTAAATTAATTCAAGAAACTAAATAGCTGTGTCTATGTTAGGTATATACCTGTATCTAAGACTAATTTAAATATTTACCGATATCAGTACCTGGGAGGTAAACTGAACTATGTAGACATAGGGCAGTTTTATAAAGGTTATATTTTTAAACTCAGCTCATCGAGATCTTTCCAGGGGTTTAATATACCATGTATTAGTGATACCACAATAAAAGTTGACCAAAAAAAAAGTAGAGCATTTCGGTTTTTTTAAAGTTTTTTTCTAAAAATATCCACACACATTTTTAGGCTCTTGAAATATTATAAACCTTTTCGAAAAAATTGCTTTGCTAGCTTCGAACAAATACAGCAAAGCACCTCGGTTTTTTTAAAGGTTTTTTTTTAAAAGAACTACGCCCCATTTAAGGCTATTTTTAAGTTCTAAAATATTACAAAACATTCCAAAAAAAATTGTAAAAAGCGGCGTGCTTTGCTTACTGTAGAACGAAGCCAACTGCGCAACTCGATTTTTTTTTTAAAACAAACCACCATATTAATTTTTATTCTATTTTTAGACCCTTGATATATAAAATTTTTAGCTCAGCAGAGAATGTCAGCATTTTAAAGTTTTTTTTTGTAATAACTACACGTTTTTAGGTTATTTTTATTCTCTCAAAATATATAACTTTCAGATAAAAAAATACTTTGTTCCAACAAAAGCCTGTATTATTTAAAAATAGCGTTTTTTTTGTAAAGTTTATAACATTTCAAGAGCCTAAATGTGAGGCTTTTCTTTAGAAAAAGGCTTTAAAAAACTGTGGTGTTCGGCTGGATTCGTTCGAGGCTAGCAAAACTTCCTGTATTTTTTAAAAAATAATAATTTTTTTCGAAAAGTTTTATATTTCAAGAACCTAAAAAGAGCTTTAAAATGAGGTATAAGAGTCGTTTCAGAAAAAAATGTATAAACGGTGGCGCTCTGCTGACTTTATCCCAACAAAGCACAATTTTTAGTAAAGTTTTATAATATTTTAAAAATAGCCTAAAACTGTAGTGTAGTTGTTTTTAGAAAAAAAAAAAACCGAGGTGCTCTGCTGGATTTGTTCGAAGCTAGCAAAGCGTATTTTTAAAAAATACAATTTTTTTTCAAAAAGTATTATAATATTCAAGAGCCTAAAAATGTGCCATAAATAGTTGTTTTCAGAAGAAGAAAAAATATTTAACCTAGCTGCTCGGCTCACTTGTTCCAACAAAAGCACCCTGTATTATTTAAAAATAGCATTTTTTAGTAAAGTTTATAATTTTTCGAGGGCATAAATAAAAATAGCCTAAAAATTCGGTGTGGTTATTTAAAAAAAAAGCTTTAAACACCTTGTATTTTTTAAAAATATACTAAATTTTTTTGGAAAAGTTTTATAGTATTTCAAGAGCTTAAAAAAAGGTTAAAAATGTGGGATAAGTAATAAAATCCTTATTCAATGTGCTCTGCTGACTTTGTTCCAACAAAGCACCCTGTATTTTTTTAAAAAATACTAATTTTTAGAAAAGTTTTACAATATTTCTAGAGTCTAAAAATAGCACAAAAAGGTGGTGTGATTATTTTTAGAAAATGCTCTAAAAACTGAGGTACTTTGCTGGATTCGTTCAAAGCTAGCAAAGCACCCTGTATTTTAAAAAAAATACCAATTTTTTTCGAAAAGTTTTATAGTATTTCCAGAGCTTAAAAAAGGTTAAAAATGTGGGATAAGTAAAAGAATCATTATTCGTTGTGCTCTGCTGACTTTGTTCCAACAAAGAACCCTGTATTATTAAAAATAACAATTTTTTAGAAGTTTTATAATATTTCGAGAGCCTAAAAATGCGGTGTCGTTGTTTTTGGAAAAAAAAAACTTAAAAAACTGAGGTGCTCTGCTGACTTTGTTCGAAGCTAGCAGAGTACTTGATTTTTGCAAAAAAACAAGGAGCATAAATTTTTTGAATAGGGTATAAAAAATAGCCTAAAAATATTGCATCTCAAAATTGCTCTGCTGTCTTCTTTTACATAAATATGTTACAAAAACTAATAATTCATGTATATTAAAAAAACGAACAATATCAACTTGAAATTTTTGGAAAAATTAAGCTCTATAAGGGGATGTAGCCTATTGATTTTGAAAAAAATCTGATTGGAAATTGGTGTAGGGGGTCTGCTAAACTGCGAAGAGTATAATTTAGAATGCCAACCATTATATATCTTCATTCTAGTTTGTATCTGTGTAATCTTATAAACATTTTATTTGCCAATAAAAGGTATTTAAAAAATATATTATTTTATTTGACATGTGTAACAAATTGTGAAAATGATTAAATTTACAATAAAAACTGAAAAACGGTAGGTAAAGTTTCATATATATTTTTTACACAAAAATCAATGTCAAGCTTTCTACATAACCTGATTGATATATACAAAAATAATCTCAAAATATGAAGAAAAGTCAAATGACTATAACTAATAATGTTTATAGATGGTTTTCAACGTATTAAAAAAAAAACAAATAGGTATTACAAATAACTAAAATATTCATGCATTCATTCATTAATAGTTGTAGTGCTTAAAAATTAATAATTACACTTGAAATAAATCCAAATAAAAAAAAAACAGCGATATAGGTGCTTGTACAAAGTTTTGAACCAAACTTACAAATGATAAAATTATTGGAAAAAATTGAACGCCCATTTTAAATTAAGACGTCACTGCTCTAAGTTGTATAGAAAAACCAGTTAATTCGATTTTGTCAGTGGCTTGAGACACAGATAAAGAGCGCCCTTATTCTCATAAGTTTTACGGCAATGTTCAACCATAAAATGTGTATTGTTTAATGGCTTTTACTTAAATTATGTCTGGGAAACTCATAAAGTAGGGGAACGAGGTATTCGCGTTTAAAAAAGTTGATGTGTACAGGGTGATTCAAAATTGAGCGCAAAGATTTTAAGGGCGTATTAACCAGCCAAAAATAAGAAAATTTGTTCATATAATCGTATGTCCTAACTTGCTTTGTTTTCTAGATACAGGGTGTCAAAGTTTTTAAAACAAATTTTTTTAACAATTATTAATTAAATAAAATCACACTTTGAGACGCCACTGGAATAAATAAGGAATGAAATATCATACCAAAAATAAAAATTAAGACAAACCTATTTGGCGACAATCTCCCATCATTTAGTAATTAATTTTTTACTTTTTTTAATGGGACCAGGCAGATTTTGATTTTTTTCTTGGAAACAAAGCTAAATTTTTAATTTGTCACAAAAGCAGTGCTGTACCATAATTTTACCTATAAGTATCAAGTTGGTAGCCCCCTGAGACGCCACTGGAATTAATAAAGTTATTTTATAATCACCAAAGGAAGGCCCTTATGATAACAAATAAGCCTACCAAATTTTATTTAAATCGGCTGAAAGGTTTAGGACAAATTGTAATTTTTATTCTTTGTAAGTAAATATTTGGATCAAAATCTAGTAATTGAAGATTTAACTTAAAAAGACAAAAGAATTATAGTAATTTCCTTACACATGTATACAGGTAGCACCCTAAAACTTATTGTAGGATACAATCTTTAAAATTTATTAAAAATAACACAAGACAAAATGAGAATTGAAGTTCAAAAATATTAAAAAATACATTCTAAACAGCTCAATTTTTTTTATTAGATATTTTTTTAAACAATTTTATATACAAAACATTTAAAAAATTACGTATTTTAAAATGAAAAATAATTCACTTATCAACAAAATAATTGTTGTTCTAATTAAAACCCCAAATTTTAATTTCGTTCTCGGAAGATTGGTTGAAACAAACCCATTAGGCATAATCTGGCGAGAACGACTCTGGCTCGCCTATTAAAAACAAGAAACAAGCTGGTTTTGTTATTTTACTTAAGAGCAGATGTTTCACACATCACTGTATCCTCCGGTTTAGTTTGGTATGGTACAGACAGAGAAGAGAAAACAAATGTTTCAAAATGTCAGATAATTTAGATCTTGTATACAGAGCGTCGAACATAACTGTCCGCACGTATATTTAAGCCCAAGCCGGAAAAAATAAATACATATAGATTTACAACGCATTGATAAATTATACCTATGGTTTTGTTTATCTGATTTATGACTAGTAAATATACATGTAAATTTTGCTATGGCTAGTAAAATTTTATTAAATTCGGAAGAAAATCAAAGAAAAAATCATTATTCCCAGAAAAAATAATTGGAATTGTAATAAATCAGTTCTTTAATGCATGTTATTTAAAAAAAAAAGTAATATAGTTGGAAACGATTGACAAAAATGCTGTAATACTTACAAATAATACAATACGGCAAATAGAAAATGTAAATTATATAAATTTATTAATATTTTTCTTTCCTGTATTGTAACTCCTTGTTTTAATAGAATTGAAAATGCACTTTTCCAATTTTCTCCATTTTACATCTGAAACTGCCTTCAAAAACAAATTTCGCACATCAGGTAATTTAAATGCTGTATTGTTTCGAGAAACATGACATTTTAATTGTGACCAAATCAGTTCAATGGGATTTTTAGAATGAAGCCATTCTGAATTATCTTCTTTTTCCCATCTTGTTGTAGGTAGTGACTTTTAATCGACCGTGATAGGATGCATTATCCAAAACAATAACGTAGTTCGCTGGAATTTTTTTTATATTCTGAAACCAATTTTCAAACATAGGACAATCCATTTCTTCTTTTGTTTTCTTTGACTCGAACATTAATAAACCATCTGGCAAAAATCCATTGGTACTGAATATATTATGTGGGATATTATTAAACGACTTCCTTTTTCCTGTTGAAAATTTTAATCCACAAGAGACCCCTTCCATAAAGGATTGTTTTTCAAGGTATCTTGTCAAATCTTTGTTACTGTATTTCCAGCATTAACCCATGTTTCACCTAAATAATATATCTGTTTATGCTGATTCGTCGCGTACGCTATTTTCCTTAAATAATGATGTCTCCCTCCACGCATTGATTTCGTCTTTATCTCTCTCTGTTACGTTTTTTGTAACGAAAATTTAATTCAAGTAATATTTTTTGCACATGAAAATACGATATATTTGGAAGAGTGGGTCTATTTTCTATTTTTGAGTGTAATAAGTGTAGGAATTTCATTTCGAAAGAAAAAAGAATATACCATTTCCCTTATTACATTATTTACTCAAGTTTCGATAAAGGTCTTGTTTCTTCCTGGGGGCTTTTTCGGATGTGAGACTTCACAATAACTGTATCTTCTTTAATAATGTTACACTGTCCGCTTAGATACTCCAATATCACAACCAAACTTATTATTTTTCATAATTTTTGAGATGTATGAACATTTTTTTTGTTTATGAATAACACTTAGTCCTTACCAAATACTTTTAATGACAAATAACCCACATGGCAATAAAAATAATCAATTAGTTGAAAAAATAAAAACAATGGTACTTTTTTGGTTTCTGAAACAAAATGAGATTTAAATTTTTAATAGTCGAAAAGCAAAAACAAAAAAAAATTGGTAATTTTAACAATCCGTGTTGCCACCTCTAGCCCTTATGCAAGCTTATATTCGCCTTAGCATGCTTCTTATTAAATTGTCAACATTGTCTTGGGATGCTAATGCTGCATCAATAAGCTGTACGATTTTTCCCGCATTGTTTCGACGAGCTCTAATCCTTCTTTTGAACTGGTCCCACGAGTGTTCGATAAGATTTAGGTCTGGTGACATACAGGCCACTCTAAAACTTTGACACCTTTAGTTTCAAAACATTCTCTAGCTACTCTGCTGATATGGGGAGGTGCATTATCGAGCATAAAGATAAAATTATCCCCAATTGCAGCTCTCCAAAGCTTAACGATTGGTTCTAGCACTAAATCAACATAACTCGGACCGGTTAAAGTTTGTTTAAGTGGTAACAATGGAGTTTTTGCTCCCAGCAGTCCCTCCTTGATATCTTGGGACAGATCTGGCAGCGCGGAGTCTCGCTCATCTTCCTGGAGCTCTGAGAACTCGAATTCGATGGTCATCTGATATTAGGCCAATGCTGGTCTCATCCGAAAAAAAGAACATTTTGCCAATTCTTAATTGTCCAGTTTTGGTGTTGAAGGAACCAATTTAGCTGGTCAATTTTATTTTGCCTCGATAACGGTGGGACCCGTATGTTATGTTATGTTGGGAATGGGGTGTTAATACACTGCGACCTAAAAGATCTATTGTGCCCCCTTCTGTCGCTAATGCACCAAGATAATGTCTCAATGCCTATAACGACCCTTCCAATCCTATTTTCTCAAGGAAGTGTAGGATTTGGAGTGGCTTCAAGTTAGGTAAATCTCCCTCTTCTATTTGATATCCTCCTAGATATAGTGTAAATTGGCTAAAGTTCTTCATATTTTAAAAATACCATTTAATTATTTGGATACTCGTTAGAAATCGTCTACGCTTGTGTCTTTCGTGAGGTATATAGAATAAAATATTATATTTCAATTTAATCTTGGACATCTGATTGTTTCGCAGTACATCGAAATCTTTGCAACGTTGCCAAATGTCCATTGTAAATTAGTCAACAAGCTTTGACGAAATCCTGCTTTAGTTCGTGAAGACTTTATGTGAAATTTCTTTTTAAATAGCGACATTGTATTAATTTAGAATATTTTCTATAATAAGTTGTTAGGCATATTTAAAACTTTCCACCGTATCGCTTCAAAATATTATTGGCCAAAGCTTAAGGCCGACGTAAATCAAATCTTATAAGACTTGTCTTGCCACAAAGCCCGAAAACAAAAACCTCCAGGCGGATTATTATGCGGCCGTTCTGATGTTACTCAACCTTTTCAACTCCTTTCAGTAGATATAGTTGGTCCACTTCAAAAACCTACTAATGGTTTTATGTACATTTTTAGTATTCTAGATTACTTCACCAAATTCTGTATTTTTCAACAAATGCGCACAGCCAATTCCAAAATTATTTGTAAGTTGTTGGAAGAATGTGTATTCCTCTTGTTTGGCGTCCCAAAAATATTGTTGACCGACAATGGTAAACAGTTTACCAGTCACGAATTCAAGAACTTAACAAATTCTTAAGGAATTCAGTTATTACATACCCCGAATTACCATCCCCAAGCCAACGCATGTGAGCGACAACATAGGACCCTGAAAACTATGCTTCGTTCATATGTTGCAGAAAACCATCGTAATTGGGATATGTATCTGCAAAAGGTGGCTTGTGCAATTCGCACTGCAAAAGTAAAACTACGGGAGTAACTCCCTTTTTAGCTAGCTTTGGTAGGGAAATAGTACTGAATGGTAATGACTATCCAAAACAATTAGATAATATTGAAAATCATGCCACTAAACAATCTTCAAATATGTCGAAATCTGTTCAACTGAATAAGTTATTTGAAGACATTCGAGTTCATTTGGATAAGGCATTTAAAAGGAGTCAGAAAAGTTACAATCTGAGGCATCGTGATGTGCAGTACGGCATTGGACAAAAAGTTTGGCTCAAAAATTATACACAGTCCAAAGCTTCAGATTTTTATACTTCGTCTCTTGCTCCAAAGTTTCGCGGTCCTTTAATAGTCCATAAAAGATGAAAATTGAATTATCAGTCGAACTCAGTGGAATCTGAGGATTCTGATTCATAAATTGTTTCTTTATGAATGCATGCATGTTTTTTTTTGTTTGTTTTTTTTGTTTGAAGAGGATTAAGAGTTACGCTCATCCTTACATGGGAAATTTGCATTATATGGTTTTGTTCCTGTAAGGATATTTTTTTTGGTTGTTCAAAATATTTCTGTTTTTTGCTTAACAAACGTTGGATCCCGTTTTGATTGGCTTGTAGTACTAATTTAATTTTGAACTAGGTATATGTTTAGTTTATTTTTATTTGTTTTTTTTGGATTCTGGAGTGCTACACATTCAGTTAAAATGTGTATGGAGGTTTCGCCCTCCTCCTCACAGAATCTGCACTCATTATTCTCTATTACTCTCAGTTTACTAAGGTGTCCTTTTAATCGGCAATGCCCGGTAAGGATCCCTGTTACTCTCTCCTACTGTACAACTCTCGAGCGCAAAGTCTTTTTCTTTGGATTTCAACTGAAACGTTCAAACCTAATTTTGGATTACCTCCGGTTTTAGAATCTCCAAAATATTAGTTTTCAATATATTAACAATTTAGCTTGTGACATTTAACCCCCCACAGAAAGAATAATTTCGATTGACTGGCACTACGCTAAGAACAAAATAGGTAAGCATTATATATTAACAATTTACCGTTATTTTGATGCCAAATTTTACAACTGTGTTGCAAAGTTCACATACACATTAATAATAATAAATTATTCATATATTTTATATTAGATCATAATTTACTCGCTTTTTAGATAGCTGCCAAAAAAATTGCTACATAATATTCGCTAGAGCGTCAGTGACCCGCTATAAGGTTTGGTTGAAATGTTTCTCGCGGCTCAGAGAAGTTTTCAAGTTCATTAGCGAATAGTCGAGATAGCCTTGCAGAGGTCGTTGCACTACGTCTACGAATAAATTGTTATGGTTAAAATTGTATTCGTTCCTAATAAAATTATCTCCTTCGATAAAGTTATTCAGGTGTGATTGTTTAATTTCTTTGCGTTGTCAATTATTATTTAATCGGTGCGTTGGAAATGTTGAGATTTTCTTTGTAACTCTGGGGATAATTACTTTAATTATTTGTTTTCTAACGTCTATTTATGATGTTTTACCGATAATATATAATATTTCATAATAATTATTAAGTTTTCAAGTTAGGGGAAAAAGGAGTTTTTTAATTTTCGTTTCATTGCATGATGTCAAGTAAAAGTTATCCGCGTCATCATATATCCATTCGTTTTAGGAAAATCAGGCTTAGTCATAAGAAAATTGATAATTGTACAGTGTACCTCATAACGGCAAATAAGGCATTAAAAACACCAACTCACTTCTTTAACTGAACATTTTCGGGTGTTGACACGGCTCTATATTTTTAAATGAATCTACACAGAACACGAATTAACAAATTTTAGTGTGTGATAGCCGACAACAAAACTAACAACAAAATTTTATTCTATACCTGTCTAAATCTGAACAATTTTCGAAAAATCGGGAAAGTATTTTACCTAGATACAGAAATTGTAAAAACGGGGAACGCCTAAGTACTTAAATTTTGATAATTTAAAATTAAAACCACCAAAACAAAAACCCTTTCTCACATTGATCTTCCTTTTAATTGCACCCGAATTCTCACTTCGCGTTCACTCGGTATTCTTCGTCACGTTTACCGTTATTGAACAAGAGTGATTGGCTGCTTTTAAAATGGTCCAGTTACACAAACCAAAAAGGCGCTTTTTATAATTTACATGCAAGGTAGACCTTTTTTGCTTAAATGCGATTCCTTTTAACATTTTAAATTTTTTAAAACTTATTTAGGATCTGTGAGCTTTGGCTTCTAAAATTCTCAGATACCAATTTTAGTGTAGACTTTTAAAAATTATTTAAAAAAACTGCCAGAAAAGAACCTGATCTGAATTCAAAATTTGAAGTTTTTCTATAAAGCCGTTATTGAGATATCGTGCCAACAGACGGACGGACAGAAAGACCGACGAAATGAAGAAACATGGTTTTCGTAATCTAAGGGACCCTAAACCGTGAAAATCTGAAATAATCTCGAAAGGTGAATTTTCACGATTACAATACTTCTTACTTAAAATGTGCAGTTAATTCGATGACCTGTTGTCCATCAATAGGTCCCATTTATTTTTATATAAATCTTATACTAATTTTCAATTGTTTGCATCGGTCCATTTGCTATAAACGTAAAGCAGAGTGCTGTAAAGAATTGCTTTCCGAGAACATTCTCCTCATTCACTAAAACCATATTCATCAGTTCACAATATTAGCAAATTGCATTGTAAAGAAACACTTCTAATGATAGACCGGTTTAAAGTTCCGGAAACAAATTCATCGGAAATTTTGAATTCATTTTTCATAATTACCCCTACGAAGTAATGAAAATTACTTTTGAACCCTCACAGCGCAAAAAAAAACAATGAAAAACTAAAAATATTTTTAGGCACGCTTCTTTCCCATCAATAATTTAAATTTTTCAAACACACAGACTAGGATAGGATTTGCAGCTTTTTTATGTGATTTGGACAATTTAATCTAATTGATCGTTTTTTTATAAAGAGCGTTTCAGTAAATGTAGTAGCTAAGTTTTATTTGAGTCTACAGCGGTTAAAATTATTTGCCTGTATAATTCCGATGGTATAGAACAGCGTTACTCAAAGTGTGCTGCGCGGAGCCCCTGGGCTCCGCAAAGCCTTTGTGAGGGCTCCGCAAAGCCTTTGTGAGGGATCCGCGAAGAAAATACCTATCGCTACCACAGAACGGGACTTGGCTTGAGGACCTACTGTTTTTTTAGAAGGAGTATATGAGGTTTGGTATTTTGGGTTAGAGGACCTTTTTTTTTAGTAGTCAGGAAGAGCAAGTAGTATATAATGATGATTTGGTATTTTGGAGCGGAAGTGGAAGGAGTATACGATTCGGTATTTTCGGCTGGAGGACCTTTTTTTAGAGGTCAAGAAGAGGAAATAGTATATGGTGTTGGTATTTTAGGGCTCCGTCAAATATTTTACTTTTCAAAAAGTTATTTTGTCTCTGTGAGGTTTGAGGCTAAAGTATTCTGAAATCACGGTATGTTGATTTTTTTTTTTTTTTAGAAAATGGTTTTATATGCAGATTAACAATTACACCGGCACACAAAAAAAAATGGTCAGTACATTTGACTAGACCCATCTAGGGTTATGTATTTCGATGCGCTGAATCTGAATTTGAGGTCCATTTAGCCCGAACACCCTCAAAATTTTGAGTAAATTGTAAAAAACTGCTAAAAATGGCAATAAATCGCGAAAAATTACAATTTACTTAAAATGTTGAGTAAATTGTAAAAACCGCTAAAAAAGGCAAAAAAAACGCGAAAAATTACAATTTACTTAAAATTTTGAGGGTGTTCGAGCTGAATGGACCTCAAATTAGGATTCAGTGCATCGAAATGTATAACCCTAGGTGGGTCTAGTTAAATGTACTGACCATTTTTTTTTATGCCGGCGTTATTAATAAACGGTTTTTTAAAATATAAGCTATTTATTAGATAGTTCTCAAGTTAAATATAGAGATTAAATTACAGATAGACTGTGACTAGACTATTCTGGGCGATAATATTAGAACTTGGGTTTTCGGGGTTGATAATCTTAGGCGACCTAGATTTTGTAGGCAACTTCAGTGACATGTCACATCAGTGCTAATTGTCAATCAAGAAATGCCTATGTGGGTGATTTTCGCCTAACTGTGATTTTTTATGTCCAGTGTTTTATTTATCGTTTAGCATAAGTTTTCCTCATCAAAAAGTTAATAATATTATAAATTTAGAGGTATTTTACAACCGACATTATGAATTAGATCATAAACCTTCGTAATTTTTTTTTAAGCCGCATATAAATATACTCGAAATGTCAGTACCGTGGCATATCCGATTCTCATTTTTAAAATTAAATATATAAATTTCTATCAAAATTCATTTTTTAATATAAAATTAATATTAATATTAATATTAATTAATATAAAATCTAATGAATACTGCATTGAAATTTATTGCAATTTTATACCAATCTTTGGATTGGTAAAAAAAAAATAATCATTTATATGTCAGTACCGTGGAAATAATGTCAGTACCGTGGCATTAAAATTTTTAAATTTTGTCACAGTTTTCGTTGTGTCGTAGCTGTAGTAGAACCACTTTACAGGCTTATTTCTATGCATAAATAGAAAACAAAACGCGTAAAACATACGTTTTGAAACACTTCTAATTTTAGAAAAATGTAAGTTGTAAAAATCACAGTTAGGCGAGAATCACCCATGTAGGTTATAGGTAGACAAAGAAAGAGAGGACGTGTAACAAGTATATCAAGCACTCGTAGTATTCTGTGCCGATTATCGATTGGCTGCCATTATTTTGGTGCTAATTTCGGTGACACCAAAACTTTTTCATCGTGTTTATTTGTGATTTTTGAATTAAACGACATTTAATAATTTGTTACAATGCTTAATTTCTTGCATATCAGTGTAAAAGTCATAGCAACAAGAAATAACTAGATATTACGTTTCACAGGTGAATAATAAACATCAATTATACATACTTTATATATTTTTTTTATATTTTTAATTTTATTTGGTTATTATACAGCTTGGTATTTATATATTGTACATGTCTCACTCCAGAGTAATAAATGTTACTTGCAAAGTTTGTTTATTTTATGCTTTTCATTAATTTTTAAGCATTTAATGATATTAAAATTGCCATAAAAAGCAATTTTTTTCCAGTGGCGTGTCGTACAATTCTAAATATTAATTTTATCAAATACTATTTACTGAATACACTTTCCATAATAACGGATTTGTAAATAGACATAATTTTCATTATTACAGCACCAACAATAAACATGAATTTCGAACTGTAGATTGACAAAACCGATGGTCGTTAAATGTGTATGGTGGACTTATAGGAAGACAGTTGGCGAGGCCCTATTTTTTTGATGGCCATTTAAATGAAATAATTGTTTCCAAATGTTTGAAGAAAGGTTCCTGGAACCTAGGTTCCTAGAACCTTCTTTTGGATAATATACGAAAAATGTGGCTGCAGCCTGCAGCTAGATGGTTCTCCCGCCCATTTTTCGTGTGTCTGGACATATTTCCTAAATTCTTTAAAAAACAATTTTTTAAAAGCTATTGCAAGTGGGCAAAAATATAATTTACAAAAAAATTAATTAAAGCAAATAAAAACAACCAAAAACTATTGAGTTCTACTTTGGCAAAAGACCGGACTTTTGCAGAAATCAGGATTTTTTACTGCTTGAAACCGGTTTTGCGATTTTAGTCACAAGTAACCCTAGACGCACCTTGTATACAGGGGTGTACCAATAAAAACTCCCAGGCCGGATATTTTGGTAAGTAATAGAGATATTTTAATTCTGTAAAAGCCAGTTCACAGAGCACTAAGAGAGAGCTTCAGTTTTAGATTTAAATTGATTTTAAATATGTCAATATGTAGATGGCGCTGCGCTCAATAATTATTTTTCGATGGGAGGATATTTCTTGTGTAGCGCATCTTGTACAAAATTAATTTTTAAGCAGATTTTGTTCTATGAACTAATTCCATATATCTAGCCATTTTTGATATACACAGTTGGTCACTTAAAACAGTTTCATCCTGTTTTTTAGCATTAATCATTGGATTTTAAGAAAATGCTAAAACAGGTCTATTTTTATTCCAAATTTAAAACATTTTTACAATAGTCATGTGTCATGTGTCAACCCCCTCCCTTGCACTTCTCCACACCTTAATTTTAAATAGGTAATGTACCATGTATGGCACATTATTGAAAAGGTAATTTAATGGGGGATTCAGAAATATTTCTTTACATTGCGTTACTTAAATTTTATCGCCTTCTAGCGGGATAAAAAAACTACTACGTATTATAGAGTGTGATACTACAATGTGAAATACATCATAAAAAAGGTAATATTATGGGGAATTTAAAAATATGACTGTTCATTGCGATACTTTTAATTGTACCGCCCTCTATCGGGATAAAAAACTACGTATTTTAAAGTGTGACACCTTATTTGAAAGCAAATTTATTTACTAATTCAATGTACCACATAACATAAATATCCTCCCTATTGCACTTGCAATAGTTTGAAAATTAGTCATGCATTATTTTAAATATTATTGCTAACTTTATTTTGTTGCAAGTGCAATATGGAAATATTTATATTAATGTAATTGGTGGATTAATCCAGTAATTAAATTAGCTTTTAAATAAATTGTCACACTTTATAATACGTTACAGATTTTTTTATCCCGACAGAGGGCGCTAAAATTAAAAGTATCGCAATAAACTGTCATATTTCTGACTTCCCCATAAAAATACCTTTTTAATGATGTGCCGTACATGGTACATTCCTTATTTAAAATTATGGGGTTGGAGAAGTAGAAGGGAGGGGGTTGACACATGACAGATGTCTGTATTGTAAAAATGTGTTTAATTTGGAATAAAAATCGACCTATTTTAGCATTTTATAAAAATAGAATGATTAATGCCGAAAAACAAGATGAAACTGTTTTGAATGACCCACTCTGTATATCAAAAATGGCTAGATTTATCGAATTAGTTTATAGAACAAAATTTGCTTAAAAATGTATTTTTTACTAAATGCGCTACATAAGAAAGATTGAAAAAAAATTATTGAGTGCAGCGCCATCTACATATTGACCTATTTAAAATTAATTTATATCTAAAACTGAAGTTCTCTTAGCGGTCTATAAACTGACTTTTACAGAATTAAAATATCTCTATTACTTACCAAAATATCCGGCCTGGGAGTTTTTATTTTTCGTCTTATTTATTGTTCCTCATTTATTTTAATTTTTAGGCTTTGTACTTGCTTTATACCTAAAAAGATCAATATAAAATACTAACATAAATACAAGTTCATTGTTTTATTTATAACATATTACCTTTCTGGTCAAATAGCATTGGTGTCAGAATGGAACAGGATTTCCTGCGACGTTACGAGTCCTCTCTTTATACCTAGTCTAAGGTTCTGTGTAACAAAGAAAACTTCGATTTAAACTGATTGGTCTATATATCTAAACAATAGGCATATTTACGGCTGGAATACTGGTGTCAATACTGATTGAACATCTGTTAGTTAAATAAAAAATGTATTTTTAAAAATATCAGGTAGCGATGCCGACAAATCGATAATACAAATATTGGCTTTAGTCGATATAAATAGATTCTACATCTGAAGGCTATCGAATATCCAAATAATTAGAAAACTACTACAACTTTTTTAACAAGCTATACACCGAGTTCATTTAAAAACGATCTATTATCAAAATATCAAAAATTAATATGCAAATCACTAAGAAACACCGACATAATAAATAATATGTCTTAGTTTTTGAGATAATACATTTTAAAATCTTTCATTAACTATATACAAATATCTATATTTCCAAAACAATACATGGGTCTTCCTCTACGCTGAATGTCCTACTGCACGCAGTGGGATATATAATATGTCGATGTTCTGGCCGGTATTTCTGTTGCCTGATTTCTTTTGTGGCTTCTGTGTTGTTTCTTGTCGATTTGACATTATCAAAACAGTATGGTGATTTTTGAGATGTCGGTAATGGTTAGTGTTAGATATTACAGAGTTATCTTTATCTCTAAAAAGGTAACAGTCGACCATTGCCACTCATAATGGGCTTGGTCGGGTTTATTTAAAACTTGATGCAAACCGTCCGAGAACAATCAGTGGAACAGTTTAATTCCAAATTATTCAACGTGTACAACTATTAAACTGTCCACTGGTCAACTAGTCCTCTGATAGTTCTTAATGTAATTTTGAAGAACCGGAACAGACCTATCATAAAGGTACATTTACATCTGACATTTATTGCATGAGATTTATGTCTGACAGTTGTTTAGTCCAGTGTAAACACACAAAAATTTCTCTCGGACATAAATATCATGCAATAAATGTCAGATGTAAACGTACCTTAAGAGATCCTTTATATTATATGAATTATCAATAATTCGATAGTTTCTAGGAATAAGGGGATAAGTCCAAATTTATTACCATTTAAGAGAATTGATTGAAGTTGAAGAGCTTATTTTAAATAGGAATTAATTAATATAGATTTGAAATTATTGTGCAGGGTTGAACTTTTGATGTACAGTTCAACGTTCTTTACCAAATTTTTGTTCGAAAAGTTGTAAAGGGGACGTCCATTAATCACGTGAGATTTCAAGGGGGAGAGGGGATCAAGCTAAATCTTTCAAAATCTTTGTTAATCTGACGTAATTTTTTTCTAGTAGAAAATGGTGTAAAATTGCATGAAAGTAAAGAATGTTTCTAGAAATTTTATATTACATATTCTCAAATACTAGTCTTTGCTAGTCTTAAATAAAAGTAATAGAACATATTGTTTTTGTTTTTTTTTTTTTTTTAATAATCCAACGCATTTACGCCAAAAGCTCACGTGAGATTAGGGGAGGGGGGAGGGAGTTGAGGAAAAATCTTGACACCAGGGGAGAGGGGGGTTCAAAATCCTCAAAAATACCTCACGTAATTAATGGACGCTCCCAAAGGAAATGTAGTTATTTCGTTTTGACTCAAAAATTACTTATCCCCTTGTTCTCGGACACCACTGAATTTGAATTGAAACAAAGAATTCAGTTAAAAATTTGTCTGTATCTTCCTAAAGTCTTAAAAAACCGTTAAAACCGCTTTCAAATCAAAAACAATCATTTCTGTGGTTTATAAATGAATTACAATCCTTATTACAAATGCTGCGTTTGAATATCCACATTGGATGCATCTGAGATGTTGTAAATCTTTAATCACGTGATTCAATATACGTAAACGTACTAGGACAGATTTGGCCGATGTGAATATTCAAACGCAGTAGTTTGTATAAGTGCCCAAAACGATTCTTATCCCACGAGCGCAGAAGTCTGTGCATGGGCCATTAGAGGCGAGTGCTCCAAAACAAGCAGATTTTAATACAATAATTTAAACAATCAGTCGAACGCCTTCAACATTAATTTTCCAAAAGTTCTCAATAGGTATTTGAAATAATTATTTTATGCCATACATTTGGATCATTATGATATACGTATTTTTTTTATTAAAATCTAAATTAATAATTTTGTTCGCTATAATTTATAATAATTAAAAAACCTAACCTATAATTTATATCTCTTAAATAGATAGGAAACTAAAATAAAAAAATGGAAACACCATGATTGCATTTTTTATTAGTAATGTCGTGACTTATCGATCATTTGAAGGTTCAAAAGAAACAACGCCCAGAATTATCAATCAAAAATGAATTAGAGAAAAATGTATAATGGGACTTTGTTTCGAGCACGCTCGGGTTGCTTTATGCCCCTATAATCTATAATTACATTTGTCAAAAGCGTAATTTTCAGAATTATATCAATATGACATCTAAAAAATATTGATATTACACTTCATTGGAAAGGTACTTTTTTATGGGGAATTCACAGGGCCTCTGACAGCCAGAAGTCCTCACATCAAAAAGCTATTCTCCCTACCTCAATTGTTTCTCCTTCTAAAAAAAAAAATCCTCACATCAAAAGGCTATTCTCCCTACCTCAATTGCTTCTTCTTCTAAAAAAAAAAGGTCAGCCGAAACTTAACTTCCCACTCTCATCTTGTGTCGAATTTCTCATGCAGAACAGAAAATGCTGTTGTCGGGCCCCCCTTACAGCGCTACCGGGTCCCTATTTAAGCCCAGGCCCCGGGAATTAGTACCGGCTACCCCCCCCCCCTCTAGTCGGCCCTGGGAATTCATTTTGATGTTTGCGACTTCTAGCTTGTTGTTACATATTGTTTAGTGTAACATTTAATTTAAAGGTAATTTTATTAGTGATTCAATGCATGGAATAAAATTAACTTAAATATCTCCGCATTGCACTTGCAACAAACTGAATTTAGTAATAATGTAATATTTTTTATTTTTTTATTTTTATTAATTCGTCCAAATATTTTTTATGTATGTTGACTTGCTTGTACGCTCAACGCCACAGTACGAAAATGTCCCGCTTTTGACGAAAATGCCACTCTTTTTAGGCAAATGCCACGTTTTTTTAATATTCAAAGTCGTAAATAAAAAGGAGGAATTGGATTTATAGGAAACTCTAAGGTGAAGACCTTTTTTTAGATAAATATCAGCTAAAGGACCCTCGTTCACGAAAAATACAAGCCGAGGACCTTTTTTTTAGAAATTTCACAATTAATGGACCTGATTATAAAAAAAATGCTTGGTATTTGTATTTATTCAGCGATAATTGTTTACCACTTTGTCCCATTTCTATGATTCTTTTTTTGTTACAAAGAGGGTACCTCAAGGGTGGCCCATATACATTTGGTCTGATCTGAAGATGGAATCTATGAGAAAATCACCAACCTCAATTAGCGATGGCATCTGCACGATTTTAAAATTACTTTTATGACTTCATACAGTAGTCTGTGAAGAGTATTATAGGTTTACTTTGTTGGTCTGTCCATCCGATGTCACGTTTTTGTCCGCACTAAGTCAAAAACGAAAATTGAAATCAACTTGAAAATTTCAGGAAAAATCAAGCTCTATAAGGGGAGGAAGCCTATTGATTTTGAAAAAAATCTAAATAAAAATCGGCATTTAAGGGGGGGGGGGGGGTTGAAATATTTAAAAAAATCCTAACTCAAAAATGATTTTTATCAAAATTCAAACTCTATAAGGGGACAGAGCCTTTTAAAAAATGATGAAAATGGGGGTTAAGAGGGTCAGTGAAGAGTATAATATAGAATGCCAAGCATTATATATCTTCATTCTAGTTATAAGTTCATTTTTGACTTAAGTAAGTTATGTAACGCATTGAATTATGAATAAAATTAGCTTTCAAATGAAGTGGCATTATTAAAAATAGGTATCGATAGAGGGCGTTAGTTTTTTAAAAATATGTGGTTCTTATTAAGACTGCTACTCGGATTGCTATGTTCAAATTTAACTTATTTGACTGGTCAAATATAAATGGTAATAATTGTAGAATACATTGTATTCAAAAAGTCTTTTTAACAAAATGAAGCGTTGTTAAAATATTACTTTCCAAATGTGAAAAAAATATATTTAAAGACGTTTTTGATGTATAGCAAAATCTCGATGAAATCTGGAAAACCTACGGAGATGATGGGAATAACATATGACATTTGATAGAAAGGTATCCCCTTGAAACAAATCTACCGATTTTAAGCAATTTTTGATATTATTTTTTATTAGGAGATATTGTCAATGGGAAGTTTTTAAATTGACACTCTGTATCTCAATCTGTATAGTATAATTTGAATTTACTACATACATATTTGTCAGAATACAATGCCCTTTGAAAATTCTTGTAATGACTATTATTTCTATGGTCGCGATTTGTTTCTTCCCGTTAGAGCCTGTGTTCAACAGCTCACCCCTCCATTAATTGCCATTGTAGTCAATGTTGCCTGATGTACTGTTTCTACAGTAAATCTAATGCTTGGGTCACTTTTCTCCTGTTCTAGTGTTCTGTGATTAAAATCTACTGTTTTCATTAAAACTTAGTTTTTACACTATTATTGCAAATCATTATTTTTATTAAATAATTTTTACAAGCAAGCAATAAGTAGCTGTGATTTATTTATTTTGATTTAAATCATATTCTTATTTTAAAAAATCACCTGGTTCTAAATCATGATTTTAAACATGAATTAAATATAGTACCTATCTAAACTAGAAGTTACTTAAATATTCGAGATTCAATCTAATCAAACTTTTAACAATAATTTATAGTTTATTCTTTAAAAATCTTTCATTCCTATTTTTTTTTATTTGAATTGTCAAAAAAAAATTTTTTTTTTTTATATCAAATTTCAGTATCCTTTATTCCAATCTAACATTCATAGTTGAACTCAACATCCTAAAGCTTATTAGATTATAGTAAAGAAAGCAATGTCAAAGAAGGCAGCAAAGCACCAAGGCAATTTTGAGTTGAAACATATGCCACATTTTTAGGCTATTTTTATACCCTATTCAAAAATTTTATGCTCCTCGTTTTTTGCAAAAATCAAGGTGCTCTGCTAGCTTCGAACGAAGTCAACAGAGCACCTCAGTTTTTTAAAGCTTTTTTCCAAAACCAACGACACCATATTTTTAGGCTCTTAAAATATTATAAATTTGCTTATTCTCAGTTATTAATAGAAACAACATAAAAAGTCTTGCATGGTTTCAAATTGTATCAATGTTTTAAAATTGAATCAATGGTATATGAGGTTTGTCAAAAAATATGATTTTGCTTAATCCTTTATTTTTGACCAACCTCGTATACGACTGATAAAATTTGATATCTGGTGGTTGTATTTTAAGTTTAAGACAATACAGAACTTTTTATTAAAAATAACTTTTTCCAAAAATAATTAAATAAAAAAGTTTTCCATATGCCGCTAAACGTAGACAGTTGACGGCTTATGGAAAGCTTTTTTATAATTCATTTTAGGAAAAAAATGTATTCCTCATAAAAAGTTGCTCATGATCAAAAACCTAAGAAGCAACCATCTGATATCAAATTTTATTAGTCTTATACGAGGTTGGTCAAAAATAAAGGTTGAGCAAAATCATATCCTGTATTATTTAGAAATGGAATTTTTTTTAGTAAATTTTATATTTCAAGAGCCTAAAAATAGCCTAAAAATGTGTAGTTGTTTTTAGAAAAAAGCTTTAAAAAACCAAGGTGCTCTGCTGGATTCGTCCGAAGCTAGCAAAGCACCCTCTGTATTATTTAAAAAATACATTTTTTTTGAAAAGTTATATATTGTTTTAAGAGCCTAAAAATAGCTTAAAAATGTAGCATAACTAGTTTTCTGAAAAAAATAATAAACCGAGGTGCTCTGCTGACTTGGCTCCAACAAAGCACCCTGTATTATTTAAAAATAGCAATTTTTTAGTAAAGTTTTATAATATTTCAAGAACCTAAAAATAGCCTAAATATGTGGTGTAGTTGTTTTTAGAAAAAAGCTTTAAAAAAACCGAGGTGCTCTGCTACATTCCTTCAAAGCTAGTAAAGCACCCTGTATTTTTTTAAAAATAACAAAAACTTTCGAAAAGTTTTATAATATTTTAAAAGCCTAAAAATAGCCTAAAAATAGCCTAAAAATATGGTGTCGTTAGTTTTGGTAAAAAGCTTTAAAAAACTGAGGTGTTCTGCTGACTTCGTTCGATGCTAGCAGAGCACCTTGATTTTTGCAAAAAACGAGGAGCATACATTTTTTTAATAGGGTATAAAAATAGCCTTAAAATAGCCTAAAAATGTGGCATAGTTTCCACTCAAAATTCCCGAGGTGCTTTGCTGCCTCTTTGGCATAAGAAAGCAGCTTCAAAAGAATTGTTACTTGATGTTTATTGTAAATAAATTAAAATCTAAAAATAGTTCTAACAACACACATTTTCGTAATTTTGGCGTCTAGGAGTAAAGAAAATATTTCGGTAATACAATATTTAAGATCAGCAATGCCGGCAATAGTTGAGAAATGTCGGAAATGTTTCGGCAATGCACGAAATGTTTCAGAAATGCCGGCAATACCACAAACATTGCCGAATACGCCAATGGGTGTACACATTTTCATCAGTATAAAGCCCCTGGGGCAAAATTTAATTTCAAACGTTTAAAACCCTATATCTCGGTAATTAAGCCCTTTAAGGGTCGATGTTCCTATATCAAAATTCATCAATTAACAAGATCTTTATGGGGTAAAGCGTTGGCTGTCGAATATACTAATGCTCTGTACATTTGTACCACACAATACTGAAAATTCTTAAAAATTATAAACGTAAGTACCTAATTTACATCATTTCTAAATAAAAACAGTATTTTACTTTGTAAATTCTCATGCTAGATGAATTTTCTTGTGGAATTAATTACCTACCTTGTTTTGAGAATAGAAAACAATGAAACAAAAAAAAATTAAAATTGCATCAGCCCTTTTTGGAATGTTTCTCATTTATTCTGGACTACATAAAATGCAATGAGGCGAAAACATACATTTTTAATTAGCGAGGTAGACCTACCTACTAGATGTGGACAATGAAAAATATAAAACTATGTTCCTTGAAAATTTGTGTAGGTAATTAGTTACTTTGTCCACGACCACTTAATAATAAATCAATATTCTACCTCCTAACTAAAAGCATATGGTACCTATAGATCACTAGAGTGAATTATGATAATTCACGCTTTTGTAATTCTGGCACATTCCGGTAGATAACTAAAGATTAAAAAATCGAAATTCGAATAATCGAAAAATTGAAAAATCAGAAAAATTGGAAAATCGAATAATCGAAATTCGAATAATCGAAAAATTGAAAACTCAGAAAAAATTGGTATTTTTTTATGAAAAATATTCGAAATCAAGTAGAAAATAACTATTTGTGAAACCCGTTACGAAATGCCTTATTATATGTAACGAGTGAATAGGTCTCGGAATAGGTATTTGCGGTACGAGCAGAGCAAGGTCCCGCAACATGAACGAGCCATCATATCCACTCTTGTTGCTCAAACTACTATAGTAATATTAGTTTGTGCAACAAGAGTTTTTACGCTATTCATATAACGATACGCACAATCCACTAGAATAATGATATAATTTTTTCTACGATTGAGACTGACGAAAGATAAACTACAAAATTATATCTCGTTTCTTACTATAGGTACCTAAAATTAGTAATTTTATTTTAAATTTTAATAAAACTAATGTTTCTTGAGGTTTTAATACAAGAGAACATGTTAAAAAAAAAGGACCCAAATTGCAAACTTTTATAAGAAAAGCCATTTATAAAATGTTGGTAGAACACCTAGTCAAAATATTGGAAAAACATTAACTACAAAACACCCTGTATAAAAAATATTTTCATGTAGACAGGGTTCTGATAAATAAATTACATGCCTACTAAAGAGGTATTTCAACTTTTTCTCAAATGAAATGATACTTATTTTTCGTTAATTTTTAGAACCTCTATTGTCATTGTTTTAGGTAGGGTTGGAAAAACCCTAAGAAATTAAAAATATATGAGTTTAGGTTATTTAGGTTTTTTAAGGTTTTATAGGTTTTTTCTTCATATATATGTCAAAAGTTATTATTAATAATGTTAAACAAAAAATACAAGCAAAACTTGAAAAATAGAACTTTATTATTATTAAAAAAATCATATTCTGCAAACAAAAAAAAAGTGAAAAATAAATAATTTTTTTTTTTAATTGTCACTATCATTAATATATAACGTTTGCATTTGTTTTTATATACTCATTTTTGCACTCTTTTTAGTAGTAAAATTGTGAATTCCTATTATTTATATAAAACAAACTAAAAATGCATAATTTTTACTTTTAGGTTTTTCTTAAAAACCTAGGTGCAAAAAAAAACTGTACCTGCCAACCCTAAGAGTGTACCTATAGGTTTAGGTACTCCGAAAATAGCTTTTTTTTCAACTTCTTACTTGTAAATAGGTATACGGCCAGGGTAGGCAGGTACAGGTTTTTTGCACCTAGGTTTTTAGGTTTTTAAAAAAATCTAAAAACAAAAATTATGCATTTTTTGGTTTTTTTTTAAATAAATATTAGGAATTCACAATTTTACTACTAAAAAGAGATCTCTTGGGGCTGAGACAGGCCAAGATACTTCTGGGTGAATATAACCAGGAAAGATCGGAAGCCTGCATCTGCCTGAGCAAGAACAGGCTATGTATTGTAACAGGGATCCTTACCGGGCATTGCCGACTAAAAGGACACCTAAGTAAACTGAGAGTAGTAGAGGATAGTGAGTGCAGATTCTGTGGGGAGGAGGACGAAACCTCCATTCACATCCTGAATGTGTAACACTCCAGAGGCACTATATCTAGGAGGATATCAAATAGAAGAGGGAGATTTACCTAACTTGAAGCCACTTCAAATCCTAAACTTCCTTGAGGAAATAGGATTGGAAGGGTCGTTATAGGCATTGAGACATTTCCTTAGTGCATTGGCGATAGAAAGGGGCACAATAGATCTTTTAGGTCGCATTGTATTAACACCCCAATTTCACCATAACATACTAAAAAGAGTGCAAAAATGAGTATTTAAAAACAAATTCAAACGTTACATATTAATTATAGTGACAATTTTTTTTTGTTCGCAGAATGTGATTTTTTAACATAATAACGTTCTATTTTTCAAGTCTTGCTTGTATTTTTTGTTTAATTTTATTAATAATAACTTTTAACATATATGAACAAAAACCTATAAAATCTTGGATATACCTACTTATTTAAATATATATTTTTATACCCTTGTAAGCCCCAGTACGTCAATTTTGACATTCAACTTTTGAAACTATTATTGGACCATCCTGTATATAAATTAAAAAGTTTGTCGAACTCTGTATATCTGTTCTGTTAGTCTAGGTTCTAGATAATTTCAATACATTATGTTTCTTTTTCGATCAATAAAATTGGACTTAATGGTGTAGGTATACCTATAATTATTAGGTATTGAAAAATTCCAAAGGCGGATCGTTGAAGAACAATTTCAAAATACGAACAGTTTAATAGGTATCAGATCTCTGATCACAAATCACAATCAATGGCGTGTAAGATGTAGCCAAAGGTCGGTCACCCCTATTGAACGCCTCTGGCAAATGTACAAATCGTCCTTACATACATTTAATCCATGAATTATACAAAATAAACTTAAAAGAGACTCAAATTAGTGGTAAACGTTTCTTTGTTGTTGTTTTTTAATAAGTATGAACCTTATTTTATCATATTATTAAACATTATCGGTAAATAAAATATAAAAAATTTCGTTGCAAAAATTTAGGGCTGAGGGTTAATGTTAATGGCAATATAAAATGGAGATATCCAAAACTTACCTCATATTTGACGCCGGCTAGTCTCAACCATGTTTCGACTTTCAAACAATAGGGTGAAAGGGATGGCAACAAGGGTGTACGCGAAAATTGATACAAATATACGACATCTTTTTCAAAATTTGTCTTGTGTACAGTAACTTTTGGAGGAGCCGGTTCCTTTTCTTTTGCAGACGCAGGAGCGTCGCCGCCGGCATTCTCTTGTTTGGCAGCCTCTTCGGCTTTGTTGTCGATCTCTTCTTTAATTTCCTTTGTTTCCGGCGCGTTATTTTCGACTTCTGTAGCCATCGTTACCTTTTCAGTAATAAACACTTAACAAAACACGAGACGAGCACCACAACACAACAACAAACAGATATGAATCAATCCTACTATTCACAAGACAAGACAAAAACCAAGTTCTCTATAGCAAGTACGCAAGTAACAGAAACTCTCCGGACGACACACGACAAGCCGATTCGATGACGTCAGTCTTCGGCTTGGAATGGAAAGCGACGCAGATCATTCGCCCCCACCCGCTCTTCGTTCTAGTGCATTGCACAGAACCCCACCCTTATGCATTTTTGCAACGTTGTCAAGTTGCTCAGAATATTAGGGATGGTACTGCAGTCGCAATCGGTTGCAACAAAAGACAAAAAAAATGTAGTTTTTAAGTTATTAAATATATAATTACAAATTGTAGAAAGAATTTATAATTGCATATAATAGTCATTTAAATTTAAAGGCATATCTAATCTAATAGTTTCTACATTATTCGTCTAAAGTCAATTTAAGAATGTTATCATATATGCGGGTATAATTTACAGTGGCGGAGTAGGTTTGAAAATTCAACGTGTCCAAAATGATTGCATTCTAGCATTAATTTTTTTTACCGTGTTTAAAAAACTGCAAATCTGGATAGGTACAGCCTATGGGTACAGCATAAGAAAATAATTAGGTAGGTAGGTACACTGCCTATGAGTGATCAACAAAATTTTTTTTCTAAAGTAGGCCTAGGAAAAATTCGTACGTCGAGCATACAATTCTTTTTATTTTAAATGCCAATTTGGGATAGAGTTTAAATTAGAGTCGCGCTTAGTCACGGACATGACTCGCAGTGGCGCATCCAGAGTCTAAGTCTGGGGGGGCGGTTGGTAATATTAAGACTTTATTTTTGATAATAATACATTTTAGTACCTATAAATAGTTGAGTTTAAAAATTCTTGGGGGTGTAATTGCCCCCATTACCACCCCCCCCCCCCCTATCAATTATCACCTTCGGTTAGTTTCCGTTTTTAACAAAGTTTCATTTTGTTTTAGCAAAAAAAGGTTTGTTCCCTTTTTTATAGGTTTTAATGAATAAATTTTAATTTGTAAATTGTATATATTCATTTCATATTACTGAGGCCCCCTCGCTATACCTATATGACCTCAGTAGTATTACATTCGTACCAACGAAAAAAAATTCTAAAGGTACCATTTGAGAACGCGAGACCGAGTAAGGCGACATTAGGTGTAAAGCGACAGCGTAAGGCGACCGAAAACGGTTTCTTCACGTCTGAACACGTAATTAAATGAAAAACATTTGGGACAGCGCGATCAATGCAAGAGAGAGGAGACAGCACTTTTAACACGGCAGTATTTGCTGTTAGCTGCCTGTCACTTCCCAAATGTTACCTTAACCCCCCCACTTTTTAACACTTTTTTCCACTTTTTGGATCATATTAAATCCTGCAACGCAAACAAAAATTTCGTCTCTACGTCCGTGCGTCGACACTATAACTCTAGACCACAAGCACCAAAATCGACTTGCGGTTTTCATTTTATTTCATAATTTCTTCTAACTGCGAAATCTATTGGTTTTAAGAATATTCCGTTGCATTTGTGGTAGCTTTTTTAATAAGACTCGTCTACTTTTTACAAATTTATATTTTCATCTTGATGCAATTAACTCTGTCCAGGGCCGCCGAGTGCCAGGTGGGGCCCCGGGACAATTTTCCAGGTGGAACCCCGCGACAATTTTATAAAAAAATTAAGCCCTTTCAATATCACATTTCTAACAAAAAAAGAAGGTCCTCAAGTGCAAAAACTTAGATCCTTTTTAGTAAAATCTCTAAAAGAAAAAAGGTTCTTATCTTATACAAACCAGCGCTCCTTCCTTCCTAAAGCTGCCCGAGCTCCGGGAATTTGTCCCGACTACCCCCCTCTCGTCGGCCCTGTGCCTGTAAACTGTGAAACCCATTGAGATAGAATAAAGAGGCGATGCTGTGAAGATGCTGAAGTATTCGCACCTTTGCATTACACTTTTACCGCATGTGTCAAACTCGAGATAGTCAGTTTTGGTGAAAATAAATGCCATTTTTATTAAATAGATTCATTTAAATGATATAAAATCATTTTCATTCCGTCACCCAGACAGCACACCAAATCCTTTGAATATCTACTGAACATCCCAATATCCACTGAATGTCCAGTCCATGGTGGATATCTATTTTATATCCATGAGCTGTAATTTATAGACATGAAAAATGTCCATAAATAATAGTAATTATATAGCAAATTATTAAAAAATTACGCCATTGTGCTCGCCATTGTGGCCAATAGTACCGTTCAGATATTTAAAATTAATTTTTTTAAGGTGTATTCAATATCCCATGGACATCCACTAAATATATCAAAGACTAGGCGCGAACGCAAACCATCGTGGATATCCACTAGATGTAATTTTTGATTTTGCTTACTAAGTATAGATGGCGATACTACTTTCGCATCTACTCATGCTCAACCCGCCGTAATTGAGTTCGATCGAAATTTGTTTCACAATCAGACTCCATTAGAGACTGGAGTTGAGAATTCCCATTTATTGCGGAAGAGTCCTAATAAGGATAACCTTCTCCTTAGTGGGCAAAATCAAAGGCAGAGTGTTGAAAATATTTTTTATCTCTATTTTCTTTCGATTTTATTCAATAATCATTGGTTACTTATGAACCTCTACTAAAGATACCTATAAAATATTTTGCTAAATATCCGAATTCTTCTATATCCTGGGATATAGACGGACATTTGGTTGGATATCCATATTGGATATCCACAGAATATATTCTATGGATATCTCTGGGATTTCTTGTATTGTCTGGAAGATACTCATTAGATATTTTGCTGGATATCCATATGATATCTTCTATATTCTGGATATAGACGGACATTTGGATATCCATATTAGATCCACGGAATATTTCTGATATCCTGTGGATATATTGGATATCCACAAAAGATATTCTGTGAATATCTCTAGGATTTGATGTGTTGTCTGGGCAGTCTTCAAATATAAAATTATTGACTCTCTACTTTAATTTTTAATTATTTTTATTTATTTATTTTTATTTATTTTTATTTATTTTTATTTATTTTTATTTATTTTTATTTATTTTTATTTATTTTTATTTATTTTTATTTATTTTTATTTATTTTTATTTATTTTTATTTATTTTTATTTATTTTTATTTATTTTTATTTATTTTTATTTATTTTTATTTATTTTTATTTATTTTTATTTATTTTTATTTATTTTTATTTATTTTTATTTATTTTTATTTATTTTTATTTATTTTTATTTATTTTTATTTATTTTTATTTATTTTTATTTATTTTTATTTATTTTTATTTATTTTTATTTATTTTTATTTATTTTTATTTATTTATTTTTATTTATTTTTATTTATTTTTATTTATTTTTATTTATTTTTATTTATTTTTATTTATTTTTATTTATTTTTATTTATTTTTATTTATTTTTATTTATTTTTATTTATTTTTATTTATTTTTATTTATTTTTATTTATTTTTATTTATTTTTATTTATTTTTATTTATTTTTATTTATTTTTATTTATTTTTATTTATTTTTATTTATTTATTTTTATATATTTTTATTTATTTTTATTTATTTTTATTTATTTTTATTTATTTTTATTTATTTTTATTTATTTTTATTTATTTTTATTTATTTTTATTTATTTTTATTTATTTTTATTTATTTTTATTTATTTTTATTTATTTTTATTTATTTTTATTTATTTTTATTTATTTTTATTTATTTTTATTTATTTTTATTTATTTTTATTTATTTTTATTTATTTTTATTTATTTTTATTTATTTTTATTTATTTTTATTTATTTTTATTTATTTTTATTTATTTTTATTTATTTTTATTTATTTTTATTTAATTTTATTTATCAGTCAAAGTCAAAAACGAAAAATGATATCAGCCTGAAATTTCAGGAAAAATCAAGAGAAGCCTATTCATTTAAAAAAAAAAATCTAAATAAAAATGAGAGGAGTTAAAAGGGATTGAAATATTAAAAAAATATATTAACTCAAAAACAAAAAATGATATCAACTAATACTAACTCAAAAACGAACAACAATATCATACCCTACCGGCTTATAACAGACAAAGACAAAGAAAACAATAATATCGACTTTAAATTTTTGGAAAATTTCAAACTCTACAAGGGGAAAAGCCTATTGATTTAAAAAAGAACTCAAAAAAATGGGGGTCAAATTCAAAAGTGGGGCGATAAGGGGGGGTTGAAATATTGAAAAACTCAGAAACAAAAAACGATATCAAATTGAAATATTCAGGAAAAATCAAACTTTATAAGGAGATGACATATTCATCAAAAATGGGGGATAAGGAGGTATGTTAAACTGTGAAGAGTATAATGTAGAACGCTAAGCATTATATGTCCTCATTCTAGTTTTTACATCGGCATTGTCACTAATACCTTTTTTATAAAATAAAAAACTTATAAACAATAAAACAACTTTATATCATATACATATAATAAATGGATCTTACCAAACCAAAACATACCCTTCGGATTGCACGTCACACCTACTTTCAGAGTTATCTGCATAATGGAATAACAACTCCTTTAGGACATGCATCATTGATAATTTTATACATGCCTTTACAATGTTAAATAAATCAAGCCTTATACAGGGTGGCCACTTTTTTAATGGGATTGTATCAGTAATTTCGAAACCATACTAGTTAGAAGGTTGGTTAAATGGAAAAAAAGTTGCCTATTTAGAAGTATAATCTAGCGGTGGAAATTAATCCAAAATAGCAGGCCCGGTTCTTGAGATATTTCGAGAAAAGAAAATTAGATCTTTTCGGTTTTTTGGTTATCGTTCATTTATTTTAAAAATTAGCAAAAAATCTTCAAAAGGTTTTTTATTTGATAGTAAATTTTCTTTGATTTGAAGTTTTCATATTTTGCATCAAACGTTTCGTATTCTCCGGACCACCCTCAAGTAATTTTTTTTAAATATGGACCTGGATATTTTATAACATTATTTGAAATAACTTTTCATCCTGCATCCAGCGGTGTATTACACAATGGCATTCAATGACGGTTTTTGGGTAATATGGATCGTAATTCAAATTTTATTAAATTTACTCCTGGTTTCAGCCATCTTTAGTTGAATCGACATAATGTCATGCCTCTAGATAAAAAATAAAGTCAATTCTTACAAAATTTATGTAATTCTCCGAAAATCAAACAATTCATCAACAACAATAGTAATGTAGAAATTTTAAAACGCAATTACTGATAATAACAAGAAGAAATTCAGTTTTTGTAAGTCATAATCAAATTATTTGAAAAAATCAATAAAATTAATTGAGTAACAGTGGCGGCTCGTGGGCACTAGCGGCAGTGGGGCACACACTGGAAAGGAATCCCGGGATTCGTTTTTCCCTTAGGTAAACAAGTTCTCCGCTTAATGAAAATTAAATATATTTCAGAACAATCAGTTGGGGCAATAACGATTTCTCAATGTGACTACAGTGAGCTAAATGTGACCACTCAAAATGCATTTAACTATGTATGTGGCTATTCAATCAAAAAATCATTACATATCCACTCTTGCGAAATTTGCGTACATTTCTCAGAAGAATGCAATTTACTTAACAATTCTAACTTGTTAACGCATTTTAAAGCATACGACTCTGAAGAAAAGGTGTTCGGCAATTTAAAATCTCCCAGCGAAAAATTTCTCTTTTTATTTTCAAATTAGAAAAAATATTTATATCTCTATTTGATAGTTTGTCAACTAAGCCTGGAATTTCCAACGCATACCTTTTTGAGATGAGCAAAATAGAATTTGGTCATCCCTGCTAACAATTTGCGAAAATGTACACCGTTAAATTATTTATAAGACTCAGAATTTTTTATACTCTTAAATATGCAAACAGAGATTTGAAATCCTCGAAAAAGTCAGATAAAACCAAAAGAAAAATTAAAATTTTGTCCCATCTCTATTTTCAGATGTCTATCTCAACATCTACAAATTTATATCCCGTCATAATAAATTTCACAAATTCACAAGTTCGGCGATATTTTGTAATCTAGGCGGTCGGACTAAACGTTCTACAGTCGCAAGCTCTGCTGAAACTGGAGCCATAGAAAAATAAAAAGAGAAGGTTTGAATAAATGGCGGGATTTGTTTCCTTGTTGGTAGTTGAACCGTAAGCGCTTAGCGCGCTGCTATCACTAAATTCAAACCCGTTTACACCCACAAAAAAATATGTTTTCAAAAATAATGACAAAGAAATCAATAAGTTTACTGATTTACCCCTTTAAATTTCACTTTGCTATAATGTGTGATCAAATACAGGGATAATCGTTAATAAATTTAAAGTTAAAGCTAAATTTAAATATTATTAGGTGGTGTAAATCTGGCTTTGAAAATAAATTAGGTTATGTTGCTATAAATAATTAATAAATATGTCAGCCTGATATTATTTTCATTTTCAAATCAGGTGATATTTTTTTCAAATGTAGGTGAGTAAATTGTATTAATTAAGTGTAAGTTAGATTTAACTAATTTAACTATAGGCAGGTTCTTAAGAAAATCGTTAACTTCTGATTCATTTAAATTTTAATTGCAGAAGTACCTAAGTATTTTTCTCACAAAACTAACAAGAAAGTTTGTTTTTCCTGCTATTATTACTCTAGAGATAAATGGATCCACATTTTTCAACATTTACCTACAACAAAAATTCACTAAACTTATTGTTTGTTTAGTAGTTGTAAGTAAAAGTTCTCAAATAGGAAAATGTTACTTTAAATTGCTTCAAATATCTAAATTATCAAGCCCGCCAATTTTTAAATCGCTTTAATTAGTAGTGTTCTACTTTATCGACTGAAACTGACAGGTGTAGTTCAACCGTAAGCGCTTAGCGCGCTACTGTCGAGGTCAAGCAAAGTTGTTACCAACTATTTACATGGAATCCGACCCCCGTGACTGGAGCCAACGCAATCGATCGTACTATTTCTTCCGCTGGATCTAGGAAGAAAGTGGTGGGAGCTCTAGGCTATTGCCACCGCGTACATTCGTATCTGGTGTAGGATAATCTGGGACAGCGCCCTGCTTCTGACTTATAATCCATCGCATGTGTTCATCTTTTGCTAAGCGATATTGTCGTTGTCCTTGTTTTTCGCATCGTAATGAGAGAGAAAACAACAGAGGCACACATTTACTGTGCCCTGTGCCCATCTTCGGAACGTCGCTCAGTGTCGTGCTAACGCGGTTTGCGGTGAATATTAGATAAAATAATAATAGGCATTGAGGAAAATATAAAATATGTAAGTTTTTTTTTTGTTTATTATACTAGGGCACGTGCCCAAGTGCCCTTACGGGCAAACCGCCACTGTTGAGTGATTGTTTAAAATGTCCGCCATCTTCTTCAATACACTTGGCGATTCTGATATTCAGATTTCTTATGCTATTGCTTATTTCTTCTTCTTGGATTCTTCCATTTATTTTTTCCTAATTAATCACTTTATGTTCGAAGTATTAAACACTGATTATAAAATCAATACAGATCCGTACCAATAAAATTTGGATTACGGTCCATATTAACCAAAAACCGTCATTGAATGCCACCGCTAGATGCAGAATGAAAAGATATTTCAAATAATGTTATAAAATATTCAGGTCCATATTTAAAAAAAAAATAAGTTGAGGGTGGTCCGGAGAATACGAAACGTTTGATGCAAAATATGAAAACGTCAAATCAAAGAAAATTTACTATCAAATAAAAAACCTTTTGAAGATTTTTTAGTAGTTCTGAAAATAAATGAACGATAACCAAAAAACCGAAAAGATTGAATTTCTTTTTATCGAAATATCTCAAGAACCGGGCCTGCTATTTTCGATTAATTTTCACCGCTAGAGTAGGCTTTGAGAATCGCAACTTTTTCTCCATTTAACCGACTTTCTAACTAGTATGGTTTGGGAATTACTAATACAATCCCATTAAAAAAGTGGCCACCCTGTATATATATTCCCTATATATGCCTCCGTCTATGCTAACAAAACCTTACCTAAGAAATGACCGCATAACATTCTTATTATAAATAGTTTGGCACACTACACATTTCCTCACCATCCTAAATGTCCTTATTAAACAGTTCAATGTTCAAATTATACTCGAAAATCTCAAATAACTACAAAAAAGCACTATAAAAATTAAGCTGTCACTTGACGCCGTCAACAAAATGTCAGATTGACCAACTTAAAGGTTATGAACCAGAATGTTCAATATCCACATAGGATAAACGTGTAAAAGACAATAAATAAAAATCTGTACTTAATAAAAAACTCAAATCTTTATTTTTCTTTTTTTAATCGATTATATTAAAGGGAATAGTAAATTTTTTAATAAAAATTTAATGCAGGATATTTGATGCAAGAGATCTGACAACATAGGAAGAGCGTACTCTCAGAAAGATGTTGCGGATAAATTCAGTGTATTGTGATGTTTGTTTATTTTAAACAACAGTTCATTTATTAATAATTTATTTAAACATTTATTTTATAACTACTATTATAATTTATTTATATTTCGAATGTCTTTAAACTGTTCACTATTTATCTTCACTGTCCATATATCTTAATGACTTCCGCTTGGTCCTCCACCAATATTTATATACAAATTTAAAAGTTTGGCGAAGGTGCTAAAAAGTTCACCTATTCTCACCAATACACTAGAAACATCCCGTTCTTTCTCGAATAGTCATCGAAAGCTCCTCCGCCATAGTCGTCACATATGTTTGGTTTAATTATGTATGATAATCGGACAAGTTGAGCCTCAAAGGCCAAATAAGACAGAGAGGGACTTGGAGGATTAGAGCATGACTGAATAATGAAATGGCTCACATTACAGTATACTCGTATCTATTATATCCTATATTTTTGGGATCAACATTCGGATCACCGCTTCCCCCTCGATTTAACCTTCCAGAACCTTCTCGAAAGTCCAGATGTTTCTTGACATGGAATGACATTTCTAGAATATTCTCTCTTCTTCTTTTACTCGCACCTTGACTTATGACGACCGCAGTACACTGTAGGGTGATGAGTAACACTACAATTCCAATTTTCAAGTTCTTACCTTTGAAAAACCGATACTCCCATACAAACTTTCACCCCCCTGCCCCTCCTTAAAATCTGAAAATTCAAAAACCCTGAAATACGTCATTATTTATTTATCATGAGTAGCTAGAATTCTAATTTTCCAGTTCCTACCTTTAAAAAACCGATACTCCCTCATATACTTTCACCTCCGTTTCCCCTTCCCCCTTACAATGTGAAAATCCAAAACATTGAAATTCTTCATTATTTATTTACGATAAGTAGCTGCAATTCCAATTTTTAAGTTTCTACCTTTAAAAAACCGACACCCCATACAAACTTTCACCCCCCTTTCCCCCCCTTAAAATGTGAAAATTTAAAAACCATGAAACATGTCATTATTTACTTATGAAAAGTAGCTATAATTTCAATTTTCAAGAGGAGCTGTGCGTATAATAGCTAATCTATGTGGGTGTAAAAAAAATAATAATTCAGGTTTAAAAGCTAGATTCACAATGAATTGGAATTGTAATTTTTAGGCAAACAAAAATATCGCTGTCATGTCTTATGTAAATTTTTGAACATAAAATTAGCTATTTTTGTATTAAGATCGAAAAGTGATACTTTGCCGCTTGAGACAGAAAGTTGCCCGGATGACGCGTAGCGGAGCTCGACAATCTGTCGAAAGCGGCAATGAACTTTTCGCTCAAAATGCAAACAAGATTTTTTCTACGATCGCACTTTTTTATGAAATAGATATGAAAATTGTCATAATTAGTGTATAATCTGTTGCCTATATCTGCTTTAATCATGAATAAGTAGGAACAAAAGCCTACTTTGGATAGTGATCGTACAAAAAATTATATTAACACCTTTGCTTTGATTAGTATAGGTGCTGTTTGGTAAAGTACAATGTTGTAAAAAGTAAAATCATTGATCCATTTTCCTTCAAAAATAATTTCAGCTAGAACGTTAGTCAGTGGAAAGCGCTATAGATTAATGATTACACTTTTTCGTTCCTCCAACTGAATGACATTAACGTGGAAGAACTGTGATTTCAACAAGACGGCACAACATGCCACACAGCATCCACCATAATCAATTTATTGAACGAAACATTCGATGAGTGCACAATTTCGCGAAATGGACCTGTGAATTGTCCTCCAAGATTGTGTGATCTAAAACCTCTGGATAATTTTCTGTAAGGATGTGTGAAAACACTAGTCTTCGTCAACAAACCAGATACGATGGACGTTTTGAAAGTCAACATTAGTCGCGTTATTGCTGATATACGGCTCCAGTTGTTGGAAAGAATGATCAAAAATAGGACTTCCAGATTGCGGTTTATTCGAGCCAGCCGCGACGCCCATATGTCCGAAATTATATTTAAACAGTAATGGTAATGTTCAATATTTCAATGTGTAGGCACGCAAACAAGTTAAAAAAAAATATAAGGATTCGAGAAATAACTATTTTTGAATATTCAGGGTGTTTTGCCTGGCAAATAAAAATATATATTTTTTTAAATAGAATACCCTGTATTTTATTTTTAGAATTGTTTGGTAATAGTGTATTCAACCCTAGAATATTTAAAAAACAAAATATTACACGGTTGTTAAGTAATTCATTTTTTTATGAAATTAGAGAATGATGCAGACCGAAAATTAAATTATTACAATTTAGGCAGGTTTACATTAATTTCAGAATTTTTTGATATACAGACTTATAAGATACTACCCAGCAAACATTTTGGTGTAATTTGACGTCGATACTACCTAAATTATATATAATAAATTTGGTCGCAAAATTAGATTTAACCATAATTAAGTAAAATTTACGTTGGCTCGACGTGGATTCGACATAAGTGTAGAATAAGACGACGTCGAAATTTGGTTTTATTTACCAAAATAGGTAGAATTACATCTAAATCCACATTGTAGTAGCCCAGTACGTTTGGTTAGTAATATCTCTCTAGGGAAATTTGACGTCAGTATAACGTTAATTCGACGTTGATTTAACTATATTTAAAGCTCTATCTACACCACACGTAAATTAAGATTACGACTATAATGGTTTTTTTAAAATGGCCGAAATTCTTAAGAATAATGACGAAGACAGTAACTGAACAACCTAATTGTTAAAATAACCTAAATAATATAAATTTTACAAATAGGTCATGTATGACTCTTTTTAAATTGGTGGTTTTTAGTCGAATTTACTTTGTGGTAGATTTTTCAGGTAATTGCTACAACAAAGTTAATAAATATTTCTTCAAGATGACTTATAGGTCAACTAAATGAGTATTCGACTATTTGATTGAAATTAGGTAGATAAACAGGTAGAATTTTGCTACGATCTCGACCTAATATTACTTTAAAGGAGAGTAAATAAAAGCGGCCAAATAGGTTACTATGGAGGCATAAAATTACGTAGAATTTTTAACCAAATCTACCTAGTTGGATATTCTACTATAAAGACGATTTTTAGTTGCCAAAGAGGTAGATATTACCTAAATATGGCACCTAATTTTACTACAAAGGAAATTTAACTTTGAAGTAATTGTTGGTTTTTTTATTAGTAGTTTTTCACTTGCTGGTATGGTTAAAGTTACCTTTAATCAGATTTGTGTAAAAGGTAGATTTCTTGGTAGAATTTACGTAAATTTAAATATAAATTAAAACCGTTTGGTAAATTTACATTAGCGGTATATTTTTCTAGTCAATTTTACGTAATAATTACCTCAATAAGTAAATTCGTCTTTAACAAAGTTGAGTTATAACTAATGTTATAGAAAATGTTTGCTGGGTAAGCTAACGAATATAGAACTGGTTTATTCTATACAGAGTGTTTTGAAACATGTCTTAAATATGGCTAATTTTAAGATCAATTTACTCAATTTTTTTAAATAAAGCGTATTATTTTAGCCTAAAATTCCTTAGAAACTGTTCTTATCCAACGATACCACCACGTTAGCCACTAACACATATACAGGGTGTCCCATCAATGCGTAATTGATTGATAGCTGTTTTATTATTAGACATACGAAAAAAAATTAATATAAAAGTTGTATGATCATATTTAACAATTCACCGGCCGGAACACAAAAAAAAAGTGGTCAGTACTTTTGACCAGACCCATCTAAGGTTATGTATTTCGATGCGTTAAATCCGAATTTGAGGTTAATTGCAAAAAACCGCTAAACCGCGATTTTTAGCTATCGATCAATTACGTACAGCCTGTATATTGTATGTGTTATTAGCTAACATGTTGATATAGCTGTATAAGTAAAATTTATGATTAATCTAGTTCTATCTCCAATATTCGTTATCTTAGTATCTTATAAGTCTGTATTTGAAAAATTTTGGGTATGCATCATTCTCTAATTTCATAAAAAAAAATTAATTGCATGGCAACTCTGTAATATTTAAAAAATATATTTTTAGGGTTGAATACAATATTACCAAACCATTCTTAAACTATTTAAAAAATATATACATTTTTATTTGCCAGGCAAAACAGTAGTGCAAAATTATGATGCGAATTACACAGTGTCTGGGTACACGCTAACTTGTACGCAATTCAAAAAGTTATATACACGCGAAACGTCTTCACAGAGTAGGCGAGCTGTGTCTAGGCCGTTGGTGTTTAAGCCGGTCGGCGTAGCTAGGTATGGATTGAAATTTTCTGGTGGGGAAGTCGTTGCTTTACTATATCTATTTTTTTAAGACACAGGAAAAAGAGATTAATAAAATACTTGTGACACTCGGGGACTGCCGTGGTAAAGCTATTGCAAAGTATTTTTTAGCAACTTATGCAATTATAATTATTTATTTATTTATTTTATTTAGGCAGTATTTTTTTTCTTTGATATTAATTCAAGTTTTTTCTTTGATATTAATTCAAGTTACACTTTTTGAGCGTGGTGACCGATAAGAAAACAATTTTTTTTCTTTTATTAAATAAATGAGAAATTAATATTGTTTAAAATATTTTTATTATCTTACAATACATGTAGGTTATTCAGAAAATTTTATCATTGAAACTATAGATTTATGGTAACTGAAATAAGAAACATAAGTTTGAGACTTGATATCCTCTAAATATCTGGAAAATACCGCGTCAATGGTGGTCCACATTTTGTTTTGGATTCTTGTGGATCATTATTCATTTTCAAATTAAATGTTTCCGAAATTGTGTCTAAAAGAGATAGAATCAGTGAGCAGCTAGTCTACACGTATACGTCTAGTCACACGCACACAAACACCGTGACGAAGTCTGCCGAACTGAAACGACGTTAGACGATGCACGGCTTTCAACGCCGCACCGCTGTGCCGGTCGGAGTGAGGGATGTTGGGTTTATTTTCGTTATGGAATTTCTGTTTCGATTTTTCGCTTTTTCAATTTTTCGATTTTTCAAATTTTCGATTTTCTTTTATTGAATAAATGAGAAGTTAATATTGTTTAACGCAGCACCGCTATGCCGGTCGGAGTGGGGGGTGTTAGGTTTTTTTTCGTTACGATCGTTACGGAATTTCTTGATTCGGTCGCCGCGCTCAAAGCCCGCGATAAAAGCTATGCAATAGCTTAAAAATTGTTTAGAATTACGTTGAACAGTAAAATGCAGATAAAAAATAAATAAAATACAGCATGGGTAAATTTAATATAAAAAATTTCGGAAATAAACCTCTCAACATTCCCCTACGAAATAATACAATCCATTCCCGAACCCCCGTGTAAAAAAATTAAATAAAAATTGAAAAATAATTTTTGTTGGGGAGTATATGTCAGGAAGCGCATTTGAGCGGGGCGCAATTGTCGGGTAACCATCCCGGGCCGCCAAGAGCCAGGTCGGGCCACGGGACAATTCTCCAAGGTCGGGCCCCGCAACAATTTGATAAAAAATTTCTAAAAAATAGAAATAAGGTCTTCAATCAAAAATTTCTCCTCCTCTTTACTTGATATTTAAAAAAAAAGGTCTGCAAGGTAAAACCTCTCCTCCTCTTTACTTCAATTTCTCTAAAAAAATAAAAAAAGGTCTTCAAGCTGAAACTTCTCCTCCTCTTTACTTCAATTTATCTAAAAAAATGTCTGCAAACCCTGCAAATATTTCTCCTCCTCTTTCCTGAATATCTTAAAAAAAGGGTCTCCAAGCAGAAACTCCCCCCCCCCCTATTGTGTCGAACTTCTGAAGGCATAAGGAACGTTCTCGCCAAAGTTGCCGGGCCCCCACTTGAGCCCGGGCCCCGGGAATTAGTCCAGGCTACCCCCCCCTCTTGTCAGCCCTGTATCTAAAAGGCACAAAGACTAGCCCATAGCCTGTATTTGCACCACCGATGCATTGAGAACCTGTTCCATGGAGATGGTTTTAAACTTTACATTTCTACATTTAATGGTAGAAGACGTCGCAAACAGGACAAGATATGGAATGATCAGCAACGGAGTAATCAGATGGAAGTGCATTAGCTACAGGACCGAATATACCTATCCAGCTAGCATATAAAGATCACATTTACGTTAATAAGCTGAAATTCCGGGACTTTAAACTTCCATGTGATGTTCTAACATCCATGCAATCTTCGAATGTCCACAATTGAAATATTTTTATAACACCTCCCATATAGAGGTCATAAAGGGAAGTTTTAGTTACTTTCCTCCGAAAGTTGTTCTAAAACGGTTTATAATTTGAGTTAGTACAGTATTAAATAGTTTTGTTAATGTAACGTAATACGAGTATTGAGAGGTTGATAAAATATTTGAAATTGAGGTTAAGGAAACATGAAAATATTTCAAATCAAACAAATTTTTTTTTGCTAGTACCAGTATCACAAAAGTAGAGGTACATATTAATAATATAGGTAAGGTGTATATCACAAAGTAATGCAATTACACGTGTACGATACTGTAAGCTACCTATAAAACACCACCATTTTCGTATTCAACTATACGAGAAAAAGACTAAGTTGTGTTTACATAACTGATGCAATGAGAACCCCTAAGGCCGCAATGAAGATGCTATTAAACCTCACATCTCTACATTTTATGATAGAGAATGTGGTAAAAAGAACAAGACAATGATCAAGAACGGATTAATTGGACGAAACTCTTTTTAGTTCTAGGACCAAAGATGCCTCGGGTATGCCCCAGGACGAAATGAGAAATAAGTACAGTTTTGTGAAATGCTTTTAAACCACAGAGCTGGACTGCAATAAAAGAGCGAAGAATCAATCATGGGATAGATGGGTCCAAAACCACAGGAAGAACTGGAATAGGAGTGATGGGCCTTGAATCAAGTACTTTGAAAGTTTGGCAGAAATCCATGCCAATGAGAAATGTATCCAGTTCAACCTCAATAAAAACTATCGCTGATAAGATATTATCATAACTAGCAATCTAAGCGCTCAGCTCTTAAGTAATCAGCTCAAAAACGATCTGGAGGTTCCTAGAAAAACTGAGTGAGGCGAGCAATATGCAGTTACTTTCACTAGGGTCCTGATGCTAAAGTATAAGGAGATTGCACAGATTTCAATGAAAAGGGATTAGTAAAAACATCCTTTGTGGGACTTGAGCTGTTCTGTGCTATCATCTAACAATATTAGAAGATTAAAAAAATAATTGTACAGTAGAACCAACAATTGATAGGTTTGCTCCAACAGCTTCTTTCTGATGCGTCTCTGACTCGTGCATGGATGCATTCGTTACACATACTTTGATTTATCAAAGTATGTGATTCGTAAACTAATCACTGCGCATGTCAGTCCGTTTATTCGTCCGTTGTTTAATCAACGACTTGTACTTGTTGGAACGCAAAATACAATGAAACTAGACAAACCTAACACATGTTTGGTGAATTGGTATTTTAAACATTATTTAAAATACAACAAAATACATTTATTTGGCTGTCTCGAACGATCTATGTGAATGTATAATTTTGAAACCTTAAGATGTTTGTTTTTATTAAAAATAAGTACGTATTTTACATAAAAAAAACCGTACACAAGATAGAAACAAAAATTATTTATTTCAATTGAAAGAAATAGAAATCCAAGCTACTCAAAGCTAACTTAAAATCCCAGCAATTACAAACAAATAGCACGAACGAAAAGAGACGTTCAAATGCGCATGTGCTGATTAATGCGCTAATTCAGTGTGATATCATTTTGGTTCCACTGACATTTAATTCTAACCAAACGTTTAACAAAAACATCAATAAATTTGACATATACGTTTCTACCGTTTTTAGTTCTAAATATTAGAGAGTTATTGCAAGTTCACTTAAGGTCAGTCACTATTAGTGCCGCTCTTATTTTGACATCTGAGCATGAGCAGATCACTAACTTTAATAAAGATTGTGTCTGTCCTTAATAGAGAGATATTGCAAATTTCTATAAAGCCAGCCACTAATAGTGACATCGTAATTAGAGTCAAATAAATTCCATGCTAAAATCAGACTTATTGCAAACCTGACATTTTGACATTAGAATCCTCGTCCTTATACTTATTTCTAACCTTATAAGGTTTAAATGACGATTATATTAAATATTTAATATTAAAAAACTTCTAACGGATACGAATTTCGCCGAGCGCATCCGAAAGCTATAAAGTCGCCACTACCTGCTGCCCTTAAACATCCACAATTAAGGACAGGCACCCCAGCAAACATTTTGGTTTAATTTGACGTCGAGACTACCTAAAATATGTATAATAAATTTGGTCGCAAAATTAGATTTAACCATATTTAAGGAAAATTTACATTATCTCGACGTGGATTCGACATAAGTGGAGAATAAGACGACGTCAAAATTTGGTTTTATTGACCAAAATAGGTAAAATTACGCCTAAATCCAGATTGTAGTAGCCTTCTACGTTTGGTTAGTAATACTTCTTTAGGGAAATTTGACGTCAATATAACGTCAATTCGACGTTGATTTAACCAGCTTTAGGTAGAAACTACAAAGATTTTCAGATGACGAACGACTTCAAGTGCACAAAAAGATAAATTTTATACTTATTTGGTATTTTTATCTATAGAAGTCGAAATATTGTAGGAAGTGACCAACACAACTAAAACATATACTTAACTCACAGCAAAGATTGAAAATAAATAAATGTCGGTAACAAAAAAATATATATATTATTTAATTACAACGAATCAATAGGTTACGTTTGTTAAAATTAATGCTAAGGAAATTTTGTCGTGAATGTTAACAGTTCTACTTTGAAAAATAACAATGCCCTTCCAAAATACTGTCACGTTAAGTGCCCGGCGCCTCCACCATGTCACGTTAAGTGGTTTGTTAGGCAAACGAATTAATCGTGGGGTGCGCCACTGCGTATTTCGGATCGCCCTAACGATCTTCCAGTTGAGGAAGGTCTCTGCGCCACCCGAAAATACTCACTGGAGAACCTTTCTTATGATTTATTACGCTTGGCTTCACGCTACTTGGGAAGGAATAAAAGTCACTGCATAAAAAACTACAAATCTTTAATAAATACAAACTAAAATCCCCTGAACTGTCCAGAAATCCCCAATATAATAATACACCCCAAATATACAATATATACACTACAAAGACTTTAAAGAAACTGGTTACTTTTCTCAGAAATACCTTTTGAGTTTTTATTTTATTTTTTATTATATTTATAAGATAACCTTACCACATATTTTAACAGCAAGCTGGAATGTCACGACTTTATTTTTTATTTTTATTACTGTAATACAGCAGAGTATTCCCTACTGCCGATTTTCGTCACAGCCGAAGAACTTATAGCCTCGGTTGTGCCAAAAATGTTGTTATTTTTTGTTTTGTCAATTTGGCTAGCTGACCCCAACATTGTTTTGAAATTGTAGAATCAGCATAACCGAATTGAGTGCATTGTTTATTTTCAACATAAAATAAAGTTTTTAATTACTAGACGAAAAGATTATTATTTTTTTAAATAACTTTAAATGTAATATTAAACACAAATTGGAATTGAATGGAAATTAAAAAGATTGAAATAAAATTATATTTTTGGAAATGGCTTTATTAAAATTTGAGTTGAAATATATTTTTGGAAAGTACTTTATTTTATCTTTAATAAAAATCTAATTATTTTTAAATGCAATTCGTGACAATACTCTATAATAAGAAAAATTATAGAAAGAACTAATATGATTTAAAAAAATTATAATAATATTATAAGCTAAAACTATGTTACATTTGTTGTGTATCACTTTAGAAAATCAATAATGTTTTTTTTTTTGTAATTTTTATCCGTTCTTTTCTAGTTAAGTTAATTTAAAAAATTTGAAATTTGGAAACGTATTTCAATTATGTTAAGAAAATATGGCGTATTGTGCTAATACGACTTAAAAGTTAATACGACTACGAAAAACTACGTATTTTACAAATAGCTTTTGACTAAGTTGAATTACCTTAAAGATAACGACATGTTAGTTAATTTTACCTATTTAAAGAATTAATAACTTGTAAGTTTTATAAAAAATTTACCTGTAGGTAAATGTAACATATTTAGGTCACCCTATTTTTGGAAATGCTACCTATTAGTAAATTTCAGCCATGTTAAGTGTAAATTTTTATTTAACGTGTGTTGACAAATCAATTTACTGGATACTGTAGTAATTTGTTTATTTTTCACGTTATACTGCACTTGAGATTTAAAACGTTTGACTTTACGAAAAAAATCGAAAGTACCTATTATTTATTATTTTTTGCATTTATTTATAGCTCTATCTATACGGCAAGAGAATTAAGTTTACCATTGCAACGGTTTTTTAAAAATGGCTGAAATTCTTAAGAATAATGACGAAGACAATAAGTGAACAACCTAATTGTTAAAATAACCTAAATAATATAAATTTTACAAATAAGTTATGTATGGCAGGTTTTAAATTGGTGGTTTATAGTCGAAATTACTTTGTAGTAGATTTTTCAGGTAATTGCTACAATAAAGTTAATATTTACTTATTCAGGATGACTTTTAGGTCAACTAAATGAGTAGTCGACTATTTGGTTAAAATTAAGTAGAAAAATAAGGTATAATTTTTCTACAATATCGACCTAATATTACTTTAAAGTAGAGTAAATAAAGCATCCAAATAGGTTACTTTACAGGTATAAAGTTACGAAAAATGTTCAACCAAATCTACCTAGTAGGATATTTTACTATAAATATGATTTTTAGTTGCCAAACAGGTTGATGCTACCTAATTATGATACCTAATTTTACTTTAAAGGAAATTTACCTATGAGGTAATTTTTGGTTATTTTTTTTAGTAGTTTTTCCCTTTCTGATTTGGTTAAAGTTACTTTTAAGCAGATATGTGTACGAGGTAGATTTCTTGGTATAATTTACGTAAATTTATACCTAAATTAGAACCATTTGGTAAATTTAAAGTACAGGTATATTTTTCTAGTCAATTTTACGTAATAATTACCTCAATAAGTAGATTTGACTTTTACCAAGTCGAGTTATAGCTAATAATATCGAAAATGTTTGCTGGGACAATCCTTAATAAAGTCAGTTTTAGAACATAAACATCTGCCCATGCTTAGATGTCAAAATAAGAGCAGCACTAATAATGACTCACCTTAAGTGAACTTGCAATAACTCTCTTATTAAGGACAGGCACAATCTTTATTAAAGTTAGTGATCTGCGCATGCTCAGATGTCAAAATAAGAGCGGCACTAATAGTGACAAATCTTAACTGAACTTGCAATAACTCTCTATTGTTTACAGGACATAAAAAATAGTTATAATTGGTAACTAAACGATTGTATACTTGATGCATGTTATCTACTTACTTTAGGAATATATTTATAAAAGTGAAACGATATAATTTAGGTAAACAAAACGCACTCAAAAAATCTACTGTCACTTTAATTGTCAGTGGAACCATAATTACATCATCACTGAACTAGTGTATTGTACAAGCGATGAAGCTCTGATCGTTTTGACAATCCGCGGACTTATTCATGTACGAATCAGAAAATACGTTGGAATGTTTTACTGACACTTCATCGGATTATCCGTGGCTTTGTAGGAACAGACTATTTCCATGCGCATGGGTCTACTGTCCTTCTGATGATCAGATTCGCTGTTGGAACCAACCTGATATCTTGATCTAAGATGCATATACAGGATATACATATAGCGTTTTCGACTGGCCACACTTAGTTCACACTCGTGAAGTGCGAGTTTTCGTTGCTCAGCACTGGTTCAATTTATTGACGTCATACTAACTTATTCCAACCAAACACGCAGTTGACCACCCAGTGCATTGTACTGTCAAAGTATTGTATTTGACAGCTATCATCTGAGTGATAAGTAGAAGTAGTACCTTCCAAATTCCAAACAAGATCCAAGACAAGCTTTCATTTTAAACATTTATTTAATATTGTCTATAGAATATTTTATCAACAGATTAACATAAACCTACTTATGTTTAAGTTCTTAAGATGTCAACGTATACTATGCATATACAGGAATTACAAGAATATTTATGATACCTACCAGGTGCGACCCCATCAATTCAATGTAATCTTTTATTATTGGTAGTTTAGTTTTATTAAACTTGGCCTTAATTAAATCTTCTTTATCTAAATCTGATAAAGAAAATTCCAATATTTCTTTATAAATTCTAAAAAATTTACATATTTTAGAAACAACTCTTTATTTGCCATCGCCATCTTTGTTACGACTGAACCACGACTGAACTGAAAACCTGTCTCTACACTCAGTTCACAAAAGTGCGCACCGGTTCACTTTTTTGAGTTAAACTGAGTCCAACCGAAAATTCAAAAACTGACCCGGTTCGCACTGCTCTTACGAGTCGAAAACAAATTTTGCACCGAGTGTTAAAAAGTGCGCACCAGTTTCACCAGTCGAAAACGCTAATAGTAAATAACAGGAATCCTTACCTGGCATTGCCATAGAAATAATAGAATGTTATTTTCAAACAAAAAAATACATAGCTTGAAGGTTGTTGCTACGTCTGCGCAATACGGTTTAGAACGTTTAGAGCAATGGTGCCCAGATCGCGAGAAGCCTTTTGACCGATCTCCGAAGATCCTATATTGTCCGTTTGTCGTCATTCGCTCGTTCAGACAGTGGGCCCTTGAGAAAAACAATCAAATGCGAAGAAACCCCGTATATAATACGTGACAACCTCGGAAAAAGCATCAGTGTGCAAAGAGTACCTTTTTTTGCTCTTCAATGAATCAGACCATGAAAAACAAATGATAGGTGGGCCCTTCTCCCTCCTGTACCGGTAGGCCCTGGAGGTCCCAATCCGACACTGGTCTTGAGGGATTACAAACTTTTGGTACAAGGTGTCGATATTCCAGTTATAGGTTGAAAAAAGTATGGGCACCACTGGTTTAGAGTATACAAATTTGCTAGTTAAATAATGTTCAATAAATGGTTAATCGATAACAAAAATATAGAACACAGTGAGCCCAAATTTCGTAAGAAGGACGAAACCTACATTCACATTCTGAATGAATAGGAAGCGAAGCACAATAGGGTACTAGGAAGCGTAGCCAATAGAAAGGGACGAGTTGCTTAGCTTGGACCCTTGGGAAGATAGGTTCGTTATAGAAGTCGAGACTATTTTCTTGTTGCCTTAGAGATAGAAGGAAGCACAATAGATCTTTTAGGTCGCAGTGTATCCAACACCCCATACAAGGTTACCTATATGAAAAAAAAAAAAAAAGGAAATAAACAGTTTTTTAAAAATATAAATGCAGATCTATTTATTCAGTTTTTCACAAACAATATAGAATTATTTTTATTTAGTAAGGAACGTAGATGATATTCTATTCAATATGAATTATTCTATCTAAATAATACCGGAGGAAAATTGAGATTAAATTCTAAACAGTAATTCTTCTAAGCAGTGTGAATTTGACACTTTTTAGAAGAATAATTCTAACCAGTAATGTTCTTCTAAGTAGTGTGAATCTTACACTTTTTAACAAAACTCATAATAAACATAGGTTTAAACTATAAAACAAATGGTATTTATTTACGATATAACAAGCACTAGGTCACTAGTGTATGTCACTATGATATTCAAAGAGAATGATGAAAGCTTATAATTATACATGGTAGTAGATAAAATAAGTTACACATGTGGCAGTAAGAATATTAAGAATGTAAAATAGGAAAACCATATTTTATATAAAATGAATTTGAAGAATAAAGCAATCCAAGGGATAAACCACTAAGATCAAAGGTACCCGTATTAAAGAAATCACCAAAATTTTGTATTATTTCGGCGATTTCACCGAAATTTTCTACACATTTGTGGATGATTCCTGAGAAATTATCCATCCCAAGTAACATATAAAGTCACGAAAACGTATCGACAACTATAAAAGCTGCGATAAAGCGGACCGCTACTAATGGCGGCCACGTTCCTGCTACGTAGCCACCACTAAAATGGGGAAAAATTTTAGTCGCCGAGTAGTCCCGGCCTCTATTCAAAATGTTAACTTTTCAAACCTGACTTCAGAGAACGGTATAGGAAAACCAGTGCTATTGAATAGACAGATATAGAGCATATAGAGGTGTAACCATGCATCCAATCGCGGCAGGCAGATAGGCGAATTATATCTCCGGAGCTCATTCAACTTTACCCAAAAGCGCCTAACAGAGGAAGAAAACGAGGTCGGTGCATGCTAGAAGAAAAAGAAAGGAAACAAAAAGAAGTTAAAATTTTGGCAAAAAAGAAGAAAGGGGGCGTCCATTAATTACGTGAGGTATTTTTGAGGATTTTTTGACCCCCTCTCCCCCCCCTGGTGAGATTTCGTAAGATTTTCCTCAACTCCCTCCCCCCTCCCCTAATCTCTCGTGAGATTTTTCAAAATTTGTGTTTTAGGTGTAAATGCGTTGGATTATTAAAAAAACAAACACAATATGTTTTATTACTTTTATTTAAGACTAAAAATTTCTAGAAACATGCTTTACTTTAATTTAATTTTCACGCAATTTTACACCGTTTTCTACTAGAAAAAAAAATACGTCAGATTTACAAAGACCCCCTCTCCCCCAAGTGAGATTTGGAAAGATTTAGCTTGATCCCCTCCCCCCCTTGAACACCTCACGTAATTAATGGACGCCCCCAAAGCAGTTACAAAAAAGGTTTTGCAGGATGAGTCATCTGATGATGAGAGCAATATATTAATAGAATATGCAGATTCTGCAGATGATAGTTTCGACTTTGAAGAAGATAGGAAAGATGTTTATAAAGGCGATTTTATTGTTGCGAATGCGTATGGCAAAGCATGCGTTAGAAAATACGTTGCGATCGTCGATGATATATAAAAGAGAAGGGTTATGAAGTAAGGTTCCTCAAGAGGAATTTTCCCTCTAACAAATTCAGTTTTACGCTCGAATTTGTGGCAATAATTCTTTCAAAGAATATTGTGACTGTGATACCGAAACCAATTGAAGACAAGGGGCCAAGGTTTAAAGGAATGGTGTATTTTAATATTGATTATAACAAAGATACTATAAAGTTAGGACCTCCACCATAAAGTTCCTGAAACTCTTTAGTTGCTTTAAGTCAAAATAAGGTAGTGGGCAGAAATGTAAAGTACCAACAGGAACTATTTCGATACTCATGTTTCCACTAAAATGCCACGATACTGTAAAGTTTCAAGAGATGGTCACTGGAACTATTCTGGGACCTTTTTGCCTCTCTATGTACACAGTTACTTTATTTAAACTTATTAGTGGCACTGGTGGGTGGCAGTAACCGATTCACAGGTACTGTATAATTTTTGTTACTATGAAGTAACAATAAAATGATACTGAGCAGTTGCAGTAACTACCCAAATATTACTTTAACTTTGGGTGTTTACAGTTGTTCCAATAAATGGTATCGGTGTGGTAACGGTTAGTTTAAAAGACCATATAAAGTAGCCGTACCCAATAAAGTAGGAATATTAGTACCAGAGTGTACGCTAGGAAAACCGAAAGGATTTAGTACATGTGTGTTACTTGGAATGATTCGATGTCTCCCCAGATTATTTTAATGTAAATCCGGAGCTCGGAAAATGATCGTCAAACCTGGACACGTCAGATCACAATGATAGGTTTCTCGCATCATGTTGATTTCGACGCGCGAAAATGATTGATTTCGGTAGTGATTTTGGGATATCCGTGATAATTTCGGAGATTCCGCTTGATATGTAAGCGATTTCGGAGATTTCGAGTGAAAACGTACCAGTATTTAGAGAATGGTTCATCCCTCGAGTAATTCCTAGATGAACCATTTTATTCTTTTTATCTTTATAAGATATTATTCAAAATGGCCACTAACATCATTGTAAATATGTTTGTTAATAACCAATAATCAAGAAAATTCAAATTACAATACAAATTTTCCTAAAATACATTGTTGGGAAAGTAAAATCCCTATAAAAAAAATTAAGAAAATAAATATTGGCAAGATAAAAATAGGAATATTACAGCAGCCTAGAAGGGCCACATTTTTGAATTCCTTGTTTGAACCAACGACTTACATATTAAACTGGATAGTTATGTCATAAGCCCTACTCTTTATTTCTTAGCCGATGTGGGTGGGAAAAAAACGGACCGTGCGCATGACAATTTGGAAGCTTACTAGGGTGGTATTTTAATTATTATTACTGAAACATTTATTTTAGCTGCATATTAATCAGATACAATTTTTAAGTGACTTTCTTAATTAAAAGGTGTTGTAGCGGAATGTAATTTTGGATGTTCCCTTTCACTTCATTCCAATACGCTCATGTAAGCGCCAGTCTGTCAAATCGCACCTCACTATGTGGAGTGCTTTCGTTGATCGGCTTTGCACTTCAAGCTTAATATGTTGTTCAGTGGTTTGAACATGGCATTGTATATTCGAATTATATTTATTAATAGTATATTTACAGGTTACTTTTGGGGAACCTTGGGAAAAAAGGATCCTCCAAAAATCCTCTGATTTTCACGCTTGGCGACTTTTGCAAAGGGAGGAAGTCATATGTAGTACCAAAAGCCTCGCCCTTTCACCCCATTAATCATTTACTTAATGGTTTTCTATGAATTGCATTTCCAGGTCGCTCTTAACAATTTGAGGGGAGAATGTAGAAATGTTTAGCTCTTAGGGTTTAGTCCATGATGTCCGGATTTCATTTTAATCGGATAAAAATTATGTCCTGGCGTTTTCAATTTGGTATCTATATGCAAAAATGGTACTATAAAAAACTGATAGTGGACCTGTCCTAGCATTAATTTTTTACTTGTCTAATAAACATTTTATCGAATTTAAACCCCCAAGAGTAACCTGTAAATATATGCCATCAAAAATTGTAACTCGAACAGAAATATAAAAAATAAATAAAAAAATGTGGACCTTTTACGCTGCCGTAGATTATGTACTTCAATTTTTTTTAATTCCTTTAAAATATCTTTAAATAAAATAAGATCACAGGAACAGGAAAACATAAAAAATAGTAACTTCAGTACTTAAAAAAAAAGTATAGTATAAAACCTCAACTTAAAATGACAGTGACTTTGCTCTAAAATATTTGTACTAGATGTATTTACATCGATTTTTGTGAATTCTTTAAGAAGTTTCATCATTATTTAGATCGTGACGGAGAAACATTAGTATCAGGAGATCATTTTTTATATTGTCAATTTGTTTGTCATGATATGTCTCTCAATGGTAGTTTAGTGTCGTCATCTAATTCAAATTCGTTTGAATCAGTCCTTAAATGAATATACCTGAAAAAAAAAAAATGAAATTACTACTTTAAATATTATTTCTGAAGTATGCATAATTAGGCATTCCAACGATCTGTCAAAATGCTGACTGTGGGCATTGATAATATGGCAAACCTGTGGGCCTGTTGGCTTTGACAGGGTCAATGATCGGTTACCAAAAATGTATTTTAAAACCAATTTTGAGCCTTTGAATATAGTAAAAAATAATTACTTGCATTTTTACTTCAAGGCGTAATAAGCTTATGTTTATTTTGAAAAACATGGATGATCAATCTGTATAACTACCTAATCATTGACCCACCAGGTCCACAGGGTTGCCATAGCAATGCATACAGATCAACAATTTTTGTTTGTACTGCCTAATAAGAGGGGATATTGGTATCTAGTTAACTTGAAAAGGTTCTGGCAATGTATTTACATAGCCTAGTAGAACAATCTCAATGCAAATTATCTTGGAGGACAATGGACAGTAGCAATAGATGGCACAACCTCCATCGTGTTCAAGTCATGTTCAAGTCGTCATGTCTTTGATAATTTTGTCGAACGGTTGTCGAAACTGGATAACGAACGTAATTTCTAATAGATAAACCGATAGTTAATTAAGTGTGAACATTTGTTTTAAAAATAAGATACACGAGTTTTATTATTTTTGATGTAAATTTATTTACGATTTATCATCATTTTAGAGAATATAACATTAATTTAAATTTGAGAATATACCAAATGAATTTAAAAATAAAGAAAACTTTTATGTATATAGAATTATCGAGGGAGCGCTTGCAAATGGGCCAATTTTGATTAAGTTATGTACTTTAACAGATGTCGCGACAAGATTACCTCCAATGAAACGCCTGTAAGGTTGTTCTACTTAGGCTATCTAAATACAATGGTTCTAGTGAACAAAACTGAATATGGTTGCAAATATAATATTTTATTAATAAATTTGTCAGAGTTGGGCATCTATAAGGTGATAAAACTATGAGTTTTTGAAAACAGTGTTTATGGTGGGGGTTTCGCCCTGTGTAAATATCATCGGCTAAAACCGGTAGAGATGAACTGTATGTATTACCTTAAAATTCTCCTTATCTGTGAAAATAAAACACTGATGACAGGTACTTCCGTTTAAGGAAATTATTACACATTTATTTACAAATGTACAGTAAACATAAAAGAAAAGACACTTGCGTTAAGAAATTTAGTACTAGATACTAGTAATTGTTGCTTTGTACCTTTAGTTAAGTCAGAAGGTACGGTACAGATTGCCCTGTTGTTACATTTATGAGTACTTTTTAAGAACGATATGACTTTGTCGGAGATCAAAAGGTGACGCAGAGGAATAATAATTGTCTGTTGGAGGCAGCTTGCTGGATGGACAGTTGGATAGCAGCTCGACTCGATCTTATGTGTGAAACAGTGTTGCTTACAGACAAGGATGACATCATTGGACAAAACCTTTTTTATTGCGAAATATTTTTAGCTTTATTTGGTAAGACAGAGAACGGCCCTTTCTGGTATTTGAATATCGAAAGGTTTCCTAAACTCATGAATAATAGGTGTTCTATCCGATGGCATTCTTAACACTGAATTTTGTTTTAATTTCTTTAATATGGTGTCCTTTTCTCGAAAGTTTCCATCCAAATACATGTCTCCGCCATAGCCTTCTTCTACACAATCTCCACCACAAAGTGTAATGGAGAAAGACCTAGCAGTAGCTCGATTGCTGTAGTGGGCGTAGTTCTAAATGCCCGTGTTATTATTAGACAGGCCAGTCTTTGTACCTTATCTAATTTTCTGTTAGCTGTTATGCTTTTAGCCTTGTGCCATATGTCTGCTGAGCAAGTTATAACAGGTACTATAACCATGGTATAAAGCCAGTGCATCATACTTGGTTTAAACTCCATTAAGATCATCCGTCTACAGGCCCATAGTATTCTCACAGCTTCTTCTGTTGTTTTTTCCATATGGCTGCAGAAGTGTTATTCCAAAAGATTTGATCTCTGCGTAAGACGCTTTCCCAGGTTTGGGAATGAAGACAACTCTTGCAGACCTTCAATTTTGTAGAACATATCCGAGAGCTATGCTAGCTCGGAATAGTTTACAACAGTGGTCCTTCCAGTACTTCCTGGCCCTTTTGCAGAAGTGCCTTGCTTATACCATCAGGTCCAGCTGTCTTGTATGGTTTAATGGAATTTATCGCCCATACAAGTTTTGTTCTGTTTACTATTGTGTTTGTAAAAGACCAGTTTGTTTTTGAACTAGTGCCTTGACACTCCTGTTCTCTTGGTCAAGGTTAATCTCATATCCAGGAAAGTGTGACTTTAGTAATAAATCAACAGTCTCCTCCTCTGTGTCCCTGCTACATGACAGCTACGTAGCCGCCAGTAAAATGGGGAATCGCCGGATAGTATTTCAGCTAGTATCGGCCTCTATAGATGTGACTATGTTTAGTTTCTATAAGGGATCGGGGTAGTAGTGGGTACTGTACGGCGTCTCGGCGGCATAGTACGATAAAGAATTCTAATTAAAGTTATTATATTATATATAAAAATGTAATACGAGTAGATACGTTTCAAAGTATTTATAAAAATACAAGTTTTTCACACTGACGTGAGAAATTTCAAATAAAATTAATTATTCGGTAGGGCAAGATTATTTTATGCCCTTCAATGTATCAACAGTAACTTTAAAACTTTAAAAGATAAAGTTGTTACTTGGACAAATAGGTAAATATATTTTTTTCTTACTACTAAATTATATTTGTAATGTATGAATTTGAAAAATAAATAGATATCTAATATTTCTTAACTTTACTGACTTATTCTCGGTACGCCTATGGAGTACAAGTAATAAACGCAACCACAAAGCGATTTACTAAGAGATATCCTTTTTTACTTACACCACTAAACAGAATACTGCCAATTGTGTTGCGATTGTAAGATAGAATATATTCGCAGGATTAGTAGAAAGTGTTGCATTATACAGAGTATTATAAGCTACGCCAGATATTAATGGGACAGCATTATCTGCTACTCCAAGTACGGAAAAGGCCTTTCCTAAAACAAAATTAATTTTAAATACTTAATATATAAAAATGCAGAGCTAATATCAACAAATATGCAACAACAGTATGATAAATGATTTGCTTGTTACTTAATCAAAAAATGTCTAAATGCATTTAAATTGCTGCGACTATGCCTATTCTATGGCTCTAGTCTAGTGTCTACATTAATATTTTTTGTTTGTTTATTAATTGTATTTTTACATTTTCTTAACTCATTTTATTTCCTAAAAGCCTACTAAAGTAGTTTTCTTCCTCCTTTTCAGTGTTTACAAAACCTGTATAACTATATTACCCTAGTTTTTGGCTCGACCTATATGCCAATTTTGTTCCCAATAAGAATCTCCAATTCTGCTATTTTCACCTTAATGGTTGGACTGTGTCCAATATAAGGGGGGGGAAATATGATTTGAGACAACTTCAAAATCTAAGTCACAACTAATAATCACTTACCCTTTTCAGAGGCTGAAACAATTTTTGAAACAAGAGATCTGATAACAGGAGCTACAACAGGTCCAAAAGACGCAAACACTCCACCTGTAAATAAAAATTAAAAAAAAAAGGAATGAATTCTTTTAATTATTGAGTTGTCTAATTTATAGTTAGGTCACAATGTAGGTATATACATTTTATTACATACTAGCTCATTATTGCTTTTATTGCTCAGTTACCAATTACATAATATTGTACTTTGTGGTCTCTGAGGGCATAAAACACAAAAACATACGGTCTTTAAGTTTTTCTCATTTTTCTTCTTTATTTCTCAATAGTTATATTTTGGATAAAATGATGAATAAGTATAACAAAGAAATTTGTATGCAGCGTGTATCAGTTGATGTTAATGCTATGAGGGCAACAATCTTACAAACCTAAGGGCATTTGACTACTTAATACTACTTAATACCCTCGGAATATAAATGATTATTCATAATTTAACAAGATTCTTAAATTTTATAGAAAAGAAGTTATAGATAGAGAACTAAGATAGAGATTTGCCAGACCCTGTACATCTTAAAAAATTAAATTATATTTTATACAAAATATTTAGTTATCTATATTATTCTTGTGTTCAATTTAGTTGCAATACTGATTAAGTTTATCTATAAATTTTTCTCTTAGAAATAAATATTTAAAAAACTAATGCTGTAGGGTCAACAATTTCATAATCATATTTGTATAGAGAATTTTTAAAATATTAATATCTGAATGATTTATAGTAAATTTAAACAAAATTTAGTTTCATTACGTAGCACTTTTTGTTATTATTAACCTACATATAAAAGGCAACTGTTGCCTCATTGATATAAGAATAGGAAAAAGTATTTTTTTCTAATTTGACAAATAAAGTGACATTTTTATGAAATCGCAATTGTCAAAATGATTTACTTTACGCAAACACTTGCATAATGTTGAACAATGCGCTAGTTCGATGTGATATCATTTTGGTTCCACTGACATTTAATTCTAACCAAACTTTTAACAAAAACGTCAATAAATTTGACGTATACGTTTTTACTGTTTTTAGTTTATTTCTAAATATTTTTTACAGGTCATAAAAAATAGTTTAAAGGTATGTAATTGGTAACTAAACGATTGTATATTTGATGCATGTTATCTACTTACTTTAGGAATATATTTATAAAATTGAAGAAACGATATAATTTAGGTAAACAAAACGAACAAAACGCACTCAAAAAATCTACTGTCAGTTTAATTGTCAGTGCAACCATAATTATATCATCACTGAACTAGCGCATATAAAACTGGTTTCGAAAAATTGATTGTCACCAGTTGCGAAAACAAAACAATTCAAATAAACCTGTTTTGGTTTTAAAATCAATATATTGTTACGCAGCACCCTGCAGCGTCAAGGTACGAGTAAATGAAGAAGATAGAATAGTCCAGAAATGTCATTCCTTGTCAAAGAAAAGTCCGGATTGTTCTAGAACGTTGAGGCGAGCTATATAAGTCAACGACCTGACGTCAGAGTTCATTTTTATGATAAAGGTTAAACGTTAATGTTATGAGTTGGAGTTATTGTATCAGTTGTATAATTGTTGTTAAAGTTGAGTTGAAATAAATTGCGATACCAAAAACCTGTGGAACATTGGTGACAGCGGTGGGATATAAAGTAAAAGTTCATGGTAAATACTAGATCCACTGAGTACGAAGCAGGCATGGATACTTCAGGCCCACCAGCATGGTTTTTGAAGATGGAAGAGGAGAGAGTAAAGCGAGAAGAGGTAAAGGAAAAAAGATGAGGAGGAAACGGAAAGGCGTAGGAAGGAAGAAGAGGAGGAAAAGGAAAGGTGCAGGAAGAAGGAAAAGCTTAGCAAGGAAGAGAAGGAGGAAAAAGAAAGGCGTAGGAAAGCTGAGGTAGAAATTATGAACGGGTTGGCTACAAATCCAGGAAACCTTCAAGCAAGAGGTTGGTCAGCTTAAAATTAGAGTAGATCTTTTAGAGCAACAACAAGAGCATTTACAAACTAATTTATAACAGCAGCAAGAGCATTTAAAAACTAATTTAGAACAAATATGAGAGAATTTAAAACAACAGGAAAAGGCTAGAGTAGAGTTCGAAAGGCAAATTAGAACTGAACTAGTTGAGTTAGAAAAAAGAATTCGTAGCCAAGCTTCGATAAGCAACAGAGAAACTGAAAACACTACCTCGTCCTCATCTATAACCGAACCAAGCCATATCCAAAACCCAGTTTCACAAAGCCCTACAAGCAAGACCATTAAACCACCCACGTTTGACGGTCAGACAACATGGGAAACCTATCGACTCCAATTTGAAGCTGCAGTTAGAGCCAATGAGTGGACCGAGAAAGAGATGGCGGCTTCATTAATAGTGTCGCTGCGGGGACAGGCAGCAACCGTTTTACAGTTACTTCCCCAAGAAGAACACAGTTATTCATCTCTCGTCCAAGCTTTGGAGACACGATATGGCCAGCAGCATTTGAAACGGGTATTTCAAAGCCAGCTAAAGATTCGTAGTCAGAAACATAATGAGAGTCTACAGGAATTCGGGGCTGACATAAGAAGATTGATTCATCTGGCCTACCCATAGGCGTCTAACGATTTCCAAGAACAAATCGGAATACAGGCATTCATTGATGGACTACAAGATGCGGAAATTCAACAAGTCATTCGTCTACAACATCACAAGACGCTGAGGGAGAAACTGATTGCAGCCCAGGAATATGAAGTGGTGAAACTCATATCCAGATCTTCTCGCGCAAAAATAAGAGAAATTAAATTCCAGGAAAGTGAGGATGCCAATACTTATGCTATTCCCCAACCTACTCTCTCGCAAATATTAAATATCCTGCAAAATATGCAACGAAATAGTCAAAATGAGAACAGAAGATGCTTCAATTGCGGAAGAATCGAGCACATTCAAAGAACCTGTAGAAGCAGAGCTCGTTCTATAAATAGAAAATCAGGGAATAAGGCCGAAAAGTCACATAGATCAATCTTCCGAAGCCCGTCACAAGAAATAGTCACAGCAGCTATGCGTCCCGAAGAAGCCAATCACCCACACCGAGCCGGCTTTCTAGCAATAATCAGAAAGTAGAGCATCGTAGAAGCCGTCTCCACAGCAACGCAGATATTCTCTCCAGGCGACCCTGTTTAGAACGAGAATGCCGGTATAGTAAGGGGCTCGGAGAACGGAAGGAACCAGTTGATAAAGTTACCCTTCGGGCAACCACTATCAAACCAGAGGGCGATGAAGAAGAAATCACCTTTGAAAGCCTGAGAAAGGGGCAGAAGGAAGACAATGATTTAAAAGTTGTTCGAGAATGGCTCAAAAATAGTTACACCTACTTGGCAAGATATAGCCAAATACAGTGCAGTTATTAAAGGGTACTGGACTCAGTGGGATTCCCTGTATCTTCACGATGGCCTATTGAACCGAAAGTGGGAAAGCGCTGATGGAGTACATGTAGTCCGCCAAGTGGTACTGCCGAAATCACATGTCAGAAGTGTGTTGGAGGAGCTTCATTGTAGCCGTTCGGGAGGACATTTTGGTACTAAAAGAACACGAGTTTGGGAAAGATTTTATTGGGTCAATCGCCGACGGGATGTAGCGGATTGGTGTAAAAAATGTGATGTATGTAATGGCAGAACAAAGGTTTATGGATTCGCTCGGGAACGACTGAAAGCCAACAGCGATAAAGCAGAAGCTAGAATCGACACATTTTGAAAGAGGTGACCCAGTACGGCTATACACTCCCAAGCATCGAGGAGGATTTTGCCAGAAATCGTAACGGAACTGGGAAGGCTCCTACACCGTCCTTAAGGAAAATCAACGACCTGATCTACCGCATTTAGCTGTCAGCGGGAAGTAAATCCAAGGTAGTTCACATTGGGAAGTTAGCGCCATGCCGCCAGATCCTTCCCGTTAGCTCTAACCGGGTCCCAGTAGTCAAGTTATTCGGGGCGAATAACTAGAGAGGAGGGAGCAATGTTACGCAGCACCCTGCAGCGTGCTGCGGTCGTTATAAGTAAAGGTACAAGTAAATGAAGAAGATAGAATAGTCCAGAAATGTCTCGAAATGTCATTCCTAGTCAAAGAAAAGTCCGGATTGTTCTAGAAGGTTGAGGCGAGCTATATAAGTCGACGACCTGACGTCAGAGTTCAGTTTTATGATAGACGTTACATGTTAATGTTATCAGTTGTATAATTGTTGTTAAAATTGAGTTGAAATAAATTGCGATACCAAAAACCTGTGTAACATTGTCATTGAAAGTTTATATCAAAAAAGGGCAGGATGACTTATAAAAATATAATTTGGTTAAACTTACAACCTGGTAATAATGTAGTTTTGATATTTTTTTTAAATTCTAAATCAGCACAAAATAATTAAAACACAATACACGACAAAATAACCCACTTTCTTGAAAACTAAATAACTTTATCAAGCAATATAAACAAAATGTATATGCAACTAACAATACAAGAAAGTACTCGTAATATTGGTTGCCAAGATGTCAGTAAATAATCTAGTCAAAATTAGAACATATTGTATGTAACACGTTATGTTGAGAGTTTATTGTACATACCTATATAAAACACATAAGGGACTTGGGCAGTGACATAAAATATCCTAGCTGCTGTATGGGCAATAGCGCCAATCATTATAATTACTGTGTCTCTCAATCCAAGCAGCCTGCTCATTACAGGAATAGCAATTAACAGCATCACAGCTTGAAGACCCGATTGCACCGTTCTAAATTTACTAAACTGTTGTATATTCCAGTTAAAAACCAACTGACAATACATGTACATGATGTCCCTTTCGTCTCTTTGGAATGTATACAGTGCCATCATTAATATAAGCATCAACAAATAAGTTCGTTTTTGACGTAATCGGTTCTTACACATTACTTTGGCAGTATCGACTAGATGATTGTAATCAAAAAAGTCAAGGAACTTGTTGCTAACCTCCGAAAATGGACTTTGTCTAGAATTGGTTCTCCATTCTAGCCTTACTGATGTATATAGTACGGCAAATGCCATTAGTACGGTGTTTATAAGAAACATATAAGTGTAGGATTTATTTAGAACATTTTTGAATAAGTAGGATCCTAAAAAAAGAAAATGCAATATGTAACAAATTAATTACGTACTTGAACTTGTATTTTATTGTGTGGTTATGGTTTCGCGTATTGTTGAGAAGACTTTCGAATGTTTATTTGTATAGATTGAGGTAGCTTTTTAAACAGTTGTTTTAGCATTCAAAGTCTTCTCAACAATAATATACTGTACACTATAACTATATTATAATAATAAAGTACGTTCAAGTACTGGTACATAAAACTAAATTAATTGGAAAAATATAAAACAGTTGTGGTACAAAATTTGTACAGCGGAATGGACATTTAAAGTTGAATACTACTCTCCACATTGATAATTTATATCCTTCCTAATTTGTGGACTGTATGTATGCGCCGATTATTTCGATTTAAAGTTGTGTAGTTGAAATTAAAAAGTTATTCATTATACATCTTTTAAGGTTGGTTGGAAAATTAATCACATAGCAGTTTTATGTATGCTTCAATTTAGGAGTTAATACTAAATGCCGACATGGTAGCTCGGCGTGGATTTCCAACAAAAGCCTTTTGAGAGAGCTGCTGTTTCGGTTTGGTCGTCGATTTGTATCATGGTCTGAACCAATCATCGGCAAGTCGGGTCACGTGAGGTTAATCATGTATACTCGTATACGGTAATATGGTTTTCCTGTATCTAACGCCAACTGTAAAAGATTTTAAAACATTAATCTAGATGAAACTCTATGTACACAAATTCTTGAAATACTTTAACATATCTGCACAAACCATTTGTTCGTTTTAACATTTTTTGTTCCTTATCAAGTTTTACTCCTAACGTTATCTCTGGCATTTCTAGATTTAACCGAAGGTGATTACTTCACCCTCCCTCGCTGAAAGATATAGTCTACGTACGCCAACAGTTAAACCTATGGTTTATTAGGACAGTGTGCAAAGCTCGACGTATGCATACAGCAGAATCTGTAGCATTCGACTAACATGCAGAAAAGTATTTCAAGAATTTGTGTACATTGATTTCCATCTAGATTAATGTTTAAGAATCCTGTACAGTTGGCATTTTATATATAGGTCGTTTATTTTAATATGTTCTGTATGAAAATCCTATTACCGTATACGAGTATACATGATGTACAATATGGGACATTGCAAAATTATTTGATTTTCAAATGTAGCATATAACAGTTTTTCTAAAGCCGTTCCCATATCTAGTCGGTCGTAGCATGGAAGTGAGTTTTATGATAAAAGTTACCGCTCCTGTCAATATTCATACACAAAGTTGTAAATGTCAAACCTTCAGGCCTAATTTGCTTATGTTAAAGTAAATAATAAGTTGTGTTCGCATATGCATGAGAAGAAAGGAAACGATACAGTTTAACTTTAATACAACGTACTGGCTAGCCGACCGCCGGCGGTAGTTGAATTTAATAAAACGAAAACCGTCTTCCGACGGCATGGTCTTATCACATATAAGAAAGTCGCCGAAAATCTAAACTGATTTGTTGATGAGGGCGGCAGGCTATCAAAGTATTGATAAGGCCGCCGGGCGACGGTCTACTGTATTTGAAACATTAAATGCCGCCGGAAAAAACTCGCGTATCGGGAACAACACCAATCATTTGTAATTGCTGTGGTGGGAGGTGTTTGTGTGAATGCGTCTTGTTTGTTTTCATTTACGCCGTGACTAGCAGTAGTATTTTATAAACCTTAGAAGCAAATTTCACATACATGAACAAATAATAATAATACCGTGACAACAAGAAGACGAAGAAACGAGTTCTCGTAGGGTGGCGGCTTCGCCGCCACCATAAAATTTTAATCCATACCTGAAGTGCGTTTAGAAGAACGCATTTTAAATATCTAGGAAGATTAAGTCAAAGAAAAGTGTGGACAACATTTCGGGAAATTAATTGTATCCAGAGATAACAGGAGATGTAACTACAAACAATTATCGTGCTGTCGTGAAGAAGACATATTCTAAGGGACACAGGAAGGTACAATATCCGCTATTTCATTATTCTCGTTTTGTTTACTTATTTACATATCTTAAAAAAGCTAAAACAGTTCAACCTATTTTATTGCAACTGAACCCAAAAAAAAATTTGAATCATTAGTTTTATCAAATTTAACTAAATTAGATGTAATTTTACTAAATTAGATGTAATAATTTTTAATACAAAACCTAGTTAATGATAAGTTGGATACCAAGCATTTTGTACTAAATGTGGCAACAAAGCTTACATTTTGTATGTTGTTTATTATGGGCGTACAACGGCTTACACTTATCTATGGCTTACACATATATTCATTGATAAAATTGTTTTGTAGGGCCGTCAAATCCTTGAGTATCCCTTGTATCGATGTTGGCGTATCGGTATTGGATAGAACGATACCGATATTGATATAGGTATATCGGCAGTTGTTACCGATTATCGGTATCGTATCGATAAGATAATTGCCGATAAATCGGCAAAAAAAATGTTTTGCGCTTTTTACTCTTTTCAGTGCATAAATGAAATACTATGTTTATCAAAATAATTTTTTTTATTCCAAAGGTAACATTTTTATTTGAACTCTCCATTTAAATAGAATATTTTTATTCATTATTTATTTTATCTCCTCTAATTAACAGTCAAGTTTAAAACACCGTGTTTTAAAGCACTACAGAATATAAGAGGCTTCCCCCGTAATCCGAAATGTCAATCACTTCCAATCACAAACGTTTCCTCGCAACGAAATTATTAAACGGGACTTCCCCAGTTTTTGCTTCGGTCGTGTATAAATAGAAGGCGTTATGTTTGCCGATATGATATATCGGTATATCGGCAAAAAAAGTGATATTATATTTTATAAATGAATAGCTATATTTTCTGTTATCTCTGACTGTATCCCTTTCACAATTAATGTGTTCAAAGCACTACAATTTCAAGATTTCTTCAACGAAAGTTCTGCACATTATTTAAGTTGGACAGGATCGTATTGGATACATTTTTAAATAAATTAATGTAAGTTTCTTAGTTTTGAGTTTTTTTGAAAAAAATTGTTCTTATTAATGACTTCTATACACACTTATTTCCATTTTCAAATAAAGAAATAATAATTGAATTTTATTATGACAGAGATCAGGATTCGAATAAATTGGTGTGGTGGTTTTAGTTCTATTGTATTTTTCTGAATATTTCAAAATTTATTTTTAGCAAATCATAAAATTTTAATAAATTCACAAAAGATGCTAAAGAGATTATTTTTTTTTGCTGGTGATAAATGAACTGAAGAATGCCAATGTGCATGTTGTGTCACTCTATGGGTGCAGCCATTTTTATTGTTCGTCTCTATATAAGGTGAGTTCGGATTAGTTAGGGGCTATAACGGGACAATATTTTCCCTTATTTAATAATATAAAAGAAATTTATTATTACAAATGTTCTTGTTTTTTGCTTCATTATTTTTTAACAATTTTTACATATTAGTTATTGTCACTGTAAAATTATTAGAAAATATCAGTTTTATTTTATTACTTGATGAATACAACTTTTTAAATTTTAAGAACATATCTATTTAATGCTTGATGATATTATCGATATCAAATAAACACTTACCTAAAGCTATTCCTGATGGCATAGTAGACAAGTAACAAACTTCTAAAATAGTTACTCTCATAGTTCTATATTTGACAGATGATACATCAACTAAGTAAGTAAAAGCTGCTGCAAATATGGCAACGTCTGCTCCTGTCAGAGCACTTGGTAACGTGGCAGTGAAAATTACGTACTCGAGAGGCCAATCAGGTTTTAGAGTATTAACTACAATCATGGCAGAAAAAAATAGTTTTCCAGAGAGTCCAATAAGCAATGGTAATTTGCGACCTCTTTTGTCTGACCAGGCACCCATAAAAAGAGCTAAAACTATAGGAATGGCGTGGCCTGCTATATTGTTCCATACATGGAATTTTACAGTGGTAGCCTAAAATATTTTTTCAAGAATTATAAGTTAATAGAATATGATACTTTTATACAATAAAAGAATTAGAAGTCGACAAGTTTCATTGTGAAAAATAAGATACGATCCACAAAAAATGGTTCTAAAGTAAGCCATGACTGACAAAGACTGATATATGAGTAAAGTCCATGATAATTACGCATGGCTCTGAATTAAATCCAAACTGACATTTTTAAAGTAGAATAATCGTACATTGTGACATGCACTCAAGGTCTACTTTAGAAACATTTGTTGGGGATGTTCCTCATATTATTTATACAGGGTGTTCCATTAGTGTGTGGAAGTCCAATATCTCGGTTGTTTTTAAAAGCTTGAAAACATTGAATTTAGACATATTGTGTTTTAGACAAAAATACTTAGATTTTTCAGTAGAATTCAAAAATAAAATACATTTAAAAAAAAATATTTTTGTCGCCTTGCCTTTTGGAAAATATTTTCACAATATTTTCTATGAACTGTAAAACTTTTGTATTTGAGTTTCTCGTATTTTTAAAAACAACCAACTAATGTAAGTGTACATCATTAATTATTTCTCGAAAAAAATTCTCAGGCAGTTATTTCTGATGATGTACATTTTATGCAAATTTCACCTCTTATTTTAACTCTTGTTGGCAAAGTTAAGAAAAAAAAGGATTAATTTAATATTATTAACATTTTGCAATAACACTGCTTCCTCTCGTTTCATGATATATGTACGAAATTGTTTAACACATAGAATAGCCTTCAAGATCACCGGATTTCATTCCTTTAGAATTATTTTGTAGGGTTCCTTTAAATTTTGAACAATTCATACATTAAATCTTGGTTAAAATAAACTGTAAACATATACTAAGTAATAGACCAGTGCCATTCTTATTTTGTACCTAAAATTCATAATTAAAAATACTTTCAAATGAGCTACTACTAGAGTTCATTTGCACTTCAAATGTTCAAAGTGTTGAAATAAGGGGAGACATTTACAAAAAAAATGTACTTTGTCAGAAATAAAAATCTACTTGCCTGAGGGAATTTCTCGAAAAAATTTACCGTAAGCCAGTTAATAGATTATGTGCATGTGAAATGTCCCTCATTATAGACGATACATTGTTAAATGCTACTTGCATGGCCCACATCACAGGTGATCATGCATCCCAGACATAACCGGAGACTTACTGCTTAATTGCGCACAAGTTCATGGAAGCACTAACACAGATTAATTTGTAGAAATAGCAATAGTTCATTTCTTTTAGTAGAACTAAATCACAACTTAAAAGGGAATCTTTTGTTGGTACACTTTCAATGAGTTTGGCAAATTGGCGGCCACATTTATTATTTAGTTCAGGAACTGTAAAAGATCCCTTTCAAATAGTTATTTACATTATTTCTAAAATCTATGTATAATTTCATAGTCTTACAATTTGATATTTAAAACCATATTTAAATTAAGTGTGTCAAGAAAGCTAATTTTAAACATATAAAGAAGCAATTAAAACTTAAGTACTGGTAAAAAATAACTACATGAATATACGAGCTCCATCCCGTTACAATTGGCACATTTACTAAAATTTTTAATTTAATTTAAAAAATGTTTGAACAGCGAAATGGCACTGCATATCAAAATCGTTGAGTTTGGATTCCTTCCTTCAATTATTAATAATATTCCACTATTAGAGACATTAAGGTATAAAATGAAAAAAACAGTTGGGTGCAGCCTGGCCCTGGCAAGATCAGTGCCAGAATTTAAAGCAAATATTTGAGAAATATACACCCAAGATTCTCAAGAGCTTGTAAATGCAATGCCCCAAAGAAAATTATTGCCATTATCAAAGCTAAAGGTATTGTAACACAGTGGTGAAATTTTGTAATATTTACAAAAGTCTATGAAAGTTGTCATCTAAAATATTTCTGATATATAATTATTATTGATTTATTTAAAATTTATTGAAAACAAATTTAAATTGTTAAATTATTTAAAGAAAAATAAAAGAGCATTTATCAGATTAATGTATTTGTTTCGGATATGAAGACTAGAGATAAGGAGGCGAATCGGCCTTGGCCAAATTTCAAATTTCCGTCCCTATTTTTATGGAGTTCTAAAAAACTACTGTAGTTGGCGGGTGGCAAAATAACGACGTCTATTTTCTATGCAAGTCAATGGGAATTAAAGTGATTTTTGTAAAATTTAGTGAAAATAATAAAAATAAGCTGAAATAAAGAACCTGACTACAAGTAACAAAAAACGGCAAAGCAGGATTTGCTTCGTTCCGGGTTGAAAAACGGGATATAAATCCGATATAAAATTAAAGAAAACACAAGGAGATAAAAATCCAAGTCTTTTTAAAGCTCCTAGTGTAAGTAAAATAATGTATTTATTTCTAAATAATATATATTTATTGTAAAATAGTCACAACCCGTATCTTACGGAGTGTAGTTTATTTAATTACAAAATTCTATAATAAAAAATAATAAAGTCATAAATACTGACTTGCAAACAACAATAATTACACATTAAATTTAACTTACTAGAAAAGAAAATTTGCTTTTTTTATGTTTTTTGATGTTACTACTGTTATTTTTCTTTATTGAACTCCAATTTAGTCATTGCAAATATTTTTTATAGGATCCTAAACGTTTAGAACAATGGCAGCATGTGATTCCTAGGGCTGATAAAGTACTGTCCAGTTATGTTTTGTTTGCGAGTTACACTTTTTAGAAGATGATATTTTAAAATTTGATGAGACTATTTTAACTAATGGTACTGTTAACAAAATAAAAAGGGAAAGGCCGAGATTAAAGAATGAAGCAATACCATGTATATTCCCGAATCTCCCTTCATACTTGTCCAGTATTAGGAAAAGACGAAAACCACCATTGAACCGAACTGAATAAAAAAAAGAAAGAAAATACTAGAACCTATTGCTGAAGAAACTATTCACCAGGATGATGAAATTGTAGTTGTCGAATTCAAAATTACCACAAAACTGTTCTTACCAAATTTCACCATTTAACAAACCTTTTCAAATTTGGTCATTCATATCTAATTTTCATTTTATTTAGATAAAATTAAATAATGAATAGTAAATAATGTTTAACATAAAGACTCATTTATAATTAATACCAACAGTATTTTCTGTACTTTAGTTAGCAATTAAAACAAAGACTTATTTACAATAATTAAAATCAACAGTATTTTCTGTGCTTTAGTTAGCAATAAACAATTTGATTTTTATTATTTTCATAAAATTTTGTAAAATCCCTAACTAAATATTTTCATTTAAACCGTGTCTTAGTATGCCCTCAGCCCTATTTAGCTTTAACTAAAAAATAATTAGCCCTACCCATCAAATTTCAACACTTATCATCAATAATTTGCATTTTACTTAAATAGGAATAAATAGTAAATAATGTATCAATTAGAATATGTAAGACTTATTTAGAAATAAATACAACAGTGTGTTCTGTGCTTTATTTAGCTATAAACAAGTTTATTTTGATTATTTTGACAAAATTATGTATAATTCCCATAAGAAGCCATGTATTTTGAACTACGTAAACTGTACCAGCGCCCATGCGGTTAATTATAAAAGTTCAATTGACTTGTGATTTTTGGGACCGTATTTTGAGCATGCTGATTCGCCTCCTTATCTCTAGTCTTCATAGTTTCGGAAAATGTCAGTCAATAAATTTTGACAACTGTGCCAACTGAAGTGGGACTGGGCTCATATAGATTTGTAATGGTTTTGAAAGTTTAAATAAAACTTACAATTTTCAATTTTTGCATTCAGTCCACATAAATCTTATATAAATATAGGAATGCAACCTTAAATATTTCCAACTCAATACTTTTACAAACATGTCAAAGTATTAAAAACTTTAATTTTCTTATTAACATAAAGTTTTCTTAAACTACTAAAATAAAGGACTGTTTAATCAGCCTGATTTAGTTTTAAGCATTAACATTGACAAAATTTAAATTCAATACATTTTAATGTACCTGTTTATACATAATAACATAAGCATAAACATAGTGAAAATAATTAAAATCCAACTCAATGTTTATTTTATGTCAAAAATACAATTGTGCATTTAAGAAGTGAGGATAAGCTATTGTCCTAACTTTAAACTTCTAAACTTTTCTCTACAGCTTTTTATTAATAATAATTGTATAATAGTTAGCAGAGCAACTTCGTAAGCAGCTACCATATGTCTTTTTTTCAATTTTTAATGATTTTGATTGGTCAAAGTTTATGATTAAATTTTCTGTATGAACGGTTTTGTTTTAAAATCCTTAAATCTATTTTTACATTAATGTCTATGTTAATACTTAAAAATAAATCAAACTGACTAAACCCACCTTAATTTCAATAAAAACTCGAAACGGAAAATGGGAATTTTTATTATTTGATTTATTACTTAAAACCTAAGGCCTTTAAAACGTTAATCAATAAAAAGTCAAAGTAAAATAAATCAACTTCACAATCAATTAACTATACCTACTTGTACTTCTTTAGTATAATTTTTAAAATTTGGTTCATTTAAATTCTCACAGATTGTTGCATTAAAACCATGATTTGCAATGCAAGCTTTATACACATAAAAGGATTGTTCCACTACAGTGGTAGTCATAAAAGCCATCATATACAAAACTAAAGTGGGTTCCACTGTTATGTACCCAAGATAGTGGAGGAACTTATTTTTATAAATATTTGTCCTTTCTTCTTTCATCTGAAATAGAAAAAATTAAATAAAAGCATGTTCATATATCATGTAAATCAAAGCAGAACATGAGTAAAGTTAGAAAGCAAATTAAAAAATATATTTTAATCAATATTTCGTTAAAGAGCATATACTTTTTATTTTTATTAAATCATTGTTAGATATCATTCCAGTGACTAGTAATGGTGATTTTACATAAATTAGAAATAAATTATATTTGGTATTAGTAGAGGTTACAAGCAAAATAGGAGTTTATTAGCAATTGAATTACCTATATTTTTTATTTCATCAGTTTTATCAGTTCTATTAAAAAGCAAAAGTACATTTAAAAATGTGTAAATTATTAACATCTTAACTCCAGATATCACAATCACTTAACACTTCTTTATTTACACTTATTACATAACATGTATTCTACAGACTTTGCATAAGAATAAATTAAAATACAGTTTACATAAAGTACACCAAACACTTTCCTGAGCGTAAGTAATTCCAATTAATTTAAAAATAATAAAACAATGAGCTGCTCTGCTAGTATATTAATTATTGCCATTTAAAAGAATAACATACTACTAATAATTTAATTATACTTAAATATTAGTTACTTTTTTATTTATACATTTCTTCGTACATTTAAACCATTTGAACACTAACTACAATTGCTGTCCTAATTTTAAAATAAAAAATAACATTAAAAAATTAAAAATTTGAAAACAAACCGAAAATAAACCGAAAACCGATGCATGGTTAAGTTTCATCTTCTTTTTTTTTAGAAATGGGTAGCCTTTTACTATATGTATATGGTGGCCGCATTTACACATGTTTGAAGTTAAACAAAAAAGTATTTTTCGCGGCATAAACCAACCATGAAGTTTAAATTACTAAGCAAAGATTAAAAATGACATTTTTACATTAACTATGTTTTTTCGTTTAACACAACGGCGAAAACTGCCCTTAGACTAGAGATGACAGAGATATAATAATTTTAGTTTTTCTATGATATAATCATTCATTGACAATAGTATATTATTAAACGAGCAAATAATGGCCATAAATTGCGAGTCTACTATACTTTGTCCACGACCATTATGGTTTCTTTATTAAATAAAAGTTAAGTGTAGAATGGAAAGTTTTTATTAAACATAGGTAACTAACTGTTGTTTCTTCCACTTTTCAATTTTTCGATTTTCGATTTTTCGATTTTTTGATTTTTCGATCTAGAAAATATCGTTATGAATAGTATCGCCTATCTTTAGTTATCTACCGGAATGTGCCAGAATTACAAAAGCGTGAATTATCATAATTCACTCCGTGATATATGGGTACTATGCTTTTAGCTAGGAGGTAGAATATTGATTTATTATTAAGTGGTCGTGGACAAATTATAATATTCACGATGCCAACATTAATTCGACAATCGATACACTCTATATTTATAGACGCGGGGCTAGGAGACGAAAGCCATAGGTAAGGGAAGGTAAGTTAAAGCAATGCCAACAGCGTATACGTATCTATTTACGTCTGACGTAAACGTACGTGTTCTTACGTATGCCTAAACACATTCGTATCGAGCCGAGCAAATATACTTCGAGAGCATTCGATCGCACCCGATTAATAAAACGAATGACAGATTGTAACTTATAATGTTATGTACTTGCCAAATTCTGAACCATAATATGAAATAAGATTCATTTGTAATTTATATATGCACAAAAAATATTTCAGAAAACAATTGCTAGAATAATTTGTTGTAATCATATTTGGCATGCCAAAAGAGCCCTAACAAGTCTAATTATGTCCCTTTTTAATCGAAAGACTCTTTCATTCAATTTCAAACAGGAAATTTAATCTCTAACATAAAACACCTTTATTTTCCAAATTTTTTACATTATGTAGAATTTGTAACCTTTCTGTTATTAAAATTCCCCAAAATCAAAATTTTCTCTATAAATAATAATACTTTTCTCAAAAAGTACCTACGGTTATAAAGTTGTAGATATGATAACGTCAATGTTTTTGCTTTAACTAACTTTTTCTTTCAGAGATTACACGTTAAATGTATTGTCAATTTCTACGTTTACGTCAGAGAGATACGCATACGTATCTAGCATTGCTTTAACACTCTAATAAATGTGTAAGCCGCTGTGCGCTTATAAACAACGTAAATATCAATGCCGGTGTAAGCCCCGTTGCCACTTCCAACCTAACATGAGTAGGTTTTGGAATTTATTGAAAATTATTACATCTAATTTAGTTAAATTACACATAATTTAGTTAAATTACACATAATTTAGTTAAATTTAATATAACTAATGATTCAAAATTTTTTGGATTTAGTTGCAATAAAATAAGTTAAATTATTTTAGCTTTTTTAGTATATGTAAATAATTCGTGTCTTATTTAGGACCGCACGATATTTGTTAGTAGTTACATCTCCTCGTTATCTTTGCCTTAGACCAATCAGACATGTCTAAATAACATAATCTATCAAAAAAATTTATGTTGATTTATGCCGCGAAAAATACCTTATACAAGGTGTTTCTTTATAAGTTTACTAGGTACAACATACTTGGTTACATATATCTCGATGGTTACATATTGTGGTAAGTGTTCTGTGATTGTGGTTATTGTGATGAAGTCACACATGCCCTGGTAACCCTATTATTGAATGTCATATGTCAAATTTAAGTTTGGGCCCGGTGAATGACATTTCATCGTGAGTTTGGGTAAGCGGATTTAGAATTTTAGAAATTTTAGGATATTTTGATTTTGTTATTTTTTATTATAGTATGTAATAGTAAGCTTATAAATAAATACCTCGGTTCCCAAACAGCACAGTACGTCTTAAGTACGTACAATTTTGGTACTGTACGTACAGGACGTAAAATGTACGTTTTAAGTACGTACACAACAGTACGTACCAGTACGTATAGAAAAGTACGTACTAAGTACGTACCTAAGGGTACGTAATCCTGGTTGCATACCTATTTTATTAGAAAAACCTATGTGTTTACCAAATTTCTGTTGACCGTAGGCCAAAAAATGCAAAAAAAAGACGAAACCCAATTTATTTAACCTAACCTAAACTCTAAACTAAACACGCTCGTTTTTGTTAGTTTTTCATGTTTAGGATTTAACTATTAAGTGTTTCATTAAATAAATAGTTGTGTATAATTTATTATGATTGAACAAGTTTAGTGCGTGTTATAAGTACGTAGTTTCGTCATTTTATTCTGGTGAGTGGTTTCATTTTAATTTTAAAAAATTATGTGTAATAAATATAATTTATAGATATGTCATCCCATCCCATAGTAAACATTACAAAAATGCTACAAAACAATTAAAAAAGTTTAAGGAAATGAAGAAACAGGAGGTATCTAATATTTTAGACAAAAGAAGTGATATTTTACAGACCCTAATAATTTAATTTTGGATTTTGTCAAAAGGACTATTGCTGGTGCCTTAATACGATAACTAATAAGCTGGCAACAAATTATAATTGGCTGCAGTTGAAGTGGGTAAGATGTTTTAATTTTTTATTTTTGCATGCCAGTTTTCATAAAGTCGTTGCATTAAAACCCATCTATCTAGTCACAATTATTTTTGTATCTAATGAAATTGTGTACTTCCAACCATTGGACTTCAAAACTGATGGAGATCTAGCTTAACAAAAAGAAATATAGGACTTCCGATATTATAGAACACTGGCAGGAACGAATTGGATTTCAAAGGCATAAGGCCAAAACAGGTGGATACAAATAAGAGAGGTTTGGATCCAGGAGTATATTGACAATGATAATTTTGAGCTGTAGAAACTATCGCTTACTTTACTCTACATCTTTTTGTTGTATTGTTTTTATTATATTGTTTATTATAAAAAGTAACAAAGTTAAGTTTCTAATTTGATATTATTTCTTTGCAGAAGGTGCTATAAAAAGTAACAAATATAAAGAGAAGAAGTTTGTAGAACAGGAAATTGTGAGATGGCTAAGAGAAGCTGATGATAGCAAAACATTTTAAATTATTCTTATAATGTAAAAAATTAAATAAATACAAATTAACTTGTTTACTTTTCTTTTTATTGCACTAATACGTACATTATACATCATAAGTAAGTACCAATAAGGATGTAAAGTACGTCTAAAATATATACTCTATTGGAATAAGTACAAACATAGTACGTACATTATGTACGTACAGAGTACGTACATTATGTACGTACAGAGTACGTACATTAGGTACGTACAGAGTACGTACTTTAAGTACGTACTAGGTACGTACCGTCGTTTGGAAAATGTACGTATTATGTACGTACTTCGTACAGTAAAGTACGTACATGGTACGTACTTTACGTCCCATCAGTACGTACATAGTACGTCTTATGTACGTAAGTGTGTTTGCTGGGTTACATATGACGACGTCAGAATAACCAAACCTTATAAAGAATTGCTCTGGTTACATAAGTATGTTCTAGTTCAGCCATACTTAACCTGCGGCCCGCGGGCCGCATGCGGCTTTTTTGTGCAGCTCCAAACACTATATTATTGAAGGTGCTTTTTAAAATTATTGTTTTTGTTTTTAAAATTTTGAGCGAAATGCGCAAAAACATTAACATTAAGCGATAAATATCATGCTATCATTTTTATCGTTTTGTGTTTTAGAAATCCCAATTAATTTTAAATGGTTCACCTACACAGTCCTTTTTTGAAACAATTTGTCTTGCGATGTTTCAAAGTTTATTAAAACAACATGAGGAACTTTTTGTTAGAACATATTTAAACCGGATCTCTACCGTCACCCATTGTCCTTTATTTACATTTCAAAAAGGTGGCAATTCTAGTTATCACCCAAAAATATTGTGGCCCGTGTAGCATTACAAACAGATTTATGTGGCCCGAAAGAAAAAAAGGTTGAGTACAGCTGTTCTAGGTAGTATGTTGTGGTAAGCTTATATATGAAGCGTATAAAGAAATGCATATAGTAGAGGATCCAGTGATACTTTTTTGATACACATTTGCGCAACCCAAAATAAGTTTTTAGTTCATTCTTGTCTTGTAGAAGATGGAAAGATGGAAATTCTTTGCTGTATAAGCACCAACAGTGGAGCGTTCAAAAATCCGTTGTAGAAAATGCTAATAGCACATTTTTGATTGGACTACTATCTTGACTTGTCTTCATAGCTCAGGTCGTTAAACGCTCAACTATGGATTTCACAACTCGGGTTCAATTATGAAAAATTAAAAAAATACGACTATTATTCTTTATTTATTTTAACTGCATTTTATTTATCATAATATAACCCCTACAGTTAGGCATTCTGTTAATCATTTCGTTATTTATTTTGTACTAACTTTTAAGGGTTCAGAAAAAAAATGTAAGTTTAGAAGAAAATTGTAAATAAGTATTTAATAATGAAAACAAGTTCTTGTTTACATTTGTTCATCTTATTATTTGTTAGGTTTAAAACAATACTAAGGAAAAACTTTATTTTATTCTAATATTTTTTAGTTATCATCTTTAATAATAAAACAAAGTTCTTGTTTACAGTTGTTCATCGAGTGGAAAATATCACTTATCACTTATTACAAGTGATGTACAATATTTTTCTTACGACCACGAAAACAGCTATTCATGATTCAAATTATCGTGCATCTGTTATTTGTCACCTATTAAAGTAGGATATTTGTTTATTTACAATGTTCATGGACGTCTGGAGTGGAGGGGGAGGGAGGGCGTAGCCCTCGGCTTTTCATTTTAATAATTCATTATTATTATTTTTGTATACATACACAATTGTGAGAGGTTTTCTTAACTAGTTAGAAATACTCGCATTTGTGGCGTACGAACTGGGTGTGCTCGGGCGCCAGTTTTTTTAGAGTGGTTTGCCCCACTTTACCTATTGAAACAAGTTCCAAAAAGGGCTGCAGATAGCTGTAGTGAAAAAAGAAAATTCCAGAGGGTCAACAATATTACAATAGTTATGTCCCAGACAACACACCAAATCCCAGAGATATCCACAGAATATATTTTGTGGATATCCAATATATCCACAGGATATCAGATATATTCCGTGGAACTAATATGGATATCCAAATGTCCGTCTATATCCAGAATATAGAAGATATCCTATGAATATTCAGCAAAATATCTAATGAGTATCTCCAGACAATACAAGAAATCCCAGATATATCCATAGAATATCCAACCAAATGTCCGTCTATATCCCAGGATATAGAAATTCAGATAAATATTTTATAATTATTTTTAGTAGAGGTTCATAAGTAACCAATGGTTATTGATCGAAAGAAAATAGAGGTAAAAAATATTCCCAACAATCTGCCTTTGATTTTGCCTACTAAGGAGAAATTCATCCTTATTAGGAATCTTCAGCAATAAATGGAACTTCTCGACTTCAGTCTCTAATAAAGTCTGTTTGTGAAACAATGTCGATCAAACTCAATTACGGCGGGTTAAGCATGAGTAGATACGAAAGTGGTATCGCCATCTATACTTAGGAAGCAAAATCAAAAATTACATCTAGTAGATATCCACGATGGTTTGCGTCCGCGCTTATACTTTGATATATTTATAGTGGATGTCCATGGGATATTGAATACACCTTAAAAAAATTAATTTTAAATATCTCAACGGTACTATTAGCCACAATGGCGAGTACAATGGCGTAATTTTTTAATAATTTGCTATATAATTACAATTATTTATGGACATTTGCATGTCTATAAATTACATTTCATGGATATAAAATAGATATCCACCATGGACTGGACATTCAGTGGATATTGGGATGTTCAGTAGATATCCAAAGGATTTGGTGTGCTGTCTGGGGTAGTACATGAAAAGAGATTTACCACAAGGAAATGAAATGGCAGGTTTCATGCAGTTTGATTCATATACTGAAATACGTCAACTAACATACGTTGCGGATGATATTCCATTTGAACTAAATATTTTATTTACAAGCCCCTCCCCCCAAGTTCTTGGATCTAACCCTGAACAAAAATTAAACAAAAAGCATTCGTAACGGAAATTAACTAGGAAAATATAACGAAAAACTCAATCGGACGGGTGAGGGCGTACAAGAACAAAACGGTGTTCGGAAACAACGGATTAGTTGTTGACAAACTGAAACTTTTTTATTGGCCCCCCTGACTTTTTCCTGTGGACGCCCATGACATTGCGTAAGTTTTGGGTGGGTTTTTGTATTTTTAACTGTATGTTTTTTAAATATATTATATCATTATATAATGAATTCAACAAGATTAAAACACTTCATATAAACAACTTGCCTTCAAATGAACAAAAGCTTTTCCTACGAAATGCAAGAACACACTCGCATTGAGGTAAAAGGTTGTTTTCCGATTTTCATAATAGACATCTACCGTTTTCGCATGTCGACTCTCTCATAACTGCCCATTTTATTTTTAAGTACTTTACGGTTATCCATCTTTGGATAATGATGAAATAAACTTAATTAACGACTCCGTTTTGATTTGGAAGCGCAACTTTTAATACAGCAATATATTTTTTCGCAAATTTCATTTTTATTAATAAACACTGTCACAGTTATCACATACTAAAAGAAATAAACAAATGTATTGCTCCCAAACAAGAAAATTTCGGATTGATAAAAATTACTATCGGTGACAACAGACAACACAACAAAGCCAATGTTTCCAACTGATGAACTGATTTTAAAACAAAATTGATAAATGAACCGAAAAAAAAATCATTATAGTTAAATCGGTTTTTAAAAATCAATAAATAAATATAGAGCATGATTACATATTGGCAGAAACAAATTTCGCTACTTAAAAAAAGTCTTTGCACTTCTTCCGCTACTGTTGGTAATACTAAAAAAAATCCTACTTATAGACACCATTAACCAAATTTCGCTTAGCTTGAATCGCCGATAGTCGTATTTTTCATTTTTCTATTTTTTTCCAAAATAAAAAAAAAAATATTGCTTTTATTGGTAATTGAACCCGGGTCGTGAAATCCAAAGTTAAGCGCTTAATGATCTGAACCATGAAAGCTTATGTTAACTTAATTATCTAATCAATTATTTTGTGACATTAGTATTTTCTACAACGGCTTTTTAAAACATCTACAAGGTAAGAATAAACGAAAAATTTGTAATTTTGCCAAGGGCAAATAACACACCTTAAAGTGTCACTGGCTTTCATACCAATATTTTTTTGAATCATTTATGTGCAAAAAAATGAATTATTTAGGTACCTACCTTAAAAAAAGACTTTTAGATGAGGGTCTTTTGAAGAGGAACTAATAATTAGAACATTAAACAACAGCTTATTAAATCAATCTTGCAGCGTTTACATTGAGTTGCACAAGAGTAGGTGACTTTTAAGGTAATCATTCTTATCGTAGTAAACGGAAATTAATTAGATGATAAATTTAAAGGAATTTTAAAAATATACAGGTCTCTTTGAAATAACAAACAAAATTGTCGTTAGCGTTTCGCACGCATATGTGTTGTTTATTGAATATGTATATCTGTACCCCAGAGCCAGAGTATAGTAAGTCCAAAAACTTAGTTTTTCAGCAGAGCATTTTTAATATATTCATTTTAGAGTGTGGACTGTGGGCTTAGCGTAATTAAAAATGAGTTATTTTTGTTATTTTAAAAGATACGTCAAAATGGAAAATGCCGAACGATGCGCCGCAAAATTTTAAGTCACTTAACATATTTACCTAAAATTTGGCCAATTTGGACTTAACATAGTCTGGCTCCGAGGTACAGATATATAGATAGGTAAATTCTAAATGAATTGTATCTCTATTGTTTCAGATAATAACTAGAAACGATATAATATCAAAAATAAATACCACATTGTGTTATGGCTAGGGGAGGCGGGATACATTATCATGGAGCCATTAAGTTAATAAGAAAATATATAGGGCGACCAGATGCAATTTTATAAAAGGATGGTATATAGATGATAAAAAGGAATCATTCTGGTCAAAGAAGGATGACAAATTTTGAATTCAATACATTATAAATCAAACTTAAAAAATACGAGTATACAAAAAAAAATCACAGACGCAATATTTTTCTAATAAATGTCATGAAATTCCTAAGCCGACCCTGTCTAAAGCAAGCGACCTTCAGATTGGCACCCGACTCATGCTCGAAACGACGGAATCTTCTAGGAATGCCGCTGACGCTCGAGAAACGGTTAGAACGGGCGGAGAGTGCTGTTGAGTCAGAGATGGAATTTTCGGGAGCGTCTAGAGACTTCTCGTAGCAGAGTTGGACTTGGTATAAATAGCCGGCTCATCGGCGGATAGTTTAGTTTATTATAAAGTATTGAACAGAAAAGTTAAATTGTAATAAATAAATTAGAATTGTGACTTAGTGCCTAGACTAAGTATTATATAAATTAATTAGTACGTCATAAATAAATTGTAAATAGTGTGTTTTAAATAAATAAAATATAAATAAATTAGACTATCGTCACATTGGTGTTAGATAAGTGGAACTATAAATAAATAGTGGACAATAATGGCTAAAAGACTGTGTGATTTAAAAGTGACCGAGCTACGTCGGGAGTTAGAAGATCGTGAGTTGGAGACGACAGGGAAGAAAGCAGAGCGGCTTAAAGAAGACTTAATAAGTGAGGGTTTGGTTCCGGAAACGTATCTATTTTCGGATGACGCTTCTTCTATAATTTCTTCAATTTTTCCGATATATCATCTGTGAAAAACGAAATTTCCTCTTTAGAAACCAAAGCTTCGTCTGATATGCCCTCTATGAAAACCGATATTTCTTCTAACATTTTCACATTAGAAACTAAAGTTTCTTCAGACATTACTTCCTTAGATAGTAAAGTTTCTTCCTTAGAAGAAAAGGTGTCTTCTGGCATATTGTCTTCTGACATATCTTCTTTAAAAACCGAAATTTCTTCCGATTTGGAAAACAAAATCTGTTCATTGAAAGATGAAATTTCTTCTGATATGTCTTCTCTAAAAAATGAAATTTCTGCTGATGTGGAAGATAAGATGACTTCTGTTGAGAAGAAAATAATGTCTTCCGTCGAGGAGAAAATAAGAGAGATGGAAAAGAACGTTCAGACCCAGCCAAGGACGGTGAAATAAAGTGTCATGAGATGGAGTCGAAGTTAAAATTGGAAGGAGCTGTAAACTATGCTCGTGTTAAAGCCCCAACCTTCGACGGAAATATGTCATGGACCAACTACCTTAAACAGTTCGAGACAGCTGCGAGAGCAAACGGATGGTCTGAGAGAGAAAAGGCAGTGAATCTGACAGTAGCCCTTCGAGGAGACACTTTAGATGTCCTTCAGACAATACCTGTGGAAGAGACCGATGGTTTCGAACAACTAAAAAGGAGACTGAATATACGATATGGCCACGAACACTTGGAGCATTTATACTAGTCACAGTTAAAGAATCGCAAACAGAAACGAGACGAGACTCTTCAATAATATGAAGTAGATATTGCCAGGTTGGTGCGATTTGCTTACCCATCAGCTCCGGAAAACATGATGGAATGTTTATCAGTCCAAACAATTGTTGATGGACTCCGTGACCACGAGATGCAGAAAACACTTCGCTTAGCCCGCCACAAAACATTGGTCGATGTCTTGTCCGCTGCTTTAGAGTATGAGGCAGCTACGCAGGCTTCTGGAGGATACAATAAAGTGAGAACTGTAAAAGAAGAAAACGTAGAAGATAAACTCGACCAACTAGTTAACATAATGAAGAGCTTTACTGATAAAAAGATAGACAAAGACCATCAGGTGCTGGAATTGCGGTGAACTGGGACATGTACGCAGTTCCTGCAAACGCCCTAGGGTCCCAACAACTGAAGAAAACACGCCGCAGGAAAACTAGAGTGGGTCGGCCTGCAGAGGGCAGCATCGACCCGAAACCATTCCAAAGACCCTCTCATACTGAGACGGCGAAGTAAATGGTAAAAAGTATACACTGTATACACCATCTTACAAGGAATACGTATGAAAAAGAGCGCCTGAACGAAATAGCGTCAGTCAAAACAGCGCCTGAACTAATTTATCTAATCTGTGCGGCCTGGACCCATTTAAATTTAGCCGATATCGCTCACGCACAGGTTAAGTAAATTATTTATTTTTTTTAATTTTCTCATTTCATATATTATTTTTTTTTTGTGAATCAATTTGCGATGGCTCCAGGACGACCAGATTAGGTAAATTAGTTAGTTCAGACGCTGTTTTGATTAACGCTATTTTGTCTAGGCGGTCTTTTGATACGCGCTATTTCGTTTAAGTTTTTTTCTTGTACATTTTATGTTTTCTTTTGCGGAACACCTCGTGATGGCTCTAGGCGCTGTTTCGTTCTAGCGCTGTTTTATTCTAGCGCTTTTTCGCTCCGGCGCTGTTTGACTAGAGCTATTTTATTAAAGGCTTCGATACGTGTCAGAGCCGTTATTTTTATCGTCACGCGCTATTTTGAGTAGGCGCCATTTCGAAACAAGCCACCTTGATTAGGCGCTCGGCGCTCATATAATAGCGCTATTTCGTTCAACGCTGTTTTGTATCAGAGCCGTTATTTTTGAAGATTTATGCTTATATCTACTGGAACAACTTAGTATTGCACAACGAACCATTTTAATTGTTTAATTTTAATTATTTAATTTTAATTATTTAATTTTAATTATTTAATTTTAATTATTTAATTTTAATTATTTAATTTTAATTATTTAATTTTAATTATTTAATTTTAATTATTTAATTTTAATTATTTAATTTTAATTATTTAATTTTAATTATTAATTAGTATATCACAGTTTTCAATGAGAAATTACCACAAAGCACAAATTACTACGTTATACTCTAAACACAATGTAATGATACGTAGAGGTGGATGTATTAGGCACGAATGTATGAGAGACAGGGAAAAATTTCTCTATGATCGGTAAAACAGTGGCCATATCTGTACTATAATATGCATGTCTTTTTTTATTCAAAATTCATTCACAGAAAATGTACTACTTTATACTTCAAAGCAATAACATTTTAGTGAAATATATATACACACATCTATTTTTCTTTAATTTAAATACTTATTATAGAAAGGTAGGTATAGATATTTAAAATTTTAATGAATTTGATATTATCACACCTTTTAAATATTTTACGTCTATAATTTCGTTCACTAATTGGTGTTTTTGCATTAAATTTAAAAGAAAATTAACTACATACTATATCACGTATATTCACCTGTGACAAATTAATCCATTCAACTTTTTTTAAGGAGCACATTGTTCCTTCTCATACAACATCAACACGGTGAATGTCCTTTTATTTGTCTATGGTGAATGTAAATTCGTTAAAACAGCGCCTGTTTAGAATTTTTTCGATTATCAAATATAATATATGCTGCAAACACAACATATTATGTGTTTGCGTCACCTGTTTCAAATACCAGAGAAGCTGCACCATAATTAACTAGATGTTATTATGTCCATTTAAAAATGTATTAATATAAGTGATTAGTTTTAATCCAGATGTTAAAAAATAGTGAATTTTCATATTTTAACATAAGAGGGCATTCTCGAAAATATAATAGATACCTAGATCAAATTTTCATATTTCACTCATATCTATAGCTTTTGTGAAATCTTGTACCCTGCTCTGCATGATCGATATTCATATTTATTCATGTTAAAAAAAAAACTTGAAAACAAAAATTTTAATAACTATACAGGTTTTCTAAGTTGAGTTCTCTTTTTTCTAAAAACTTATAGAACTCGTTAAAACAAACAACTATTTCGAATAAATTTTTTTTCAGATTTACTAAAAAATAACAAAAGCAGATAATTGACCCTACACAATTCTTAAGTTGTTTTAGTGACCTACTGTATAATGCTGCAAAAAATGTAGCCAACGCGTTGTCCAGCACGTTAAAGTCAAAAGGCTCCTCTTTACGTTAGCGAATGCGTTGTCAAATAAGTACTGACCAATCCCACATGTTTCAGAATCCATAAAGTTCTAGAAAAAGAGGGTTTTAGAAGCCAGGTAAAATTTCTCACGAAATATGATGAAACCTATACCTTTGAGGAAACGTTAACAATGCTCATAGAAGCACACTTTTCGGCCGCAGAAATTTTGTTACACCCGAGGGTAGCAATACAGCCCTAAAAAAAGGTCTACTCGCAGGCTAACTCCTTTGAAAGCGAGGCTAGCTACGGAAATACGAAATCAAAATAGGTTACAAACAAATTTCAGCCATATATGTAAATGGAATTTTATCCCATTCTACTACAAAAGATACCGCAAACTATAATTCCGCAGAAGCATAGCAAAATGTAAAAGAACTTCTCAAAGTAGAAAGAGTTAATGATATGACACTAAAGTCGTACCGCCCAATTAGTATATCGTCACAGTTTATAGCTCACTTTGCCTCGGCACTTTTGATCTCAATGTTCCAGTTTATACATTGAGCAATTTGTATCCCTGGCGCATACAGCTATATTCAAACAGCAGTATTCTGTGCATCCTGAATTTGTATCCATGGAGTGGATGTTATTTTGGAACATCCAATTGATCGAGTGAGCTAACTGATTCTTTAGCTATAAACTGTGATATCGTTATTCATGCTGAAAACTCCAGAAAGACGAATAGATAGGTACAGAGTATTCAACAATATCCGTAATCCGTATGCCTAAATTGAAGTCATCGGTTGGCTAAAAGTAACCAACTTCAGTAGTAACCGTAAAAAAATGTTACTGACATATATGGCAAAATTGGTACTTTGCCATAAAAGTCGCTAAGAATGGCAATTTTTATTAAATTTCTTGTTTTACCAGATCACGTGAGATATGGGTATTATTAAAGACTCGTTATTTACGAGAAGAAATCCTAAAAGGAAAGTTTTTCAGCGAGCGTTAACATGCATATTAAGTCAGGAAAGTCAATCGACTTGGCTCTAAATAATCTCAACAGGCTATACTGTCAAAATCCTTGAAGGATAAAGAAATAACAGTAGCACCTTTCGTAGATTTTGACGAAGCTTTTAATAATGCCCATACAAGATCTATAATTAAGGCACTAGTAACGAAAAGAGTACCAGTAGTTTTGTGTTAAAGAATAAAAGCCAGCCCAGAAGAAAGGATAATAACATCGTTATCTCTACATTGACCCCTAAAATAGGCAGGGGATGTCCTCAGGGAGGAGTACTCCTCTGGTTAATCCTGGAGGACAAACTTATAAATTATAAAAAGGTAAATATTTATAAACTTCTACAGCCTAGAGTATGCCGGTGACCTAGAGATCGCCGTAAGAGGCAACTTCGTAGGTACAATATCGGAGCCGTATACATACCGCTCCAAACATCGTTAACGAGTAGTGCGGAGAGGAGGAACTAACAGTAAATCCTCACAAAACCACTGAAAGAACAGGACTAAAGTCATCAGTACTGAAAGGAGTTGGGATTCCGTTTTTGCTCAAGAGGTCAAATACTTGGGTGTCTAATTTGACCACAGCGTAAGATGGAATCAACACTTACAAAAAGTCATCCAAAAAAAAAGCACAATATCTTTTAACTTGTGTCGAAGGCAGTGCGGGAACTACAACCAAAAATGTCCCTATGGATGCATACCGAAGTCATCAGGCATATGATAACCTACGGGTTGGTGGTGTGGTGGCATATCTTTGGGAAAGCTAGATTCATTTGACAGCTCAACACGGTATTCAAAGGAATGCTTGAATGCCACGGGAGCCATGATATAGAAATAAAAATGTTGAGGTAGGGGAGGCTGCATGGCCCACAGTCCTAAAACAAATCTAATCTACTGGTCAATGCTTATATGGCCAGCGTGTAGAAGGGGCATATTATCCTTCCTCCATGCATTGGCCCTAGAGATGGCGTGCGATCTACCGTGTTACCCAAGCAAAGAACTGTAAATGAAATCCAAACAATAAGCGCCCTAGGACTTCAATTTTCCAAGAAAACTATTCAAGAAATGGTCTCATTGAAGTTGAATGTACCAGAAACTCACGGCCAACGAAATAGCAAAGAAGTATATTTGCATTCTTAATATGCCAGTTATTATTAGTTTAATATATTCTTTCTCGTTGCAACTATTATAGTGTTTATCAGGAAAGTACGCAGTTAATTTTGAAGTATGACAGCAGTGTACTAGTGTACAGTAAGCGTAATAGATATAAATACTGATTCATTCAGTAAACGCATGCTCGCTTTTCAGATAAACATACACGCACAAACCATCCCCACTCAAATTAGCAGATGTATCCTTCTTTCTAATGCGGCAGCCGATGCGACAGCTCTGCCTGCATAATAATAAACATAATCTGAATGATTGCAATAAAAAAGGGCTTAATTAATAATGAATGGTAGTTTTTCGTCGTCCTCACCGAACCACCTTTCTTGCTATTAAATCCCTATAGTCACACGATGGCAAGGGGGTGTCTGTCGCCACAATATTTTCCATAAATAATTAAATGATTAAATCATAAAAATAATTACATACATATAAGTACTAAAATTAATTAGTATGTAACCTGTATACTCATACATAATAATAGACAGGCAACACAACATACAAAAAATTTAGGAATTTAGGAATCGATTGCAAGTAAAGCAGCAGTTAGGTTATACGCCAACAGTGTGACGTAATTTTGGTTCCACTGACAGTTAATTCTAACCAAACTTTTAACAATATTTTACATAGGACACATGTTTTCATTGATTTTAATTATTTTTTTATTAAATATTGTTTGCAGATCATAAAAAGTAGTTTAAAGGAATGTAATTGATTACTAAATGATTATATACTTGATGCATGTTATCTACTTAGGTACTCTAGAAATATATTTATAAAAGTTTAAAAAACAATATAAAACACTGTCACTGTAATTGTCAGTAGAACCAAAATGACGTCATCACTATAATTTAGCGTATTGTGACTGAAATTTTGTAGATAATTTTGTGTGCTCTACAATTAATATTCTACTTTTAAAATCAGAAAAATTATGAATGGAAGCGATACCGATTTTTCAAATACACCTCCACATATTGCCGAAGAGACAAAAAAGTCACTCTAAATCTACTTCCGGAGAAATCAAAATTAAAGCATGAAAAATTATTTATTTTGGTAAGATTGTAGAAAAATTCGAGCAGACAGTCAGTCCTTTGCAGTCTCGACAGATTGCCGCGCTCCGCTAACGCCTCGCGCGGCAACTTTCTGTCTCAACTGCCAAAGTGCTATTTCTGCTTTTGATACACAAATAACTATTTAAAATCTGGAGCTATCTGTTTTTGATTTTTTCTTCCAATTCACGGATAAGAAAGTAATTTATTATTATAATTGTCGAGATCCAGCGAACTGCCATTTTTGATGACGCATCCTGTATTCATTTACAAAATATTTCTCATTATTTGGGTAGCACCCTATATAAAGCACACTTTCAAAAACAAAACAATATAACAAAAATAAGTACCTACTGGTGTTGATAATGAATGACTATTATCTCAATAATGACTTCGAATAACATCAAATTAACACACATCTTCATAAACTATTTCTATAAACGATAAAATATTTAGATTGTATTCTTTCTAGTAAAGAAAAAGTAGTAATAGATAAACTGTGGATATTTTGTTTTGATATCTATTTTTTTTTTAGATTATTATTTATTTACATAAATTGATTATATATTTAAATTCTTTTTTAACACGTTTATAATATTATGTTGATATATTTCTGTTATGGTTGCTTGATTTGCTAATAGTTATTCATTTTGTTTAACCCGTACAAAATACCTACATATTTTAAATACACCTGCAAACGTCTGGTAAATTTTTTTTTGCAAAATACCTTTCGAGTGCTTTGTTAATTATTATAACTAGAAATAAAACATACCTTATCTTGTGATGAATTACTCGACTTAAAACTTGATTACAATTCTGCAAACTTATTACAACACAAGTTCTGTAAGTTTGATAATCATTTCAAATTTGGAATTTTCATTATCACCTATGTCGTCCTATATCTAATACCTACTCGTTAACGTTACTACAACTAACTGATTTATTCAATGTTGCTTATTAAACTCCTTTTGAATTCCTTTAATGGGTAATAAATTTGATAACATTTTAATAATGAACTTTGAACTTGTTCAATAAATACACAAATATTGTCTGGGATTGCATTTAAATAATCAGAACGAACAGAAAGTAAAAGTAATGAATTCGATATTGGTTGCTCTAGTTACTAGGTAATACGACTTACGCATAGGAATAGCAAAACTGCCGATTATTTTTTTTTTATAATGTAATCAAACATTTAACATTAGGATTTATGTTGAAGGACACTCTTTGCGTGAGAGAGTTATATGGTTATAGCTCAGTGACTATAATAAATGCATACTGAATACTGATACGGAGAGAGAAACATAAGCGATTTGCAAAAATAATAAATATGTGTGGCCTGGATAAGTATCTAAATTTTTTTATTATAACGATCAACAGAAATTTAACGGGTCGATAAATATTTATTGAATGCTCTGGCAACTGGTTGGTAGTCTTTTAAAATTTTAATATTCAGGATATGTAAGTGAAGTACAAGAGAGATATTTTTTGTTGAATGCAACGCCCTACACATTGTATGTAACGTCACAGTGACTGTTTTCCTTTTTTTAACTCGGCATCCGACAAGTGGGGATAAAAAAAACCTCAGCGACAGGAAAATACGTGATAAATATTTAAATTTCCCTCCAGTCGACTACTGCACCTCGGTGTAGCTTTCAATCTTCTACTAATCTAGACATCTATTCCAAAACGGCAGTCGAAAAGTTGATATTGTGGATACAGCATTGTTTCAAAGTAAACTGGGGTTTGTTACAACCCACCTGCCGCAATTAGGGACTTTTTATTTTACTTATTTCTTCGTGTTTTTTTGTCGTAGGTTTTCGACAGGAAGTAATTAATTATTTTTGTTAATTTAAAAATTTATTGTAACTCATTTTATAGTCTAAAGAATAATGATATCTCTAGACTCTATGGGATGACACTGAAAATGATAACGATGTAATTGACCAAGAAGATTAAGAAATATACAAAGTAAGTGTGTCTAGTGAGTATACCCTAACTTGGAACACAAAGCTGAAGCACTTACGCACTAATGGGACATCCAAAAGGTGACACACATCTTTAAAAATAATTGAATCCTGTGTTTCGTTATAAGTACCATAACGTGTGAACCAAATACAGCTGTAGAAGGGAATACGTCAAATTTAATTATATGTACATCAAGATAACCGCTCAAGCTATTCTTGCATAAATGGACTTAAATGCATTTAAAGTTTAACATGAAACATTTCTATTTATCGAACCATTAAAAGGTGAAAAAATTGTAAATTATTAATAATTTCAAATAATAGTATTGTACATTATAAGACAGCTTCCACCACCGGGACATAGTACAGTACATGTTGTTCACTCCTTCCCTCTATCCAACTACAAATTGCAAGCAAAAAACACGACATGCCACTTTTTGCAGTAAGGTGGGACTAATATTTTGAAAATGTAATGTGAATAAAAATTGTAGTATGTAATAGTTGTATCTATACACACCTTTATTAATCGAATTAAATTACCGGTTTTGAGCTTACATTAAATTGTAATTGGATGAAACAAAATGGATTCTATGTATTTTGAGGTGATCTTTTCGAAAAAAGGCAAAACAAAATGTAGCAGTTTTAAGAAAGTGCCGAAATTTTGGATTTTGTCAATTTTTCAATTTTGTGCATGTCGCAAATAAATCAATATTTTTAAAACGCAGTTTACGACATTTGAAAGCCTAGAAAAACTGCTAATTTTTATGTCTCCTGAGAAATTTTGATCCGATGCACCGTTCTCGCGGTATGGACGATTAAAATTTGTTTAGTATTTTGAGGCGGCGAATGTCGAAAAATTGAATTTGTTAAATGTTCAAACACTAAATTCTTCATAACTTTGGTAAAAATTAAGATATTTGAAGAAACAAAAATTCGTTTTGAACTTAAGGGATGTGACTATTGATTCCCAGAAGGGGGCAAGAGAAATCCCAAAATTGGGCATATGGCGGAAGGGCAAAGTGTACCGCAAGCCTAATTTCATTGTTTGCCTATAACGGCCAAACTATTTAAATTTTTTTAATGCCACTTACAGAGCGTACTCTCAAATATGAAATCTTATAAGTGTGTGAATTTTACCGAAATCGGATTATAATTGGCCAAGATATCAAACAATTCAACAAATTTTTTTCCCTAAAAAAAACTAATTTTTTTTTCGAAAGTTTGAAGTGGCACAAAAATGCCAAAAATGCACCCAATGACTCAAAACTTTTTTTTTTGAATACTCTATATGTCTAGAATACGATTACATTACGGAAAATTCTGCAAAAATATTTTATCTATTTTTTTGACCACTGTTCATTGAGTGACGACCAAAAAACACGGTTTTTGAGAAAAGTTGCCTAAAATTGACGATTTTCAGTTTTTTGGTCTGAAAATTGAGCAAACCCAAATCTCATGTCTTCTGAATGTGTATACAAAGTTTAAAGTGTGTATGTTTCTTCTAAGTTGTAGAATTCTCCTGACAAAAGTCCCATTACACGCGCTCCGCGGGATCCAAAACTCGTGCATTTCTATAATTTGATTTTTTTGTGATATCCAGTTTTAAATTTCTTACATACCTAAATTTATTAGGCCTAAAATTTATTAAATTGTATTTTACTGACTTGTTATAAGACGTTTCTTGAGTTTTGTGCAAAAAATAGAATTACCGCAAAATTAGCCGGACGTCGTATCAAGGATAGCCATGGTCTCGGCGTTCGCTATCCGACAAGTTTAAATTTGAAACGGTCATATTATTACAAATTGAATCGTTTGATAGTGTTCATCGGCATAGATTTTTAATAACCGTGTTCAGCAAGCTCTGTGTACACTTGGTTTTTCGGACTTCTTCAGCAATTTATTGAGTAAGTACGTTCTTAAATTAAGAAAATTCTATCACAGTGCTATAATTTTTTTGTTTCCAGGGCCTGTGTTTATTATGTCATCAGAAACTTGCAGAGGGTGAACTTACCACAATTAGACCGACAGGATTAAAAGGTCTTCAGATGGTCAGCAAAGAGAGAGGGGATGATTTTTTCAGTTCTTTAGAACCAGGTTTTATATTGCATGAGAGGTGTCGCAAACATTACGTAGCTCGACGTTACGGAAAAGAGTTTATTTATAAAACCTGGGATAGGCATAAAAGGGCCGCGATTGACAATGCCAAAAAAAAGGAGGATGGAGCATCAACCGAGAAGAAAACCAGATGTTAGAGAACAAAAAACAAGCTTATCACCAAGTTGGAACTTAGGATTAATTTCCTAACATTTTTAAAGTATACCTTCTTGTATATTTTTTGTGCTCTTTCCGATAGCGCAGTTAGTTTCATCCAATATATTTTTTGTTAGATGTTTTCGGAAAACCCGGAGAAAATCATATGGGAAAAAAATTAAAAAAAATTAACGCCTTCCGGTTTCCTGCGAATTCCCGAAAAATTATGGCAGATTTCGCCGCGGGACTTATTTTATTTGAGAGCCCACAAAAAAATACGCAACTTCTCTCATGGGCACATTTATAATTTCGCCACAAAATCATCGCAAATTTCATGTTCATGATTCTGATCAAAGAAACGAAAAAACAACTTTTTGGTAAAAGCACTTCTGGCGGCGAGAAATTCGCCATTAAAACTACCTGTGCAATGAAATTCCGAACTATTTTTGCCTCCTCTTTCGATTGGTGCATTTATTTTTTCTATCAGAATGATACTTGCCCAGATAATTAGCATTTTTACCATGGAAAATTCCGGAAAACCCGGTTTTTCCTAATTTAAAAAAAATTGAAAAACAGCTACATCATTTTTTTCTTTTTTTCTGAAAGATCACATCAAAATACACAATGGCCACTTTGTTTCATCCAATTACAAATTAATGTAAGCTCGAAGGGGCTTTTTATCGTTATTTAATTGGACTATTTAGGTTTTTTTCGTAAAAAAAGTGAATCATTTACAACGAGCAATTTTGTTCGATAAAAATTAAAAATTAATAATTCTAGTATTGACCAGCGCGTGATTCGCTTCTTAGGAGTGAAATGTTTGCAAATTTCATTTGTGTAACTTCATTATGGACCTTTTCTATATGGATTAATAGTGGAGTGTACATAAGTTTTCTTTTATTTTAAATCATAATTTTTATTTAATATTAATAGCCATTATTATATTAAGTAAGTAGGGCTTTTAATATTCTTGTAATTCTTTTATTATATTAGAGCTTAAGAGCAAACTGAACCTCTCGCGAAAGCAAATATATTTTAAGGATTTTCTAATATAAAATTGTATGGGAATACTTCTTGATATTGTGTCTTGAAAATATTGAGAGTTTTAAATTTATGCAACGATAAGGCAGCATTCTACAGAGGCGTATAAGAAAAAAAAACTACTAGATACTTATTAAAACAAAAAGAAACAAATTTTCATAGATTTAATACAGAATGGCGCGTAAATGTTTTTTTTTGAATTCCTTTAAAAATTTTCAAAATAAATACTTTTCGAAGGTTTAAAAAAAATTCAAGATTTCTCCACCCTAAGTTTTGGCGTTGTTGGTATTTCCTAAAAATTTCACAAAAATCGGACTAAAAATAAAGGTTCAGAGAAGGAATTATAAATGTTTAAGGTGTTCGATTTGCTCTTAAACAATATATTTTTTAAATTAATTTGTGTCCTTGTAAAAATAGGTATTTTCGATTACAAAGGCTTTTCATTTTTACATATGTTGTACATTTTCTAGAATATGGACTTTTTTTTGACAAGGTGATTAGGTGAACCGTACTCAATATATGGGCAGGCTCAAGAGGTAAAAAATACAAATATTTTTACATGGGCAGGCTTAAGGGGTGAAGCAGAGACCAAATAATTTAAATGTGCAAACTTAAGAATTAAAGGACCCAAATATTTTTACATAAATTGTTCAAACATGCAATTTGTAAATCACGAATGGTTCTTGAAAACCAAGAATGTGTTCATGACCGGTTTCATCTGTGTTTACGATTCTGTTCGGAGAACATTCATGTCTTGCCATGACTTCGGTATCGTTTTGAAAAAACGTTTCCAAATTCGTGTTGTTAAAAAAAGAAGTGCGGGCAATGCTGAAATTTTCGAGTTTTCTATGACAATTTGGGGTGGCATTTCATGAAGGAGCATATCCAATTTATGCCCGGCATCCGACTGTCGTCCCAAAGAGCTAGATAGAGCAAGTTACGCCAATGCTCCAAAAAAAATTCAACGTCTTACGGTCTTTTAGTCTTCCGTTCAATATAACATCATATATTTATATTCATTTTGGATGAAGCAATTAAAAATAGTTTTAATATTTCGAAAAAAAATAAAAACATTTGAACTTATTGAGACAGGAACAAAATTTTTATAAAAAGTTAATTACATTACATATTATTGTGACGCGAAAGCCGTCTCTGTTCCTTGTTTACTTCTTGCCCGCGGTATGAAGTCAAGAAACTACTGGAGTGATCCCTTTGCGGCGTATGAGCCATAGAGGCAATTGTCGATCATTGTGGAAAGCCGAGAGTATTCTAGTACAGAGCTGGCTTTATATAAATAGCGCGAGTTTGTCGACGGACGGGAAGATTCAAATTAAGTGTTGGACAGAAAATTGTAATAAACTAGAATTGTGAGTTAGTACCTGAGTATTATATAAATTAATTAATACGTTATAAATAAATTATAAATACAATGTTTTAAATATATAAACTATAAATAAATTAAACAAACGGAAAAACACTTGTGAAAATACCCGTTTCTTGGTGTTCGACAAGGTGGTTGTCACCTGTAAGGAGCTAGGTATTTGAGTATTTGGTCATGAAAAACTGTCTATTCTATGAGCCATTTCTTTAATGTTGATTATTTTTAGCCAAATTGAGCCTAAGCGTAATTATACTGAGCCCCTTTCTATGTGTGTTTGAAAGGAAAATGGATGAAAAATAGAGAGAGGTTCTCTCACCTCAAGTACAACGGTAAGAACTTTCTCACAACGGATTCAATTATTCTGTGACGCCATGACTTACTTTTGGGTTTTCCAGAAATAACAGTAAATTGCTATTTATTTTAAAAAGTTATTATAAAATAGATTAAAATGCTAGATAGGCCAAAACTAGGACCAAAATATTTTGTATTTCAAATTTTTTTAGAAAGTAAACCTTTTAAAATTCAATTTTTATGAAGTGAAGCTAAATATGTTTAATAAAACAGAATTTTATCATAAAACAGATGAAATAGCTAGATAGACCAAAACCCAGACAAAACACCAAATCCCAGAGATATCCACAGAATATCTTTTGTGGATATTTAATATATCCACAGGATATCAGAAATATTCGGTGAATCTAATATGAATATCCAAATGTCCGTTTATATCCAGAATATAGAAGATATCCTAATGGATATCCAGCAAAATATCTAATGGGTATCTTCCAGACAATTCAAGAAATCCCAGAGATATCCACAGAATATATTTTGTGGATATTCAATATATCCAATATGGATATCCAACCAATTGTCCGTCTATATCCCAGGATATAGAAGATATTCGGATATTTAGCAAAATATTTTATGGGTATCTTTAGTAGAGGTTCATAAGTAACCAATGATTATTGAATAACGTCGAAAGAAAATAGCAGAGATAAAAAATATTTTTAACACTCAAAATATTTTCAATGAACTGGAGTGGGGTCACATACTTTGATTTTACTATACGGAGAATGGTCGCACTGCGCAGCTTTCTGAGTGCCTTTTAAAAGGAGATAGAAAACTCCGCCATTTTAATCTCTTATTACGTGTTGCCTACATCTTGGCGTTATATTTTCAATAGGTGCGTTTTAATCATCCGCTTCTGCTTCGGAATTGTCGGTTTTCTTGTTTTAATCTGACAGGTTGAAACGACTAAACCGTCAATTCCGGAAGCAGAAGCGGATGATTAAAACGCACCTGATATTTTGCTTGCTGCTGTCAGTGTCAGTGAATATTATTTTTGGAGTCACCTTAGATAACTTACTTACTCTGAGGGAGTCACAGTTTATTGCTAAAGAATCAGTTAGCTCACTCGGACCAGTTGAAAGTTCCAAAATGACATCCACTCCAGGGATACAAATTCAGGATACGCAGAAGACTGCTGTTTTATTATAGGCGGTTGTCATATATTGTATTATCCGAGTTGCGCAGTGTATAAACTGGAACATTGAGATTAAAAGTGCCGACGCAGAGTGAGCGATCTGATTCTTTAGCTATAAACTGTGGCAAAGGAATCAAAATGGCCGCGCCCTATGTTGGGCGTGTCGGACCTCTCTTGCACCGTATAGTAATCAAAGTATGTGAGTGGGGTAGAATGCTTGTCAATAGACTTGATGTGCGACTCTATGGGCGAAGATAGGTTATTTTTCATCTCACTCGGGAGTATTTAGAATTACCATTTTCTATTTCACATTATTGTCTGATCCACCAGCTTGTGGATTGAACAATAACAATGAAAAATGGCGGAGTTTTCTATCTCCTTTAAAAAGGCACTCAGAAAGCTGCGCAGTGCGACCATTCTCCGCCGTATAGTAAGAGAAAATCAAACTTGAAAAAACCAAATGTATAAAAATAACGAAACAAGAGACTTGCAAATCAATATGCAGCAGTACCTTCAGAAATACTTCGGAAGGAGACAAAAAAAATAAAATAACTTTTGGAATTGTGTTTAAATAAAGAAGATTTTGAAAATTGTAGGTAAAATTCGAAGAATATTATATTGTTGATTTGTTTTATAATAATTTACGGTTAAATACTATTTTAATTTTTTTTTGTATTGCTTTCCCTTTTCAATTTTTCTATAATAATAATTATAAGTTTAATAGTAACTTAATTAATTTTATTTTTAATAAAAAATTTTGAATAAGTACACAATTCTTATAAATAAAAATGGAGATTTTTATTTAAAAATTAAAAATTCATTACTATTTAGTGTTATTTTCTAAAAAAAAACTGAAGGAAGTCTCAGAGACTATTTGAATTCATCATAAGAAAGTTTTAAAATAATAAATTCAATATTTGAAATTATAACAAATATAAGAGTAGGTGAAATTTTTAATTTAAAAGGTTTACCAATAACAAAAATGCTTGTATAACGTCACTGGTGTAATTTGGGTACAGTGAGAGTGTTTAAAGCTAAAATGCATCCCTATATTTTCTTCCATCAACAATTTAATAGTAAATAAATAAATAAATAAAAATACACTGGCGAGTAAAAAATTGAGGTTACCTTAAAATTTTCATGTTCTTTGAAATTTTACGTTATCAGATCGTATTCGCAAACTGCTCATCATTGCATGTGCTTTTGTAAGCTGAATGTGATACTCTATATTAAACAGAAATGCATTTTTTTCTAATACTATTATGTCCTTATCAATATTGACGCTAAATTTATTCGCAATTTCTGAAGTGACCTCAATTTTTTGCTCGCCAGTGTATATACATACACTTTGAGAGCAACATCTCATTAAGAATGGAACACAGTACATCTGAAGATTCTCTGAATAAAAATAAGACGATTAAACGAATCATGCTTGTTAAACAGGTTGAAAATTCAAAAATTATTAATGGCTATAATTTTTTTATTTCTCAGAATAATTTTACTAAATTCGGTCAACAAAACAGTTAATTAAACCTTACCAGTGGCATACTGCACGGACAAGTATCAGTTTCATCCACTCTAAATTTTACGCCACTGTCCAAAAACTTAAACTTATTTGGACTATACTTAGTAGTAAAAAAGTTACTTATATAAAAAATATGTAATATATTTTACTATAAGATGCACAATATAACCCAAATGGAATTTATTTGCTCTAATTATGTTGTCACTACTAGTGGCTGACGTTATAGAATTTGCAATATCTCTCTTATAAAAATATAATTTAGTTTAGTGACCTTTAAATAATATTAATTTATTATACATCGATCTCATGGTCTTGCTTTTGTAAAATATTTTTTATTGTGTAATGAATCATGAACTGTGACGTAGATGGATGCTACTAACTTTATTAAATTACCATATAGTGGCAGCTTAAAGTGTAATGGTCTTTAACGTGATTATTCATTTTACAGAATAGAATTTTATTCACTAACATACACAGCATCGATTATCGAACGTTATCCAAATACGCTTTGTACAAGTGCATGTGAAAACTACAGAGATTTAGCATTAGTGGGAGTAGGAAACGAATATCAGCGCTACCTCTTTATACGGCTCGGCCAACGTTACAACGCGGTCGGGCCATATAAACAACATAACAAAACATAATTGAATGAAACAAGAACTTTAATAATTGCATAGTTCAAATGTTAAGGAATACAAACTTTATGGTAATCAACTAAAATAAAAAATGTATGCTACGCATTAAATTTCGAATAAAATTAGCTGTCAAATGAAATGCCACCCTTTACAATAGGTAACAGTTTTGTATCCCGCTAGCGGGCGTTAAAATCAAAAGTAATGCAATGAATGGTCATATTGCCGAATTCTACTTAAAATAATCTTTTCAATTACATGTCATACTTGGCACTTTCCCTATTTAAATTGCATTGGTTAGAGCAACGGAGTGGATGGGAATTACGTATGACAGTTAATATGATAAAAATATGTCTTCCATCAAACTAAAATCGATCTGTCCGAGCGTTTTTTTAACATCCACAATATTAATACCCAAAACCTCCAAGTCAAGTTTTCGTTGGGTCACCTTGTATAAAGAAAGTATTTATATTAACTTATAAATAATAACCTTTAAACAAAATATACAATAAATAGATTGATCCCATATTATTATAAAGAAATAGTGAATAGTTTTGAAAACTATTAAAACCAGTTATGAAGTTTGGAACGAATAAATTGTTAATGAAGTTGATATTTTTGTATTTGATTGTATGTTACTCTTTTTATCTTGAAAAAAAAAAGACTTTCCATAAAACAAGAAACAGTTTACAATAAAAACATTTATCCAATTTGCAACTTGTAAAATGTACCAATGACCCAGTCCGAATCTGTTTATTTTTAAATAAACAAATATGGCAGTCGATAGAATCTCTAAAAATTAAATAACTTACCGAAATAAATGCAAGTTTCTTTTATCGGCGTCACACATCGCACTTTTATTATAAATACAGCTTTTTACAACACATCTTGGCATTTTCAACGTTAATTTCCAAAATTTAAGTCTCTAAAATACCAAATTAATTCTCGTTGACACAACAATTTGAATTAAATTTGGACGAACACTCTGACATGCGACGTCCTCAACTGTGATTGGTCGGTGTGAATAATTTCGAAGTGGGATTATGCGCAGTCTCTTATATTCTATCTGCATTTTGTATAATCTAACGTCTCCACTAAGGCTTACACAGCTAAAACATTTTCAGTAAATGATTTTTATCAAAAAATGTTTAATAAATTCGAATTTTTAATATAAAAATGGGGTTATTTTAAGAATAAGAAATAAATTACAATAAAATACTTACTCCAAATTTGTTAAACAAAAAAATCATTCCGATATTTCAATTAGTAAGACCTGTATACACGCCTGGCGTGCACTAGGAACCGTCAGTATCACCTGGCAGTTTTAATTGTTAATAAAATAATTGAAAAACTATTTCCTGGAAATTTTAGCCTTGCAAAAACACGTTAATTTTAACAATTTTTTACATTTTCAAAAATTAAATGGCTGGTCATTATTTCCTTATTCAAAATGACCCTAGCCCTTAGACTATTAGAAAAGTTGCCAATAACTGGATTCAAAAGGATCAAGACAGAGTGGAGAGCTTTAGGAGAAGCCTCTGTTAGCCAGTGGACCTTATTGTATTTTTTACACTTATTCTAAAGGTAAGGAATAATTTGAGAATTAAAATGCATGCTCATATAAAAAATATTTTATATGTATATCATTTTTTGTGTATATGTATTTCAAAGCAACTACATAAAAAGCAACAAACATATTTAAAATAAATCTATAAACATAATATGCTTTCTGTGAAAATTAATTATCTACACAATCAAATTGTCTAGAATTTTGTCAATTATAATTTTCTTAGAACGACACGTTTTCAGTATTGCCACCGATTTTCAGATTTGATATTATTTCCATTATTCTTAGCTAAATCAAAGTAAAAATAAGTAAAGACAAGTTTTAATAATTTAATTGAAATAATATATGTGAGTTCAATTTATTCTTATATTTAATTTTAACTATTTTGAAACACATTATTCGTAAATAAATAGTAGATGAATATGTGTTCAAAAAAAGTATAAACTTAGTAGCAATATGATCGATTTAATGTATTTTGCTTCTTTTATTTTCAATTTCAACCCGTTAAAACTACTGCTACGTAGAAATGTGTTTCCAATTTACAAAAAAAAAATATATTTAATGTCGATGTATGGAGCATGACCGACAAGTGGACCAATGGGTTGGGGGAAGAGGGACTTCCATAGAAGAAACTAATATGCTAAGATTAAGAGGTCCAACGGAAAAAGACGAAGTAAGAGAAAGCCTCAGTGCCAGTAACTTGAATAACTATATAATTGGATAAGGTTAATAAAGTTGCCTAAGTCCATAAAAACCAAGTGGAAGGGGGATTTAGAGCAGTACAATTCTTGTGTTTCCGAACTTGGCGTCCAAATTTGTAGGTGTGATAGTTTGCATAATTTGAGAGCGATTGGCAGATTCATTTTTCTAAAAAAATTATAATAAACAAAATAGAGCCATTATAAAAAAAATCAAAAACCGGGTCCTACCCTGAGAGCGCGTAGCGCAATAGTCGTCGATTGTTTTTCTAGTGCGTATTGCTTTGTTGGGTTGTTTACCTCGCGTTCAGAGAATTTTATTTATAGCGCGCGCGAGTCGAGGTGGTCCCATCGCTGTGCAGGACCGTACCTGTTTAAAATTTTTAATTATTTTTATTTTAAATATTTTGGAAAAATGAAATCTGCGTATTGGTCTCAAATTATGCGAACTACCACCCCTACAAATTTGGACGCCAAGTTCGGAAACACCCTGTATAGCGAAAGTACATCCAGCACACAGTTCCGTTACGAGTGCCAATTTAACCAATCGGAAAGCACAGAAGTGACAGCTTTAAGGGGTGAAGCTTAATGTGGCGAAAAATGGAGATGATGGAAACAAGTTTTCTAACCTCAACTTTAGAAATATATGTTTTGTTTTGAAATATTATTTTATTCTAAAACAAAAGTATTTTCCTTTATACCTTGTAGAAATACCGGCAGTTTTGTTGGAAAGTTCCTATCATAACCCCATCGAATTTTTGTTGATAATTGTTTGAATTGTCAAGATGATTATTTGTTGGTAATTTTTAGGTGATCGTTTTTGTTGAAAGCCTCTATAAAAGTGTCAAGTAATAATTCATCTAATTTAGTTATGTCAAATATTAGTAATTGTGTAATTAATATTTATAATAAATTTTGTGTATTATTTGCTCTTCCTATGAGACAACGCTCGGAGGTAAAAAAAAACGATTTTCTCAGTTTCAGCATCGGCACACCTTCATCGTTTTCCTCGGCACCACCTCATTTAATTTCAAAACGAGCGCGCTTTTATGCCCCGCCTATAATTTGGCGTTCGCGTGCTGTTATTGGTTCTTCTATGCCTTATAGCGGAACTGTGGGCTCGATGTACTCTTGCGATTATATATCGAGTAAATATGTATTTTCTACTGGTCAACTGTTTCTCGATACACTATACCTATAAAACCATCTATTCGGAATTCTATATTTGTCTACCATACCCAAGTAGAATAAAAGAAGTTTTAATTGATCAATTAAATAACGGATTGATAAATAGTAACTTATTTTTCTTCGTAGTTTTAAAGTACTCGAACTCCATTAGAAAATAAAGTATGAAAAGTTAAAGTTTTAGATAAGTTTAAATTATTATACTAGACAAACAATATACAATTATTGACAAAATTCTGGAAAACCTTTTTAGCTGCTTTCTTATTTAGCTTTTAGAAGCCCCGCACACCCAATTTATACATGAGTAATAGTCTAATGTATATCACCAGGACGTCATGTACTTGAATAGAAAGCTTACATAAATATGTTACCAAGTAACGTCATATAGCTGTTTTCACTTTTGATTAAGGAACAAAATGGTCGCCGAATACAATTTAGGCAATTGCAATATGTCTCAGGTACGCCATATTATTGTCAAACACATATCTCCTACACTCATTCCAGAGGAATACAATTTTTTACAGACTTCTATTAGATTATTGTAAATATATCTTAAAAATTATTATTCTGTGTAAAATGTTTAACTTTGTACTGTTAAAAATGAGTTTGAACAAGGATGTATATAATTGACAATTTAAATCTGGATATATTTATAACACATGGTATATCGTTATTAAATATTAAATCATTAGCAACTCGAAAATTATGGTCCAAAAATAAATAAGTATACAGATGCAGGATGTTACCAAATCCCTTACTAATCTTTTACAACCTAATTAATTTAATTTTTCTTAAAATACAAAAAAATTAAGTTGTGATTATTTTTTCATGCATTGTTGCGAGATTTATATTTACAGTAGAATTTGTGTAACTTTTTTTTTTATTATGGACTTTATTTTCCCTAGACCTTTCCAAATCTGTAAAAGTTTAGAAAGGGGGTTGACAACATCCTGTATATCAGACGTAAAATTCAAAATGAGATCTCTGTTAGAAAAGGCACCTAAAAGTTATTGAAATAAGAATTTTGGCACAAACCAGCTCTGTAAGATATAAAATTCGGTATTCATTAAAACATGCATTTGATTTGTTATTTTAATATATAATATTAAGAGCGAAAAATGATAATTATGAACTTTTCGCTCTAAATGTACACAAATTTTTTTTAATTACACATTTTAAGAAACAGATATAAAAACTGAAAATGTTAAATGAATTTAATTTAATTACAAAAAGTCTACTTTAAAATTCTAAAAATTGCGTATCTCGTTATTGTCTACCTTCTGAATCTTTCTAGTGGATATTGTTTATAAATAGTTTTATTTCGCTAAGAACTAAATTATATTGTGAACAATACGGTAAAAATTAATTTTTATTTTCTAAATATATTCATTTACCTGCAACATACAAAAATTAGCGCATCACTAATAAAAGTGACAAAAAGTTTTTCTTTATTTGATTTTTCGATATATTTAAGTATTAAGTATATTAGTTTTGGATACTTACATGCCAAAATGTAAATGTTTTTGTAAAATAAATACTAATACTTTGAAACTGCAACCAACTTTTGTGATTAGTTGCTTTCAATATTTAGTGAAGTTAACTTGGTTTTTGTGGTATTTAATTTTGAAAATTATTGAAATGAATAATCCTGACCGCCAGAGATGAAATTTGGGACATGACGAAGTGGTTAGAATCATTAAATTACTTGAAGAAGGACGTAGTCAACGTTTAATTGCAAATGCTTTTGATGTTCAACATTCAACAATTTCCAGGGTAGCTGCCCGGTTTAGAGAAACGGCAATACGACAGAAGGCCTGGCCAAGGTCGTCCAAGGGTTACCTCAGCAGTGGACACCCGATTTTTAATATTAACCGCTCTTCGAACTAGACACTGTACAGCGCGAATACTCCAAAACCAACTAGCCGTTGCCCGCAACACAAGAATTTCTATGCAAACAATAAGAAATCGTCTTCGGGAAGGAGAAATTACAGCCAGGGTGACCGATTTGTGGCCACGCCTTACCAGGGAGCATCGTGTTGCACGGTTGGAATTTGCCAGAAATCATGTGAATTGGGATATAGACGATTGGTCTAATGTTCTGTTTTCTGATGAATCTACATTCAGCCTGTTTTCATCTGATCGACGAATTCCAGTCTATAGGTGTGATGGCGAACGATACTTTCAGGTAACATCAGAGAAACGGAACCTTTTGGTGGTGGCTGTTATAATGTGGGAACGAATTTCTTTTGCGGCTCGTACAGAGTTAGTACCAGTTGTGGGAGGAAATTTTACAGCTGCAAGATATGTAACGGACATTCTTGAACCCTATGTTGTACCTTACCGTCCATTCATTGGTGACAATTTTGTTTTTATGCAAGACAACCTCGCCCGCACACAGCTTTAATTGTTCGTCAGTACCTTAAGGAAATTGGTATTCCCACTAGTGATGTAAGAATACGTATCCAAAAATCCGTTGAATCCGAATATTAAAAGGATCCGGATATTCCGGAATCAATAGTGTAAATTCGAATACGAATTCGGTATCAAAAAGGACAGAAACAAAATCGTAATACACGAACACGAACCGAATGCTGCATGTTCTGTGTTATGACAGAGCCGATTGCGGATGGCAGCCGATACGAAATCGGAATCGTCTAGCGTTGTTGCAATTCATAATCAGTTAGTCGGCATGCACTGCATATTTTAAAGGTATGAAGTTATATAAATATAAATAATATTCAGTTAATGAGAAATGTTGTTTCTATTATGATAAAAAACAAAATATTTGAGATTTATCTTGTGTTTATTATTCTAAAACATTAAAAGCTCCTGTTACTTCACTCTCAAACATAAATTCTGCTAGGGTTGACAAAACTGCCCGGTTCCGATTCCCAAGATCGTGATGTATTTACGGTTGCGTATTATTATGATTTCACACACGGAATATGGATACGTGTCCGGATGATGAATCTGAATATCTCTTGGTTCCGAATACGTATTATCCAAATACTAAAAAGATACGGATATTCACAACACTAATTACCACATTAGATTGGCCAGCCCGAAGTCCTGAATTAAACCCAATAGAGCATGTCTGGGACAATTTATCACGACAAGTACGAAATCGACCAATTATTCCTTACACCTTAAATCAACTTCAAAATGCTCTACAGAGGAATGGGACAATTTGCCGGAACAACTGATGCAAAGCCTGATTTTAAGTATGCCACGTCGATTGATCTCTCGTGGTGGTAATACAAAATATTAATTTTTTTTTTATTTATCGATTGCACCCAAATTACTTTTTTAAATTTGTAAAAAATCGAATAAATTTATTTGGTCCCTTCTTAAGTTTTATTTTTTTGCCATTATTGCATACAAACAGTTCTTAATTTATAAGACACCAAACTTTAAAAAAAAAATTGCAAACATTTTACGTTTTGTAAGAAAATTGAACTGATGCGTTAATTTTTGTGCAGAGTGTATATTCATTTGCCTGCAATATATATTCATATTTACATGCTTTTCGCCATGATTAAGGAGGCAAGGAACAAAGCTATCAATTTTTCTACGATCACTATACAAAGTAGGCTTTTGCGCTTTAAAATAAAACCGCAAAGTTAACGTTTTCCGAAAACAGACATTAAGTGATAGCTTCGTCGCTCGCCGAGCGGAAAACTTGACAGCTTTGTTGCTCGTCTAATTTAAATTAGATATATTATTTCTTTTTAATAAATGATTTTCAAGTTATTTGTACGTAGTGACATGTTTTTTGTTATATTATTCAAATTTTCATGAACTCTTTTTATGATTAATTTAGATATAGGCAACACATTATACACTACTTGCGACAAATTTTCAGTTTTTATATCTATTTCTTAAAAGAGTGTGATTGCAGAAAAAATCTTGTGTGCATTTTGAGCAAAAAGTTCGTTGCCGCTTTCTAACTCAAGCGGCAAAGTAACACTTCTCGTTCTTAATACACAAATAGCTATTAAAATAAAAACATTATGAAGCTAGGTATTTCAGCGACTAGATTACATCACTGTCATCCCTTCAAACCCTCATATCATGGTCCGTATTTAGCACTCGAAATTGAGAATATCGCCTAATTTACAAACGATTTCTAACGTACCTGTAGGTAAGTTACAGATAGGTAAACTTTAATGAATCTCTAACAGAATCGGGCGATATATCACAGACTGTTATTTAATTAGGTACTGCTATTTAAAAATACTGACAATGTTTACATGATCTTTGATCGACTTTATAAACGTTTTTCAGAAAAATATTAACTAATATTTAATTAGTTAATGTTTTGATTAAACGTAACCTCATTTATTTGAATTATAGAATTCGTTTGCTTTAATAGGCCAGATACGTTTATTACTAACTACAAATCAATTACCAGTTTATTGTCAATTTCTGAAGTTTTCGAGAGTATTGTTAAACCAACTAAGTGAAAAGCTTTCAAATGTGATTAGTAGCAAACAACATGGCTTTCCGACCAATTTGAGGCTCTTTACCGAGTATGTTGCTACTGCTGGAGAAGATGGTTTTCAAGTGGATGAAATTTATATGGATTTGATGAAGGCTTTTGATTGAGTTGACAACACTATTTTAAAGGGAAACTTGTATGTTTTAGGAATTTATGGACAGGCTTTGAATTGGCTAATTTCTTGTTTTACAGACCGTGTTTGTTGTGTCAAAACTCCAAATGCCATTTCTAGTGAATATGCAGTGATATTAGGGGTCCCTCAGCGATCACATTTGGGTCCATTGTTACATTAACAACGTAATGAAACAATTAAATAATACTAAAGTATTAATGTATGCTAATATCAAATTTTATAATATCGTTAAAGATCCATCTGATTGTCTGGTACTAAGAAAAATTTAGACAGTTTGAATGAATACTGCTTTTTGCATGGATTGATGATCAATATCCTAAAATGTAACGTAATGTGTTTTTAAACGGGGCTTAACATAAACGTAATTAATCATTCCTATAAGTTGCATGGAAATTGTATTAATAAAGTTAACAGTATAAAAGATCTTGGGGTTATATTTCAATCTGATCTATCTTTTGCTCAGCATGTCGACTATGTTGCTGGGAAAGCCTTGAAATAGTTAAGATTCGTGAGAAGGCATTCGGCAGAATTTATTAAAATATTAATTTATTCACTCATAAGGTCATATTTGGAATATTGTTCTATTACTTGGTCACCATATGATTAAATTCATATTGAATAGCTTAAAGGAGTGTAATGTATTGTTCTTTTAAATTGACACTTCTGTACTCTTATACAAATATGCTTGCCACAAGAAATAATGAAACGTTAGCTTCCCGAAGAGAATTTATTGATTTTCTATTTATCTTTAAAGTGGTAAATGGCCTTGTTGATTCTCCTGAACTCTTGCAAAGGGTAGATTTTTATATCCCACCTAGGCCGTTGCGTGGTAGTTGCACATTTGCTTTGAAAGCTCGTAGAACTATGGCCCAGGAATTGGTATGATCAGACTTCTGAGAAATACTAATACATTTGCGGCAAAACAAAACACTAATATTTTTAACTCTTCCCTGTATCAAGTGAAAAGAGCTGTGAAGTAAAAAAAAATATGTTAGATTTACATATTTTTTATTATAGACAGACATTGAGCGCTCCACCGCTGGTGCGTCTGCAGCAAAGTATTTCTATGTTCTATAAGGTAAGAATGAACGAAAAGTTTGTGTAAATGTGTACTAAAAAAAGTCACTGGGTCCCCTACTATATTCTTCACCGTATGATTGGACTATTTGTTTTCAATTAATAAATTCATGTGCCTTATCTAACAGAAAGTCAATAATTTATGCTGATATAAACTACAGTTTTTTCCCATTAACCACGATTTAACGAAAATAAAGTCTCTAAGAAATCTCCATGAGTATTAAAATAATTATTAGATTTTAGGAATTCGTATTTAATCCAAATTGACGTTATACCATTTTGACAAGGTAAAGTAATATGCTATATTAGTGTGATGTAAATTTTGTCCCACAGACAGTTAACTTTTAACAACAAACTTGAACTTGACATTTGTTTTTATTAATATTGCTTGCAGATAATAAAAAGGTATGTAACCAAATCACTTTTAATGTTTAAATGAATATAATCTTGAAAACAATAGAAATAATGCAATATTTTGGAAATAAATCAAAGTTCTTTGGTAATATCGGTCACTTAGTTTTTATTTAAAGGAACAACATATATTTCGGAAAACCTAATGTTTCCACCTTTTGGTGCAGTCACAGTAACAAAAAAAAAAAAAACATTGACGTACATAATTAACAGTTAAAAGTGTTAAAAGAAAGTGTTTTAAGAAGTTGATAGAAGTGCTAGAAGAACGTAAAATTTAAGGACAGACAATTAAAATAAAATATATCAACCAGGTACCTAAAATAATCACCTTTAAATCTGATCAAAAAAACTGATAAATCCTACTCTCCTAGATAATACATTCCTTTACACTTTACACCAATGCCAACTCCATGTTTATATAGTTGGATGAACTGAAATTAAGGGTTATCAACACAACTCCTACTTTTATTTTAATAAGCGAAACTTGGATGAATGACTCAAAATTATTTATGTAAAGGAAGAAATCAATGGCACTAAGATAACAGCCTGTGTTATAAATCGCTTGTTAATGATACCCTCAATGAATACAGTGTGGCTGGATGTTCAGATTAAAAACCAGAAATTATTAATGGGATGACTTTACAGACCAGGTAAAATCAAGAGGGATGAAATCTTAGAATTTATTAAGCTAATTAAGCAAGTAGCTAATGATTTCAAAGAAAACACTATTTTATGTGGTGATTTTAATTGCCCAGAAATTGATTGGAACACCTTAACACTAACTTCGCAGGATTAAAAGCCATAGATTTCCTAGATGCGTACAAACAGATAAATTTAAAATAACTAGTTACCTTTCCAACGAGGAAACGTAATGATCAAAAATCGCTACTAGACTTAATACTAACTAGTAGTGATGGGTCGCACGGATAAGTCTGCAAAGTCCAAGCAATTTTCAAAAGTGTATTGCGCATGCGCGAAATTAAACCAATTTGTTCGAATTTCTTCCTTTTTTTTGGGCTATATCCTACAGGACAATTTACGCAGCTATCAAAACGGGAGAGTATCGTTGTCTTGCTCTCGGCAATTGGATACCCTCAAGTAATATAATTAAAATATGTATTTGAAACTTCTTCACAGGATGCATAATCCCATTAAGGGGATCCTCTAGTTTCTCGGTTGTTTTTTACGGCTTTTTTCAATAATTTTTTACGGGCAAACCATCGAAATAACAAATCTCATTGTTTTTACATAATCTTTATTGACACTTAAATGAGCTTTACAAATTTTTTGAAGGAGGTGCTTGACGGTGGTGACCACGATATTTCAGAAACTACTGCACCGATATTGTTCACATTTATACGACATCTTTAATATGTTATAAGCCAGCGATTGAACTAGGATTATCATGATTGCTTTGATAGTTTTTTTCTACGAGCGAGAAACTTAAGAAAACGAGTAAAAAATAGAATTTAATTTTCAAAAGTGTATAAAAAAATTGATTTTTGTAAAGAGGAAACTCACATTTCTAAAATTACAAAAAAGGCAAACACAATGATTGATCTAATCAGAATTGCTGTCACAGATCACTCAAAGAAAATGATCTCCAAACTCTACAAAACCTATATAAGACCCAAAATAGAATTTGTAATGCCAGTTTGGAACTAAAAGATGTAGATTCTAAAATATTAATCACTGATCCCTCAGAGATAGCTGAAAGGTTGCCTAAACAGTTCAAGAGTGTCTACAACCAAATCCCTGGAAACAACCTTGCAACTCTAAAGAATAATTTATAACCACCGTAACGTAACTTAACGCTGTAGAAACTTAACGTAAGATATAAAACTAAAGTCTATTTATAAATGTCCGTAACGTAAAAGTTGAGCATGCGTGTTGAATTTCAGAGATCAAATTATAGACAACCTTATGAAATAAACAAGTGTAAACTATGTACCTAACCTCTAAATAAAACCCATAAATTATGATTTTGCTATATAGGAGGAATATATTAACTACTTTAAAAGCAGTAATATAAAAATATAATGAAACAGAATAGTTTACTGAAGATGTTGATTGTTTTTGAGTAATAATCAGAATTTAATCTTCTCTAGCAAAATAGTTTTGTGTATGTAGAAACTCATCTCTCATAAATATTTTATTGCCAATAACATAAACACAAAACATTCAAACGTAAACATTCACGATATTGTATGTCCATAAAAAAATAGAATGATATTTTACAAATGGTATTTGTCCAATCATTTATTAAAAAAAAAAATAAGAAAAAGAATAGACAGTTATCACATGCTGAACTCAGGATTATCTCATTGGCTGACCATAAGGTCTTAAGTTGTTAAGTTAAAAGTTGGCGAACTTTCTACGGTACGTTAAGTTCTTAAGTTACGTTACGAACATTTATAAATAAGTATACGTAAATTCAACGTCTTACGTTAAGTTCTTAAGTTAGGTTACGACGGTTATAAATTAAGCTTAAGAACTCCTAGGGGAACTTCAGATTTAGTTACGGTGTTTTTTACTCCTGAAAAAGTTAGTGAAGCTATCCGCTGTCTGAAAACTGATAAAATACCTGCTATTTTCTTACAAAAATGTGTTGAATCGCTAAAAGTACCTTTGAAATGATAAATATTGGAAAAAGTCCAAAGAAAGGTAACTAGAATCCCTCCAGAGCTTCAAGGCTGTAGCTATTTGGAAAGGATTTCCATTCTGCAACTCCAAATACATAAAGAACGTAGACTTAGCGGTGACCTGATCGAAACGTTCAAATGAACTATTGGGAATTACTCTTGTAAAAATATTTTTCATGTTCATCAAAACAGAACACACAGAGAGCATTCCAAAAAAGCAGGAAAAATGAAATTGCAACAAGCTCCAAAGAAACAATTATTTAAGCAACAGAGTGATATATACTTGGAACAACTTGCAAGAGGACACTATCGTATAGAGTTCAGTTAACCTGTTCAAGAATCGTCTAGATAAAGAATTGACAAATGCTAAGGGCCCACTATACCAATTGATCTTTTGTGATAAACTGTGATATAGGTTAATGTATTGTGATAACTGCTCTGTTATATCTTAATGTTTTGTACTATTTAGTTAATGAATATGACTTTTCAATGCTAGATCAGTCTCATCGGTTTTACCGCTTATTGACCTTTATTAATAATAATAATAATAATATTGTATAGGTGTATTGGAAAAATTAATATTTGGTTTTCCAAACATATGTTGTGCTTTTAAATTAAAACTAAATGACCGATATTACCAAAGAACTTTGGATTTATTCATAAAAAATTCTATTATGGTCAGGGAATTATCCTCTAAGAAATAAAATATTAATTAATACCTGTAAACTCTATTTTTATAAATATTCTATCACTGTAATTATTACTGTTAATGGGACACAAATTATATCATCATTAATATGGCGTATAATAAATATAAATGTGATCGACTTAATACATTTGGTCTTATTGCATTATGCAAAACAGATTGCATAAATAGACTTTTAACCTTTTTTATTAAACTATATAAAAAAAATAATGTCGAATAAGTAACTTCTTATAATTACTAATTTTTTTTAAAAATTCGTTAATAAATTGTTCCTTTAGTCTTCGCGTTTTACGGAAATTGACCCTATTATCAAAAGTGATATTATACATTTCATAAGGCCACTTTCAGTTCCTTATTAATGCAGCGCTGCCGTAGGAATCCACTGACTCTTCCTATGTTCCGCGTCGACAGCTGCCTTGACTTGAGCGCAAATGTGAGCAACGTTTGCGCCCGCCGAGACGACGGCGCTCACCAAATGTCGATACTCTAGTTCCAATTTGTGTCCGTGCTCAAACATCTCCTTCGCCGCTTTACCGGATAGCTTATCGATGCTATACCGCGCGTCTTTTACCTCTCGTATCTGTTTCGTACTTTTAAATTTTATTAGCAACACCACCGGATAAATGTGATGTCGATGTAGACGTTCTACCATTGTTATGGAACCATCCAGCATGCAATGCAGGCGACTTTGAGCAACCTAGAATCAATTATTTTATTATTACAAATTACAATATAAAAAAGTTGTAGTCAATCATTTAGCAGATTATCTATACCTCAGTTATGATAGTTTGCAAACTGATGTAATTCAAAACTTGTGGCAATATGAAGTATGTTGACATATTATGTTCAGCGAGGTGTTAATCAAATACAAAAAAAAATATTTTGTATAAAACAAAAAGCTTAGCACTATTTTCATCTTGGAATTCAATAATGTCTTTTTATTGATTACAAATTAATGTCGACACATTTTTAACACTTTTCCCCACGTTTCTAATCATTTTAAATCAGAAAAAGTAAAAAAAATGTATTTGTATGTCTGTGTGTCAACAGAATAACTGTAGATTGACTAGCGGTATTGATTTTCTTTGATAATTTTTTAAAACTGAGAACCTTATTGATTTTCAGAATTTTTGGTTTAACTTTGGTGCTTTAAATATGTTTGTAAGGAGCATTTTGATACTTGTTAGGATATTATTTTTTCGTATATTTATATTTATTATTCAAACATAGGAAAGATAATAAATATTGTTATTTTTTTTATATTTATATTTATTATTCAAACATAGGGGAGATAATAAATATTATTACTATCTGGGATTTTTATTTCATATTTAATATTTAAAGGGACTTTTCGAGTGCACCTTGTACGAATAGTCGAGATATTACATATTAAATCACATTATTATTCAGAGAAGGTATCTTCGTCTCCATCTGTGCCTGAATTATTATTTTGGAGGGGATCATTAGTACTTTTTAAATAGTTATAAAATGCCAAATCAGATTTTGGCCAGTTGCATAACATTTTTATAACAAGTATTTTTTTCATTAAATTGGACAGATTTTTACTTTCCTATCTGTATACAGATAAGGAAAGTATAGGAATCATGATTTTTTCGACCTCCAGTTTTCGACGGATTTTTACGTTTTGAGGTCCCCTGAATCCGTTTTGACTATTTTCGGGATGGTGTGTATGTGTGCGCGCGCGTGTGTGGGTGTATGTGTGTCTATATCAACCATAACTCATGAACCGATACAAATAAAAACACCAAATTTTAAACTTAAGCTTTATTCCGGCCTCCAGTGAACTGATTAGATTTTGGGCAGAGTCGGAATATTTGGGAGGTACTTTATAGGGGGTCATTTTAATATTTTATGGAATATATCCGTTATTTACGTTTGGAGAAGAAAATTCTTTAAATAAAAGTTACTTACAATATTATTATCTATAATTTTTCTTTACCTAAAATGGTCTATATTCGAGAAATTTGACAAAATGTAAAAAAAAATATTTTTTATAAAAATTGTACAAATAAAAGTTGTTTGTAATATAATTCTCTATAATTTTGATCCCATACATAATTTCTCTAAAATGGACCGTATTCGAGATATTTGAAAAAAATGTGTAAATTTCGAATTTTGAAGAAAACTCAAAAACGGATAAAGGAAAAAACATTTAATTTTAAACTTAAGTTTTATTTCGGCCCGAGGTGAAATGATTAGATTTTGGGCGAAGTCGGAACATCTGTGGGGGTACTTTATGGGAGGCCGTTTTTATAATTTATGGAATAAATATTATAGAAAAATGTTTCGAGTTAGATGTATGTGGAAAATATATATATTTAGTTTATCCTTTAAACATTTATAGAGGTGCTGCAATAGGTTGTACAAAATAACCGGAAAAAGCTTATAATAACTAGATAGGAAAGTCATGTGTTGGACACATCGGATTTTTTAAAATTCAGTAAAGTAAATTTCTGAAATAATAAAGATCCACAAGCTGTCTTGCTACATTGAATTTCATCTGAAAGTTCTGAATACAAAAAAACTCGGTAAGTAGAAACAGCAAATTTTTCCTTATTAGGATTTCTGGCACTTGGAGTGAAAATTCCTTTACAAGAGAACAAAAATCATATATCATATTTTGCATAACAGTTATAACTTTAAATTTTAACGAAGCGTTTTTAACTAGTTTGTGATATTCCTGGGGTAAGTAAATACGTTCCACTAACCTTTTTTCTTTTCAATAATACCAAATGATCTGTCACAAGGTAAAAAGCTGTGACCAGGTTCAGGAAATCTATGTGTTGTGGATTCAAATTTTTGTATTTTGCACAACTTTTCCAAGTAACGGACCATTACATTGTTTTTATTTTGTGCCCAGCAGTTGTCCGAAAATAAGTAAAGCTTAATTTATTTGTAATAGATCTAAGAAACTGATAACTTAATTGGCTCCCTTTTTGCAGTTGTTTCGTCATACATGTAAAAATGAGACGATTTGTTTTTAGCGGAATGAATACAAAAATTGTACAGCCACAGCTGTCGTAGGTAGAATGCATCTGTAGATGGATGGCACTTTTGGTAGTGGCAAATTCTGTTGAAAATCGAAGCAGAGAGAATCCTCTAGGCGACGATGCATGAAGCGGCGCAATGCCACAGGTAGGTAAAAAAGGGATAAAAGCCCTCGTACAGAAAAAGTCGGGAGCTGTTCGTTTTGTAAATTCATCCCACCTGACTTTCCTCTTTTATATTTGAAGAGTCGCATTTTAATCAAAGTGAGGTTATCGAGTGATGGTTTAATATTTAGAGATAGGTATTGTAGCAGCTTATTCTTTATTGTTCTTAAGGTGAATTGTTGGCTAAATGCGGCATTAGAGCTTTACTTATCGATTAAGGGTATTTGTTGCAGCGATTTAGTGATTAGCTAATGTATATTCCACTAACTTAGGTTTATATCGTGGGTTATAGGTAGATATTATTAATTTAAGTTACAAAAGGAAGTTTTCAACTATTTCGAGTGGTTTGTTTCGTTTCAAATCAATGGATTACTGATTACTGGGTTAGATTTTTTTTGCAAACCCTATTGCGGTATTTAGGTAGCAATTTACCTTCTGAGAAGATTGAAAATTGTCTCCATTACTTATCGCCATAAAATGTTAAACCTGGTTCACTGATAATACAGCGGAAATCAAATGGCTTTCAAATTGCTATTTTTACAAAGCTCTTTCTCTCATTATTTTATTATTTTTGGTGGGATTTTTTCATATAACCTACAGGATTATTGAGCACATGAGATTTTGTTTGTCAAGCTCTTGTCAAAATCCACTATAACAGTGGATTATTTTTTTGCAATCCTTATTTAGGGATTAGTTTAATGTAATTTAAATTTCTGGCAACCGTGGGTTGTTTTATTGTGGAAATCATTTATTTTAAATGATTTTAAGTATCATAAATCAAATTTCATATAGCAATTTATAATTTAGGGTACGTTCCAAGTGGAGTAATTAATTTTTAATTAATTTCTTTTCAAATTTATTTGTGATACCACTTCATGGTTTTGAAAATAATCTGGGGTGTGATTATTTAAGGGAAACTTACATTATGTAAAGTGGGTTTATTTTTGGCAATGAATATTAGCTATTTCTAAGTAATTTAATAATTTTGGTGTTTAACCGTACCAATTAAGCTTAACCTTTCATTAACTTATTTAGTTTTAATAAATGTTTCTTCCACATAGGTGGATGTTATAATTGCAGACTAAAAGGTCTAGGATCTAGTCGTGGGTATATTTCTGGGGAATAATAGCATTCCTTATTTATGTATTTTTTTCATAGTAATCTCTTGGCAATTTACGTAACCTCAGAGACCTTTTAACCACCACAATAAATCGTAATAAACTGTAATAAATCGTAATAAACTGTAATAAATCGTAATAAATTGTAATAAATTGTAATAAATTGTAATAAATTGTAATAAATTGTAATAAATTGTAATAAATTGTAATAAATTGTAATAAATTGTAATAAATTGTAATAAATTGTAATAAATTGTAATAAATTGTAATAAATTGTAATAAATTGTAATAAATTGTAATAAATTGTAATAAATTGTAATAAATTGTAATAAATTGTAATAAATTGTAATAAATTGTAATAAATTGTAATAAATTGTAATAAATTGTAATAAATTGTAATACATTATAATAAATTACAAAAATTGTAATAAATTGCAAAAAATTGTAATAAATTGCAAAAAATTGTAATAAATTGCAAATAATTGTAATAAATGAATGAATGATAATAAATTGCTAAAAATTGTATTAAAATGTATTACATATTTTTCCATGTCTCTCTTAAATGTCAAATACAATACAATATAAATTGACACATTTTAACAACTTATAACTCGAAAACGGAAAAAGATATCGAGATGCAATTTTCACTAGACCTTTTACATTTACTTCTAGTTTTTCTTGACATTGTTGTCACATGTAATTTTTTTCTGGAAAGTGCCGAAAAAAAAAACGAACTTTTTTGAATCAAAATTGTGAGCTTATTTTAAATAGAACACCCTATAATTTTTAACATCCTCGGAAAGACCATTTCTTTCCCTTTCCAAAAATGTATTCATTGAAAGCATTAATTCAATTTTTTTGGGAAAAATTTACTTTTTTATGAAACCATGTCGATAACTTTTAAACGTAAAGTATCACAATTTAAAAGCCTTTAACTCGATAATGTGACAATTTATTGATAAGAGGTTTTGACTAAAATTCTGGGAAATGTTTAATTTTTTTATAAAATGGTTGTAAAGTCTCAAATGTCTAAAATTTTCGTAAAAGATTACTTTACCAATTCAGATTAAGGGCTTATGATGAATAAAATTCTTCGTATTTGTAACGTTTATTTGCAAGCCTTTATCCATAAATCATCATTTAAAAGAATGTCTTAAGCGTTTTCAATATGTACCTATATCTGTTTTTTTTGTCTATTTAATATTCCTCTTTTTGTAAATTAACTCACTCAGCTTTGGATAGAATATGAATGAGTCAATAAATGATACTACTAATTTATCAAGGGTGCTATGTAAAACAAATCGAGTTGACAGAAGTCTATATTTGTATTAATTAGTGCAAGAGAAAGCAGGTATTAAAAAATGTTTACCAAAAGTGAAAAAGCCCGGTGCGTTTTACTTTATATTGAAAGTAGATCAATTACACATACACAAAGAAGATTTACAAATATGTTTGAAAAAAATTCACCAACCAGAAATTCTATTTTAAACTGGGTAAGTCAGTTTAAAGAAACGGGAACATTAGATAGAAAAAAAAAGACAAATTGAAAACGCTCAAGATATTATTTTAAATGATGTTATACAGATAAGGGAAATTTTAGCAAGAAACAATAATAAAATATCTATTAGAAAAATTGCCCAATCCATACATATGTCAAGTGCATAAAATTTTAAAAGTAATCAAGTTTAAAGCATATAAGCTTCAGACTTTTCATAAAATTGAAAATCATGCATTTGAAAAGAGAGTTTTTATGTGTGAGACGTTATTAGATTTATTTAGACATCAACCAAATGTAAATCTAATAATGTCAGATGAAGCAACGTTTCATTTAAGTGGACGCGTAAACAAACACTGTAGGATTTGGGGTGACGAAAATCCTAGAGCTTTCAACGAGTTTGAAAGAGATGCTCCCAAGGTAAATGTATGGCGTGGTGTGTCCAAAACCAAAATTTATGGACCATTTTTCTTTCAAGAGGAAACAGTATATGGAAACAATTACACGGGTATGCTAGAACTATTCTTTTATCCTCAACTAGAACAAAAAGAAATACTAAATACTGTATATTTCCAGCAAGATGGTGCTCCACCGCATTACTTTCTTGTAGCCAGGAATTCTTTGAACTCAACCTTTGGAGATAAATGGATAGGTCGGGCTGGTCCCATCGAATGGGCTCCATATTCTCCGGATTTAACTATACTAGATTTTTTTATATGGAGGTATATTAAGGAAAGATGCTACGATCCAACACCTACAAACTTAACTGAACTGAGGAATAATATAATTCTTGTGTTTAATACAATTACCCCAGAAATGCAGCAAAATGCGTTTACAAATTTTTTAATGCGTCTGCATACATGTATTGAACAAAATGGAGGCCATATTCAACAATTAATTTATTAATGTTTTAGTACATATTTTTTGTATTCAATAAAAATTCAGATAGGTACCAACATGGTGGGACACCACTTACGCCACAAAAATCCGTGTGGTATGAAGTGCTCCCCTCTGTCTTTATAAGTAAAATATCATTACTTGATATTATTCTGAAATTTATACCTAGGGACAAGGCAATGAAAAACAGTATCTTATCAATGATCGTTCGATGTAAAACGTCAATTTATATTTCGATATGTGCCACCAAAATGTAATAGACACCGTTAACATTGATTTAATTACCTAAAATTAAAACCTATTAAAGCAATTAAAAAATTATAAAAAATTGACTTTTTTTAAAAGGCGAAGAAATAAACTATCTAATGACTATGAGAGATACGAAATGTTTCATTCGCCATAAGACCTTAATCTGAATTTAATTTTTTTTACGAAAACTTTACAAGTTTAAGATTTGGCAACTATGTCAGAAAAAAATTTAAACATTTCCAAGAATTTTGGTGAAAACATTTTATCAATACATTGCCTTACTCCCAAATTATAAGTTAATTAATTGTGATACTTTACGTTTGGAAGTTATTGACATGGTTGCATAAAAAAGTGAATGTTTCCCTAAAAAATAAAGTAAATGCTTACAATGTATACATTTTTGGAAAGAAATGGTCTTTCCGAGGACGTTAAAAATTATAGGGTGTTCTATTTAAAATAAGCTCACAATTTTGGTTCAAAAAAGTTCGTTTTTTTTTCGGCACTTTCCAGAAAAAAATTACATGTGGCAACAATATCAAGAAAAACGTGAGGTAAATGTAGAAGGTCTAGTGAAAACTGCATCTCGATATCTTTTTTAATTCTCGAGTTATAAGTTGTTAAAATGTGTCAATTTATTTTATTAATTATTTATTGTTATTGAAAGTGATAAATGAAAATAATAATTTTAAGATATTAAATAAATGTGGATCTTATTTGAGTTACATACATGATGATGAAGTAACGATAATTTTTGCACGCCCTTCAACGAACTCCAGAATGGAACTCGTATCTACATTTGATATCACGATCAAAAAAATAAAGGGCCCAAGTATTATTTGTACATGGGCAGGCTTAAGGGGTAAATATTCATAATGTTTTCACAAGAAGTTAAGGGATAAAAGGCCAAATATTTTTAAATGGGCAGGCGTACAAATATTGTTATATAGGTAAAGGCCTATGGTAACTGGATCTTCAGATAAAAATATTGATAGAACCTTTTGTTATTACTCTTAGTAACAACGATAGCGGTTCTGTTGATGATTCAACATCTGAAGTCGATGATTTTTTCTTTGATTAGGTTTATTTTGATTTCAACCAGGAGTGATGCGAAATGTACCAATAGTTATTTAAAAAATATATACACGCCATTGAACAATTATTCCCCTCTTTCGACCATTAAGCTTCACACATTCATTGATAGTAGTGACTGATGACGTCAGTTTGCAAACTTTCAGGGACTGAGGAAACAAAGATATCTGATAGAGAACTTTGTTTACATTAAGTTTGTCCACAACATAATCCCCAAGAGACATATTCGTTATTATCTCTAAAAATTATTGTATGAAATTTCGTTTAAAATGTTTAATAATAATGGGTACTCCATATTAAAAAAAAAAAAGAATTGAAAGTTTTTTTTATTCATTACAAACACTTAATCGTTTCATTTGGCGATTTTTAAAAATTCTGGTTCATATCTTTTAAATTTGGCAACCTAAGACATTCTCTTGAGAGCGCCCAGTGTAAGCTTAAGTTATATTGTGATTAAAAGAAATATTGTAGATACACATTTTAAAATAAAAACAAAAACATTTAGCAATTACCACGACCTGCATTAATTGGGTCTAAGTAAGAAATTACTGAATCTGCAAATATTTTGTATGTATAAAATCGTCGCTGATTACTGTTCTAAGAGAGTTGCTTATACCTTTTTACAATGTCCAAAAATAAAGTTGTTTTATTGTTTTTATTAGGTTTTTATTTCATAAAGAAATGTAGGTACTCAGCAATATAATTATTCTTTCGACCCATAGATAAGGAAACCAATTAGACTAGAATAAAAAATCGTAATTTAGCACAAAAATGTTACTCTAATTTGAGCTACTATTTAATCTATAAAAAGTCCTGTGCATATTAAAAATTATTTTTTTAAATTCACCTTTGATTCACTGGACCATTGAACTTGTCTGATTTGAACATTAAACGATTTTTATAAAATATAAATGAACCTTCCCGAAACCGTACGCCACTGTGTGTTGTGCCCCACAACCCCGTTTTCTATCTGGCTTATGTTGCGGACAAAACATTGTATCGACACTGTGAAGGTAAGTCTATCTCAGGTAATATATCTAAGGGTATAAATAAGTAATGGCCGTAAATGTTGAATTAAAAAAACGAATAAACAAAATTACCGATCTGACAGCCGAAATGGTAATGCACTCGTAACAAGACCCTCTTCTTCGATATTCAAGAATCAATCCTTCGGCCAGTTCTCTATCGAGTTGAGCTTGAGAACATCGCCTGGATTCCGAAGCAGCCTTGTTAAATTTATCGGGAAAATCTTGAACCAATTTATCAGCTACGCATTCGGCTAAAGGTCCGAGGACGATCACAGGACGGAATTCGGGATATTGCAAACGTTCTACTCGTTGGTAAGACGATTGGGATAAGTCCTCGTGTAATGAACCTAATTAAAAATGTATTCATTGTTTTTAACGATTTAAATAATTTTGATCTTAAATAAATTATAACAAATGACTAAAATTAGTTAGGATGTAATTTTGGTTTCACTGACAATTAGTGACAGTGGACTTTTTGAATGCGTTTTATTAGTTTTGTTTACCTAAAGTATAGAATTTTGATCTTTTATAAATCTCAAGTAAGTATAATAATCGTTAAATAACTAATTGCATATTCAAAAACTATTTGTATGACCTCACAATATTAAAAAAAAAAAGTAAAAACGTATATTATGTCAAATTCAATGATGTTTTTGTTAAAAGTTTCTTTAGAAGTTAACTATTTTTGAAAATTACGTTACAATAATATGGCGTATTTATAAGCCTTGCTTGGCTGAGATGCTCGTCAGAGCGCGACAATGAACGAAAATCGAAGTTTGGCTATAACTCCCAACTAACATTTTTTGTTTTATAACAATAATTGTAACGTTTCTATTACCTTTTCTATAAAATCTAGGAACCTATCAATTATTCGTGAAACGTAATCGCTACTCCTATAAAACCCCTGTAACACATAAATGAAGAATGTTATAAAGGCAACTGTGACGAATTTTCAATACCAAATGAAACTTTTTTTTACATTTCATTTATTTTATTTCACCTTATAAGAAAATTGTACAAAAAATTATACAACGTTTATCGTGACACATATCATGGTAATTATAAAAATACATAAAGTTATATACCTAAAAGAAAAATTATAAAAAAAAACATACATAACAAAAACATGAATTATATAAAATATTCTTCTATGGAATAGCAGTTTTTCTAATAAAAAGTTTTTTTTTTACATTAGACTTAAAAGTAAAGAGATTACTGTTATTCTTTATGCCCTCTGGAAGGATATTATAAAATTTACAACAAAACTGTCGTACGGTGTCCAGGTATTAGTAATTGGCTTTTGTTTCTTGTGTTATAGTCACGAGAAGCACGCCAGCAACATATATTGATCTGTTCTTATCAATGAAAGTACATGCTTCTAATATATATACCATAGCCAGTGTCAGAATTTTAATTTTTTTAAAAAACTCTCTACATGAATCTCTTATTCTCAGTTTCGCAATAATTCTTATGGCATATTTTTGAAGAACAAAAACTCTTTGCTTGGTAGAACAGGTACCCTAATTAAGTATGCCATATTTCAAATGAGAGTGAACATTTGCATGATACACTGTTAAGAGTGTGCTTTTACTACAATGATTGGCAAGAAATATAAAACTATAGCAACTTTTTCGTAATTTATTACACAGGTTATCAATATGTGAATTCCAGGTTATGCCATAACCAATAGCGATTCCTAATATTTTAATATTTTCTTCAGATATAATTGGATTATTAGTGTTTTCAATTAATTGGTTTTGTATAAATTGTCCATTATTATTAAATAACATTATATTAGTTTTAGTTTTGTTTAATTTTATGTTATTTTTTCCGACCACGATAAAACTTGATTATATGTTCTCTCTGTTGCCATTTTTAGTGCATTTGCATTATTTTCGATAATTAAAATATCTGTGTCATCAGCATAACAAGTTGGGTATATGCCAGGAATAGCATTCAAGGAAGTGATTAGGTCGTTGGCAAAAACTAAAAATAAAAATGGACTCAAAATCGATCCTTGGGAACCCGTTGTGAAACTTCCAGCTCAAAAATAGGAACATTATTCACTTGAACAATTTGTCTTCTATTTGATAAGTCAAGTGGTATACCTCTTAGCCCATATTTAGACAGCTTAAGCAGTAGAAGTTTATGATCCACACAGTCAAAAGCTCTAGAAAAATCAATAAATAAACCCATTACATGATTCTTACTATCAAGAGATCTTAGTATGGAACTCTATCAATGCAGTCTCTGTACTCTTTTTTGAATTATAACCAAGTTTTGACGGCGATAACAGCTTAAACTTAGTGAAAAAATTACATAATTGATTTTTGATATTCAATTCATATACTTTGGAAAAAGTTGACAAGATACTTATTAGTCTATAGTTATTAAAATCATTCGGATCTTCTTTTTTGTAAATGGGAACTACTTTAGCTAGTTTTAAACAATCTGAAAAAATACCTTTCTCAGTTGATAAATTCAACAAAAAACTCAATGGTTTAGTCAATAGAGCAACACACTTTTTAATTAACTTATTATTTAAGCAACTGAAAGTGTTTTTTAAAGACTGTATTTCTGATACAAGAGCCATATAAAATGTTTTATTATTAGATGTAATATTTTTATTTAAAAATTCTACGTCACAAACTAAGCTATCTATGAGGGGTTTAGTAAAATTAATATTAAATTTATTTGCCAAGTCAGAATCACTTATCTGGTTACTCTGATCATATAATATAAGTTGGTTATTTGATTTGTTGTTGCCTTTTTTGCAATTGCCCAATCACTTCTCAGGTAGCTTTAGTCTTATTTTCAGAGCTTAAAATGAGATTATCATAGTATTGCTTAGAGACCTGTTCTAACCTAAGCCTATAACATTATTTAACATTTTACTAATTTCAACATATAGTCGATCGTGCTTAGCAAGTATTATATAATAACACATCATTTTTTAATTCCAATAAAATTGGCATTCCACCTAATAGTTATTATTAGGCTTTTTATTTTTTGTTTCGGGTCTTCGTGTAACTAACTTTTTTGGAAAGGCAGTTTCAAAATAGGATAAAACAATTTCCGCAAATTGATCATAAGATAAATTGGGACAGGTCTGATCCAAAGCACTAGTCCAATCTTCAGCCCCTAATAGATTATGAAAATGTTCTAAGTTATTTTCAGAATATGAACACGAGACATATTTAACGGCTGGTTTTTTGTTTTTTTGACATAAATTCCTAGTGTGGACATCAATAGAGAATAGTGATCAGATAGACAAAGGTTTACCACTTTTACACTGTACTGATTAGATGTTCTAACAAATATATTATCAACACAAGTTGCAGAGTCTTTTGTAACTCTAGTTGGAGTTCTTACACATATTTCAAGATTAAAATTATACAATAAATCTTCTAATAAAGAAAGTTGAGTACTGGGTTTCATAAAATTTACATTAATATCTCCTCCAATAATTATATTGTAGTTGTTTTCTGAAAATACATAGATTCAAATTTCGTTTAAAATTAACATAAAATCACTAAAATTTCCTCCAGAGGGTATATAAATCACTAAACAAATCGTCTTATATAGAGGAAATTGTATACCACAATATTCTACAATGTTTTTTTTTTTAGAAATTTTTTTGATACCATACTCATTCACTCCTCAGCTGTTTCGAAACTGAGAGGTTGCCGTTACCTTTATAAATCAAATATAATTTTATAAAAAAGTTCCATTGCCATTAAAAAACCCATAAATTCTTTATAAACTCTATTATAAAACTTCGCTACCTACAGTATATATTAACACGAAGAAAAATTGCGCTTGCACATGAAAAACATAGCATCCTACGTTGCTTTTCGTTAAATCTATTTGTATTTCGTTTGCTTACATTATTTTCTATTTCGAATCGTGTTGTATTTTAGAACATAATTTTGTTTCTACTATCTAGAATTATTAGGCATTGTCAATAATTATTGGAAAATTACATTATTGGTATTATATTAATGGCGTGGGTACCTCTAGTAAATTATTACAATAATACCCAAACAGAAACCCTGAAATTCATATGGGACTACTTAAATATGTCACAAAAAATGTATGGTATGGTTTTAAATGCTACCCCCTAAAAATTATAGTTTAATAATGAGGTTTCCAACAATAGTATAAAACCTTCTAATAAAACTTTTAAGTAATCAACAATAACGTATTTATAGATTAAGTAACTGAAACGTTAGATGCAATTTATAAAACTTAGAGTATATTGGTATTTAGGTGCCTTACAAAATTTGTAACACACATGATTTTGTTATAAAACTAGAAAAATCGCAATAAAACTTCAAGTTCCTTATAAATAAATCCTTCATAAATATCATTTATCTTTTAATAAAAGTGTTGCAAAATGCTAGTACATTTTTACGGATTTGTTACTGCCACATCTCTAAAATTCCTTGATATATCTGAAAACGGTTCATAAATATGGACCTAATTTATTTTAATAACATCGATACATTTAAAGTGATTATTTCAGAGAAAAATAATTACCTGAATCCGAATACCAGCCAGGAGAGAGATTACAAAAACTAGCTAACTCTTTCGAATCACGAGAAGTACCTAAACCAGAACTGCCGCTACCACCTCTCTGATGTTTTTTTCTTCTAAAAAAACTGCGCCTTGCTGTCGCTGTAGAACGACCTGGAAAGATGTAAATTTTGTGAAATCATTTTTATCATAACTGTAGAAATATTTTTAAATTTATTTAATTAATTATTAAACAGAAGTAAAATAACAATAAACTATGAAACAATATAGTTATTCTGGGACACAGTGGGCATTCTCCACATGGCGGATTTAGGACGCCAGTCATAGTTGCAAAGTCTAAGAGCCTTTTGTATTTTGAATTATCCCCAATATGTTTGTCATCAAACAAATTCACAATTATTGCTCAAGAACTAACTTATTAAAAATGCATTATTTAATTTGTTTAAAAAATTCTACAGCTTATAATTCATAACTAAATAAACTAAATATCTAGAGAAAGTAAGAAATTAATTCATATATCATATGCATAAACCCAAAAGAATAATAATTTTATCAATAGATGGCACGGTAAGTCGTTAGCATGGTACCAAGTGAAGGACAATATGCGCAAAAATATTAAGTAGAATATTGCATAACCCGTAAAATACTAATTTCTACCTTTTTACAATTCAACAATATGGCATAAAAGAAAAATTATAAATTAATATGTCCACAATCACACCCATTTATAAACAACAACCTTTAATGTCAAAAGCTTCCAAAATGGAAGGCTTAACTTATTAGGTAAGACCTACTTATTTACAAAAATATAATAAACACATAAAAGGACTTCAGACAGTGGTTTTTTAAAGCTCCTAGTTTGGAAGAGTTTTATTTATTCTCTGCCCCCTATGGTCCTATTGGATTGCTTAACTTGCTTGTTAAGTCTTACTTTTTTAATAACAAAGAAATGATCAAAAAAAATTAAATATTGACCGTAGCCCATAGGTCACGAAGTATTTATGGTCAATACTCAGGCCGAGGCAGTAAGTGGTTAATTAACTAAATTTTGAAACAATTTACAGTACTAAATAAATTATAAAGAAAAACCCACTAAAACATTCTGTGTGAAAAAGTATAAATAAAAATGAAAATACATCAGGAACATTCGTTTAAAAAAAGGTAGAATGTTTAATTTAACAAATTAGCAAGCTTAGTGCCACATTAAATCTTCAATATAATATAAAAAATCTGAAGGTAGGGTGTCATCAATAACAGCATTATCATAACCATCTTCCCATCCAGATAAAGTAACATCTATGAAAAACCAGTGAAAATAGTAGCCCAGGTGGGCTAATAAACCAATGGACCCCGAATGTATGGACCAGTGTTCTGGTAAACTGGTGTACTGTGTCCCTAAGGTTGAATCTACGAGTGAAACCCTCAGGTGAATCCACGGTTGAACCCACGGGTGAATCTTCAAGGTGAATTCACGGGTGAACCCTTAAGCTGAATTCACAGGTGAACCTTAAACGTGAAACCTGGAGGTGAATCCTTTCTTGTAAAGGGTACAACTGGTAACTTTCCAAGGTTAAAAAAAAAGAAGTGTCAGTCCAGCAGCAATTATTCTTTAAGAATCCGCTTCAATACTACAAATGTAGGTGGACTTCCAATTTGAAGTCGATAATAACCCCTAAAGCGGGTGTGAAATGGGTTATCACTACACAATGGAAATTTATCTCCAAATTGCTTAATTTCTCCAAAATCCAAAAAACACCCGTATAACTAACAAATTGCTTAAATTTCTCCAAAATCCAAAAACACCCGTATAACTAACTATATTTGAGGAAAAATCTAAAAGGGAAGACTCGAAGGTCACATAAATTATTAAGATTTTTCCCTAGATGACAAATTAAAAATTCCTTGCTTGCTCAATCCTCGAAAGAAACTTGAATAATACCAATATGCCTTAGGGACCATTTACGAGAGAATAACAGAATCCAAGAAACCTGCAAAACTATATCTATGTACAGTAAAACAATTCTAAAAATTGGTCTCCTGTCAAAAATAGATTCAAAAACTGATCGCGAAAAAATCTCCTATCATTAATTACTACATAGGATGTTCGTGAAAATCCCTGTTGAAACATTCAATATATTGGAACATGGAACAATATTTAATTTTAACAATTAGTATCCTGAATTCTCTAGGCCTTACGCAATCCGCGCCACAGCATACGTTACAAATCATGTGAAAACTTACTAAAACGATTGGGTAAGACGTGTAAACGCAAATGACGCTATCTAACCCCGCTTATTTCAGCTTCAGTATCTCTCACAGAAACCACATCGCTTTGTCGTCACCGGCCTTTCACTCAGCCACCCAGGCGTCATAACGCCATTTTGCATTTCTCAAATGATTTCGCCAAAATATTGGCACAAATTTAATACATTTTCTACAGTTGTGCAGTATCAGTATGCAAATATTATATATTTCAAAAATTTCTATTAAAAAGTGTTAATTGTGGCGCAGGCTTTTCATTTAAACAACAACGAGGAAGAAACTCAGCACCTTCCCTGGTAAGCAGTCCATTACAGTCTTGGGAATAAGTAAAATGTAAAGGTACTGGGATACACCAAATCCTGTACTCGTAACAAACCCCTTAGATCATATCAGACATTCCGAACACCACGAACTACAATTATTAGCGAATCGCATCTCTGGAACAGAACGTGAAACGTCAACTAAACCGGACTCGCCTATTGTGAATTTTCCTCTACCTAACATTCAGAACAAAATGACGCCTAAGTCAAACGTTCCATCAATTGACTTTACATAATTCGTAGATTATCATGATTGACAGATTAATAATAACATACATTAATAAAAATAAAAATGATTAATTAATCCCAGAAGAAAACACAGCTTTGTTGTTATTTTATCATTAAGAATTAGTTTTCTCTAGGTAAGGAACAAAACACACAAACGAATCCGTAATGATACATTTGTTTTTTAAGTTAATGTAAAAAAGAGAACTACAAACCAGTCTGGGTCAAAAATACTGCAATTAGGGAAGGATAGAATGTACAACTTAGGTACTACGATTCCTGTCTATTGAGAAGATGAATTAAATAATAAAAATGAGATCAGCAAATTGCCAATACATACCGCTAGTTTACAACAAATAATAGCTTCAAAAGCTTGTATTAGCAATTTAGAATGCTTAACCTTTTTGTGTTCACTACACAGAAGATACGTCTAGTATTTTGAGCTGCCAAATATGCACGTTACATTAGTTGATAAATATAAAAAAAAGATATATAGAAAACCAGCAGTTTTTTCTTGAATATTGGCAATTTTAAGAAAATCACAATGTACATAGGTAAGTTCTGACCTAATTTTTTTACACTCTGTATAATGGATCGAAAACAACCTGCTGAGCTTAAATGTGGTAACTAAAGAAAACACAAATAAATGGAGGAATGATAATGAAATGCAACAAGACACAAGAAGAAAGAAATACCATAGCTTTTCTAAAATTTTCTTATAAAGCTATTAAATAAATCTCTATTTCTAAATATATAAAAATCAACATTAAAATATCGCGTAAACTAAAAAGTACCTCCGAGTCGTTTTAAAATTAAATATACTTACTTTCTGACGGATCACCTGCCCCTCGTCTAAGAAGCAATTCTTCCTCGACTTTATATTTGCTCGGAATAACACCGCATTGTTGACGATGGCCTTCTCCGTCTAATTTCCAAGCACGCCACTGGCCCGGTACTCCGTTAAACATCGTGTTATCGACGTACAGCACTTCGTCTTTCGAGAAAGATAATTGCGGCGGTTCCGTCATTTCGTTGCCGTTACGATCGAAACCGCATCTCACATAAAGGCTATCACCCGGTTTGTCTTTAATCTCATTGTATTCTGAAACGAATGAATTCATCTTAAACCTAAATTTATACAGAAAAAAAAAACTGAATAATTCTACGAATATAGCTGAAGTAGCGTTGTCATAGAAGATCTCTCCCTACCATTCTCTATTTTATCTATTATATTTTCAACTGATTAACTGCTGTTCATACCTTCGACTTGAACCTATTGTCTGTAATAATAAAAGAGTATTTTTAAGATACTTACTATCTATACGATAATGAGCCAAAACGCTGACTTTATCGGCGGGTTTCGCTAATTCGTAAGCCGCTTCTTCAGCCGTAGCTGCCCTAAGATCGCTACCATTATATTCCAGTATCTGATCACCAGTCCTCAAACCGGCGTGGTAAGCCAGAGATTCGGGTTGAACAGAATGGATAAATATTCCAGCAGCGTTGCCACCCACCAAAGATATTCCCAGATTAGAAGTCTTCAAGGTTTCTATGCATAGATATCTCGGATCTTCTTTAGAGCTCCTAAATAATATAAAAAACATAAGTGTGTTAATTTAATTTTTTGCTATTTTTATTTTATTACACCTGCATACTCTTTTGCTTTATATTTAAACTAAAATGAATACAAGCGACGTATTCTATTGGATAATGAAAGATATCAAAATATTTACCTAGAGTTTCCATTGCTGGTTACATTCTGAGACTGCCTTTGAATCACCATCAACTGTGACGGTTTCAATTGCAAAGAGGAACTCTTCCTAATTTCTTTCGGGGAATTACAAGGCGTCGCTTCCGCATCAGCCTCCTCTTCGTCGTCTTCTTCAGATTCTGAAGTTGAACCAGAACAAGTGCCAGTATCGCCTCCGAGTTCGTGATACTTATCCGGACTGTACTGAACCAACATGGTAATGGAGTTACCACACTGCCTGAGAACGTTCGCTGCCAAATTGTAAGTTGCATTTCTCATATTTATCCCACATACTTCTAATAGTTGATCACCAATTTGTAAACCCACTCTGCTGGCTAAGCTGTTTTCGTTTACCGTTGAAACGAATATACCGCCAGTTTTGGGACAATTTATTTGAATGCCTAAGGGTTCGTTGGATTTGTCGATGTGGACCCGCCTTAGTTCGCCTGGTACTGGCTTGTGACCCCAAGGACAGAAATCTTTAGGGGTGGAAGTGAAGGTGCCAGAGTGATCTCCTGGGCTACTAAGGACTTCTACGTGAAAAATCGGCATGGGACTTCCTCGTTCTGAGCTGCCTCTTTCAATACTGCCTGTACTAACCTTGAATAAATAAGATTCCGCTTATTGTTAGAAGATAAGATCGTTACATTCAGTAACTTAACTGAAATTAAAAGTTGTCAGTATGGTACGTAACAACTAGGCAATCAGTGTATTACTTCGAAAAAAGAAAAAATAAATATATGAAGACAAAATTGACAAATCCAAAGCTGTACATCGGTCTTAAACTGCACTATGTCGACATATGAAAGTTATATTCAAAAGGAAAGACTTGTATTTCGTGCAAAACTTTTTAATTAATAAATGCAAAGCGCTTTCGGCTTATTTGCCATCATCAGTGCTTATCTACAAAAATTGTGGATGTAAACTTACAATTTAAAAAAATATAAAATCTAAGACTTTTAAGTCAAGAGTTAAAATTGTATATATACGGTTATTTGAATAAATTAACAATTAAAAGATAACAAACAAAGTGACAAAACCCAGTGTTGAGAATAGTGAGTGTGGGATAAGCCCTTACAAATCATATCTGATCTCCAGAAGCAAGTTAGCTTGTGTGGAATTAAGGAATTATACCAACTTCACTATTCGCATTGAGTACAATTGAAAACAAGTTAACAAATTAGTTAAAATTTAAAGAAAATTTACAAATAGAGGGTGACTGTGAAAAATATATTGAAATTTGAATCTAGAATACAATAGTTAATATGAAAAAGGTTAAACGCAGAAGGCCAAAGTAAAAAAAAACTGAAGGTTATTTTTATACATTATAATTATAAAAAAGTCTACCTACTGTCCACAACGTATCCAACAAGTTCCTGGTCATCCTCACTCCCAAAATTAGATATTTCGGGATATTTACAACTTGCTAAATCATATTATTGCTATTAGTAATATTTTCAAATTTAAATTTCTTTATATATTCATTTTTATTAAAATTGTTTAACGGTGTCCACATGACAGTGGTGACAAGCGACACTTAAAGACGTTGACCTGTCAAATGTCAAGAGAGGAGGTGCGTTCACCTCAGTGTGGAACATGTTTCTCCAAGTGTGATTCGAGTGATTGGAGGTGGTTAACGGAGATCAAAATTTGTTAGTATTGAATTTAAAGATTTGATTTATTGTTAGTTAAATTTAAATAAATGTTTAATATGAAATGGTATTTTTATTTTTAATGATCCTTTTGATGTCAAGACAAAACAAAAATATCACTCGCGTGATTCTGATGTGCCAGGCCGGGCTCTGTAGAACTTTATTCCGAGAACCCAAGATTGCACAACTGAACCCGCGGGCCCTAGAGGTGAATCTAATGTTTAGTCCTAAAAATTCTAAATCACTCAACAAGCGTACTCATGGTTAAAAGAGACAAAATAGAGAACAAAAAAGTTTTTAATCAAAAGAGTACCATGGTCCCAAAGGTAGGCTCTGATGGGTGAAATCGAGTTTAGGAGGGGATGGCTCTCAAAGGCTTGTATTGAGCGACTCGGACCTACATCATCATAGAGGGTTAATTGATTTGTCTATGGAGTGGTATGAAATTTCTGTTAAGGTTCACTTGAGTGTTGAGCCAGAGGATATTGTTGTCTCTTTCAAGAGTAATTTCAACATCTTCATGAAAATCTATTAAATTGAAATTTTTTGTGTTTAAGTTAACTAATAATTTGGAGTTTTTTGTTGGGCTAAAATTATGTTGATTGAACTTCAAGTGACGTCCGAATGCAGATGTGTCCGGCTTCTTGATGTGCTCGCCTATCCGGACTCCCAGAGATCTACAAGTTCTGCCGATATAACTGGCATCGCGATCGCTGCATTGCAACCTGTATACTCCACTCTTATCTAACAAATTCGTTTTGTCTTTTGTATTGACTAGATGAGAGTCTAGTTTATTAATTGATTTAAAAGATACTTTGATGTTATCTACGTTGTTAGCAAAAATTTTTGAAATGCTCTTAGCTAAGTTATTATCCCAGAAAGGGATCGATATGTAAAAATTATTAATATGACTCAAATTAGGGTAGGCTAATTTTTGAATTTTCTTGAACTTAATTTTGGTGATTAGAGATTGGATTATGTCCGGGTCATACCCGTTATTAAATGCAATTTGTTTAAGTATATTTAATTCTTGAAGATAATTAGTTTTATTTAGAGGGATTGATAGAAGTCTATGAATATAGCAATAGAAAGCAGACATTTTATGTTGGTGAAAGTTATATTTTTAAACTCAGCTCATCGATACCTTTCCAAGGATATACTACACCATGTATTAGTGAGGTCATAATAAAAGTTAACCAAAAAATAAATAATAAACTTACCGAGATAAATAACGTCATGTGCACATAGTGTTTTTAACTAATGCTAAATTCTCTAAAATTTCTATAAGAACATAGAAATGTTGGGTGGTATATGACACTGTCAGAAAATTTGCTATCAGAACACAAAAACCTATCAATCATAAAAACCTACAATTTATGCAAATTAAAATAACATTTTATTAGTTAGATTAGTTAAATTCTAACCAAATTTTTAACAAAAACATTAAACTTGACATATACGTTTTTAGTTTTTTTTTTAAATATTGTTTGCAGGTCATAAAAATAGTTTAAAATTTGTAATTCGTAACTAAATGATTATATACTTGATACATGTTATCTATTTACTATAGGAATATATTATTTATAGCCGTTCAAAAACTATATAACTTAGGTAAACAAAACGAACAAAACGCACTTTAAAAGTCTGCTGTCACCGTAATTTTCAATAGAATCTTAATTAAATCATCATTAATGTAGCATATTTATGGAGCTCAAAAAGTGTCCAAAAAACATTCTGCTCTACTAAAAAATTGACTAAAATGGCATAGTGCAGTTTACCTCCGAGGTACAGAAAGTAAATAGCAAAAAGGTGTGACAAACAATAAAACAGTTATTTTGACAGAAGATAATCTGTTAGTAACAAAAATAGTAAGCAGCCTAAAGAATAAAAGCTAAAGTGACGGGTTTAAAGTATTCCTAATAAAGGCCTATTTTTAGTGGTTGGATATCTCTTGCTAAATATTGTAAATAGTGCCCCATCAAATGTGCCGCGACAAATGAGCTTCATGTTAGAATCGCTCACGACATATGTGAATGACAAAATTAATGTCAGATGCAAATTTCATCTGTGTTAATGTTGGTATAGAAACATTTTAATGGCTCTGCAGAGGTTAGGTAGGTTAGTTAAGTTTTTTACTTTCCTGTCTGCATACAGATAAGGAAAGTAGAGAAAACATGATTTTTTTCGAATCCATTTTTGTAATAATGTCTGTGTGTATCTGTATACTCGATAACTCATGAACGGACACAGAGAAAAACACTAAATTTTATACTTAAGCTTTAATCCATCCGGCGGTGAGCTGATTAGATTTTGGTTTTTCTACTTTATTTACGCTTGAAGAAGAAAATTCTTTAAATAAAAGTTGCTTGTAATGTTATTTTATATAATTTTTGTCCTATACATAATTTTCCTAAAATGGTATGTATTCGAGAAATTTAGCAAAAAGTGCAAAATTCGTATTTTTAAGAAAATTGTTCAAATAAAAATTGTTTGCGATATTATTCTCTATCATTTTTGTTCCATACATGATTTCTCTAAAACGGACCGTAATGGAAAAATTGAGAAAAAGTAAAAATTTTGCACTGGAGGGACAATTAACAAAGGAAAGATAGTTTTGAGTGTATTGCGGATTTAAAGCGTGCTTTCAAACTGTTATTCTTTAAACTACAGAAATATGGTATAAAATCAGGAACCATAGAATTAATCCACAACAACCACTACCACCAAACTAAAGTAGATAGTAGTATGTCCAATGTAACGGAATGTAATTTTGGTGTGCCACAAGGCAGTATTCGACCCTTTATTGTTTAGTATACAACTGTCAAAAAGGACGGGTTACAAAAATCGTATGTAAGATTCACTATTTAATTTAGTTTTTTTATTTATACAGTGTTGTCGACCTAATTGTAAAATCGCCTAGTTTCTAGTCATTCAGTACTTTATCTTACCATGAAGTTTAAATAATGTTAAAATTAGTATTAAAATGTTAACCTGCTTACTGGACTATAACCTCACAGAAGGAACTGTAATAATAGTGTATGGACCAAGAACCAAGTAAATATCCAAGTTTCAGGCGGAAAAGCATGCCTCAGAGAAATTTATCTAGTTCAATATTAATAAAAACTATCACAGACAAGATATTTTCATCATGTCGACATAAAAACGTTGAGCTCAAAAATGGTCTAGACGTGCCTAGAAAAACAAAATGAGCTAGGAGAGAAAAATACATTTACTCTTGAGCCCGTGGGCGCTGTGTCGCAAGGAAAGGGGCTCAAACACACTTTGTATGGCCTGTGCTGTGCTTCTGTATCAGCAAAATAATATTAAATTAAAAAAAAAATTGGGCGGTAGGAGAACTGACAATTAGAACGATCTCTTGCACAACTAAGGTTAAGATGCAGTACTTATTATTTTGTATTAGACATAGCCGTGCATTCACAGCGAACATGTGGCAACTACAATATCCCCCACTATCTCTCTGTTTTAGTCACTGATATTCGCTTCGGCTGATATCCCACCACCACATCTTGCTGAGCACTTGTGTTGTTGTTATAATATGGACAGGAATTAAGAGGAAACCTGGATTTCAAGTATTAAAACGCTAAATAAGCCTAAAATAATAGAAATTCTTTATAAAATAGCCGAAAAAACTCAATAAAAATCAAATAGTACAAAAAAAGATGAAAAATTTAAAAAACGAGAAAAAACAACTGAAATCTGTTAAATATCATTGATAACATGTAATTCTGATTAAAAATTACTATAGAGGTAAATAAAATAAAAAAAAATATTTTTTACATAAATAATAGAAATTCATTATTAAATAGCCGAAAAACCCAAATAAAAAACAAATACATAGTACGTAAAAATACTAAACAATCGATAAAAACAACTGAAATGTATTAAATATCATTTACTACATAACATAGGAATGCAGTGAGGCACTAAAAATTGGTTAAAAAATTATTTACAAAGCAAGGACAGTGGTCTTAAGAGCTTTACGTTCCTTAGCTTTAACTTGCTCTGTAATTCTTTTAAATTTCTTCTGCCTTGTAGGGCGAGTTTCCTACCACCATCAGCAGATTTTTCAAACAACTTTACTGCTTCTAAGCTCTGGTGGGCCTTGCGACCAATAGTATCTGCAGATATGCAGAAGTAGGAATGTTTGGTGCAATTTCTTTTACATGAACCAAACATTTTGGTTACTGAACAGGCGAGCAGATATAGATGTGTCTGGCACTAGCAGCACACCTAATGTAGTACCAATAAATGTTTACCCATTCTAATACAAGAATTTGACCAGATTTTTTTTAGGAAAGAAGTGAAAGCTTTGACGAATTTGTGTTGATCCGTGTCCGTTAGGGCAACAGATGTCTTTTTTAGCTGTCCCTGTCAAACTACGCACGATGAAGAATATTACTACGACTTTCGTAATACCAATTTTACTTCCATACGCCAGTATTTTGAAGCCATTGACTGGGACATACTCCTTCGTAATAAAGAACTCTTTGATATGGTAAATACTTTCTATGAGGCACTGTATTCAGCATTGGAATTATTTGTTCCACTTAAAAAAATATCAATAAAAATTTTTCCATGCTGGTATCCACCGTATCTTAGAAAGTTGATTTATGATAAGAAGATTGCTCATAATATTTTTAAAAGTACGAAATCTCCTGAAAGTTATACCTTATTTAGTAGTCTAAGAGCTCGCTGTAAACTCTTGTCCAAAGAGTGTTATTCAAGTTATGTAAACTCTATTCAAACCTCTGTTAAAAGTAATATTAAGGCCTTCTGGATTTTTGTTAACAGCAAAAAAGAGAATATTGTTATTCCAGATAAAATGAATTCAGATGGATTTAAAATTTCCTCGGGCTCGGAAATGGCTAACTTATTTGCCGACTATTTTTCTTAAGTCTACACCAATCAGAATATTGATCAACAGAATTGAACTTGGTTGCCTATGCTAACTTAAATTCGGAAGCCCTGGAGATGGGGTGTCAGGTAGATACCGTATACACCGACGTTTCCAAGGCTTTCGATAGAGTGAACCATGAATTATTAATTCACAAACTAAGTATATTTGGTTTAGGTGGCATATTGTTGCAATGGATTAAAAGCTATCTTCTTAATAGAACTCAAATAGTCAAAGTAAAACGTTACTATTCTCATCATTACTCTGTTACTTCTGGAGTTCCCAAGGTTCTCATCTGGGACCCCTTCTTTTTAATTTTTTTTATTTTTAGCAGATGACCTAAAATTTTTCCAAATCGTCAACAACTTTAGAAATGCTATCGATTTACAGTATGATATTAATCATTTATCCGATTGGTGCAAATACAATGGCATGGATTTAAATGTGGGAAAATGTCACATTATTCGGTTCCATTGTTCTCAACAGCCCACTATATTTGACTACACAATCAATGGCCAACTTTTAGATAGTGTTAAACAAATTAAAGATCTTGGAGTTATTTTCGATACAACCCTTAGCTTTAACCACCACATCTCTTCAGTTACAAGTAAATCTATGAAAATGTTAGGATTTATTAAAAGAACGACCCGCGACTTCACTGATATAACTGCTATTAAAACTATTGTACTTTAGTTAGGAGTCACCTCGACTATTGCTCTTCAATGTAACGTATAAATTAAAAATCGATCGTGTTCAGAACAATTTCCTTAGATACATAGCCTTTAAATTACAAACGTTTTATGATTATGCTACAATGAAGCAGTTTTTAGAAATACCATCTCTGGAAACCAGGAAAAAACATGAGACCTGATTTTACTTTTTAATATTGTTAATGGAAAATTAATCTTTTTGTTCCTACTCGTAATACCAGGCAATCACCATTATTTTATATTCCTTTTTATAGACTTAATAGTACTTTTAACAGTTGTATTCCTCGGATACTTAGACTGGCAAATTCTCTGGATAATATTATAATATTTGATTCCTCTGTAAATAGATTTTGGCACAACATTCAAAATACACCAATGTAATTTTTATCAAGTTATTGTTACCTAAATGGGCTTGCCCGTAAATATAGATAAAAAAAAATATCGAAAAAAAAAAACTGGTCATTAAAAAGCAGCCAGAAGTAAACATACCTTGCTAGTTACACTAGGATTGGAGGGGACACGAAACCTCTGGTTTTTCCTAGGAAACGTCCCGCCAGATTCCAACAAATCGGGCTGCCTTCGAGAAGTAGCTACATCAACTGAAGGACTATGGATGTGGTGAAACGGTTCGAAACTAAAACTCTCCCTGGACTGATTCAGATGAGGGATGTGATGCGTTTGGTAAGGAATATGAAAACGCGGCGACATATATAATTGACTGTGTCCCCGCGAATAGATTTGGCCCTTATCTGGGTGAGCTCCAACTATACTATCTCGTTCAGAATCAGATCCATATTTAGAAATTGCTGAAAATGACAAAAATATTTTACTAACTTCTGACTATTTGATTATAAAGAGTTTCGTGTTGTTTCTACTGCAAAAATATAAGGCAAAAATCTAACGTCTCACTTAATGTTGCAGCAAAAATTTTATCAGAGACAAGGTAAGAAAGTTTAAATTGTTTTTGAAGTATATTTAGTGTATATCACATAAAGTTGTTATACACCTAGTCATTTATAGAACCTTTTAAATTATCATCTGATGAAATTTTTTTAGTGTTCAATAATAGTAATATTTTTTCTTCATCGCGAGGATTCCGAATTTAAAATAAAAAGATTTTATTACTAATAAGAATTTCGAAATGTTATGCTACATTGTGGAAAATTACTTACGTATTAGAACATTTTATAACAATTTTATGCAACTAATAAGTCAGAAAATCTGCTTGTTTGTCTATATATATTTCCACCAACTGAAGATTATTATATCTCATTTTTGTTTTATTTTTAATTCACCCAATAATTCACATTCATTGTCGAAATGAACCCTAAGACAATTTTCAAAAGATATTACAACAAACTTTAAAATAACAGAAAATAATTCCAAATTTAAATGTGACCAAGGTGTAAAATAAATCAAATATAAACTCAAAGCCATTTGTCACAATAATATGAGAGATCGTTTCTCTCCTGAAAACAACTACTCCTTTGGCTAATACTGCAACAGGTATTGAATTATCTCAAAAGAAAAATTGCAGAGTTGGAAAAATTGCAGAGTTAGAAAACTTTGATTTTGCTTACTAAGGACCGATTTCGTTCTTGTTATGACTCATCAGCAAGAAATAGACATTATCGATTCCACTCTCTAATTGAATACATGTCTAGCGGCTGTGTGAGAAACTAAGTTATATAGTAACGCCATCTACACTTAGTAAGTAAATTAAAAGCTTGTTTTGATGAAGTCCGTACTGCTGCTCGATCCTGACAAGGATTAGTACTTTTTCGAGATCCTCCTCCGTGTCGGTAAGCAGCAGTACCATTGTTACTTTCTCTCTGCAATGCTCTTCCGATGATTTTTTGACATTAAGGAACTCGGAAATCTCTTTTATTGTGTGATTTCTCTGCCGCAATCTTAAAACATTCACCAAATCTGCAGCCTTAAGTCGCACCATTTGGACGATATCAATTTATTTTTATTTTGACTTATGTAATCTCGTCGAAACTTTATCGCTATGGTAATATTTTTGTCGCCTTCTTAATAAAAATGCAGAAATAAAGTTTCGTCAAAGCAAATGTTCCGACTTTCTACGACTAGTTTATTTTGTAATACAGTACTTATTATTTTGTATTAGGCATAGCCATGCTTTTACATCGATCATGTGGCAACTATGATATCCCCGCTATCGCTATGTTCTCGGTTCGGCTAATATCCCACCGCCAAATATCTTCTAATTCTAGTCGCCCCCGACGACTGGCTGTTGCCCTGTTGCCATTTTATTAACTTGTATACTAGTCGTATGCCTATCACAAAAAAATAAGCACTGTATTTCTATATTAATTTGTAATATTTCTAAAAATTATTATTATTAAATTACTTTACTAATTCTTGACATTAAATTACTGCCTATTATTTCCGGATTCAATTATTTATCTATATGCAAAAGCAACGTACTATTTTTGCAGACACCTTATATAAGAAAATAAAGAACAAATGGTAAATAATACATACATGATCTATTATTCTTCTTACAGTAAGTCATCACTTCTTTGTCAACAAATCTATGAACGGGAAAATCCAAACTGTTATCAGAATTGACATTGACACTAAGCCTATTATTATTATTGCTGGACTTCAATCTCTCAAAAGAATCAGTCGCCATGCCGAACTGGTGGGAATTATCGACGCTTTTATACACTGAGTGTCGTGAGTATATAGGTTGAACGGGAGTCGGAGATATTAGAGATAGAGGCACTGGAGTGGAATTTCTATAATTGTAGTTCTCTAGTTGATTATTTTTTGGTGCTAAAAGTGATAATGGAGGTCGCTCTTTGGTTCTCGTAACGACGGTACCGCCGTTGGGTGTGATTATTGGTGCCGCTCTAGCTTTTGGCCAAGTTCCTCCATTACTTTTGTCCTCTTTTGTTTGAGAAAAATGCTTCTTTACTACTAAAAAGAAAAAATAAAGAATGAAATGAAATAAATGGTTCAAATCTGTAAATGTGTGTTTAGTTACCTCCAGATCGTTTCAGAGTACCAGGATGGTAGCTATCAATTACCAAATCCAGTTCAGCAATGGCTTGCTCGTGTCCATAATCAATAGGATTGGGTGAACTATTTGTATACTTTTTCTTTTCTTCCTTGGGATGTCTCCAAGGTCCTCTCATCATATCTAACTTCTCTTTCAACCAGGCTCCGCTGTTGTTTTTCTCTTGGCCGTTATATTTGGCGTCATGCAACAACCATTCTTCAGTTTGAGAACTGCGATTTTCTTTTTTGTGTCTTCGGACGGGAGTAAAAACGTTTGGACACTCCGGGTAGCTCATTTTTAGCGTGGTGATATTAATGACGACACTGGAATCGCTGTTTAAAATTTGCATTGCTTCATGGGCACTTTCGATGTCATCCATTGATTTATCATTTATCTGTAAGTGTATTTTTATTGAAAACAATGTGCACAAGTATTAAAACAGATTATATTTAAAATATGGCGTTTATAATTTTAGTGAGTGTTGCATTCAATGACGATTTGGTTTTAGTATATAGAGCTCTGCAGGAGAAAATGCTCATCAAATAAAAGTACTTTATGGCGTACGTTTGTTTATAGCAACATCAGCATTTCATGGCAATATGTCATCGTCAGTACATCGTAGCTAGAGAATAATTGGAAAAAGATCTAATAAAGTGAGTTGGTGTCGAATTAATAATTAGGTCGCTGGATGTATAATGTTTTGGTGGTCTAATAGTTATGTGTTAGGACAGTAACCCAAAGTTACAGGTTCGAGCCGTGCTCAGAGTGGATTTTTTCAAAACAATTTTCCAATTTTTGTTTGGTTTATCACTTCTTGGATTCTGAAATTTATTCCTGAATTCTTTCACTTGTCCAACAAAATTCTCGGAATAAATCTTTTATACTTTAATGCAATGCTTAACATAATAACAAAGAGCTAAATAAATATTTTTCTGTTCTATAGTTGGATACAAGAAATGTTCTATACAGGGTATCTCGTGACTCGATGTGCATAGCTTAAGCGCGTATTTTTTTGGACAATTTCAAGTAAAGAATGCCTTGTAAATTTTTGTCCAAAACCAATAGTTAAGGAGTAATGGGTAATATAATATTTATAAATGGAGAGTGAAAAATATAATTTTTATTAATTTTTATTAAGTTTTATTAATTTTTATTAATTTTAGTTTATTTTTATGATACTACCATACAAAAATCTAAAAACCACAGAGCACGTCGTTATTTATTTATGCTACAATTATAATTTTCAAGTTCCAACGTTCACAAAATTTATACTTCTATTCAAATTTTCATCCCCGTTTCCCCCCCTTAAAATGTGAAAATCCAAAAACCATGAAACACACCATTTTTGATTTTTAGTCAGTAGCTGTAATTCAATTTTTTATGTTTCAAACTTTAAATAACAAAAAAATATATACATACTATTAAACAAATTTTCACTTCCCATTACCCCCCTTAAAATGTTGAAATGCAAAAACCCTGAAACACTTCATTATTTATTTATGATGAGAACCTACAATTCCAATTTTCAACTTCCTACCTTTAAAAAAAATCGATATTTCCAAATAGACTTTCACCCCCCCCTCCCCCCGTTTCCCCCCCTTAAAATGTTAAAATCCAAAAACCCTAAAACACGCCATTATTAATTTGTACTCATTAGCTGCAATTCCAATTTTCATGTTTCTAACTTCAAAGAGAACAAAAAAATATATACTCCCATACAAACTTTCTCCCCCTGTTTGCCCCCTTAAGATGTAAAAATATAAAAACCCTAAAACACATTATTATTAATTTGTATTCAGTAGCTGCAATTCCAATTTTCATGTTTTTAACTTTAAAGAGAACCAAAAACATGGATACTCCCAAATAAATTTTCACCCCCCATTTCCCCCCTTAAAATGTGAAAATCCAAAAACCCTGAAACACGTCATTATTTATTTATGCTTAGTAGGTGTAATTTAAATTTTCATGTTTCTAACTTTGAAGAACAAAGAGTTTCATTAAAAGCTCCTTCCCCCATTTCCCCTCTTTAAAGTAAAAATTTCCAAAAATCCTTTCTTAGCGGATGCTTACGTTATAAAATAAACCTATATTTCAAATTTCAGCTTTCTAGGCTAAGTAGTTTTGGCTGTACGTTGATAGGTTAGTCAGGACAAACAATTTTATATATATAGATTGCTAACACAAATCTCTTGAGCTATGCAGATCGAAACCCTGTATAATTTCCCTCAAAGTGGTAGAAACATATTCTGAACAATAAAAAAAGGACTTACTCGAAGAACCCTATCACCAACTGTTAAACTCTTATCCCTAGCTGCCAAACTTCCTTCACTTATTCTATTAATGTAAACACCCATTTTTAATGACAAACCATGACATCCCGGTACGAGTCTTGCACTATGAATCCATTTGGTGACTTGATCACTTGTAGCTTCATTTCTCACACATCTATTTCTTTTAACCAATAGCCTCGCAAGCGGCATACTCGATCTAATGGCCTCCGTGACCATTCTTAAAGAGCCTTGGCTGCAATCTATGTCGTTCACTTTAAGTATCCTGTCATTCTGGAATAATTTGCCCTTAGCGGACGAGTCTGAAGCTACAGATGCTACATACACGTAGCCGTCACCTATAATATTGAAATAATGATTTTTTTGTTTTTTAATTTGTAACATATTTTAATCATTTACCTGACAATTCTCTTCCACTTGCAAATTCCAGTCCATCTTCATCAGCTGACGTTAACTCCAGTTCTACAACCTCCGTTCTTGAATATTCCTGTTGGTAATCTGGAGCTGGCAATCTACTTTCTCTTTCTAAATGTAGTTCTACAGCCTCTCTCAGGGATTTGGTTTCTTTAACTAATTCGTTGCGTTGTTTTTTTACAGCATCAGATTCGCGTAGAGATTCGGCAAGCTCAGATACGGCTCGGTCACGTTCCTTCCTCATATTATCACAAAGGGTTCTAATACTTTCACGTTCCAAAACAATTTTATCCCGTTCGCTGAAAGCCCAATCTCTGCGACCTTAAATAAAATAATTTAGATAAAATATATAGTATTAATTATGTATCTCACCTTTAGAGACTTCTGCCTCTTGAACGGCCTCAGCGAGTTCACTTTGAGCTTTGTCCAGACTCTTTCTCAAATTCTCAAGTTCCTGATTGGCTTGATCTAAGTTATCTAAACGTTGTCTTTGACTTATCGAATGTACATTCTCTCGCAAGTGCTCTTTACAACCTTGTCCATCACCGAGAGCACCCAAGCTATCTATAAGGCGCCCTCGAGACTTCTTAGTTTGGTCTCCTAACATGAGCAATCCATTCTCGGAAGTAGCACCGAATTCGCCGAATTTTTCTCTTAAATCGTTGCATTCTTTTATTGCTTTGTCACGTTCGTGTAAGGCACTAGCGATTTCGCGTCTTAGAGATTCAAGTTGATATGTGAGATTTCTTTTTTCCTCTTGTAGTTCTTTGTTAGATATATCGAGAAGTTTATTCTTTTTAACTGATTGAGCCAAATCATCACTCAGTTTTTCCATTTCCTTGTGGACGGTATCCCTATTAAAAAATTTAGGACTAAATTAAAAATATTTTAATCTGATAATTGCTTATATAGTAGAGATGACCTGTATATGGAGGATAGAGACTTTACATTTACCTTTGATTCTTGAATGATTTGGAATTGATTTTGAAATAATTGTTTAATAACTTTAAATTTTAAACTATTTTGTTTTTGTAATTTTTTGTAAGTATATATTTTTTTGTAATTTTATTTGACAAGCCAAAAAATGTTTGTGGCAGATAAAACAAATAAAGATTATTATTCTCATAAAGTATTCAAATTAAACTCACCGCTCACTCATGATAAGTGTATACTCAGCAGTAGTAGCATTTCTTTCATCAGTAAGTCTCTTAATATCCTTATTAGCTTTGATAGTGACATTAACGGCTTCATCGTACTGCTGTTGTAATTTCTGATGGGCTTCCCTATATTTCGCATAATCCTTGCAAAGTTTAACCAGCTGCTGCCTCAATCCAGAAACTTCCATCTGAGATTGAGACCTGTCTTGACTGAGAACTTCGCATTCTCTCATTAATCTCGCATTTTCATCTTGGGCGCCTTCCAGTTTAGAAAGCGCTTGCGTATGAGATAGGAACAGACTCTCGCGTTCCGACAGGTCTTTGCAGAGCCTTTGGTTTTCAGATTGCAACTGTTTGTTTTCATTTAAAAGTTCTGCGTATTTCGTTCGAAGGGATGCCGAATCTTGGGAGGAAACTTCTAGCTGATTCATCACAGCTCTGTGTTGTTCACGGTAGTAATCTAAGTCCTATAAAAATTTGTAAACTAAGTGTGTAAATAATACAAAAAAAAAGATTGAACAAGGGAAAGATATTATTCTTTTATATTTAAAAATTAAAATGTACTGATTTAATTACAGGGACGACAAAACAAAAAATATAGTGCCAATGAATGCTGGACCAGGGGAACGGGGGCAAGCATCTCGTCCTTTCTCTACGGAGATGGGACAGAACACGAGTCCTAATACCTCAGGGACGGCAAAAAAAGCATAGCTAAGACTGTGTCCAGCGAGCAGGGACGAACCGGGCTCAAAAGAAAAACAGGTCCGATACCAGCACGCGTAAATAAAGGAAAAATAAAAAGGGCTAAGGATGCGAGAGCTGCGGGTTCGAGATCAACTGGTACATCAAATGTGGGGCCAGATGGAACCGAGCCGGTAGCATCGTGTTCTTATGCCTCTAAGGTAAGCAATATTGGGGTAGCAATTGTACCAATAGACTATACCAATAATATATTAACAACGGAGCAGGGAGACCTAATAAGGACTGCACTGCTCGACAGACTTGAAGAACTAGACGAAGGAGGACTTTCACCCAGGTTCTCCGAAGCTAGGATAAGAAACGGAAATAAACTTTTCTTGCGTTGATCAAGCAACGAGAGATTGGGTTGAGCAGACCGTTAAAACCATGGCACCTTGGAATGGTGCTAAACTCAAAGTCATAGACTCTGGGGAAGTAAAGAATCCCAAGTTTACTATGACATGGATACCAGGTCCCGCAGTGGAACCGGACAGAATAATGAAGAGACTGAGAATCCAAAATTCGGGGCTCCAAACGGGGAACTGGAGGGTTACTGGAAGGAAGTTGGACCCTAGGGGACAGCAACTTTTCATAACCATGCATTCTGTCTCTTGGGAGAAGATAAAGGAGAAGCAAGGAATAATGTTCCTGAATTTCTCCAATATCTTGACAAAAAAATTAAGGTAATCCAAGCAAATATACATCACTCTTGGGCGGCAACAGCTGTCCTACAACGATGTATAATAAAACAAGACACTATTCTTGCTCTAATCCTAACCCGAATTAGAGGGTTGCATATAGAGCAAGAGCCCGTGAGAGCCAGACCTTCGGAATTTTATAAAAGCTGAGAGTTCTTCTGTGTATGTCCCCAATACAGGTAAGAATGATCCCCGCCCATGAAACCTGAGTAGTGGTGGCTTTGGCAGGTAACAGGTAGCAAAGGTGCATAAAATTCCACCTCAAATTTATTAATTTATAAAACTCAATTTTTTTATATTTTATTCGTAATAATATTAAAACTCGCGTTGCTCATTGCCAGACACTTGATATGGTTACAACCGTCTGCCAGACACCCCTGAACTATTATAATTTGTAACTATACTTACGTTATATTATAAAAGCTAAATTTTATATATATTATTTGGACAACTATTAAATAATGTTTCCTTAATAGCCAGACAATTTCGAGGGTTATATCGTCCTGCCAGACGTATTAAATGTGTACAATAGTTATGAGTTAGAGCAGCATATGCAGCAACGGGTGTGAGTGAAATAGAGCGTGCAGTCTATTGCGATCTTTTACTGCGCATCTACTGTTGTTTATTCCGAATTATTTAGTAATATTTTTCTAATTTTTTGAGAAATTTCATTGAATAAAATTATTACAGTTTGAATAATAAATTTTTAAAATAATATTCCTGAAAATTTTATAATAAAATATCAATCATATCAAAAATCTAGTAACTCAATTCATGTTATTTTTAAATTTTATAAAGTTTATTATATTCAATTCAACTGAAATTTCAAAGTCATCAAAATTTTATTGTTTATTATACGAAAGAATAATTTTTTTGTGAGTTAGAAATTACACAGAAAAATAATACAACGTTTAATATACGTTTGATGTACGTTTACTATGAGCATAACCGCGCACTACATAATACACAATGAGCAGCTGATGCGCAGTAAAAGATCGCGATGCGCTAGTTCAGTCATGATGTAATTATGGTTCCACTGACAATTAAAGTTACAGTAGATTTTTTGAGTGCGTTTTGTTCGTTTTGTTTACCTAAATTACGAGGATGTATCAGAAAATAACGAGACTGGTGCTATAGTATAACAACGAAAAATTTATTTAAAAAAATTCAACAACTATCCTTCGAAGTACTCTCCATTCTGTTGAATACACTTATCCCATCGCTTTATCCACTTATCATAAACTTCTGAGAAACCATTTTTTGATAGTCTGTTTAGTATACCCATCACAGCGTTGTTGAGCTCTAAATCCGACTCAAATCTTCTACCTCTCAATTCTTTTTTGACTTCAGGAAACAAATGGAAGTCACATGGAGCAAGGTCAGGAGAGTAGGGGGGATGAACCATAATTTCAACCCCTAATTCTTCAAATGTTCGTTGACAAATCATTGATCTATGAGCCGGAGCATTGTCGTGATGCAGCGTCCAGCCAAAGTCCTGATAAAGCAGCCTTTTTTTCTTTAATTTTGCATTTAAGGGTCCTCGAAGTACATTAGAATAGTACTCCCCTGTTACTGTATGTCCTCTAGGTACAATGTGATCGTAAATAACGCCAAATTTATCAAAAAAAATCAGGTGCATCACTTTACCAGCGCTTTTAGCAGTTTTGGCCTTCTGCGGTCTTGGGCTGCCTTTATGCTTCCATTGCATACTTTGAGACTTTAATTCAGGATCGTAATGATAAAACCAACTTTCGTCACATGTAACCACATTATTTAAAAACTGTGGGTTACGTTGCAATTGACTTTTCCACTGTTGACAAATTGTCACTCGATTCGCTTTTTGTTCATCGGTCATCACTTTTGGAATCCATCTTGCCGCGATCTTCCGGTACTCTAAATCTTCAGGAATAATTTTTTGAGTGGTACCGTAAGACAAATTAACATTGTCAGAAATTCGTTTTATGCCAATCCGGCGATCATTTTGTATCAAGTCGTTAATTTCTGCAATTTTTGTGTCATTTCTCGCAGTTTGTGGTCGACCGGGACGAGGTTCATCTTCAACTGATTCACAACCGTCTTTAAACTTTTTATGCCACTCAAACACTCCACATCGTGATAAACTATTATCTAGATATGCACCTTTAATCATTTCAAAAGTTTCAGTTGGTGTTTTATCCAATCGAACACAAAATTTTATCGCGTATCTTTGCTCCACTTTCATTTTTCGATGGGTACGCAAAACACTGACAATTCAATAATTAATTTGTAACAAATGTCAAAAGTTAAATCAAAGCCTACTTGCGGGGTAGTACATTAAATATAAGGCTTTCATGTCTCATTTTTTGGGTTATAAAATGTTACCTCTGAAAGAAGTTATAGCACCACTCTCGTTATATACTGATATATCCCGTATATCGTTTTTTCAATTTTATAAATATATTCCTAAAGTAAGTAGATAGCATGTATCAAATATACAATCGTTTAGTTACCAATTACATACCTTTAAACTATTTTTTATGACCTGTAAACAATATTTTGAAATAAAATAGAAACAGTAAAAACGTATATGTCAAATTTATTGATGTTTTTGTTAAAAGTTTGGTTAGAATTGTGGAACCAAAATGACATCACACTGAACTAGCGCAATAGACTGCACGCTCTATTTTACTCACACCCGTTGCTGAATATGCTCCTCTCACTCATAACTATTGTACACATTTAATACGTCTGGCAGGACGATATAACCCTCGAAATTGTCTGGCTATTAAGGAAACATTATTTAATAGTTGTCCAAATAATATATACAAAATTTAGCTTTTATAATATAACGTAAGTATAGTTACAAATTATAATAGTTCAGGGGTGTCTGGCAGAGGGTTGTAACCATATCAAGTGTCTGGCAATGAGCAACGCGAGTTTTAATATTATTACGAATAAAATATAAAAAAATTGAGTTTTATAAATTAATAAATTTGAGGTGGAATTTTATGCACCTTTGCTACCTGTTACCTGCCAAAGCCACCACTACTCAGGTTTCATGGGCGGGGATCATTCTTACCTGTATTGGGGACATACACAGAAGAACTCTCAGCTTTTATAAAATTCCGAAGGTCTGGCTCTCACGGGCTCTTGGACTAATATATCAGAGGACTATGACATGATTCATTCAGCGTCTGGACACCCAAGAACCTGCATTATTGCAAATAAAAGCTTGAAGGTGTTTCCACTATAGGAATTTTGTAAAAATGACCTAGTGACAATATCCCTAAAGCTATACGGAGGAACTAATCTAATTGTTGGATCCGTATATCTGCCATATGACCAACATGGGCTCCCCCCACCAAGGAGGTGAGATAACTGGTTAGTCACTGTGAAAAAAAAAATACAAAATAGAACTTCTTCATGGCTGTGATGCCAATGCTCAGCATATAGTATGGGGAAGCACTGACATTAATAACCGAGGAGAAGCTCTTCTGAAATGTATTGCTTCCAATAAACTAGAAGTTGCAAACGTTGGAAACCTTTGTAACATCTGTGCGAAGGGAGGTAATTGATATAACCCTTGGTACACAACGGGCGTGTTCATTGGCAAGGAAGTGGCACGTTCCAAAAGAAGCGTCACTTTCCTACCATAGCCATATCCTGTTTAATCTGGGTACAAAAACCTCGGGTTAGAAGACATATCGTAATCCTAGGACCTGTAACTGGGGGGCTTTCAAGGAAGAACTCAAACAGGGACTGGAGGACTGTCCCCCGACACCGAAGAATTCAGTGGAAGTTCAAAAAACGAGCAGAAGTTCGTAAACTCTAACCTGTCCAAAAGATCGGGGAACTGTGAAGCCTATAAGGCGTACCGGAGAGAATATGGCTATGCCATTAGGAAAGCCAAAGAAAATTCATGAAAGAAATTCTGTGACGGCATTGAAAGCCTTCCAGAATGTGCCAGACTCAGGAAAACTCTACAGAGAGATAAGCAAGGATGCATGGGATCTCTGAAAAATCAACAAGGAGAACTATTATTGACCAAGAGAACAGGAGTAACGAGGCACTAATTTCTAGGGGCTCAAAAACAAACTGGTCTCTTGCAAACTCAATAGTAAATAGTGTGGGCGATAAATTCCTTTCAACCATACAAAACAGCTGGACCTGATGGTATAATCCCGGCACTTCTACAAAAGGCCAGGAAGTACTGGAGAGACCATTGTGTAAACTATTCCGAGCTAGCATATCCCTCGGATATGTTCCACAAAGCGGATGTGTGCAAGAGTTGTCTGCATTCCCAAACCCGGGAGGAGACCAAATCTTTCAGACCAATCAGCCTAACATCATTTCTCCTAAAAACATTGGAGAAATTGATCGATAGATATATACGGGACGGTCTATTGGAAAGCAAAGAAATAGCACTAGGAGTATTCCTAGATATAGAAGGAGAGCCTTTGATTCGAATTCAATGCTGGGATCTATGCACAGGCTTGGAGTAGCCCAATGCATTACGAAGTGGGTTGAGTTCATGCTTAATCATAGAACCATTACCTTAACACAACAAGAGAGGTCTCAGTAAACAAGGGATGCCTGCAGGAAGGAGTGTTATCTCCTCTTATGTGGACCTTGGTAGCTGATGACCTCTTATGGGAGTTAAAGAGAGAAAACTTATACACGCAAGCATTTGCAGACGACATAAGCATCGTAGTAAACGGTAAATTTTGATCTGTTGTATCCGAAAGGATTCAGCGGGCACTAAATATCGTCGAAAGATGGTGCCTAAAAGAGGGATTGTCCACAAACCCGACAAAAACCTCTGTTGTTGCATTCACAAGAAAACGGAACCTTCAAGGAATGAAGGAGCTTTTTATGTGGGGACAACATGTAAAAATGGCAAAAGAGGTTAACTATCTTGGAATCACTCTTGATGACAAGCTTAACTTCTGCAGCCATATAGACAAAACAACAGAAAAAGCTGTGAGAATACTATGGGCCTGTAGACGGATCGAAGGGAACATATGGAGGCTTAAACCAAGTATGATGCGCTGGTTTTACACTATGGTTGTAGTACCTGTTATAACTTACTCATCAGTCATATGGTGGCACAAGACTAAAACCATAACAGCTAACAGAAAATTAGACAAGGTACAAAAACTAGCTTGTCTAATAATAATAGGGGCATTTAGAACTACGCCCACAGCAGCAATGGAGCTACTGCTAGGTCTTCCTCCACTACACCTTGTGTTGGAGAAGGAGGTTATGGCGGCGGCATACAGACTGTTTACTGATGGATTTGGATGGGAACTTTCGAGAAAAGGACACCACACAATGATAGAGAAATTAAAACAAAATCCGGTACTAAGAATGCCATCGGATAGAACGCCCATTATTCACGACTTCAGGAAACCTTTCGATATTCAAATACAAGACAGGGCCTAAAAGCCGGGAAAATAGGGAAAAACAAAACGAATCAATCTGGTATACAGACGGTTCGAAAATGAAAAAACAGCACAGGAGCTGGGATCAACCATGTGAACTCAGGGAGGACAATTAGTCTGAACCTGGGGTCACTGACAACGATCTTCCAGGCTGAAGTAACAGCAGTAAATGCCTGCGCCAAAGTCATGCTAAATGACTCTTTTAGAGATAAGAGGGTCTTTATCATGATAGTCAGGCATCCCAAAAAGAACTGAAAAGGGTAGAAGTACAATCTAAATCAATACTTGATTGCCAACAGTTCCTCCAGGCCCTGGCAGAACATAACAAGGTCACCCTTGAACGAGGGAGTGTTTAGAAAAGCAGACCTACTAGGAAGGAAGCGGAAAAAACTCTTATTGGAGCAGAACCCACATGTGGTATCTCATACCAACAAGTTAAAAGGGTGTTAAAGGAACAAATAAATAGAGAACACCATAGCCTCTGGTTAGAACTTTCTGGACTTAGTCCAAAAGATTCATAGAGGGGCCATCCACGACCAGACAAAATCAACTGCTAAACCTTATCAGAAGCGAACTCAAGGCCGTAATAGGACTCCTTACAGGACACTGCGGCCTTAGAAGACACCTAAATAATAATAATAATACTCTCCCTAATTCACCCCCTTACGAGTGAATTTTAACCCCAAAAGCTGAGCTTGTCCGGGGAAAGGGACGGCTATTATTATTATTTGCCGTGGCGCTCCGGGGCGACTTAAAGATGATTGATGGTGCCATTTGACTTACAGGGGAGGAAAACCCGGAAAACCTCAGCCACCATCATAATATCTTAGGGATATCTGATGACTCCTATGTAGAATATGTGAAGAGGAGGACGAAACTTCTATTCACATACTAAGCCGCTGTCGGAACCTTAAATGGGAACGGGAATGGTACTTCGGCGTACAATATCCGGAACCTGAAGAAATCGCGAAAGCGCCCGTCAGACATGGTATAAAAAGTAGAAGGTAGGATATCAACTATGTCAAAAATAGAACGACCACGCGCATGACGTCATGCGTAGAGTTTGTATAGGCGGGAATTTAAAAATACTGTCGAAGTATGAGGAAACTTAATGCTATTTACATAAATTTCATAAATATTAAAGGATGATATTTTAAAAATGACATCAAATATCTATGGATATTATTATGGGATAGTTAAGGAAAGAGCTATAAAGGAAAATAAACGCAAATACATACATAAAAGAAATATTTATTTGAAGTATCAGTTTTTTCCTTTTTCCTTTTAATGATTTATTTGTGTTATATAAATTATAATGCAGGTTTTAATTTAGAAAAACATTTGACGTCTAAATAATAGTTTCTATAACCAGGATAATGAGAAGGGTATCTTTGCAACTCGGAATTTCTCAACTTCGGACTATTTACCTGATTAATATTCGCAACTGATGACTATTTATCTGCAATAAATTACCCAATTGAATATACTTAACAACTTATTTTATGAATAAGATGGGATTTATGTATAAGTACGATAACAAAAACAGGTTTTTAAAAAATATCTTTCATAAATATAATATAATGCAAAGCATGAAAATAAATGTACCAAATATAAATAACTGCTACATGGTGGGTGTATATACAAAAGTAAAATAAAATATCACTGCATTTTCCTGGACCTAGTCACTGACAGTTTTTTAATTCTTTCATTATATACAACATGCCGAAATTCTATTTTTTGCGACATAAATAATTTCACATTTGCTATATATGGCAAAATGTTCAGCTTTCAAAAGGAGTTCCCAGTTAAGAAGTCCTGAGTTGCGAATGAACTTACGTGAAGGTTTGCTTTGAGGTCCATCTTATAATTAAACGGTTAAAAGTGCTTGGAGCACACATGACAATTTTCTGTTTTAAACTTATCAGCACGGCCACAGGCCACTGCAAGGGCGTCTTCGTTAAATTTTCGAGACGGAGTGCCTCTAACATTTCCTTTTTTAGTATATTTTTTTAATAAACGCCTCATGGAATGTAAAAATGTTAATTAAGAAAGAGTCAAAGATCTCTGGGACCTACAACTAGAGCCGCCCTTTGTCCATTTCTGACTAACCCTTTACTGTCGAAGAATGTGAAAAACAACGTCTTTTTTAACTCCTTTGCTTTGATTGTTACTGTTACATCCGTAAATTGCGTACCTCATTTTTTAATGTTTATCACTTATACCACTCACAAAGAAGACTGTTTACAATATAATATAATGCAGATATTCGGTTAAAATGTTATACATCACTATTAATAACTTACAAATCACTGCAACGTGCGTCTGTCATATGATATTTACTTGGCGCACTCTACTAACTCTACGCATGACGTCAGCGCCGCCATGACACTATGCGCGATATCCCCCCTGGGCAAGGTACACTACAGTGTTGACATACAAATTAGAATAGACCCTATAATAATAAACCTCAGAAAAGACAATGAAATTGATACCAGTAGTTATAGTAAAGACAGTGACTTTTAAAGATAGTTTTTGAACTTATTTTGATTTTAGGTACTGAATTGTTACATTTAATGCCAAGAGATTAAAAAAAGTTAATCACATTCCCATTAACATATAATCCTTTTTGTTATTTATTGGTTAAATTTAATTCGTTCAATGTTAAAGTACAGCAATTTTGTCAGAAGCATAAGGTTTAAATTTATTTTCTTTAAATAATATAACTTTTATCATTCAAAAATTAATCTACGAAGTGCGTATTTACCATTTTATACGCCTTGATCTTATAATTATAGAAAATTATTTTGCAAAGTACGCCTATGAAATGTGACGTTATATCCCCACTTTTACTGCACTCCTCTTTTATTCACACTATATCAAATATAAACAAATCTTGGTAGTCAAGTGATAGTAGCAAGTTCGTTTATCTCTGTTTTTAACAAAGACATTACACCTAAGAGACCAAATTGTTTACATTTTTATGTGGCAAATTATTATTCCCACCAGATTCTCTTTTATTGCGTCTTTGCCGGTTTTATCAGTCTGTAAAAATTATTTGGAGAAATTGCTTTCAAAAAATGAAATTTGATGTATCCTATAACAACTATAATTTTATATTATATAAATAAAAATATATTTTTAATCAAATTATTCTTTAAAGTTTTTAATATAAGATAAATTTTTTATTAAAAAATCAATATTAATCTAAACAAAATATTAGAGCTGCAAAGAACTCCGTAAATACGACAACGCTGATATCTTATTTTACGAATTTACAACTAGTACCTATTTTTGTGAATGAAATGTAGTTATCGTAACCAGCCGCAACGTTGCCAATCGAGTCCAACAGCTATTTTGTCTTTCTGACAGTTTCTGTGTGACTTATTGATTTATACATTTATAAAATACTATTTTTGTGAACTTTTGTGAAAAATATAAAGAATTATGGTACATGTATGTGTAGTGTGCAATAAAGTAGATCATTTAAATCGAAATTTATCCTTTCAATGGTAAGTATTTTTAGGTTAAGTTATTGAACCAGTGGAATAGTTCCCCAATTTTAAGACTGTTTTGACTATACAATTTCTTGTATAAGATTTGATACAATTTCTTATAGATTTTAAATTGTATAGTATCACATAGTAAATTGTTTGAAAAATGATTATCCTATCTAATTTTTCAGATAATTTACTGTAGGTTTAATACTATACAATTTAAATTGTTCAAGAAATCGTATTAAAATCTTGTTATTGTGTAGTCTAAAACAGTCTTTTAAGTGATATTCCTTTTATAAATTAGTAAATTATTCTTATACCAATGAATAATTATTGAATAGTGGCAAAGAAAATTTAACGTTAAATGGAGAATATCTTAAAAATGCTTTACCTATTAGGCACCTATACATATTTTAATAAAATAACCCTAAATGAAAATTAAATATTTATTAAACTAAGTAATTTACAAATCGAGACCTACTAAAAATCTCACAATCAAATGCCGATTCCCGGACAGGCTTGAAAAATATGCGATTTAAGCACCACTAACTTCCTTATCTTTAACAGAAAAATAAACAAATTCTCTTTTACATGGAATATTGAAAGTAATTATTAAATCTGCTGTCACTTCTGCATTAGTTTATTATAAATTATATCAAGTACAAATATAAACACTAAACAACATTTTAAGATTATTTTACTTACTCAGTGAACAACGGGCACTTCATCCCACTTCTGTATTTGTTATGATCACAGTTTTTTACGATATTTTTTGCCATAATAAGTTTTTTTGTAATTATTAATTGAAAAATTATATATTTTTAAGACAGTGTTTTATTTAGATACCTCTACCTACTTAATGTTAATATAAAATTTTAAATAATTTTGGGTAACATCATACCTGGCAAATATATAGTAAATGCCAATAAACTATAAACCAAAAAATATTAAAAATCGGAAGGTAACTTGAATTTTCTTTTATTTGGTTTTACTTGTATTCTAATTTACTTGTACTTGACTTTACTTACATAATTATATTACTAAAAAATATACTTATTTTCGTATTTTTTTACCATACTACTCTGACAGTACTGGTAAGTTTAAAACTCTACGCCACTGGCGAGCATATTATGGACACACTGTTTACAACGTTGCCAGCCGGTCCAAAGAGATCTTTCTCTCTCCCACTTACTAACAATTTTAAAACAATAATAGTCCACAATTATATATATATGAGATTTATGAATGAAATATTTTCTCTATGTTGTAATGTCTTTGGTTTTTAATTATTTAGTGTATTGAGTTTGTAATATTCCTTGTGTATAGGGTTTATTTTTTTTTATCATATTAATACAGACAATGATAAAAGTAACCATAATATTATATAGGTACTATGAAACTGAAAAAAAAAGTTTGAAAGATTAGGGGTTCCGGTTCCGTTTTGAAACTGTATTTTAAGATAAAATAATGGTATAATGGTTCAGTTTCAGTCTACTAAAAAATATCGGTTGCGGTTCGGTTTTAATCCATCCATAGCGAGACTTTGTGCCCGGGAAATTAAACATTAAGTTTTCTGACATGCTCACAGTATCCTCAGAAAGTAAATATTTGCACTGATATTTTAAGTTAAACATTACAGACCCATTAGCTTAATTGAATCGGTGAGTTCGAAAACCGTACAAGTCCAAAATTTTACCTTTTAAAGATAGCCATTTTGTTTAAAAATTGACTCTTCAACCGTACTAGATACCTATCCGTTAACGTAGTACAGCTGAGTACACGCGTGAAATTAGGCGAAAAACCGTACATATTCGTGACTCGTTAAAAGGTTTTAATTGTTTTTCTTGGACGGCTGATTTTGGACATGTACGGTTTTCGAACTCACCGATTCAATTAATGTCTTAACATTACATTTATGAAACAATATTATGTAATGTGACGAAAGTCTAATTTATTTAAAGTTTATTTATTTAAAAACACACTATTTACAATTTATTTCAGATGTACTATTTAATTTATATAATACTTAGACACTAACTAACAATTCTAATTTATTTCTTACACTCTAACTTTTCAATACAATGTTCTATAATCAACTAAACTGGGCGCCGATACGTCGGCTATTTATATTAATCCAACTCCGCTACTGGAAGATACGAGAGGCTCTCGAACATTCCATTTGTATGACTAAACGGCACTCCCCGCCGTTCCAGCTGTTTCTAGTACATCAGCGGCAGGCATTCCGTCGTATTCTTGTATATTCGAGACGCGGGCCGGCTGTTTCCACACGTCAGCGTTGCTTCGATCACGAGTCGGTTGCCATGTGAAGGTTGCGTGGGTACACAGGGTCGGATTAGGAATTTCATAACAGTAACAATCTGTCAAACTTTTTAAAGCCTAAAATTTTTAAATTTCAACATGGATTTTTAAAAGACAAAGCCATTATAACCAATCTTTTAATAATATCAGAAGCTACAGCTGAAGCAACAATAAATAAAAATCAATTGGACGTTATTTCTTATTAGATGTGCCTATATAAAATGTATATTAAATAATTTAAATCTAAATAACAATGTATATTTGTATTGACCCCCTTACGAGTGAATATTAACCTCAAAAGCTAGGCTTGTCTGGTGAAAGGGGCGGCTATTATTATTATTTGCCATGGCGACTTAAACATGATTGATGGTGCCATTTGATTTACAGGTGAGGAAAACCCAGAAAACTCCACCCACCATCATCAAAAACGGTAACGCATTGGGATTTTAATAATATGGATGTCATATCAACAGAAATTAAATTTCTGCTAATACGGCATCCATTAAATCCTATAGAGAACCATGCAAATAAATTCACATGGTCTTGCGTAGGATTGGTGTCTCGTTTACCACAAAATTGGCTTGCTAATGAATGCGGCGCCATCACTGAAGATGTTTGTTATTTGATCAAATCATCCAATGGGTTAAAGTAGGCATGTGTGAATCAGAACCCGTCATTGAAACGTCAGGCGTCCCGCAGAGCAGCAATTTAGGGCCTTTACTTTACATTGCCAGATTGACTCTTTAACTCAACAGGACTACTTTTTGCAGATGATTTCAAACTTTGCAGAGTTGTCAATGCACAAACCGATTGGGATTTGCTTCAGCTAGACATCAACAATGTAAGTAAATGGTTTGCAGACTGTAAAATGATACTAATGTAAAAAAATGTACAGTAACATTTACAAAAAAAAACACAACCCAATCCTAAACTAGAATGAAGATACATAATGCTTGGCATTCTATATTACTCTTAACCCCATTTTCAATCAGATATTTTTCAGAATCAATAGACTTCATCTCCTTATAAAGCTTAATTTTTCCTGGAGATTTCAATTTGATATCGTTTTTTGTTTCTGAGTTAAGATTTTTTCAATATTTCAACCACCCTTATTACCAAATTTTTATTTATTTATTTATTTATTTATTCCCTTATAAAGCATGATTTTTACGTTACATTTCATGTTGATATCGCTTTTGGTTTTTATTTTTTTATTTCAACCCTCCTTGACCACCATTTTATTCAGATTTTTTTAAATCAATAGGCTATGTCCCCATGATCTGTGCCAAAAATTTCAAGTTTATATTATGGTCTGTTTTTGAGTTAACTCCCCCATTTTTATTCAAATTCTAGAATTAGGGAATTGTGTAAATATTGTCTTTATTTAATTAGAGAGAATAATGCCCCGCAACAGTTCATGCATTACTAAATTGGAACTTTCTTTGAGCTCGCACTACTCCCAGGAGATGATAGACGTACAAAAAGTTGGTTGTTCACAGGGGGCGGTTTCTCTATTGGTTCATTTGTTCCTACTCCAAGGAGGTGGTAAACGTACACAAAGTTGATTGTTCACAGGGGCGATTTCGCTATTGGTTAATTTTTTCAGTGAACACCCAGTTACATTTCATAAAATAAGATTATTTTAAAATATGTAATAAAAATATAAATTCAACTTAAAAATTTTATTATCATACGTGTTAATCTCTATTTTTTTGGTATGCCTCTGAGCTCTGGCTAATCGCGTATCTGTGGTACACTATTTTGAGTGAACGCAAGTGAGGGAGAGGTTTTCGCGAAAGCCTGTAGCTAAAAAGAGAGGTCAACACGTCATCAGATCAACACGACATCAGATCCGTGAAAAAACAATGTACCTGCTTAAAATCACTTAAATCACGTTATTTTGTGCATCGCACATAATCAAGGCGTGACGTCACAAAGCAGGGCGGGGCATATGAATCTTTCCAATCATTAATATAGAATAAAGAGGAGATGCTAAGACGATACTAAAAGCGTCCGCACTTTGGCATTAACACTTTTACGTCATATGTGAAACTCGAGCTAGTGGAGCTAGTCAGTTTTTTAAAATATCGTGATTTAAATAATATAAAAACATTTTTATTCCGTCAATCTTCAAATATAAAATTATTAACTTCAAAATAATCAAAATACGACTCAAAGTGCGTTCACTTTTCATATCGCAAAATAGTGCTTATGTCGTTTCTACTTCATTCTGATTCTATTTCGATGTTTCATATTTCCAATCCTACATTTATAAATTCCCCATAAGACAATTTTAATTGTTTGTTTAAATAAAACTGCGACTTTAATAAATCGGAAGTATGTGTGCCAATTCAACGATTGTTACCAAAAAAACGTCTCCAAGGTAAAACATTTACTACTATTACAAGCATAAAAGTATTTTTGAGGTTATAATGTTTATTTACAAATTTTAAACAATAATTTAGTTTTACGACTGTAATTTATATTTTGTTTTTTGTTCCAGTGTATGAATTCTTCAGAATAGTCCTGTATTTTGTACCCAACTGTAAGTGATATGCAGTGAGCAAAAAAATTATAAATTTTTTTTGGTTTCATACAAAAGACGTAAACGAAGTTTCAAAAACGGAAAACTGCGTAAATGGATACAATGTCATCAGAAGAGATTTCACAGAGACAAAATTTAATTATATCCGAGTGTGTTGGGTAAACTATAGCAACTTTATTATGTTGAATTTTATTTAAAACAGTACTCTTTTATAGGAAACCCATCCAAAATAAGGGATGACTGGGTTCCATCAAGAAGTGGGTTCCATCAAGAAGTGCGCTCTTATGGCAATGATACAAAGTACCTAACTTTAAATAGATCTTAGATTGCAGTTGCCAGCCAAGAAAAATAATTCTACATTGTACCAGAAGATATTTTAGAAGTATGACAATTTTATATTTTATTTGAACAAAGGTAATTTCTTGACCATAGTACAATTGTATATGAATAAATGTTTTATTTTGTAGGTTGTCCCTAATGAATTTGAAGTTATAGAAATATGCCCTATCTATAAATGCTGGAGGTACTGATAAACAGTGCCAGACTGATAGCAGTGAGGATTTTACTCAAATAATGGTATCGCATCCACCAAAAAATGGAAGCTAAACTTTAGATACATTACAGTTTTTTTAAGACGATTTAAAAAATAAATATTGCACTGGCCTAAATTAATTCAACAAACTAAATAGTTGTGTCTATGTTAGGTTTGTACCTATATCATGAAAACTAAATTAAATTTTTACCGAGAGCAGTACCTAAGAGGTAAACTGAACTATGTCAACATAATGCAGTTTTATAAAGGTTATATTTTTAAAATCAGCTCATCGAAACCTTTCCAGCGGTATATTATACCATGTATAGTGATGACATAATAAAAGTTGACTTAAAAAATATAACACCATGTTCAATAAACTTACAAGTTAAACAACACTTTTTACTCTCAAGTTAGTCATATTATTTATTGAGGCATGTTGGAGGTATATGACTATGTCATAGAAAATTTGTTATCAGACCATAGAAATATGTTACAAAAACTAACAATTCATGTATATTAAAATAAAAGTTTTAAATTAAATTACTCCAAGCCACCACTGGTTGTTCACTCCCAGTGTCCATATCCTATGGCTCGGTTACTTTCTTCCTAATCTGTATGAGTCATAAAGATGATAAAGTAACCTAATTACCTAATGATTTTGCACATAGGCGTAACCTGGAATTTGTCTGGGGGGATATTTGAGTAAATATACACTTATTTTTATACAATAGACACAGAGCTTAAAGAGAAAAACACAAATAATATAGAATTGAGCACAACAAATTGTAAACATTCAAGGGGTTATTCCTTGGACTATTATAAGACTATTCTATTCTAAGAATACTTTGTTATTTGATGATTTATGAAAACTCACTTTGTTTCCAAGATACACAGTAAACAAAATTTGTGACAGTCAATGATGAGAAGATTGAATGCTTGAATCTTCAAATTAAATAAACTTTAAAAATATATTTTAAAGAGAAACAAGCAGTTATTTGAAATGAAAATTCAATTATTTTTTAATTTTAAATGAGACAAGATTAATTTAATAACCTGGCAGGTACCTTTAGAATCTATAGCATTTTAAAAAATAAAATAATTTTTGAAGAAAAAAAAATTAATTACTCACACTCAGTGCATGATCACATCTTCTTCTCGATGTACTTAATTCATTACTTGTTTTTTCAATTTGCTGTTTAAGAGCATCATATTCTCTGGTCGGAAAATGTCTTGACAATGTTCCTAAAAAATTAAAAGTTCTGTAATATTTCTAAATAAATAATTCCTCCACTACCATCCATACACAGAAAAAAATTAATTCTTACAAGTTTTTTTTTTTAGTAGGTATTTTTTCATATTGCTTACCATTACTTCCTCCCCCATTCTCTGCATTTGCTGCCATATTGTTAAACTTAATTAACTACATTTAGATGAGATATTAAAACCTAAAAAGCAGACTATATTTATATATACCTCTAATACAGTAAAAAAAATTAAACTATCCATATAGTTTATCATAGGTAAATAATGATCATAATTATAGGATATGATATAAGTAATAACCTACACTTTATTTTTAAATTTTGAAGGTAAAATATCACATTAAGCAGTTATTTTAAAATAAAAATTAAACATTATCTTTGTAGCATAAATTTAAATGTTATTTATTAAAAATTAAAATATAGTAGTAGCCATACGCCACAATTATATCAGAGAATACAAAAGGGTAAAATTACATATTTTTTCTGTCACATTTTAATTAAAATTACACAAATAAAATACTTAAATAATTTAATAGGTATTTTTGTCTAAACCTTGTCTTAAATTTGTAATACTCTTTTCTAAACAAAAGTACCATTCTAATTTCTAATAACATGTCTCAACCTGGAAATTAAGTACAACTAATTGTAGAAACCATTTTAGATTTTTAATATATACCTAAAAATGTTATTAATTTTTAAGATATTTTTTATATACTCGCACTACTCACAGATGTCCATATTCATTATTAAATATAAAATATAATTTTTTAACTTGGAATTCTTATTAATTCTAATTTGCTTTAAAATCAAGATGAAATAAATTAAATTAACTTAAAAAGTCGTGATCAAAACGTCTCGATCAATTTGCAGTGAAAGTAGGAAATTGCAGTCAGTGTACATTTTCCATTGAATGATTTCTGTTGTTTTGTAAAATATTTCTATTACCTCGTATTTTATAATTGTTGTAGTTTCATTTGTATATTTTTGATAGCACCAATACTTGTATATAGCTATTTATTTTTGTATTTTATCAGATAAAGCTCATTTGGATATTTTAGAGCCGTATAAATATATACATGACAAATATGACAATTCATTTGAACTGTCAGTCTGTCAGATATTGATATTCCTGACGTTTGAAATATATTATGAATGCAGACTGGTCTTCACCTATTCAGTTTTCGTGTGGTTAAGGCCCGTATTTATAAACAGAACGGCTATATCAAGCTAGCGGGCACTCTGTGGCGGCTCTATCAAGCTAGCGGACACTCTGTGGCGGCACCATACAAGACCTGGTGGGTTTTTTGTAGCTTTTTTGTTACGCTATTTGCGAATTTGTAGCTTTGCCCAGGTCCGAAAAAACAGCGGATCTGCTAGCTTGAATTTCCATAAATTCCATAGTAGCGGCACAGATTCAGACCCAGCTGGTTTTTCGTAACTTTTTTGTAGCTTTTTTGTTACGCTAGTCTCCCTTTTGTAGCTTGTACTGAACCTGAGAAAAGCGCGAATCCGCTAGCTTAGCGGATATTTGTAGCGGCACCAGCTCGGACTAGGCTCATTTTTTGTAACTTTTTTGTAGCTTTTTTGTTACGCCTGTCTCCATTTCGTTGCGAGGCCTGAACGTGAGTAATAATCGTTTCTCCATGAGCGTGAGAGAAAAGTGCGTTCATTTAAAATCAAGTTTCGGCCTCTACAAATAATATGTGCAACTCGATAGTGTGACTATCTGTTGATAGATGGCACCAGTATTGCATTTCACGAATTATGGTCATCTTCCATCCAATATATTTTTGAGAAAGTTAGATATAATCTCAAAATCGGACATTTGTTTTTAAATGTTTTTTAGTGTTGTTTATGTACGTATTTAAACTTTTGTTGAATCCAGAATATTCTTACATCTTTTTTGAATGATTTCCTTAACCAATCGTTTTGCAGTATTTATGGACCAGTGTTTAATTCTGTCGGATCACAACTATACAGTGTGTTCCATCTCAGACGAGCCACCCCTTATTTCTTATCCGTAATTGGAAAAATTTCCCAAAACACGTCGGATGATTTTCTTTGGGGACATCGATCTTTTGACGTATATTTGAGGCTTGAACAAGCAAACCCCCTATGAAGGGGCGCTTCAACCCCTCAAAATGGAATAGGGAAGAATAAGGGTTGAGTGATACATCATTTGTAAGGTCTTGAAAGCCTCTTTACAACGGTGTATGAAAAAAATCACATTCTTAAAAAAAATTAATTGTTTTATCACATGAAATGATCGAAGAACAAAAAAAATGAAGGCAAGATAAGAAAATGTTTTGATTTTTTTTTATTTATTAGTTCGAGAGAATTTATTATTGCATGGAAGTCAATGGAAGACAAATTGAACATTTCATTTAAAAACGCAGTTTTGATTTTTTTGATTGTAAGCATGATAAAACAATTGATTTTTTTTCATACACCGTTTGTAAAGAGGCTTCCAAGACCTTATAAATGAAGTATCACCCAACCCCTCTTCCCTAATCAATTTTGAGGGGTTGAAGCGTCCCCTTATAGGGGGTTGCTCGTTCAAGCCTCAAATATATACGTCAAAAGATGTCCCCCAAAGAAAATCATCAGACGTGTTTCGGGAAATTTTTCCAATTACTATGGGATAAGAACTATACGGGGTGGCTCGTCTGAGATGGAACACCCTGTATATAGTGAGAATAGGTAATTGCTTGGTAGCTATTACCACCGGTGTGAAGTTAGCAGTAAGTTTTTAGCAGTAACAAGTATTAGAAATTTAAAATTTAAAAAAACCGACTTCAAAAACGTTCCAAATTTATATATGGGACCACCCCGAGGTACCCCCTTACTAACAAAAAAATAATCATATAAATCGGGCAAGGTGGTAAAGCATTATCGCTAAACATACATAAAAAATGAAGAGTTTGAGGATTTTCTCATGGACCCAATTATTAGATTTTGGCCAAATATATATGGTACCACCCCTGAAGTACCCCTTTTCTAACAAAAAAATAATCATTGAAATCGGACACCTTGTTAAAGAATTATCGCTGAACATACATAAAAAAAAAATATCGCGACGAATTGAGAACCTCCTCCTTTTTTGAAGTCGGTTAAAAATAACCGAAAACACCCGATCGGCAAAATAGTGGCGTCCGGCATACAACTATTTTAATAATCTTGCCAATATGTATTTTACATTAATATCGGACAAATAATTAATATACATACCGTTGAAAATGTCCGATTTTGAGATATCTAAATTTCTCAAAAATTTATTGGATGGAAGATGTCCATAATTCGTGAAATGCAATACTGGTGCCATCTATCAACAGATAGTCACACTATCGAGTTGCACATATTACTTGTAGAGGCCGAAACTTGATTTTAAATTAACGCACTTTTCTCTCACCTCATGGAGAAACGATTATTACTCACGTTCAGGCCTCGCAACGAAATGGAGACAGGCGTAACAAAAAAGCTACAAAAATGTTACAAAAAATTAGCCGGGTCCGGGCTGGTGCCGCTACAAATATCCGCTAAGCTAGCGGATCCGCGCTTTTCTCAGGTTCAGTACAAGCTACAAAAGGGAGACTAGCGTAACAAAAAAGCTACAAAAAAGTTACGAAAAACCAGCTGGGTCTGAATCTGTGCCGCTACTATGGAATTTATGGAAATTCAAGCTAGCGGATCCGCTGTTTTTTCGGACCTGGGCAAAGCTACAAATTTGCAAATAGTGTAACAAAAAAGCTACAAAAAAGCTACAAAAAACCCGCCAGGTCTTGAATGGTGCCGCCACAGAGTGCCCGCTAGCTTGATATAGCTGTGAGTCGGACTTGGGTAAGTCATCCTTGAACGAAAATCGGTTATATCCCGTGAATTTAGAGATGGGTATAGTAACAAATCTGTAAATGTACATAACAGTTTCAGATTTGCTATTATCCATCTCTAAATTCTAGTTTAACACCAGAACCACCTAGAACTTTAGAGACGTTGTAACCGAACTTCGATTTTAGTTCAAGGACGACTTACCCAAGTCCGACTCACGTAAGTTCTGTTTATAAATGCCGCGTTTGAGAATCCACATCGGATGCATCTGAGATGTTGTGAATTTTTTATCACGTGATAGAGAATTAGATCTGAATGTAGATGTAATCATGGTGTAAGGATACAGGTGAAGCGGTGCGCAGGTTTTATGACGTCAACATCGGTATTGCCACGGCCGCCTATACACTGCCATGCCATTTGCCATTCCATGGCTTTGTTTACATTTTGTAATGATTGTCAAGAAGTTTAACTTTTATTTCCTAGTTCTATAATCATTATAAAAATGAAAATATATTTAGAAGAAAATAACAACTGCGTCAAATAACATCAAGTTGTGCTCAATAATACTTACAAGAAAAGTCACTATAGGCAGATAGACGCTTGTACAAAAGTATAATGCCAAATAAAAAAAATATTTTGTGCTTTTATACAAAAAAAGTAGGTAATTTATTTCGAATTTAGCCATGGTGTAAGGAATTTAGCCTAATATAGTTTCTCTCTGGCGTAAAAAAGATAGTGTTCATCAGAAACTGAATTTTTCCATCACAAAACTTGGAAGAGGATGTTACATCTAGGATTTAAATCTTCATACCTAGCATTGCTATCTGATAGATTGAGATCAAGATGATAGCCAAAACGTACCTAAACTTACAGAGACATTACCATTAAAAAGTTTTAGTGGCTCAGCAGGGATAAAAATTGGAACTAATAAAAGGCATACACAAATAACTAATTTAAATGTGAAACTGAAATATGTAGTGTCCCCTGTATAGTGGAAAAATGTTTAACCTCTTGCCAATTAATTAATAATAGGAAGTGCTGACTCATTAAATATGTTTAAAAAGCAAGAAACTCTTGCTCAAAAAGGTATACTACAAAGTGGATAAATTTTTCTGATTCCTTGAATTAAGTAGTTCATTTTAATTTATGTGTATACTCCTGTATATATATTTCTCGATTGTCATATTTGTACTTAGGTTGTGCATTTTTGTTTTTATATTATATTTTGTCTTGATATTAGAATTTAAAAAATTTTAAAATAAAAAATTTCATTTATGAATAAGTATTTTGTTTGTTTCTTTTCCTTTGAATTTTAACTTATGTTATCTATCTTTGTTAATAAGAATGTAATTAATTCTTCAACAATAAATAATTTTGAATCGATTCAAGTAAACTTGTGTATAATGTTAACGAATGCTGAACAATAAAATGAAGGTGAAATGAATTTTATTATGATCAGTATATTTTTTTAGTCGCCAATTTTCTTAAATAATCAGTTTGGAAGTATGTGGTCACTTTTATAGATTATAAATGTAATAATTTAATTTTAAATTAGTCATCAAACATGGATATCAATAACTTGTATGCACAGATCAATTACTTTCTTGTATGGTTGGGTGCTGGTAAACCCCTTTATGTATTTAATAAATAGAAACACTTGGCAAAACATACTTTATTTTAATAAAAAGCACAGAGGTGTTATTTTAAATTGATTTATTTATGTTTAAAAATGGTTTATACATAATGTTTACTTCTTTATCTTGCTTAACACTTTATAATGTATATTTATTGTTCTAAATTTAAACATTTAGGCCAGTCTCTTAAGGTAGTAAACCCAGGTAAAGGATAATGAACAGTTCTTAAAATCTATAAGCCTTAGGACGAATGCTTCTTAGGGAGATTGTGGATGCTATGTCATCCGAACTTCAACGAATTCTTTTTTTATTTTCATTGTATAAAACATTTATTTGACCCGGAGTGAAACATTTACTTTACTTTCCTGAATTTCCACTTGAGAATTATTTTTCAACTGGCTAATTTCTTCTTTTAGTGAAAGTATTTCTATATTTGATTTGTTGCATTTTTCAGTAATTTTGTTTAGTTCTTCACGAAGACTCTTAATAGTTTTCTCTAAAATAATAATTTAATTTTTAATATTGAAATAAAAGCAATTATCACTTCAAAGTTTAATATTTAATAAAAAAATTGTTTTGAAATGATTGTAATGTTAATTAGTATATGCTAAGTTGTGTAATTTTCTTTTCAAAGCCACATTTTTTGTTAATAAGGTAAATTTGTACATACGTTTCTAGTTCTGATGATACCAATATATTTTGAGTGTCTGTTTCCAAACTTTGATTCTCCTTGTCCTGGTCTGCAGTTGACAATTGTCTGGAATGCCCCGAAATATTAACAAAGCTCTCAATAAATGTTTGTCGATATCTTTTTGCCTGCCTTCTTAATCTATCTTCACTTTCTGCAGACAATTGTCTTTTTTTCAATGGGAGATTTTCAGTAGGGACTGCTGTTTGTTTTAAGTTTCTACCAGTCTTAGTGGAGTAGTTTAATAGCCTCTGTTGTAAGGGTATTTCAAAACTATCCTTCGAAAAATGTATGGAACAAATACAAGCTTAAAAAAGAAACAAGACATAAAATTAATCATATTCAAGTTAGGTTTGCAAAAATCATACCATTTTTCAAATTAATTGTATCTTTTCACCCTCAACCGTTGACCCAGGCTTTGGCTATATCTGTTTTCGGAAATCCAAAATACTTAATATTTGTTCTCTTTGTTTTTCTTAAATAGTTCTTGCTGCCAAACACTGCACAACCTGGCATTTTGTTAGTAACTACACACCCTAAAATATAGTAGATTTTAATGTATCAATAATATAATAATAATAATGATATATTAAAATAACAATAATGAATATAAACTATTTCTTTTATCTTTAAAATACAACAAAAATGTTACATAACCTAACTTTATATCAATTACACTACCAACTTAATTAGAAATTAATTTAATAATACGTACCAATAATTTCTAAACAGGCCTATTGATATATAGAAATGATATTAAATATTAAGATAAATATATCTATAAACTTCTAAACACTACCAGGAAAATATTAGAATAACTTTAAAAGTCGCTTTTTAACATTGGAGACATAGGCAAAACAAAAATATGCTCCGCAGGTGACGTCATGCGCAAGAATGACCAAATTTCGTACCGCTTACCGCTTCACCTGTATTCTTCCACCATGGATGTAATAAACAAACGCTCTAGACTTTATTTGGTCACGTGACAAATTTCAATGACAAGTTAGAAGTTTATACTTATTAAATTTGACTTTTGAGACTACAAATCAACCTAAATTTGAAATATAAACAAAAATTAAGCAAACTAATCACTTTTATATTCATGCTAGCATAAACAAAGGAAAAATTGACAAACAAGGCTTCACAGAACACTTACTCTCTAGCATGGAACAAACATCTCATTCACATCTCATTTCAAATCGAGATGTAAAAAATGTAATCTGAACAGGTACATCTGGGATAAAAAAACGCAGATGTAGATGTAGTAGATGTGTCCGATGTGGATAAAAAAACGCTCGAGATGTAAAAAATGCATCCGATGTGGATTCTCAAACGCAGCAAAATACGGGCCTTAGACTTTCTAAGGGCTATGATATTAGAAGAAAAACATTTTCTTCTTTTTATCTGTAACGTACAAAATTTTTCTCATTCTCATTTAAATAAAAAGGTATCTTGCAAAAATATCCGAACCCAACCTACCTATGAAAAGTTTGTCATTTGTCATTATAAAATAAATCATTCATATGTCAAAACTGTCAAAAAAGTTTGGGGTTTGGATTTTTTGATGACTTGTATTTTTAATTTTTTTTAAATTTGCAAGTCCTGCTCCTGAATTAATACTTTATTATCTTTAAGGTAAATAATTCGTTTTTATTATTATAGATCAAAAAAATATATTTGCTACATTACTCTTTTGTATTGTTCTTTTTGAAAACAGATTAAAGTTAAAAACATGTTTGGTAATAGGTACAAATTAAATTCATTTGTATAACGAATCGTGAGTGAAACGTTTCATTCGTAAGAGAATTTAAATCTAAATAAATCATACTGTTTCAGTTAACATTCACCAATTTTTATCCAAAATGGAGTCTCTCGCCACTGACTCTGGAAAAATCGTAAAGATGGAAGTAGACTATAGTGTCACTTGCGACGAAAAAATCCCTGAATGCCAGAAACTTGCGAAATCAGGTAAATTACATGATGCTCTGGACCAACTTCTTGCATTGGAAAAACAGACGAGGACAGGGGCTGATATGATATCAACAGGTAGAGTTTTAGTCGCAATTTGTCAAATTTGCAGAGAAGCAAAGAATTGGGCGGCACTGAATGAACACATCATCCTGTTGACTAAAAGAAGATCTCAACTGAAACAGGCAGTTGTAAAAATGGTTCAAGAATGCTGTACCTATGTTGATGAAACTCCTGATAAAGATGCGAAAGTTAAACTGATTGATACGTTAAGGTGAGTTCATGTATTCATTCTCCTTATACACTTAAGAGCTCTTTTGTAAAATGCATATTTGTGAACTGATTTAATTTTTTTTATGCAGGACTTCCAAAAGTATACTCTGGTCCAAGTTTGCATCTGTTAACTTTAATTTTCAAGGCATCCTATGATTTTCTTGACATGTCAAAAATTACTAGAGTTTATAAGGGATTTTTTGACTACTTCACTGGATTTACAATCCTAAATGAAAAAAAAAATCACTATTTAATTATTTATTAACAATATATAGACATTAATTCTGAAAATGCACCATTTTGGGAGTTATCTTTTATGTAGAAAACTGGCAACACTGTCATTAAAAAAGTGTACATCATTTGTTTTGTTTTAAAAAGTGAAGATAATTATTTTACCTAGAGGTAGGTACAACTCCTTAAAATAATATAGTTACGGAACAAAGACTTATGGTGAATTTCATAGTTTATTAATATGAAATAAAATTAAAAAAACACCCTTGTGTCATGTTTTATCACTTTTTATTGACAGTGTTGCAATTTTTCAGAATATGTCTAAAATTTACATAAAATTAATGTTATAAGAAAAATATTTAATGCAAAACATACCTATGTTATAAATGTTGATAACTTTATTGTTAATAAATATTTTTTAAATAAAGGTCCTGAATAACTCTAATTTGAGCTTTAGGCATAGGATTTGAAAATTAATGTTGATTAATCAAATTTGGGTCAGTGTATACTTTTTGATGCTTTACAATTACAAAATAAAAATAATTTTTGAAATCTCTTAAGAATTTGTACCATTTTAGACAAGTAACTGAGGGAAAGATTTATGTAGAAGTTGAAAGAGCACGTTTAACTCATAAATTAGCTCAAATTCGTGAAGAAGAAGGCAATGTCCAACAAGCTGCTGATATCATCCAAGAGCTTCAAGTGGAAACTTATGGTTCTATGGAAAAAAGAGAAAAGGTGGAACTTATTTTAGAACAAATGAGATTGTGTATAGCTAAACAAGATTATATTCGTACTCAAATCATTTCTAAAAAAATTAATGCCAAATTTTTCGAAGATGAAGGTAAGTTCCAGCAGTTTTGGATTATTTTACATTAAATCAGCAAATACTCGTACTAAATTTTAGGATGAGCAAATACATAAAAATTAATATTATTTTTCTGGTTGAGTTGACTTAAAAGCTAGTGTGTTGGTTTTTAGGAGCTTCAGACCTGAAGCTAAAATTTTATAGACTAATGATGGAAGTTGACCAACATGAAGGTTCCTATTTGGCTACTTGTAAACATTATAGGGCAGTCCTTAATACACCATGCATTATGTCAGTGCCAGAAGAAAGACAGTCAGCAGCTCAAGCTGTTGTTTTATACCTTATTTTGGCTCAGCATGATAATGAACAGGTATTTATAAATTTTTTTAAAATATATGTTTTAGTATAATTTAATATTTTTAGGTTGATTTAACTCACAGGGTATTGTCAGATAAAATTTTGGAAGAGATTCCTTTGTACAAACAATTACTAAAATTATTTACCACTCCAGAATTAATAAAGTGGTCTGGATTGTGTGATTTGTATGAAAAACCGTTGAAATCCACTCCAGTCTTTTCTAGCAATGACCAAGGTCAAAAAAGATGGGCAGATTTAAAGTTAGTTAAGCTAATTGTTGTACTTTTTTGTGTTTACTCCTAAGGAACAGCTCAAATAAACTTTTTTTTTTGTTAAATTCTAGGTCAAGGGTTGTTGAACACAACATTCGAGTGATGGCTAAATATTACACACGTATTTCAATTAGTCGCATATCTGAATTGTTAGATCTCTCATCTGCTGAAACTGAAGAGTTTCTCTCACAGATGGTCGTTAGCAAGACAATTCAAGCCAAAACAGACAGACCAGCTGGAGTTGTTCACTTCCAACAAAGCAAGGATCCCAGTGATGTGCTAAATGATTGGGCACATGATTTAACACAGCTCATGCAGTTGGTCAACAAAATAACACATCTTATTAACAAAGAAGAATGTGTTCATAAGAATCTTCAAAGTACTACAGCTTAAACTAGAGTTCTTGATTAAATTTTTTTCAATACATAGTTGTTTATTTATTGAATTGTTTCAAACGCGTTTTGCTTATCTAATATACAATAAATATTTCTTTTTTTTTTACTCAGAAATTGTCTTTTAGTAGCTTTTGAAAATGATTTGTTACATAAACAGAACATCATTGATTATAAAGTTTTCTGGCAGCTTGTCTGAAAAACAACACTTAGTAGAGAAACCTGGTGGGTGTTAAAATTTTCTAGGTATTTTATATTAAAACTAATATAATAAACACACATTGGTTTTCAATTTTTTTTTAATTTACATATCTTCTAAACAAAAATCTTTTAGACTAGTTGTATACAGAGGAACTGCTCTAAGAGTTTGTGAATTAGCATCATTTACCCTTACAGCTACATAGTCTCCAGGCTTTAAATCCCTCAAATTATTTCCATTTTTATCTGGTACATGTTCTGATGGAACAATTACTCTGATATTGTGATCATTTCTTCCTTGCAAAAAGCTTTTAGATCTCTTACTGTAGCCTTCAATCAACACAAGGTGTTTTTTCCCTATTTGGGATCTATTCAATTTCTCAGCATGATGTCGAAAAACTTGAATCATATTTTCTAATCTAAAAAAAAAAGAAAATCATTTAACATGATTAAAATAGAAAAAAGACTTGCAAGGAATTGAACCATGGAGCCTTGTTCTACAAGTCTGAGGCTTTAATATATCAATGAACCACCCCCATATAAAATACAATTGTTTTCATTATTGATTATAAGAGTTTAATCTTTTAATGATATTTGAAAGACAATTAGTATGGCATATTTTTGAATTAAAACCTTTTTTGTTTAATATCAGCTGGAACATTATCCTGGTATCTTCTGTGAGCAGTAGTCTTCTCCCTCATACTGTATGGAAAAAGAAAGGCTGTGTTATACTTAATCTCATTCATCAGTGATACAGTATCTTCAAACTCTTCATCTGTTTCCCCACAAAATCCACATATAAAATCTGAACTAAGAGCAACATCTGGAATAAGGTTTCTTATATGTTTTATTAAATCGATATAGGCTTCTCTAGTATATCCTCTACGCATTCTTTCTAAGACCGCCGTGTTGCCAGATTGTGCTGGCATATGCAGATTCTTACAGATGTTTGGATACATTCGAATTGTCTAAAAATAAATGTCTTGATTTACACAAATATTTTTATAATTCACAAAGAAGTTTTGGCTCAATTGGGTTTTAAATATACAATGTATGTTATGCAGCTTTTCTTAAATGTTTAAAAAAGGACTAGGAATTAAGTAAGCACTAGACACTAGGTAAATGAAATGGAGAGGTACTTCACTTAATTTGATAAAATTTGGCTGAGCAATTTCAGCCATCATCACATCCTTTCTAAAATATTACAAATGTACAGTTTTAGAAATTTTTAATATATCGACTGTTAATCATAAATAGACACACTTCCTTTTTTTATAAATATTTTATAAAAATACATGACATATTTACTGATTGTAGATTTTGTTTGATGATTTAATTTGTATGCAAGCTCAGAAATGCTTGTGATATATAAGTACTGGTAGGTATTTTGTTGAGGATTTTTATTTTTGTGAAAAATGAAAAAGGTTTTGTGAATCTATGGATAATAAATAATAATAATTTTATTGCCCAACAGATTTATAAAATCCCTTTACAGAGCAAATAAATTGCTACATTTATAGTCATTTCTGTTATTTGAAGGTAATTTTTAAATCATTGCGTAAATAAGCCTACCTGAATATAAATGGCCATCCTAAGTCATTGATAAATAATAAGAATATAAATGGCCCAAGATGTGAGTCTTGAGGCACGCCCGATTTTGAAAAGTATTTGTATGAAGAATGGCCCATTGTAGAAAACAAACTGTTGCCTATTTTGAAGGCAGCACTGGAAGAATTTTAGTAGAACAATAGAAATCAAACTGATTTAATATAGTGATCCATTTTATCAATCCTTTAAAAAATTGGTATATATCAAATCCATTTGTCCAAATAATTTATAGATAATTTTATGACAAAAACAACTCAAAACTCACCTCTATCACATCATCAGGAAAATCTTTTGGGTGAGGAGATGTAAATCTAATTCTCATTTCTGAGTCCACCTCTGCTACTTTCCTTAAGAGATCTGAAAATCGTAATCCGCCTTTTTTTGGTTTATAAACGGTTTTAAAACCACTAGCAAGTGTTGTTATATTGTCTATTTTATTATCACTTGAAATATCTCTATAACTATTTACATTTTGTCCAAGTAATGTTAATTCTTTTACTCCTTGTTTAGAGAGGTTTTCAACTTCACCTAAAATTGAAGCTATAGGTCGTGAGCGTTCTCTTCCCCTAGTAAATGGAACAATACAATAAGTACACATATTATCACATCCTCTCATAATAGAAACAAAAGCAGAAATTGAATTTTCATTTAGACGAACTGGTGTTATATCTGCATACGTTTCATCAAGTGATAACAAAACATTTATAGACTTTTGATTATTTTCAGTGAGGCTTAATAACCTGGGAAGATGTCTATAACTATCTGGTCCTGCCACTAAATCAACCATAGACTCTTTTTCTAATACTTTCTCCTTAAGTCTTTCAGCCATGCACCCTAATATACCTACTTTAAGAGATGGACGGTCTTTCCTTCTAACTTTTTTTAAACCTCTAATATAATCTAGTCTACCCCAAATTTTCTCTTCTGCACTTTCTCTTATAGAACAAGTCATTAGGAGAATAACATCTGCTTCAACTAAATTTAATGTACGTTCAAATTTATTTTCTTTTAAAATAGACCAAACAATTTCTATATCGTTTACATTCATTTGGCATCCATATATATCAAAATACACTTTTCGTTGAAAATTTGTTAACTCTTCAATATAAGGAACATCTGAATGTTTTTCCTGTATTTGAGATAATTGTGGTTGATCATTTTGTAGAAAATTTACCAAACTTGGCCCACTATCCAACTTTTCTTTAAATCTATTTGTGGAATTATCTGTTAATTTAGTACTATGAATATAATTACTGAACGATCTTGAAACAGCGGTTCTATTTAAATTTTGATTTCGAGAAAAAGCCACAAATATTTGTTTTAAATTTTTATTCATTTTTGTATAAAAATTTTTTATAGAAAAATAACCTCACTTATTTGATTCTTCTCGTTTTTTTAGCCTACAGTCTTCAGGAAAGAAGCCACTTAAGGAATACAACCTTTTAAATATGTACGATAGATATTTAAAATAATTAACAAAATATATTTATTTCATAGTATAATTTAAAATACCTCTCAATATAATTGAATTATCTACAAAACGGGAATAATGATTATTTTGAATGTCCATTTGGTTTGCGAGTTGAGAAAAAGGCCAGCAGCCAGGGCCAGCACGGCCAGCACTAAAAAAGAAAAAGGTAGGTTAATTGACGAGGACGAGCTTCATTAAATTTAGATCACATTTTTTAGGTTTTTATTAAATTATAATTAAAATGCAGAATGCAAAATTGATAACAAGGCACTTTCAAAACATAAGAAGCATTTGTACACGGTAGGAGCATATTATTAACATAAATTCAATACATATAATATTAAATTTTCCAGCGCCTCTTTGAATCAAGTAGCAGGAGCAGAGACGGCATCAAATGTATCCGAAAAACTAACAATCCCACCTCCGAGTAATGTTGAAAAACCAGTTTCCCCAAAAATAGACAAATTGGTGACGGAAATTTCACAATTAACCTTAATTGAAGTCTCCGAACTTAGTGGGTTATTAAAAAAGCGACTCAATCTTCCAGATGCTCCTGTAATGCCCATGGGCGGTTTCGCTGTTGCCGCAGCCCCTGCCGAAGAAGAGGAGGCTCCTCAAAAAGTGAAATCTGTTTTCACTGTCAAATTAATGAAATTTGATGATAAACAGAAAGTCCCATTGATAAAAGAAATTAAAACTCTAATAGAAGGAATGAATTTAGTACAAGCTAAAAAATTCGTAGAGGGTTGCCCTACTGTGGTAAAAGCAGATGTTTCCAAAGAGGAGGCCGATAAGTTAAAGGCTGCCATTGAAAAAGTTGGAGGTGTGGTAGAATTAGATTAGTGTTATTAGAATTAGTAAATTAGTTAATATAAAATTTTTATTACATGAGATTTTTTTTATCCTGTATACTGGATACATCCAGTATTTTCTGTAAACCATTGGGTAATAAGAATGATCTATCTTGTAAACTATTGAAAATTTAATAGTTTAATGTTCTCAGAAAATAAAATGGAAAGGATTTTCTGTATGTCACTGGGGTCACCGGCATCATGGCTGATGTAGCTTTCAGCAATATTACGTCCAAATGTGATTATCTACTTTTTGGTGGTACACTAGCAACTCGAATGTTGAGGTAGTGCAGTGAAATTTTGATGTATTTCTGCCTACTGATTATTTCACCACAACTTATTGCCATATTTTGGGCTAATGTAAACTGCCAATGTCTAATAATTTAAAATTATAGGATTGAAAGTTGTTTTATGCAGTAAGAGTAATGTCGAAATATCCAGTTTTAGAACATATTATTTTATCACCTATTGAGTACCAGGATGGAAACTGGAAATTGAAATTAATTTTTATTTTGAATACTATATGCCCTCGATCTTAACCTATTAATAACCAACCCATGAAAGAAATAAAAATTAAATTTTTATAAGCTACATATCAAAATACCTTCATGAGAATAAAAAATTAACAAAAAACACTACAAAAAATCTGATGTGTCCAACACATGACTTTCCTATCTAGTTATTATAGGCTTTTTCCGGTTATTTTGTACAACCTATTGCAGCACCTGTATAAATGTTTAGAGGATAAACTAAATATATACATTTTCCACATACATCTACCTCGAAACATTTTTGTTATAGATATTCATTGAAAACGAAAATACTGAAAAATTTAAATTTAGCACTTTTTCTACAATTTTTCCATTACGGTCCATTTTAGAACAATCATGTATAAACAAAAATTATAGAGATCGATATCGCAAACAACTTTTAGTTCAACAATTTTCATAAAAATCAGAATTTTGCACATTTTGTCAAATTTCTCGAATACGGACCATTTCAGGAAATTTTGACATAAAGCAAAAATTATAGATAATAATATTAGAAGTAACTTTTATTTGAACAATTTTCCTCTCCAAACATAAATAACAGATATATTCTATAAAATATAAAAACAGCCTCCCATAAAGTACCCCCCCAGATGTTCCGACTTTGTCCAAAATCTAGTCATTTCACGTCAGGCCGAAATAAAACTTAAGTTTAAAATTTAATGTTTTTTCTTTATCCGTTTTGGAGTTTTCTTCAAAATTCGAAATTTACACATTTTCTCAAATATCTCGAATACGGTCCATTTTAGAGAAATTATGTATAGGATAAAAATTATAGATAATATTATAAGTAACTTATATTTGAAGAATTTTCTTCTCCAAACGTAAATAAAAGATATATTCCATAAAATATAAAAATGACCACCTATAAAGTACCCCCCAGATGTTCCGACTCTGTCCAAAATCTAATCAGTTCATTGGACGCCGGAATAAAGCTTAAGTTTAAAATTTGGTGTTTTTCGGTGTATCGGTTCATGAGTTATGGTGGATACAGACACACACACAGACATCATCGCGAACATAGTCAAAACGAATTCAGGGGACCTCAAAACGTAAAAATCCGTCGAAAACTCAAGGTCGAAAAACATCATAATTCCTATACTTTCCTTATATCTGTATACAGATAGGATAGTAAAAACGGGATGTTGGTAAACACCTCACCAGTCAATGCTATACACTTTTTTTTTTGACTAAATAAACGATTTATATATTTCCGTCTTCTATGGAATAAGGCTACTGTGTTTTATCTTGTGGGATTTCACTTGGCAGTTTATTGTTGGATTTGATAATTTTTTCTTTGTGGTATTTCTACTTTCAGTAAACTAAAAACAATGTAAGATATAAATTATAACTGCAACATTTTTTTATCATATATGTAACGTTATACATTTTCCATGAATTTACTATTTTGTCGATGGTGTTTCTTAATAAGGGCCACCATAATTTTTTCTTTTTATATTTTTTCGATAATTAGCTAATCCATTGTCGTGATAAGGTTAACTCTGCCCATTTATATATTATACTTAGATTAGACACATCATTTGGTTGTGGTACTTGAACAACCTTCTTTTCTTGTCGATTATATCTTTTAACAGTTTTTTGAGGAAGTATTATGATAGTGTGTAGTTATAAAGAGTTATTACCACCTAAGACGTGGGTGGAGTTATTAAATTTATCCATCTCATCGTTTCATACTTCCTGTCTGTACACCAATCATAAAAGTACAGGATATATTTTAAATGAAAAACAATTATTTGAGTAAAATTTTTACTAGTCTGTACTTAAAAGTTTCTGGGCTGAACTACTGTTTGACCGGTGATGTGCTTATGCGACACCTACATTTGAACTTGATTAAATAAGTAATGGTTCTTAAAAATGTATAATTTGTTTCAGAGTCTTTATTCTTATAATTTTTTTTTTAAGTAAGGAATATGATGAAATAATATAAATTTGTTAAAACAAAAAATTAGGCTTATTTAATAACTGATATCCAACAATAACAACAACGTACATTTTGATCATTAAAACAAATATTTTATAGGAATAGGAAAAAAATTAAAGTTGTAACTTTTTTTAGATTGGCGGTACTGTTGTTATTGTGAAAAAAAAAAATAGATCACAAATATATCATATAGATCCTACTTAAAAAATATATAATTTGAGGTGGTGGGTACACACTTCACTGTTCATAGATGAGTTAATAAAATGTAAGTGGTTTATACACAGTGCAACAAAAAGATGTACAGTGTAAATTTAACCGTAGTTTTTCGGGATCAAAATAAGTTGATTTAAGCTAACTTGCTTTTATAAAAAATGGATAGAAAAAGGTACAGGATGTTAAAGTAGAATTTGTATAAGTAATTTATTGCTCTTACACTAAAATGGCTCAAAATATTTTTACAAAAATGTACAAGGAATATTAGTGTACAGTGACCCAATAAAATAAAGTTAGTGGCGTCTTAAAATATTTTAATTCTATAAGTTTTTGTAAGGGTTCTGCTCCCACTTGACCCCCTACTTTTTTAGACAATGAAATTAAGTTAAAAACAGGACGCCACTGAAATTCTACGTTTTTAATTTTTTTTGTCTCTTAATATTTGTAAAAGCCTTAAGGAAGGTCATAGTGAAAAATACACAATGAAATTTTTCTAATGATAATAAACCACTGAATATTTTTTGTTCACGATTTTTTTTTACTATTTTATAACCTCATTTACAATGATTCCCTTGTATTATCGATCGTCTTTGATTTATTTTCGACCCCAGAAACTGTGCTTAAATTTATTGTACGTCTTTTTGTTACACCTTGTATATTAAGAATGGGACATATATAACAACTGAAGATTCTCTGATTAAAAATATGACGATTAGACGAAAAATGCTTAGGTAAAATGTTGGTTATTTCGGAAATTCAGGATGTTAAAGTTGAAAATTTAAATATTATTAATGGCTATAATTTTTTTTTATTACTCAGTATAATTTTACTAAATTCGGCAAACGTTTTTGGTGTTCTAAAATACACCTATGAGCGAAAAAAATCAGTAAAATAAACTTTGCCAGTGACGTACGGTATGGGTAACACTGCGCCTTCTACATTTTATGCCACTCTCTAAAAACTTATTTGGCATGTAATTTTAAATTGTTTTATGGTTTTTAAATAAATCATGTACTTTTATTGGAAACTTATAGTGGTTGATTTTTGATATATACGTACTCAAAGATGGATACACTTTATTTAAATTTATTTTGAAATTTCGATTTTTTTCTGTTTCCAACAATAGTACATTATTTATTTAAAAAAAATTAAATTGTAATCCAATTACTGAATAATAAAAAATTATAGCCATTAATAATTTTTGAATTTTCAAACTCTACACCCTATATTTTGGAAACGAGTAACGCAACATTTTTACCTAAGCTTTTTTCATTTAATCGTCTTATTTTTGATCAGATAATAAACAGATGTTTTACGTTCCATTCTTAATGGAACACCCTGTATAATACATGTAAATATGCTCGTTATGGCATAATAAATAAATTTCCATTGCCCGTCGAAAGGCAGGAAGAGGTGGACTATGCATAATGGTCAATAATAAATAAATAATCTTTTATTCCATTGCTCTTCAAGCAAGTCGTATATGGTACCTCATATGTATTGAAAGTGTAACAAGACTATAGATTTTGGGAACTCTGGTTGGCATATCAAAGCATTAGACAATATTTCTGGTAAGGGTGAGATGTACTATGTAAAACAAGAAATATATTTATAGATTATAAGTGTCCATTTACATTTTATTTCTATTATTTTCAAGATTGTATTCAGTGGGATAATTACAATATTGTATCACGGCAATAATTATAATGAACACTATTAATTACATAGGCATTTAAATTACTTTTTTACGAACTGCAGACAATATAAATATATTAAAGAAACTCAAATATGACATGGTGGTTTGGATTTGTATGTTCTAACCAGAAATTTTGATCTGATGTCTACTACTTCGCAATTAGTTTCGCTATTCATCCAGTTAGCACTTATAACTATTATTTTTAACTATATAATATAGTCAAATAAAAAATATAGTTTTCAATGATTTACTTTAAAATCTAGATGCGTATAGATATAACGGGACGGGCCTGGGCCGGACCCAGGCCAACAACGGACCAAGGTTCGTCAGATTTGTACGGTGTCGTATATCTACCCTGCGATGGAAAGCAGCGGGCCTACCACGGGCCGGGCTAATTAAGATCGAAGTAGGTGCGTTTGATTTCCATCGCACGGTAGATATACGGCACCGTACAAATCTGACGAACCTGGACCCGCTGTTGGCCTGGGCTCGGCCCGTTATATCTATGCGCACCTTTATACAGAAACGTTTTTTATTAACTTCTAATTGTAAATATTTTTGCAGCGATTATTTTTATTTGTGCGCACTAATGCAAATGCTGGAAAGTGTGTCAATTGATGCTACAAATAATTGATAATAGCGATAACGATATTTATAAAAATAAAAACATGTATAAAAATGTATAATACTCGCCAATAACAACAAAGTCAAAATAAACAGATATTTATCGTCTAGTCTGATTAGGATTAACACATATCTTAATTCCTTTTATGAATGTATATGATTACAAACATAGACTTAATAACAATAAAAGGTATCTTTATTTGTTTAGAAAAACACAAAAATGTTTGGGCGATATTTAATAAACGGCCGTTTTAATAAAACTTATTGAAACGTCTTTATATATGGAGAGAGTGATCCACAAAAAATCTTTGTAAGATAGACCATGGCTCTATGGCAAAAATCACGAATGTCTGAGCTTTCATTTTTTTTTTTAATATCAGTTTGAATTTAATTCAGATACGTGCCTAGGCCTGTAAACGGGGGGGGGACAACGTGGGCAAATTCCTCGGGATTAGCCTGTTCTGATGGGTCCATAAAACACCGCAATTACATCAATTTTTTGAACGGTGATCCATGGTAAAATCTGAGAAAAAAATTGTATGCTTTAAATTGTAAATCAAAAATAATAATATCAGCTAGTTTAAATTCGGTATAATAAAACAGTTTATCAATTTAATTTATATTCACTATTACACTAATATATTTTATGACCTAATTTATACTTAATATTCCTAATTTATATATTTACTTATTCACTAATTTATATTAGACATTTTCTTATATATTAATTTATATTAACAACATGAACTGACTATAAAGGTAAAGGATGTACATTTTATTCTCCCAAGAAAATAAACAAAAAGATGTTGCTCTGTTGATGGTCGGAGTAGTTCTCTGAGTAGTTCTCTTAGTTTTTTGTTGTCGAATGAGTTCAATTGAGTTGTCGAAAGGCTGGCAGATGTGTGTCTCGTCGTGACTGGTTGAAAAAACGGATCATGAGAGTAGACACTGTTTTATGATTGGCTCTTATAGAGTGTGCTGAAATAGTTATGCCTGATTAATACAGAGTTAGTGTGTTTGTTGTAAGTTGTAACTAACTATTAAATCACATGAGTGCTTTTAACGATTTATTTTAATTATACCAATGACAGGCTAAAACAGATAAATTTTTCGAGTTGGAGGGAGTTAGCACTTGTATTTAAATTACTTAATATTTTCCATAACTGAGAAGGCTGTATTCTGCGCGCAAAAATACTAGTAAATATGCAGCAGGTGCAAAATATATTTTTCTCTGAATTCGAAATCCGTTACGCTGCCAGGGTCGGCTTTTGTTTTGTGTAAGATTTTTAAATTTGGTAATGCAATGTCTCGATTAAATAATAAAATATATTGTTGTTCTTATGTTTATTATATATTATTAATACGGGGTGGATCAGAAAGAGAGTAACTAAAGTATCTGTTAAAAAGTGCTTGTCATCATTTGTGAACAACTATAACCTTAAGTTTGGCATAGGGTTTGAATCTGCGATGTCGCTTCTCTCTTCCATGCCGGACAAATTATTGTTATTTAGGTAGGTATATACAGTTCAATATGTAAGGCACTAATCAAGTATCAACCCGACGTATCTAAGATAATTTACAAACAAGCTTTCAGTATATATATATATTATAGGTACCTATGTTAACACATTTTTCTCTTTAATATCAAAAATAACATACACACAGTTGTACGTTGTACCTACCTAATAACTAATGCATACCAACATTTTTTTTTGTTTAAAAGATTGTGAAGTAATTTCATAGTATGAGTTGCGTAAACTATTTTTTAATAGAAACTAAAAACTTTTTAAAAATGTAAACGCATCGACCATTAAAAATTAAGTAGGTGTGCAATTTATTCTTTTTCAGCTGATAATAATAGATAATATTAATTAAGTATATGTTATTTTAAAATATTACTTAATTACATTTTAAACAAGAAAAAATATAAGTTCAGTTGAAATAATACCTATATAAAACTATAAACACACATGTTTACAAATTTTATTACATATTTAAATCTCGGATAAACGGTGTGTATAATCAAATAACTAAAATATAATGTGATAAAATTTTACCAATTAAGAATTTGATAAGCAAATATAGTAAAATTATATTTAAAAACATCGAAAAGTTCATTGGCATTATAAATTAGAACATATAAAGAGACATAGGTATATATATTGTACCAGAGACAATTTGGTTGTCTCTCGTTGTACCCTCTATGTTTGTCTCGTTGCGAATCTTGTGAAACTTTATTGTGCTTCAGACATAGGTAATTTCAAATAAATGATTACAGTCAACAATGATATATTCAGGTTAGTATCTAATTTTTTATCTGTTTATTACTAATTTAAGAATAAAGGTATAGTTGCACGAATTCGGTGGAAAAATGTACACCGAAAAAAGGTAAACGTAAGTTTGGCAACATTGTTAAAAGGACCTCGAGAGTGATTTTTAAAATGTTTTTAAATCATACACATATACGGCGGATTCAATGAAGTGGAGAGGGGTAGAATGATAATTGTCAATGAAAAAGTATAGACAATTTCGATTTGAACATTTTGTAAACAAGATTCAGGAACGGTTTAATACCATTTTGTGCAACAAAATTATAAAATAGTGCATTAAAAAATAATTAACAAGTATAATTTAATACTAAATCAAAATCACAAATATAAGCAAGGTAACAATGAATTGATGCCAAAAAAAGCTTACAACAGCCACAACACGAACAAAAAACAGAGCTAAACATAATCGCTGAACAATAAAGCCAAGCCTGGAATTTGTTTACAGTGCTTTAGGCAACCTCTTCTTGTCATTTACGTGTGTAAGAGTGGAAGGTTGAATCATGCATAATTTCTACACTCATGATGGATGCGCAGGCGGTACTTTATCATTCTACCCCCTCCAGTTCATTGGGCGGATTGTAAAACAGATTCGTTTTCTGCAGGTACCAATTTTAAATTTGTATAAGTCGTTTATTAACAAGTTAAACATATTTTTGTGAATTTAATATATCTTACATGCAAATCGAAATCCGAAAGGTCAGAATTTTCTGAAATAAGTTGTAGAATAATTTTGAAAATTCGGAAACAAATCTCAAAAATCTTCCTACGAATTATTAAGAGCCAACTCCACCGTTGTATTAAACGAAGTTAAATTAATAAACAAAAATTTAAATGAGATTTTTACATTAAGAATGTAATTTTAATCTTTGTTTAGTAATTTAAAGTTCGTTTCACACAACGGTGGAATCGGCCCTAAGACCATCGCCGAACCCCAAAGGTTAAAACATGCATGGAGATTTGAAAAAAACCCTGTCGCCGTCGCGATTCGAACCCAGACATCTTATTTGTTCTGTACATAAATGCCCTTACCGCTAGACCATTACGACATTGACTCTTGAGAGATTCCTAGACAGCAATTTGATATACTAGTTCGGGCCAGACACGCCCGTTTCAGGCTCGTTCGAACTATATAGTATATCAAATTGCTGTCTAAGAATCTCGACAGTCAATATGTAGTCCTGGTCAAGTGGCAAGGGACATTTGAGTATAGAACAAAGATATCTGGGTTCGAATCCCCGGCAGCGTCAGGCTTTTTTTTCAAATCTCCAAGTGTATCTGTTTTCACCTTTGGGGTTCGGGGATGGTCTTAATTCGTAGAGGGATTTTTGAGATTTGTTTCTAAATTTTCAAAATTATTCTGCAACCTTAAAAGGTCTGTTCTGGTTTTGAGAAATAATGATCGAAAACTGTCGGGCTGATGCGCAGTGGATAAAAAGCGTTCTGGTTTTTCTCGGACTACTTCGGATCTTCCAGTCCAGTGTGTTCCGCGGTTTCGTATCCGTGATTGTTATAAACAGTCAAAAGTCAAAATGTGTTCATGCTTCGGAGTGTGGATCGACCATGGAGGTATAATACTAATAGTATAATAATAATAGTATTCAACCTCATTGGGATCGACTCGGACTGTTTTGACCGCGCATGCGTTTTTTAAAGTGTTATGAATATTTTATTAGATATTTTAATAATCCCATACAGAACATATTAAATCCGAAATTGATTGTTTATTTATGTGTGGCCGAATGTCTCTTGTTCTTGTTTTATTTGTAAATTGAGGCAATTTTAGAATTAATAATTTTTTAATATTATTCTCCCGTTTTATTTTTATTTCATGGAATGTGATGAGGACACATACTTTGATTTTCTTTTACTATACGGAGAATGGTCGCACTGCGCAGCTTTCTGAGTGGCTTTTAAAAGGAGACGCCATTTTGATCCCTTATTACGTGTTGCCTACATCTTGGCGCAATATTTTTAATAGGTGCGTTGTGGATGAGGATGATATGATGAACATATACTTGCAAATGTTATTTCAAGCTGAGCTTTAAACAGGAACTACATTATTATAATAAACAATTAACAAAACACCCTCATGTGTTCTGTTTTTCTAACAATTTCAAACCGTCAGGGATTTTTTGCATTTATACACACAGGGTCCGGCTCAGTTTCAAAACCGTTTTCAATTTGAGAACCAGAACAAACTTTATTTCATATAATTCTGACATTTCGGATTTCGAAATGCGATCTAGGTACGATATATTAAATTCACAGTTTTCATACTCAGGCTTACGTAGCTTAACGTATACATTGAAAACTTAACTCACGCAGACGAAGATATGGGCTAAATATGCATCAATAGGTCTGTTCCAACACACGGTACAAAGCATGCGTTGTATACAATTTGTGCATAGAGCGCATATTTTGTACCCAAAATGAACTGGAGTGGGGTAGAAAGCCAATGTGCATATTGTATCAATAGAATAAGGTGCGACTCTATGGGCGCAGCCATTTTTATTTCTCATCTCACTCGGGAGTATTTATAATAACCATTTTCTGTTTCACATTGTTATTGTTCAGTGGATCAGACAATAACAAAGTGAAATAGAAAATGGTTGTTATAAATACTCCTGAGTGAGATGAAAAATAACCTGTCTTCGCCCATAGAGTCGCATCTCAAGCCTATTGACAAGCATTCTACCCCACTCCAGGGGCTCGATTCTCGAGTTCATTGGAAAATTTTCCCATGGGAAAAGATTCCACTACTTATATTCCCATGGTAATAGGTTATGCAATTCTCGAACTTGTCGGAATAGACATTCCCATGGAAATAATAGTTTCACGTATGTCTGATATTAAGTTCACGAATATTTCGAAATAACCAATAACATTAAAGATATTTTAAAATTTACTGTTGGTATTATTTGTATTTGTTGTGGTTTTTGGGTAACCGATTACCTGCCGAGTCTCTGCGCTGGAGCAGATGCCGTGCCGAGCAATCGCTAGCTTGACCGAGGACAAGTGAAAATATTCGATTATGTATAATTAAAACTTATCGAGTTATTTTTAGTTTTTCTTTTCACATATTGAAAAAAGAAAAAGTAGCTTTTGTATAGAAGAGCAACGAAAGTTTCGAGAAACTAAGAAATTCTTTCGTTAACGGAAATAATAAAAATTTTCGAAAAGGTCTTATTAAATTTACTACAAATTTCTTAATTTGTGTTACCTATTTGCCAGTCCCTTAGCAGCTCCCACAATTTCTAACTAATTTAGGAAAATCAGTTTCTTAGTGAAAGAGAGGTAAAAATAATATACCCACATAAATAAAATAATATCAATTTATAAATACACCAAAAAAATGTTTTAACTAGAATTTCACCAAAAATCCAAGATATCCAATAATCTTTGGTTATGTCTTAGTCTTTCGCGTGGTCTTTCGTCAAATTTTCGACTTTAATGCGCAAACTCTAGTACAATTCCCATTGGAAAACACAATTTCCAATGCTCGTAAGCAGGGGAATATTTTCCCATACTTCTCATTGGAAAATATTCCACCGCTTATGCCGAGAATACGAAAACTGAATTCCCATGGGAAAATTTTATTTTCCCATGGGAATAAAAGTCGAGAATCGACCCCCTGTTCATTGTTTGTACCATATTAGGTCTTTTCCTTTGCATCGAAAGTGTAGCCCTGAGCTACACCACTTCTGAAAATATCGTTCCATTTATACAAAATGTATGGATAGAACGATATTTTCAGAAGCGGCGTAACTTAGGGGCCTATTCAGTAACTCTGAACGACGTCGTTAATAGACGATAATCGTTCACAGACGACTTTTCTTATTCAGTAGACAACGATTGTCGTTGAAAATAGACAAATATGGTTGTAAAATTGTCGTTCATCAACGATAGCCAAAGAGCTGTCGTTAATAATATGAAGTGTCGTTATAGTGATTTTTGCATTCCCTCTCATTTTTTATTATGAATCAGGATATGTTCTAAATAATAAAAACACTTTTTTACAAATTTTACAACTAAATTGCCATATACCTAATACAGCAAGTAAAATTTGTAAGGAATTTTTTTCTAATTTATTTAATTATTTTAAAAATAAATCGGATTCAAAGTTAGGATTGCCCATTCAACCATTTACTATTGGATTCTTATTAACAGTGCTGTTCCTAAAGTAGCACTGCGAAACAGTAACAAAACCTATGGAAGTACCTATACTTCTCCGTAACCTACAGAAATTTGGTTTGTCTTTCAAATCCAATAAAAAATACATCTTGTGTACTGTTCTCGAGTTGTTTTTTGTATTCTTTTGGAATAGTTCTCAGTTTTTTTTAATATATCCATACTCATTTTAATAAGCCCTACATACAATACGACCAGCAAAAATGGCCCGCGAGAAACAGAATTCCTACGAATCGAGAATCGACCCCCTGATCGTGTTGTAGGTTAAGAACAATAATTAATATATTCTGAAAAACAAATGAATATATCTACTGGTTGAATTTTTATTTTACGTTCCTAAAAAAATGTCAACTATACCGGGTGTTCAAATTAAAGGGTTACAGTTAAATACCGCCTTTTATAAAAAAAAAAACAAAGTTTTATAGTTTTATTTTGGGTGTTACTCAATAAGTAGAAATCCAAAAAAAAAAGTTTTATTTAGAAGTTTCTTATTTTTTTATGAACTCTAAGAATACCTATGTAAAAAAATAGAGGGTTCCAATATGAAAAAAAATCCACCTCGATATGGCCATATTATGGTCAGCTATAAAAAAAATAATTTGGCCAAAATGTTTCCCCTAAAAAACTATAAAACTTTTATCTGATACTTTTTTTTTATAAAATTCATATTTTTGTCGATATTTAACTGTAAAACTTTAATTTAAACACCCGGTATAATCATCAACATACGTTCTTTTATCACAAAACACTAAATTATAATACCAACTTACTAGAAATCATCGTTCAGATTTGGTAACTAGAAACAACGTAACGACTTTGTTATTGAATAGATGTTTCAAAAATTATCGTTATAAAAGTCGTTGGTTGAACTGTCGTTAGCTTAACGATGTCGTTCATAAACGATAAATTACTGAATAGGGCCCTTAGTGCTACACTTTCGATGCAAAGGAAAAGACCTAAAATTACGGTTTTCGCGGGTGTTGGAACCACCGACCTTGATAATAAACTGGATGGCTATTGACATAAACCCTACTCCTAATTTCTAAGCTGACAACGATGAAAAAACGGTCGGTGCGCATGACAATTTGGACGCCAGACTGTCAATTTTGAGTATGAGAAAGTAAAAGTTGAAAAGTCTTTTGGTAGGTAGAGAGGGGGTAAACGTCAAACCACGTCGGGCGGCTCCGAGAATTTCGCAGTAATGTTTACCTGCCAGTGTCGTTTCATAGAATAAGTAATTTTAAATTGTTATCGGCGGAACCGGACAATCGCATGTATTTATGGATTATAAATAATTATTAAACATGTATTATAATATTCAAATCATAATTTTACAAAATTTCAACAGCTATTCACAATTTATTAAACTAATTACTCGAAATTGTTATTAACATCTATAAAATAATTTTGTACGCCAATGTATCGCGTCCACTTCGGTGATATCCGCTGCCAACCTGTCAATTTATGTGTATAAAGTGGGAGAACTGGCAAAAGCATTTCCAACTTTTACTTCTGTTCTATTCTACGATTAGTAATCTATGATTCTACGTCACGTTTTCCACGGGCGTACTGCGATAAGTTATTTTTTTTAACCGATTTCAAAAAAGTTCTCAAAAGTTCTCAATTCGTCGCGATATTTTTTTTTATGTATGTTCAGCGATAATTTTTTAACACGGAGTCCGATTTCAATAATTCTTTTTTTGTTAGAAAGGGACTACTTCAGGGGTGGTCCCGTATAAATTTGGTCAAAATCTAATAATTGGGTCCCTGAGAAAATCCTCAAACTCTTCATTTTTTATGTATGTTTAACGATAATGCTTTACCACCTTGACCGATTTATGATTCTTTTTTTGTTAGTAAGGGGGTACCTCAGGGGTGGTCCCATATAAATTTGGTTAAGATGTGGTGATGCTGCACGTTTTTGAAGTCGGTTTTTTTAACTTTTTAATTTGTAATACTTGTTATTAATAGCGCTCTATTTTAATAATTATTATTATTGGAACATTTGTTTCAGCTGCGTATTAATCAAAAATCTCATTTTTAAGTAATTTTCTTAACTTAAAAGGTCGTAGTTGAATGTAATACCTAAGTGTTAAATTTAATTTTGATGTTCCTTTTTAGTGCATTTCCGATGTGCATTTTTTACATCTCCAACGTTTGTTTATCCACATCGGACACATCTGTCCTACTACATTTACGTATACTGAATCACGTGATTAAAGATTTAAAACATCTCAGATGCATCCAATGTGATGTGAATATTCAAACGCGGCAATAGTTTAGTCAAAGAGTATAGTTAGCACGTTCAGTGGTTGGAACCACTGAACTATATATTAAACTGGAAGACCAAAGCCGATCAACAAAATCAAGCCGCATAGCGAGGTGATATTTGACACTTCGGCGCCAACATGTGCGTATCGAAATGTACTAAAAAGGATCATCAAAATTAAATTTAACACTTATTACATTCAACTAGACAACTTTTAATTTAAGAAAATCACTTAAAAATGATTTTTGATTAATACGCAGCTGAAACAAATGTTCCAATAATAATTATTATTAAAATAGGGCGTTATTAATAAAAAATAATATAATTTATCATAGTACGCCCGTGAAAAATGTGACGTAGAATGCTTAAAATTGACAGTCTGGCGCACAAATTGTCATGCGCACCGACCGTTTTTTTCACCCATGTCGGCTGAGAAATTAGGAGTAGGGTTTATGTCATATAGCCATCAGTGTTGTCAGTTTGTTACAATTGTAACAAATCTATTACATTTATGAAGGATTTATTACATTATTACATGTCCAATAAATCTATTACATTTTCACGAGCCTCGAACAATTGATGAACTTGAACCTAACATGAACCTAACCACCGAGTCTTTATTTTATTGGTTTATTATTTTATACAACTAATCCCATCCCAAACATGTTTCTTTGATTAGGTTCATCCCAAACATATTTTCTTGAGCATGTCCAAAGCGCTTAAAAAGTTTCTTATATCATTGGACCCCTTTCATTGGAGGCCGAATTTCTTTTTCCTTTATTTTCTTAAGAAAAAGTTTGTTTCAACCACAGAACAATTACTTTTAGAATGGAAACTGCAATGTTAAAATTTGAGACAGTTTTGTAACACCCGGTGTGCGTTCTTTGAACTATTTGGCGGAAGTGGCGCCATCTCGCGGTCACTTTAGTTAACACAAAACGCGGGAACATTCAAAATGATCCTTCAATATTTAGTTTAAAAGTGGTAGTCAAATTAAGATTTGTTCATACCAACTCCTTTTTTACGTTTATTGTAGCAATAAAATTATATTTGTTACAATAAAGCAAAAAATGAGTAGTATGAACCAATCCTAACTTGACTAGAAGTTGAAATATTTTTACAAAAAATTAAAAAGCATGATCAACAAAATTAATTTATTAAAACAAAAAAAACATACAAAATAGAATAATTAAATGTAGCGTATTAATTAGCTGGAAAGTTAAGTCATTGTCCACAGAGGTCGAAGAGTTTTATCTAAAACAAAAAATAAATATTAATCAACTTATAAATCAAGAAGGGTACAGGAAGAAAAAAGGAGCTAAGCCACATTTTTATCAAAATTGAACTGGCCCGCCCTATTTTGTAAAATACCAGTATTAGCAAATGCAAAACAGTGCATTTAAAATTATGTCCAAGGACTTTCCTACTGTTTGTTTGTCATTTTTAGTATTTAGAATAAAAAATTACAACTGTCTGGTAAATTAAGTGGTAAACTACAATATAATCAGGCAACATTTAAACAAAGTAACATCTTTTTGTAATCAATTACCTTAAAGTATCAAAAGTTTGTATTTAGTCAGTCTAAATTAAATTTGGTTTTCTGAACATTTTGGTAATTGTGACTAGGCCCCTTTTTTTCCTGAACCCTTCAAATCTGTTGGGGAGCACAGAAAGTGAGGCATAAATAAAAAAAAGGTATACTGACCATTACTTCCCGGACTATGCTATTTTGTCTTCCACAATCCAATATTGCCATTCCAAAGGGATTGAAGAAAGTTTGTACTAGAACAAATACAAAAACAGTAAAAGAAACAATCTGAACTAAATCAATATAAAAATCAAATGTGAGGCATGAATACAAAAAGTACAGTGACTATTACTTCCCTGACTAGGCTGTTTTTGTCTTCAACAATGCAATACTACTGCCACTCCAAACGGCTTGAAAAAGTTTGTACTAGAACAAATAAAAATACAGTTAGATCGCTGCGTGCACCAAGAACTTTAAACATATCTTCAAAATGTTTATCACATACTAAATAGTTTTTACAAATTTGTTGTTTTATTCTTGAAAAATGGACTGCGAACACCCAATACTCAAATTTGAAATAAATCGTTATTAGGATTTCAGAGTGTTTACAAAACAATTTGGCATACAACAATACGATATATTACAGCTTTTATAACTAAAAATGACCACAAAAATTTAAAATAAGCTCAATCGTCAGCAAGATCAAGTAAACAAATTGAACATTTAAAACACAATTGAACAAGACCAAGTTGACAATACAATAAACAATTATTTACAAAATACTTACTATTTATTCATCCAGGATCCAGAGCACACCCAAATACAAACAAATAATAATTATTGACAATATGATATAGATAATCACAAAAAATACAGGTAAAATGGCAAAGGCAAATGTCATTCACCGCGAGGTAATCGATAATGGATGCCTGACAATTGACAATGACAAATGACACTCCCACTGTTTCCACCATCAATTGTAGATTTCTGTAAATTGTTGTGTACAGCGCCATCTAGAATCTGTTCCTTGAAACAAAAATATAGTTTCAGCTCGGGCTATACCAGTTACCGATACCTGGTTTCAACCCCAGTATAGAAGCGTTCTGAATTTATCTGCGCATGAGTAGTACGAAGGGTAGAACAGTTAAATCGTACTACAGCTACAGGTACTATTTATGCGAAGATATATTCAGAACGAGTCTGATGTTGCAACAAAATTAAAATTATAAAAATGTGGAACAAAAATATTCTCGTGCTGCATTATGACAATAATTGAAAGACTGTCGTTGTTCTTATCAATAAATAAGTTATTAAAAACATAAAACATTTATTATCAATATCAATAAAATGAATCTATTTTTTATGTATAGTTCATTTTAGCTTCATTATAATTTCTATTACATTTTCTTGAAATTTATTACAATTTTGGGAGTTCATCTATTACATTCCTTCAGAGTGCTCTGGTAACACTGATAGCCATCCAGTTTAATATCAAGGTCGGTGGTTGGAACACCTTGTGCAATGGTTATTCCTAAAAAATCGTTGCTTTTCGAAATTATTATTTTGAAAAATTGTCTCTACTCAAAATATTCAAGACCAAATTAGCCATCGTCGAGTTGTTTTGGCGATAGTTTAAAGAACAGAAATGAAATGTATGTTTTGAATTTTAAAATAATTATCTTGATTCAAATTATTTTAATAATTTGCATCTGGTTGCTTACGAGGTTGAGACCAGTCATTTAAATTCGATGTCTTTTACATAGAAGGAGTAAGTTAGTCACCATGGGATATATTAGGTCTTTTCCTTTGCATCGAAAGTGTAGCACTGAGCTACACCACTTCTGAGAATATCGTTCCATTTATACAAATTGTATGGATGGAACAATATTTTCAGAAGTGACGTAGCTCAGTGCTACACTGTCGATGCAAAGGAAAAGACCTAATACTTTTTAAAAATAGTAGGTAGGATGTACCTATATTTTTACAATTGTTAAATTATTTTAGAAACAGAAAATACCTTGATGAGTATTTTCTGTTTCTAAAATATGATTTGTTTTACTGGTTTTCTCAGAAATAATTGTTTCAGTCGTTTAGAACTTTTGTTTTACTTTTCTTAAGTTTAAACTTTGCTTTACTTTGGCAGCCCTGCCTACTTCAGTCCAGTCAACAAGAACAAAATCGGAAAACCGTTAAAATTAAACATTTTAAATAAACAGACCCGCCGTTACTGTGATAGTGAAAACAATAAAATTTTGCAAATATTTATTACAAAAACTCTTACTTCTTTATAAAAAACTTATTCTAAACCAGTACGCAAATTTTTATTACAAATTTGTAACAAAATGAATTTACGTCGACGACTAACTCCAGAAGAAAAAGAGGAAGAAGAAAAAAGACTGAAACTGATAGCCGAGAAAACAGTTGCGGAAGAAAAATTAAAAACGGCTCGGAAATCAGTAAGACCATTTGCAAAATTTAAGGGAAAAATCGTGTACCATACAGAATTCTTAGAAATTGCTATTATTAGTGACAATTTACTAGAAAAAGCTGCAACATCTAGTGAATTATTCGTGATAGGTTTCGATCTGGAGTGGCCATTCTCTTTCCAAACAGGTCCTGGGAAAACAGCAACGATTCAGATCAGTCCTGATGAAAAGACATGCTACATATTCCATGTAAGTAAGCTGAAAAACTTACCTAAAAGTCTAAGTGAACTTTTAATTCATTCGAATGTAAGAATAACGGGGAACAATATTAAACAAGATGTAAGAAAACTGGCGCGAGATTTCCTAGGTTTTGATGGCGATAAAATGGTAGAAAATTGTGTTGATTTGGGAACTCTGGCAAACGGTATTGTTTCGACAACTCAAAGGTGGAGCTTAGAGAAATTAGTTGACCATTTTCTTGATTTGAGAATTGATAAAAGTAAGAAAATTAGGATGAGCCAATGGCATGTTATTCCTTTGTCCAAGGCTCAGCAAGCATATGCTGCAACTGATTCATATGTGTCTCTTGTTCTTTACACTCTCATAAAAAATAAAGAAATAGATATGAATACCTAAATTATTATTTTGATTTTAAATATTCATTTTGATTTATTTCTGCATGTTTAAAATTCATTTGACTGTATAAAACATTTATTTTACTTATTAATAAAATATTTTCTTTTATTTTTTTGTTTTTATCTCATAAAGATACATATTTTATTGAGTATGTTTTTATCATGGTCTCTTAAGAGCAGGATTATCATAAATGAACAGAATTTTTGTTTTTAATAACAGTCCTGCGATTACATAATACTATAAAATGTGAATTGGATTTTTCAACTGGTAGGTAGGTATTGGATATTTAAGTTATTCTGATTTTAAAATTTGTTTTCAGTTTTTTTCTATCCTGTACAGTTTTTATGCGAAATAGTACAACAATGTAAAAAGTAAGAATATTTATTTAGGATAAACCAGAAACATAAAACCACGGAAATAATAAAAAAATAACATACATTGGGGTGTATTCTGTAAAAATTCCTTTATATTTAAAGGCCTTTAAAAATATTGGCGACCTTTAAAAATATGTTTGTATTCGTTAATTTACTTCTGTCATTATTTAAACAGATTTCTTTAAGATAGTCCTCTAATGTATTTTAAAGATCCGTTTAAATAATGACAGAAGTAAAGAAGAAAATATTTTTAAAGGCTGTTAAATATAAAGGAATTGTTACAGAATAGACCCCATTAGTTCTTTATCTTCTTGGAAAATCTTTTTCTGGTAAAGCTTGTTTTTCTTGTATATTCAGCTGTTGGGCAGTCTCTTTTAAGGATCCAACAGTAGTCGGCCACTATTTAAATGTCCCTGATTTCACCTTTCCATCTCTTTAATGTCTTGATGAAAACAGTCCCCTTGCTCTTCACTGACATCACCGGAAAATAGTCAGAATGAGCATGTAGAAAATGAATTTTTATGCTTATATTACAGCCTAACTTCCTAAATTTATCCAGCATGTTTTAAAAAATATTTGTATATTCGGGTCTTTGTAGTAAAATAAAAATTACATAATTATAGAGTCAGCATACATATCTGGACCTTAGAGCCAAAGAGTATTAAGTCCATTTTACACAATTTTACAGGAGAGCTTGTCAAAACTTCTTAATGCCTGTATTTTTAATTGGACTTAATATTGGTTTTAAATATATATCTGGAAAACTATAAATAATAGGACTTACTTAGCACCAATGGAAAGAGCAGGAAAAATCATGTAGGAGTAAGCAAAAACTTGAAAATAAAAAAAAGGTGGATTTAATACTATTGGGCTCTAGGTCCAGATATAAAATAAAAATACATATACAGTCAACATACATGTAAAATGATAACATGTCAACTTTACAAGACAATAATAAAAGAAAAAACCTCAAATGGTCAGCAAGGACTCACACAGTTTTATTTTAAATATTGCTGCATTTAAAGAGTATTTAATATCTTCAGGCAAATTATTAAAAGCCTGTACACCTTTAAAAAACTGAATTTTCTCTACATTTTTTCATGGCCTTATAAACTCTAAAATTTTGCTTATATTTTGTATTGTGTTCATGAACATCCTGATTATAAATTGAAATATTTTGTAAATATACTGGGGAAATTCCTGATTTAATTTTAAATATAAATAGCAGGGAATAGAACAGCAACTATTTTTTAACAGGCAACCACTGAAGGACATTAACATGGAATTGATTGGATTCAATCTTGAGCAGCTTAGTATTATCCTCATACCTCTATTCTGCAACTTTTGTAATCATTGCAATTCATTATGGTTGAGAAAATACAATATAGTCTCACACTAATTGAAATGGGGTAATATAAGAGTATTATAAATTATTATTTTAGCCTATTTTCTGAGATGTGAAGAATGGCACCACAAATAGTTGATTTTAAATGAGATGTTTTTGATGAAATTAGCATGTTCCTTTTTATCAACCATAACTCCTAGATATTTAATTTTTTTCGACTCTCTAAAACTTAACTCCATCAACAGAAACACTGCAATGCTATATTTACTTTTTTTAAATTTCCAATATCCCCAATTAACATCCATTTTGTCTTTTCATAATTTATTTTTTACGAGTTTCTGTTACAATAATCATATAGTTTACTTAAAGAACTATTAATTTCTTTAAAATAGCAGGGTATCATCCACAAATAAGTGTATTAATCATCTTTCGATTACACCAACAATTTCATATAAATTAAAAACAGTAGAGCCAGAACACTACCCTGTGGCACCCCATATTATTCTCTATATTATCCAAAACACAATTACTTACTTTAACCTTCTGTTTATTTTCCATATAATGACAGTCCAGTGCACAAACCCCCAAACCAATAGCTCTAAATTTCATTAATACTGTACCTCTATTAATAATCTCAAATACCCTCTGTAAATTTAAAAACATAAGTTTCATTAATATACCTCTATTAATCTCATCTGCTTGTCAATCAATATTTGAATTTTTCTACTAACTGTATAAAATTTCCTCCAATTGTTATGTTATATTGTTTATCAACAAACTGTGTATAGTTATAGTTGCTACTTATCAGCATACATTTTGTTTTATTTGTGTTAATTTTCAACAAATTATTGCAACACCATTTATAAACATGTTGCAGTGTTTCATTAACAACTCTTACCAAGTTATCTGAATCCTTACAAGAAAAATATATTATGGCATCATCAGCAAACACGTGAATGTCACATTGACCCTTGAAATCAACAATGTCATTGATATATACTAAAAACGACAGGGGACTCAATATACTTCCCTGCGGAACACCTCTGATATAGTTAATTTCCTCTGACAAAATGTTATTTAACTTTTGTTTCCTCTTAGATAATCCACACACCACATTACTTGTTAAACTGTTTCCATCTAAATCAATAATTTGAAGATCTATTACTTTTTCTATTAGTTTACAACTTCTTTTAAAGCTATCCATGTTTCTTTTTTGTCTTCCTGTTTAACCATCTCAATTTCATTACATTTTATTAATTTTTTTTATTTGTGGTCCAACAAAAATGCCTTCTTTTAGTTTAGCTTTAAAAAGACCTGGAAATGTGTCATACAAGTACTTAAAAAACTACCATTTTTGTCTAAAGCTTTGACAAAATAGGTTCTTTCGTTCGCTGTTGGTGCAGTGTCCACCAGTGTAATTTATACCACTTTATTTACCTGATTTACTTCCTCCTTATTCCTTATACACATGTCGAGTGTAATTCCCTCCTGCTAAATAGCTGGAGGAGAAAATATCCATCTGTGGACACCACATCGCCGACAGGAAGGTGTAGTGGATTTAACACCAGGCCAAACGAAAGGTTTAGTGTCCATTGGTGTAGTTCATTCCTACACCAATGGGACGAACGAAAGAACCTATTGTTTCATCATCTCAATTTTATGTGAAGAGGGGGTAATAAAATTTTCTCAAGGTCAACTAGGCTTTTCCAAATTATATTTTTGGAGCCAGGTGTTAAATTTTTACTTGGTTGGTCCAGTGGTCATCTCTTGCTCTGCTGTCCCCATTCACATATGAAACATGGGTATTTGGTATATCCGGATTGTTGACCCAAACGCAATATTAAAATCTTAAGTTCGCCACATAGAATCCAGTTGTGATGCTTATAGCAGTTCTTCAAGGTTTTTGTAGTTTTCTTTTAACTGGGTTGAATGACCAACAGGAACAGATGCATACAAATTGCCATTGTGTAGTAGAACGGCTTTAAGGCTTCTCTTTGATGAGTATAATAAGTCTCCACTTGGTAGGTTGGTATTCAGGAGCACCAAGATGAATAACCAACTCAGATGCTTCTTTATTTAAATATAATACTTATTTCTTTATGGATTGCCATTATTATTTTTCTAAAACTGAGTATAGAACAATAAAAGTTCAAATATATAGGTAATCAAAAAGTACTACAATTAAAACAGGTGACAAAAAAAAAACATGAAGGAATAGGCACAGGTAACTCTTTCCATTTAATAATTATCTATTAAAAAATCGAACGAAGGCAAAATCAGTAATCACAGATTGTACAAAATCCATTGTCAAAAAAAGTTGATCCCTCTGGAAAATTAGCAGCTAATCACTTTCCAGATGGAATATTTAAAATTTTCCTGAACTATCCGTGAAGTAGCGAAATTCGATGGGTTGGTTCGGGTCCTACCCCCAAAATTTCTGTTTTTTTTTTATTTCCTGTAATAAAAACCCTCAATCAACGTGTCTCGTGTAGCCAGATAATTTTTAAGGTTTTTTTGCACTTTCTTCTCTTTTAATTCAAGGTTTTCCCAGAAAATGGTGGAAAACCACTTTCCTGAAGAATTTTCCAACATGAATATTCGACAGAGAAAATTTGAATGTTTTGGAGGTATCGAATTTTGTAACACGACAGACAATACCTACGACCTACATAGTTCTTTATATAAAATTAGGTTTTTCAAAAAGAATATTAATATTTAAAATTTATTTCCCATAATATGTATAAATGGATCTATTCATTAAAATACCATACATTATGCAGTTATTATTATTGCAATACCAAACAGCAAAATGTTTATTTTGTTTAAATGGAATGTTCAAACACAAATACGTAATATTTTTATTTAAGACAAGTGTATTATCTTAAATCAATAAATTAAATTATTTTCCACTACAATATAAGGAAGGAAATTCCCATTTTCTGAAGTATATGTACATGTTTCAAATTCCAATATCCGTTTTATGTGTCAATAACATTGATGACATTCAACAAAAAATTTCAATACAATATGGATTCATAATAGTATATTATTCAATAAGTGTATAATGTTGACCATATTACACTCGCTCGCTACGCTCGCTCGTGTTCTAAACATTCGAGTGTAGTATGGTCCATTATACACGAATTGAATACTATACTTTATCTACAACTGAATACGGGGGCTCACCGAAAACGAAAAGGGGATTTTTAGAAAAAATTCTTTGAAGTTGTTATAAATAGAATTGACAAGATTGTTCACAATTAAAAGACCTTTCAAATGAGGAGTATTTAAGCCACCGTGTGAAATAAAACGCCAATTTATACAGGAACTCGTTTAAAGTTATTTATTGATGTAATTAATAGTAACATTACAATTTGAAATATTAATAGCTCCGGTAATATCATTGAGATTATTGTTTTTTAAAGAAAAATTAGTGTTGCTATTGATGAGTACAGATGATGGATTATTAAGACCAACACAATTTTCATTATTGATTTGACTTAAAATTGCTTGAGCTGTTTCTATTTTGTTCTTTTTTGAATTGGCGATGTACCCTTCTGCTGTGGAGGCGGATTTCCAGCCTCCATGACGTTTTAATGTTGTCATTGAATCTCCAGAATCAGCAACCAATGTTGCAGATGAACGCCTGAGGCAATGGCCAGTATATCTCTCAGGGTTTGGCAACAGTAAAAACGTAGCAATTTGCTTTCCCATTGCGCTAAACTTGTTTATTCCTATCACTTGTTTTGTACACTTTCCTTTTTGGAAATTGAGAAAAAATCTTGTGGTGCATTTTCGGGCCGGAGGTCTATATTGTAAAATTCCTTGGGACTTGGACTTGGGTTTTTGTGTGTGGCACGTTTACTTGAAAACATCCCTTAAAACATCTTAAATCCCCAATTTTCATATTCTTTAATTCACAGCATCGGCAAGCACCCATGACACCCATAATCAAGGCAACCTTAAAAAAATGTGTAAATTAAGTTAAAGAATTTTGATTTTCGATTCGAGTTTTTACCTTTGTTCCAAGATATTTAAAATCTGGGGCTTCCTTTATAAACCTCTCAATTTGTTCACCAGTCAAAGCTTCAGATTTCTTAGGTTCATAATTTTCGGATCGTCTTTTCAACAAAGCACGTAATCTCGGATATTTGTCAATGTCGACATTGTGCTTGATGTTAAACATGCTTTTTAGCATGGAATAGTTTGTCCATAAAGTAGACGATTTGTATTTACTAGAAATTTCCATAAAATATACAAGCACAGTGTCTTCGGAAAAAGAGGATACATTTTTTGTTTGTTTCCACGACATAAATTTGTTGTATGCAATCTCATAATTTTTCCTCGATATTTCAGGTAATAATTCCAAGTATACACTCCTTGCAACCGCTGTATGCAACAGTTCTTACTGCGAAAACATCCAGAAGACAGCTTCTTACACAAACTATTAACATGGATTTCAAATTTTAATTTCTGGTCAATGAATAAGCCTAAGAATTTATTTTCGGGATTTTTGCAAATTTGTTGCTGTCCAATTGAAATTATTCCGGTATCGCCACTGAATGAGACACTATTTGTTTATTATATATTAAGAGATATATAATTTGAATTACACCATTCTTTAATCTTAATAATGTTGTTAATCATATTAGACAACACTTCAATATTCTCACTTTCCCAGAGTACCGTTATATCATCTGCAAATATGTCGAACTATTCATTAATATTGTCATTAATAATATCAATAACATAAATTAAAAATAAAGCCGGTCCCAAAACGGATCCTTCAGGAACCCCACAGTAAATCGAAGTAAGCATTTACGTTTGCTTATTGAAAGAAACTCTTTGTACGCTAGTCTCCAAATAAGACTGGAACCACTTTAGAGCTATTCCTCGGAATTCATATTTTTCTAGCTTGCTCAGCAACATTTTGTGATTTACACAGTCAAAAGCTTTGGATAAATTACAAAACACTGCAGCATCTACCCTGTTATCATTTAAATTCCTCTAATACAGAAAACATAACATCGGTAGTACTTTTACCCGATTGAAACAAACTGGGCTGTAGATATCACTCCGTGTTTTTTAAGACCAAATCGTTGATTTCAGAAGGGCTTAAATTGGTGACAAAGAGTTTAGACCTTTTGCCCCTTAAGTCTATTATTATTTTCCTGGTATCTCTTTCCTTATTGCTTGCCTCGATGATTCTTTTTTTAAAGTATAACTCTTTAGGTGCTTTAACCCTGTAAATTGAACGATATTTGATCACTACGAGTACAAGGAGTGCCTATTTTTTGCCGAAATTTTAATCCCTTTATTTACCCAAGGCTGTTGGGTTTGTTTTTTAGTGTTTTTATAGGAAAAACCTAGCTAAATATATTTTTAAATGATAGCTCTACATTCCTCTTGTACCCATTTTTTTAATGTGTAGGTAAAACTATTATTTATTTATCCTAAATAGAGCTATTTTCCTAATTACAAGGATAATAACTAAAATTAGATAATTACAATATACGTGCATACCACAATATTTACAGAATTTTGATGATACCAGAAAAGATTAAAAAATAATTATAACGCAATTTTTTTTAAATGTTTTATATTTCACGTAACATATATCCTCTAAATCAGGGATTCCCAAACTATTTTGGGCAAGAGACCCCTTTTCAAAAATGAACTGATACCTCAGACCCCCATAGCCAAATTACTTTATAAATCCTATCTCTAGCTTTTTCCTATTCATACAAAATACCAATTTAAAGTAAAGATATAAAAAAATAAAAAATCAATGTGACAGGTGACTTGCTACCAATCTAGCTATATCTGGTTCAATATTGGTGAGTTGCAGCCTTAAATCTCTGCGTTCGTTGATTTTCAAATCGTTTCTTTGTTTTGTCAAAATGTTTGTAACCAGACTGCCTTTTTCGACTAGGTATGATGATGGAAAAGCGATAAGGTATTTTTCAGCAATGTTCCACAATGAAGGGTACTGTGTTTCAATGTTGCGCTGCAACCAGAACTTTTCGATAGCCTTGTTTGAACTTCTGCTTAAGCTCCTCGCTGTACTGATGGTGATCAATTGAGGAATTTGTAAGTTTAATGTAATTTAGTAATGCGTCCAAGTGAGTGACATAGATAAAATAACATCGTCTTGAAGCATTTCTGCTAATTTTGACAAATGCGGAAACTATCAATATTCTTTTCTGCTTAAATAAATATATGTTTTACAATTAGGCATTCCAACGACCTGTCAAACAATAGGTGCCAGTGGGAAATTCTTGTATATCTAAGGGGGTAGCGACATAGTCTTGCAACTTGGACGCTATTTTTATTCAAAGTAGTAGTCGCCAAGCCTGCCAATTTATGAAGAAATGTATAGCTGGGTTTTTTAAATATTATTTTTATTGTGTTTGACATAAAATATTTAAATGTAATCCATTATTCATGATTTGTTACGTAAAGTAGATAGAATACACCATATGTCGCCACCCTTAGATATACCAAACCTGCCCACTGGTAATTCATTTGTTTGGAATGCCTAATTGTTCGGATTTTCATGTAAAAACTCCCAACACAGATTCGAAAATAGCTGCAAATCTTGCTAAGCAGGAGCCTCTTGATAGCCAGTGAACTTCAGTGTGCAGAAGTAACCGAGTAAAGACTTCGTTGTTTTCCTCACATAGCTGAGCAAACAACCGGGAGTTCAAAGAATTGCTTTGAATCTCGTTGACAGCATTTATAACATATTCTAAACACTGATGCAATCTAGGACTCAAATGTTTTGCTACTAAATGCTGTCTGTGACGATGACCATAGATGGTGCACCATCGGTCGCAACAAAAACAATGTTCTTCCATGAAATAGCTTTGTCGGAAAAAAAAATGTTCCACGTCCTAAAAAGTCGATTTTCCTCTGGCATCAGTCTTTAAATATGTAGCAAAAAGCAATTCTTGGCACATATTTTCATCTTTAAAATATCGAACATATCCTAACAACAGAGCTTCTTTGCCGGGTAATGTAGACTCGTCCAAATGAAGAAAGAATCTGTTGATCTGTAAGAAATTCCATAAAATGTTTTTCACGTTTCGAGTTATCTCGTCTATTCGTCTCTGAACGGTGTTGTTGTTCAAAGGAATTATCTTTGTAATATCATGTGCGGGCGGCTTATGCAATACAAATACTTGTGCTTGTGCTCTCCAATTATGTGGGGCTTCCCCGACTTCGCTATTAGTAAAGATATATTTGCTGCGTTTGAATATCCACATTGGATGCATCTGAGATGTTGTGAATTTTTTATCACGTGATAGAGTCTTAGATTTAAATGTAGATGTAATAAACGCTCTAGACTTTATTGGTCACGTGATAAAATTACAATGACAAGTTAGAAGTTTATATTTTTTAAATTTGACTTTTGAGACTAGAATTAACCTAAATTTGAAATCTAAACAAAAATTAAACATCTCACTTCAAATCAAGATGTAAAAAATGTAATTTGGATAACTACATCTCGGATAAACAAATGCAGATGATGACGCAAACATCGTTCTTATGGAGAGCAATTTCTCTAGTTTTTCTTTAAGTTCTTGAAAGAATGACAAGGGCTTACTGTTTTTGTCAACATGTGCTCTTGATATGTGGTCTTCTATTTTTGAAATCTTCATAGCATCGTTACTGAATACTTTTTCACATAATATGAGACACATCGGCAAGTGTTGATTTGATAGAGATGGAATAAATCCAAACTTCAAATATGCCAAACTGTATTGTGCATTTTTTTTTCATGTCTGTCATCATAAAACTCGCAGCAAACCTGCAAATAAAAAAAAAATATGTTTAAGGAACTAGTTAAAAAACAATAAAACTGTTAAATTTGCACATGAGCTTATTTTTATCACACCTAGGCACTGGATGTTTTTTAGGTATGCTGACGAACTTGCTCATTGATAAATTTGGATATAGTCACTGTAGTATGGAAAATTTGTATTAGGTACCAATCAGCGTAAAAAACGAAAACAAAGGTAACTGAACATTTGTAATTTTAGGTAACAACACTTTTCTAAAGGTATTTCAAGGGGTCGGTATCGCTCACTTTGGGAATCCCTGCTCTAAATTATTGGCAAAACGAAGCATGATTAGAAGAGGAGCCCTGGATGTAATCGTCGCAAGAGAAGCAATAATACCAATGGTAACAACCATGGTAGGGTACAGGTCATAGATAAATTAATAATGATTAATTGACATTAATGATAATTATGATAAAACAATATTGACACTTTAGCCTAATTTGAAATTTTTTATGTTGTCTTAATTAAAATGAAATAGTCACGCACAAGTATTACAATCTACTTGTTAATACTTCAGTGACTTAATTATGTTTATTCTCTATTTATTTAATTAATATTAAATTGATGTAACTCGTAATAATAGTTTGTTATATATTTAAAATATTTGCAACATCATTATATTCCCTAATAAATCAAGTGACAGAAACTTCAAATGTATAATTCTCCGTTTGAAACTAAAATTAATCTTGACAAAATTCTTTTTATAATTGTATTTTTAAATCTTTTGTAAGTATTGAACATGAATGACAAAAGTCAAATAAGACAACTGGAAAAAAATATAATGCATTGAAACTATCTACGCATTACGAAAAGAAAACACAAATGTTTTAAAAATATTCACCTTTAGGGTACAATATTTGGCATCTTTGTAACAATATGTAGTTGTCGGAGAGGCTAGTCGCGAGATTAATAAGCATCCACATCCTCGCAACAGTTAAACAGTAATCTCTCCGGTCACGTCGTGGATGAGAGTTTTCTTGGATGATTTTACGCGGGAATATTCATAAATGTTTTTTTTCTCAATTTTTTTCTAAATTCTTAATTAAATAGATGAATCAATGTTTTCTTGCAAAAAATGGAAACCATTATTAATGGTTTCTACGAAAATAGGATTTAAAATTATCTAATTTTTAAATTTTTAAGCGCATTGCCTCTTGTGTCAGCTTTTTATACTATTCGTAGGAATTTTTCAAATATCTGGTTTTGTATTTTACCCAAGGCACATTCCATTGGAGAGACGGTCAAATTAACACCCGCCACGCATTATAATTAATGTTCAATAAATCAATTACTAGTTTTTCGATCCATTTTTTTGACGTATACTTTTAATTGCATATTTACAATTACAATTTACAATTATTATTTTTAATTCCGGGTATGCTCACTGGTGATAATGGTGATATTATAAATATAAACACAGCAAATTAAAAACATGTTATTCTGCGAAGCTTTCATGGTCGATTATTATGGTATATCTCGCTGGGATTCTTTTGGAACCTACTCGTTATTTTTTACACAATTAGTTTAGTGAGTGAAACGGTATGAATCATGACAATACCGGTGAAAGGTAAGAGACGCCGGATTTTATACATTTGTTAAAAAGTAGAACATCTTTCACATTTTTTTAACGCTCGCTAGCAGTTTGAAGGTTTAAAAAATAAAAAAGGGTATTTGCAATGCTTCAACCTTTTATATTGGGAATTACAATTAGTTTTCTACTTACCTTCAGCTGAGGGGGTTTAAAAAATATATTAATGTCAATGTAAAGTATTTATTTTTATTTATGATTTTTTTTTATTTAAGATAATTTAGTTTTAAATACTAATTCTGCAGTTAGATTTATTATTTTTTTTTTTAAATATTTATTTCTATTTTTATAACGACTATATATTTTTATCAAAATCTAAGATTAAATAACTATATTGATAATAGAAAACTACGCAGGAACACCGTCAAAATATGTGATTTTGACTAATTAAATAGGTATATAATAATATGTAAATGAAAATTATAGGTACATTAATTTGCAACTCGATGACAGTATTTCTTGTATACATACTCTTTAATGGTTACCCACTTAAATTAATTTGACAAATAATGTTTGTAATATTGTTAATAATTTTAAATCACTTAACTATAACTGACTAGAATTGACTATAACTGAAATTCCTAAAGTTATTTTTTTAAATTTATTTTAAGAATAATTTAATTTGTGAAGTCCTCCATTACTTACTCAAGGTGTTTTTTTTTTCATTTGGGTCTCCCCATCCCCTTTGGAGTGGAACTCCTCCCCCTCACAAGATATTTACCCTATAACTAAATTTATTTGATAATGAGCATTAATATTCTTCTACGTGCTACTTTTTTTGTATTTATTAAAATTTTATTTCATACAAATATACAGTGTGTAACAGCCAAATGGAATAAATTCAGTAGCTCAATAACTGTTCATATTTATTAAACATTCCGAAAGAAATCAATTTTAGATTATAAAATGACATCCTGCATCGTGAAAATTTCGCCCCTTCCTTCAACCCCCTTCGAATGAAAGTTGCAACCCCCAAATTTGTAAATAGGAAGTAGGGGCTTGTGATACCTCATTTGAAAGGTCTCATTTTCCTCTATTCAAAAAAGCTGTGGTTTTCAAATTTATTGTAAAAATTAACAGTAAAATGAAATAAATTAATTACTAATAGAATTTCGTTCTTGATATTGTTAAAAAAAATTTTCACATAAGAAAGTCTAACATCAGCTGATCGTGCTGGCCATTCTATCGATTCTCGCCGTCCTATCCACCGATTTGGAAATATTTGGTCGAGGTACTGCCGGACATTGTATTGGTAATGTGGTGGTACCGGGGGGGTAGTAACTTGCGATTTTTTAAGACAAAATATCTATTTGTGGAGTTCTTTTTGTAACTCCATAGATCTCCATGAATATCCTTGGATCTCCAGGGATATCCAGCGATATCCTCGGATCTCCATGAAGATCATTTGGATTTCCATGAATCTCCATGTATCTCCTCCGGACATCCATATACATTTCATTCAATTTTATATGGAATTAGATCTTAAAAAAAAAACACGTTTTTTGCTGTCAGAAAGTGGATAAATATGGATAAATCACAAACTTTTTAGAGGTAGTAAGTAGACTATTACGAATGGTATGTAATACTTGACCTACTAATAGTAAATTATGTAAGTACCATGGCAGAAAATAGATTATTACTGTAGAAGGACTGTATCGTTAACTAACTCAGTTTTATTTTACCCCCGTATTTTACTAACAGCTTGTTATCCTATTTTAGAGAAGAAACAATATTTAATTATAAAATTAATGTTTTAATAAAAAATAAAAATATGTTCTTTTATAACATTAAATTAGTTGTAGTAAAATAAAAAAGTATTACACGGGTATATTTTTAGTGACGAATGACTTAGTCTAGATAATATTAAAACCTTATTTACCAAACAAAACAAACAGTGCAAAAAAAGACAATAGGTACCTTTTTAGGTATCATAAAATTAAAGAAGAAAACAGAAACACCAAAAAATATACAATAACAAAAAACTTATTGTAGAGAATTACTATGTACGTAGAAAAATAAACAGTATATTTATTATCACTATAATGATAACAAAAAAAAAACTATTAAAAAGAAAAAACAACCAAAATACATTTGTTTTTGACCTAATAAACAATAAATAGGTATTCCTAAGTCGAAACCTAACTTCTTTCTCTGGAATACACTTTGAAAAAAATACATAAAGTAGGAGCACGTTACCCGTATAAAAAGAACTCGAAAAAACTAAGACAAGTCTAATTTAAACATTTTTTTAATGATTTACGTAATGTCTGTATTTTTACTCTAATCTTGACACAAATAATTTGCATGGGCTCTATTAGTTGTTTCGGCCAATAAAAATCATCAAGGTATTTTTTCATAAACTTCATTTGGATATTTTCAGTTAGGTTTTCTTGATCTAATTTAAGTTTAAGTCTCGTGCTTTCGTCATAAATATAATATTTATCATGTTGCTATTGGTTGCTACAAGAACATCTAGAAATATGTATTAATTAACCCAGGACATGTTTTATTATGTGGTTTAAAGGACATTTCAGGTACCAAACGATGAACTTATTTAAAAATCTTACTAGACTTATTCTTATATTATGAAGTGAATTATGTAGTATTTTGTATGCATGTAAAAGGTAATAAAACCGTCATAAATCAGATTACAGTTTGATTCTAAACAAAGTTTTACAAAATTTCAATATTGTGAATTTGTAGATATACATTTATCGTAAAAAACAACATTTTACGACTTTCACTCGGAAAATAATAAATACTTCAGTTTTGATTTTGACATTAACACCATACAGATTGCAATTTGCTGGGGACTTTTTCGCAGATTTCATTTTTAATATAAACACTATCACATACTATAAGAAATAAATAAATTTAGAGCTAAAAAGTAAGAAAAAACTCGAATTGTAATTGATACAAATTAAAATGTAAACAATGAACACGAACATCAATGTTGCCAAATGATGAACTGATTTTAAAACAAAATTATTAAATAAACTGAAATTTAAAAAAAAACTCAATATAATAAATCGGTTTCATAAAAAAAATCCTTAAATAAATGTAGAGTATGATTACATATTACTATACACAAATTTTGATTTCTAAATAAAAGGTCTTATCCACTTCTTCAAGAGCTAAAATCCGACGACGTAGCGAAATTTTGCTACTTCTGGCAACACTGAACGATATCCTATTTATAGAGACCTTCTACAAATTTCCTCCAGAGGGTGTATCACTTAGCTTGAATCGCGAATAGTAAATCGGGGACCGCGATACCAGTTAAAATGATGTGTGCACGCAATTATGTTTTCCGATTCTATATGACTGCAACCGAAGTTCTTGGATCTCCACGTATATCCATCGGATCTCCATGTATCTCCAATGGACATCCATGTATCTCCACGGATCTCCATCCCGTAGGACAGAATATTTCCATAGTGACTACTACCTCCTCGGGTAATACCCCATCCTCCTTTTTATTCTTGGTCGGTTTTAAGCAGGTGGGGTTAGATTGGATCCCTCTTGGGTCTATTGTATTAAGCTGCTTTCCCCGTATTCACTTATTACCTTTGTCAGTTTTAATAGGTTCCCTACCAAGTGTTCCTGGGACGTTCTAGGATGAAAAGGGCGAGGCGACGCCGCCTAATAAGAGCTTAGAATTCGAAAATAAAATGGTATGAGCTGTAGTACCTCAGCAGCCTTGGGTGGGTTTGGTCCCCTTAGCATGAGCTTACTGATTCTATGCCCTCTTATCTGTTGCCAGTGAATTTGGCGTTTTGCGGTTATCTACCAGTTTATTTTTTATTTTTTCATTAACATAGAAAAATACCAAAGTACACACACTGCGCCTTGTCAATAGTCAATAAACAAAATGAAATATATTTCTTCTAGTAAAACATTTTACAAAAATAATTCTAAAAAAAATCAAACATGAATATTGACATATTTATATATTTTTTTGTGTCATCGGCTTCAACTACCAGGGTCATTTCGCCTCGTGTTCTGTGTAGCCTTTGTTACTGTTTCTCAGTGCCATTTTAGGAACAGCACTGTTAATTAGAACCCAACAGTGAATGGTCGAGTGGGGAATCCTACCAAGCCATCAGAATTATTTTAAATAATTAAATTAAATGAAAAAAATCCGGCCAACGGTGGGATTCGAACCTGGGACCCTTGGATCCACAGGCAGAGACTCTACCACTGAGCCACCCACCCCATCATATTTATATTGTTTTTAATTTCTGTTTATACGAAAGTTCATAACATGACTTCCTGAAATTGAAATCTGCTCTACGATCCGTCATTGAAATACATTTTTCCGTGACTTTTTCGTCGAAATTATTTATCTCCAGAACTAAATTTCTATTTATTGATAGCATAGCTAAGCGGTTTAGTCTAGTATTTAGCATGGTGCTTCGTAAAAATTCCGTGAACATTATAAAACAACTTTAAAAAAAGTAAAACAGGCGCTTGACCCATTGTCATTGGTCGGTCGCGAAAAAATTCCTTATTTTCTGCACTGAAAGAGCAGACTGCAAGACGCACACGTTAGCGCGATAGCGCGTCCCACTCCGTTTCCATAGTGACGAGAGCCTCTATCTTGCTGCGGCCGATGATAGTCCAGTCAAAGAGATCATAAATTGTTATTATAGGAAGTATTTGGAGGTGACATAATAAATAACACTCATAGCATGTGTCAAGGCGATAGGAAAAATAAAATAAATAAATAAATAATATTTTTAATTATTTTATTTTCTTGTATCTTTGGTATTTTTGAAGAGTGGCGCGCGACCATGCGGCTTTAAAGAGTAACCGCCCCTGTAGGTTCCAGTTGTTGGAGATATCCAGCCTGAATGCACTTATTCTGTCCTCCCCCTTTATGACTCCATCCTGCTGGAACTTTCAGCCATATTTAATTTATTTCTCAGTTTTAAAAGTGACTACCTCTCGTACAAAATAAAATTTATTTTTTCCGAGGTTTTTTCATTAAATGTGATTTGAATTGTTATATAAAAGTTATCAGAATTACACATTACTTTTTTATACCTCATACCAATGTATTGCACAAGACTGGCAACTCTACCTAGCGTGGATACAATACTGTACGGTATCTTTCTCTATATTATAAATTGTCACAGGTCGGCGGTTTTTTCTTTAATTATCGCATTCTCTGTATGGGTGCCTTCCGTCTTTTCGGGTAGAGTTGTGGATTTTATCTAAGATGAAAATTGTAGAAAGTCTTGCTGTTAGGTTAAAAGGTACTTGCTTCTGATAACTTCAGATTTTCTTAACCTTTGAATTCAATAATCACGTAACAAACAGTCGAGTGATGAAAATATTTTTACATAAAAAACTGAACACAAAATATGCTGGTTCAAAAAATCTTTTATATTTGTTTTAATGTTAAATTTGCGACTGTTTCGTGTGGAGGTTGATTTTGTGATAGTGAAATAGATCTGTGAGTGGTACCGAGTCGGAGCTTATGTTTATATAAGCGGAGTATTTTCCTCAAAGTGGGAAAGCTATATCTAGCCCAGGTTTTCAACTGCTTCGCGCGTAGCTTGTTGCCAAGTGGAAGTTTTTGGACTATTTGGAAATACGTTAGACGACATTTACCAGGGTTGGCTTTGATTTTAGTTTGAAACATGCTTTTTATTTCATATAAGATTATTAACTTAGGTAGTGAGTGCTAACTACAGATTGAATAATGAAATATATTGTGTTCTTATATTAACTAGACAGTATTATGTTACATTACTTATACGGGGGTGGATCATAAAGAGAATAACTAATAATCTCGTAAAATGTGTATGTCATTTTGAACAATAAATACAAACGATTTGTTGCCTACATATAATTATGAATTAAAATTGATAAAAATCGTAGACTTGGTGTTTAACATTATATTATAACCTTTAAAAATTTCAGTTTTATTTATATAATGCAATCATATTATTTGAAACTTTATGTTCATCTTATGTGAAAATAAACATATTTAAAATTCAAATACATACTTACATACACACAGATGACCTAGGGAAAGGTCTGCAGGCATTAGCATGTTTCCCCAGTCGATGCTGATTTGTAAATTTTCTCTCTCATCGAGCTGGATTCGAAATCTTATATTCAAATACACATTTTGGATGTTGGAGACTTATGTCCTGATAGTTCAGTTGGTTAAAGCAGTGTGCGTAGAATACGAATAGGTGGGTTCGAATCTTCTCGTGTACAGAATTTTTTCAATTTTTAATTTTTTTTTATCTAAGGGGTTAAAAATAATTTTCTTTATTTCGTAAGAGTAATTTTGGGATTTGGGGACTTTCAAAGAATTTAGGTTATTTTCTTTTTTAGAAAGGGTAAAACCCTTTCCTACCAGATTTTTATACAATCTGGGGTGAAAGATTTGCTGGTCACCTTCAGTGGTTTTCATCTAATTTTACTTGAAAAATGCTTTCTACGTTTTTGCATCCTTCTTTTTATCATACTGGTTTCCTGTTGACCCAAGAGCCACCCTATATTATTCGCTCCATATAGCGGATATGTTATCCTCTCACTATTAGTTACTGGATGTTTCATCTACGTTCCACCTCGAAGTTTATCTATTATTCTTCCATCGGACCAAGTAAGATCCACCTTCCCACCGTTAGTACTTTTCGAGGGATTGCCTCTCAATATTTGCAGAGGAAAATCTTTCTCCTTACTCTTATCTCCAAAGTTTCTTCAACAAGAAATACTTATATTCCGCTACTTATTATTTTAACTAGTTACCATAACCAATTTTAAATTAAATCTCATCCACAGTTGCTTAATCTCACCTCTGCAATTTTTTCTGTACCCATAGTTAAGTTTGCAATACTCATCTAATTTTCCAGCTCCATATTTTTAATTTTACTCTACTGTAACGCTACAGCTATGGATTCTTGTTTTATACATACTGACTTAGAGCTGGGCATTACTCGAGTAAATTGTACTCAAAATTGTACTCGAGTACTTAAAGTACTCGTAAGTACTTTCATCCTGATGGGACTCATACTCCAAAAATTTCGAGTATTTTATATTATAGAGTACTCACTACTTTTTATTCCTACAGCTGACGAGTAACGAGTATGAGTACCGACGCGCGCATATATATTATAATGATTCAACCATGGAAAGGTTCAAACATTCCAAAATTCTAGAGCTTTGAGGGTTATGGCGCCTTTGGCTTCCAACAAAAAATTCAAAAAAATTCTACTTGATAAATGTTGAATTTAAATCTTCCGTTCGATTCTTTTTTCTTGTTCCCTGTTTTTCTGCTTTTTGTTCTAACTCCTGACTTTCTGTACCTCCTGTTCTCCTGCCTGGTCACCTCTTGCTGTTTTCCTCTACTTTCTCCTCTCACTCCTCCTTCTGACGAACTCTCCTTTCTGCTAAGTTCTCCTTCCTATTTCATTCACTGTTATCTTTAACTTAAATAAAACTTTCTGCATCTTTCTATGGCTCTATAAGGCCGAAACTAGTCGCTCCTTTATCTAAATTTAATAAAATTGATATATTGATTTTGAGGTTTTATTCTTTGATTGAGTAAACTGACCAGATTTGAGATATGGATAATTTATCATTCCTATTAAATACTCGTATTTGGTTGTTTTCTACGAGTTTTTTTGTATTATACTAATTCGTCATTATAGCACCTAAATGTAGCAAGTTGTAACTTTAAAATAAGCGATTCTTATCATGTTTTTTTTAACGCATATATTTATTGGATATGTTTATACTTTTTCTTGGAACTAATAAATTACTGTACAAATGCACTTATATTGCATGTGACTGGATTTTCCGAATACGAGTACCTACATATCGAATATTATTGAAATTAAGTAATTTTAGTTTTAGAAAAAAATAAATATGGAACAAAATCAATTCCTAAGCTTACAATAATTTAACATACAGTGTTGTCATTCTTATGTACATAAAAACTATTAAATTTTCCTGTTTGTTTCAAACCCTTTCCATAGTAAGACAACTCAAGAACTTCTAACAACACTATAGGAAGAGACTATTTCAAGTAATTTAAAATAATTTAAAGTAATTTAAAGTAATTTAAAGTAATTTAAAGTAATTTAAAGTAATTTAAAGTAATTTAAAGTAATTTAAAGTAATTTAAAGTAATTTAAAGTAATTTAAAGTAATTTAAAGTAATTTAAAGTAATTTAAAGTAATTTAAAGTAATTTAAAGTAATTTAAAGTAATTTAAAGTAATTTAAAGTAATTTAAAGTAATTTAAAGTAATTTAAAGTAATTTAAAGTAATTTAAAGTAATTTAAAGTAATTTAAAGTAATTTAAAGTAATTTAAAGTAATTTAAAGTAATTTAAAGTAATTTAAAGTAATTTAAAGTAATTTAAAGTAATTTAAAGTAATTTAAAGTAATTTAAAGTAATTTAAAGTAATTTAAAGTAATTTAAAGTAATTTAAAGTAATTTAAAGTAATTTAAAGTAATTTAAAGTAATTTAAAGTAATTTAAAGTAATTTAAAGTAATTTAAAGTAATTTAAAGTAATTTAAAGTAATTTAAAGTAATTTAAAGTAATTTAAAGTAATTTAAAGTAATTTAAAGTAATTTAAAGTAATTTAAAGTAATTTAAAGTAATTTAAAGTAATTTAAAGTAATTTAAAGTAATTTAAAGTAATTTAAAGTAATTTAAAGTAATTTAAAGTAATTTAAAGTAATTTAAAGTAATTTAAAGTAATTTAAAGTAATTTAAAGTAATTTAAAGTAATTTAAAGTAATTTAAAGTAATTTAAAGTAATTTAAAGTAATTTAAAGTAATTTAAAGTAATTTAAAGTAATTTAAAGTAATTTAAAGTAATTTAAAGTAATTTAAAGTAATTTAAAGTAATTTAAAGTAATTTAAAGTAATTTAAAGTAATTTAAAGTAATTTAAAGTAATTTAAAGTAATTTAAAGTAATTTAAAGTAATTTAAAGTAATTTAAAGTAATTTAAAGTAATTTAAAGTAATTTAAAGTAATTTAAAGTAATTTAAAGTAATTTAAAGTAATTTAAAGTAATTTAAAGTAATTTAAAGTAATTTATAGTAATTTAAAGTAATTTAAAGTAATTTAAAGTAATTTAAAGTAATTTAAAGTAATTTAAAGTAATTTAAAGTAATTTAAAGTAATTTAAAGTAATTTAAAGTAATTTAAAGTAATTTAAAGTAATTTAAAGTAATTTAAAGTAATTTAAAGTAATTTAAAGTAATTTAAAGTAATTTAAAGTAATTTAAAGTAATTTAAAGTAATTTAAAGTAATTTAAAGTAATTTAAAGTAATTTAAAGTAATTTAAAGTAATTTAAAGTAATTTAAAGTAATTTAAAGTAATTTAATGTAATTTAATGTAATTTAATGTAATTTAATGTAATTTAAAGTAATTTAAAGTAATTTAAAGTAATTTAAAGTAATTTAAAGTAATTTAAAGTAATTTCAAGTAATTTCAAGTAATTTCAAGTAATTTCAAGTAATTTCAAGTAATTTCAAGTAATTGTTGAATTTTTTTTTGCCTGAACTTTTGTCATTCTGCCAGACACTTAATGGATATATACAGAGTGGGCTAAAACCACTACCGTAGTTCTATAACAGTTACTATGCAAATCTTAACGATTGATTTGAAGTAAACCTGTCAATGAGGGTCAAAACCAAATGTCCGAAAAATATTTCCACAGGGTGGCCCAATAGTAAATTAGGCAAAATACTTAATTTTTTTTTAAATGGAATGACCCAACTTTTTTACAATTTGACGTACTCTATGGTTACTAGTACATACCTATAAAATATTGTTTCTAACATCCCACCCCTTTCGAAGAAAACATTTACCGAAAAATATTACATTTTCAGACGCCTATTAAAATATGCAGTGCTCTCTCGAATTTAACGTGTAATAATTTAAAAAACTACAAATGTATAAAGTCAATAGACCAAAAATTTTTTAGACCAAGATTTAACTTTTCATTTCACTTTCCAAAAATTTCCATGATAATTTTGTTTAAATTTTTCAAATGGTAATTATTCATCAACGGAAGGAGAATTTTATACCCTTCGACTTCCCCATGTAGTTTCCTATACCTATATGTCCTCGTTAACATATAAATTAAGAAAGACACAGCTTACTTGATTGAATGTTTACTTTCGATAAAACCACTAGAAGAAATTGGACTTTTTATGTTTTCCTTCGTAAGTTTTTCAACTTTTGATTCCGCTTCCGCAATAATTCTTATCCATTTCTGCCATTCCAGCACAGTGTGTTCCGGGGTATTATTTCCTTCTTCATAGCATAAGTATTCTGTGGTTCTGCTTTTCCCAATTCTTGTGGTGTATGTGGCAAATGACCCGTGTCCCTATAGTAACTGGGTAAGATAATAATCCGTTACTCGATATTTACTTTCCACCCTCCTTTTTGGTTATATATTATCGATTTTGTCCATGGGCTTTTTTCTTTGTCCGCTTCCTTTACCCATTTCTCTATTGTTGTTTATCTCTCTTGTATAATCTTGCCCTTTCCTCTACCAGTAGGTGTATAAGAGGTACTCCTGCGATCTCTTGAACGGCCACCGTGGACACTGTTCTATAAGCAATTATTACTCTCTGTAGCGCCTTTTTATTCGTTCATTAGGGTACCCCATATAGTAAATCGATTGAACAACCCCTTACAACATTTGTCTCTTTTTTAACACCGACCCTCTTTATCATTATTCTCGACAATTTCGCTAGTCTGTTCTCTGCCTTCTTTGTTACGTATCTGATTGTTGTCTAAATATCATGCATCATGCTGTTATTCATTACCACTTCTAAGTAGGTATTTAATTGTCTTCTGGTGTTGTATTCGGCTCTACCAACTCCAAACTTTATCCCGTCTCTCCTCCATGGTCCTTTGAGGATTTTTGCCTCTGTCTTCTATCGTATTGAATATCGCACAACAGAGGTCACAAGAATGAACCTTGTGGAACCCCTGCACGTACAGTTTTTCTCAGTGAGACAGATTCGAGTCGATTACTTTCATCATTTGTCCTGATGTTTGTTTTTCCTCTAAGCTAATTATGACTTCCCACGAGACGGTATTGAAGACGTTTTTAACGTTTATTGCTACCGTCGCGACCTACATGTTTCTGCTGTTTCTCGCTAACTCCGATAGTTTTTTTAAAAGTCTGGATTGTAGATCTCTACTTTATTCTAAAATTACTTTGTGATGGAGAGAATCCTTCCATCACTTTCGTCTCTAGCCTTGTATTTATTAGTCTTTCGTATATTTTTTCTATCGTGCTTAGTATCCCTTTACTTCTTATTCTTATTTCCCCCCTTTGGGTATTAGCACCAGGCTTCATTTTTTCCAAGATCTTGGGAAGATCTGGTTGGTGAGTAATCTGTTCATTATTACTTCTGGTGCGATATATGCCACTACCTTAACCGCTTCCGGTGGTATTCCGTCTGGACTTGTTGCCTTTCCCTATTTTAATCGTTTTTACTGCCTCTGTTAGTTCTTCCCTGCTGAAAGGCTCTATAACTTTCTCCTTACTTCCACCGGAATATTTTATCTTCCCTATCCGGAAACAGCCTTTTACACCATTCCTTTTTTTGTCTATATATAGGGTATATGGCGTTTGGATCGCATATTTTCTCCCAGTGCTCCTTTTTTATTTTCGGAAGATAATTTTTTTGTTCTGTTAGTGTTTCATTAAGTTTCCTTACCCTGGGGTCGTCCGGACCTAGTCTTTTTTAGTTCTCATTTCTGCCCTCCTTGTTTTTTGGCATATTTGTCTTTTTGTTTCAATCTCCACGCTCCACCAGTTTGCTTCTCAGCATTTTTGTGACTTCCTTCACGGAGTTTCTTAGGTAATTGTTCCAGAATCATGTGTATTCCTTAATTCTAGTTATTCTGTGACTCCTTTGGCGAATGTTTCTACATTGAAGAATTTTTTCCTTCCTCCTCGTTTCTTTTTACTTTTGTCCTCTCTACTCCAATGTAAAAATATTTTTCAAAGTTCCATCAGCCGAATCGTTTATGCCATATCTTCTTGAAACACCTTGTATATATTTTTCGTCACGGGCAAGAGTACTTCACATGATAAATTAATACGATACTACTTTTTTATACTTCTTTTTACTATAAAAATTTCCAAATAAAGCGTAATAATTGTACAAGGTCATAAATTTAATATGATGCTAAGGCTCGTTAAGTCATTTATCAATCTGTGAAATTTACAGTATTTTGATAATCAATTTATTACAGATTTAGGTACTAATTATTCTCGTTGCGTGTGACGTAATTAACAGTAGGGGGAAAATTGTGTTTAAAATTAAGAGGAAACTTTATTTTTAGTCCGATTTTTGTGAAATTTTCAGAAAATACCAATAATAACAGAACATAACGTGGAGAAACATTGATTTTTTTGTAAACCTTCGAAAAGTATTTATTTTTAAAAATTTTAATAGGAATTTAGAAGAAAACATTTACGCCCCATTCTCCTCATTCTTGAAAATTTGCTTTGTGTTTTAATAAATAGGTATCTAATAGTTTTTAAATGGGAAGATTTTTTAAATGTCTCTGTAAAGTGCTACCTTATCGTTGCACAAATTTAAAGCTTTCAATATTCTCGACACACAATATTTATATTAAAAAATCCTTAAAACATTTTTATTTTCGCGAGTGATCCGGTTAAGAGTTATGATTATGAGTTATGAGTAATTTTAAATAAATCAACTACTTAAATGCCGCCAATTTACCATAAACGATTTTGAGGATTTCTATTTTCGTTTAATTTTAAATAAGTTAAAACAAGTTTAATAGTGTATGATGTATAGGCATGTGCTCAGGAAATAAAGCAAAATGTAGCTAGTGCGGTGAAGCAGTTCATTGTTAAATAAAGAAAAAGAACAGATTGCAAATGTCACAGGATTCATAACGCAGAAGGCTTGGACAGCGAACGTAAAAACTGTATAATCAAGCCCAAATGTATTACAAAAATTACACATAAATTATTTCATATCGTATTAGGTACTATAGAAGACAAATTTCAAAGCATATGACACTTGATATACTGTTATATTAAAAAAAAGGTGATTAAACAATATTTGAATCCTAATAGGAAGTTTATAAGCAAAAACTTTTTTTTTAATTTTGACGTATACCTAATGTGACATTTTTTGAAATGTGCTAAAATCAAAAGTGTCAAAATTATCTACTTTTTATTGTTGAACATTGTGAAACTGTTTACAAAAAATTGATTATTTCACCAATTCCGAAAAAAAAGCTTTTTTTTGATTTTAAAATTAATACATGCATTATTATTGAATGTTTATACCTATCGTTCTCTTGTTCTTCCCTAAGTTTGGCAGGAGCAGTGTTGTTCCTAGGGATTTTTGAATTGTACAACTTCCAGTGTCAAAATTGTACACTTTTACTTTCGATTGTACAACCACTAATTAATCTTCTTCTTTTTTATTGACAGACTATGGCCTACTACTTTCCCATGCTTAAAATTCTTCTTTTTTCCAGTTTAAAATATATTTTTGATGTAAAACGGTGTACTGATTGGTCGCGAATGGGGCCAAATTTAAACTTTTATTTTTTTATTAATTTTAATGCATGCTATTTAACAAATCGTAGACTTTTTGAGCGAAGAAAACCTTTTATATACCTGATTTTACATAAATATTTAGCAATTTCAAATTGTACAACATTTCTGTCTTTTTTCAAAAGTGCGTACAACAGTACAACCGCATAACTGATTGTACAACTTTTTGTACAATTGTACAACCAGAAACAACACTGGGCAGGAGCCCACTCATCGTTGACTACAGTTGTTCTTATATTTGGATTCTGCTCTGTTGCAGTGATAGCACCTTTTTAGTTTTTCTATGGAGAGCACTCTGCTGGGCACGGTCTTCTAGGCAGAGAATCGACATTTCTGTAACTTATTCCGGCTCTATGTTCGATCTTAAAGTGGTACTCTTGAGGTCGTTCAATCCATCTGGCGATTATACCCTCCTGGTTTTTGAACTACATCAACCTCTTAAGGGCTGCATGATCGGTACGGATTAAGAATTTTCTTCCATATAAGTATTAGTGGAAGTGTTCCACGCATTTCACAACTGCCAGGAATGCTCTTCTTGTGACGCAGTAATTTCGCTCAGGTTTCGAGAGCACCTTACTAAAATAACCCAGTACTCTTTCTTTCTCTCCTTGAATCTGAGAAAGAACTCCAATTTCCACATTACTGGCATCAGTACCCAGAATAAATTGTCCCTTTGGTAGTGGGTAGCATAGTATTGGCCGTATTGGCGCTGTTGTTAAATGATTCTTTAATGTTTCAAAGGCAGTTTGGCAATCTTTGTCCCAGCAGAATTATCTCACTTCTTCTGTGAGTTGTGTTAATGGCTTAGAAATATCTGCGAACTTCCGTACGTACAGAGCCCACGAAACTTCTTGTTTGATGTTTGTCAGTTGGTTGTGGCCATTGTTTGATGGAAACGACTTTCTTGTTACCTACAGCTGACTACAATGCTGACTATATGACCCAGTTAACTGACGCTAATCTACACAGAACCTCGTAGTTCCATACTTTTTCTGGACCAGGACTACCGGAGACACAAATGGGCTAGTAGAAGGTTCTTCCATTTCCCGAATAATCATTTCCGCCTCGTCTCTCTTGGCCTATCATTTTTATGTTTTACAACAAATATTCTTCCTGTTTTTCCTTTTTCTTTTGGTTCAAAAATGTCATGATAACGCCAAAGAAATTCCTTTATTTTCTTTTTCTCTAATTGATTCAGAGATTGATTAGCAACTGCAATCATTTTTTGAAGGTGTCCCCTCTAGGCCGACCCGCTCTAGTTTCCCTGTGGCATGTTGTCTTCATTTGTTATGACCTTAGAGCGTTTTTGCACGAACTGCATACATGTCCCAATTCATCGCAATTCAAGTACCTGATGGTCTTTGTCTTCATCTTTTTATCAGTAAAGCTCTTTATTATGTTAACCAGTTGGTCGATTTTTCTTACACGTTTTCTTCTTTTACAGTCTTCACTTTACTTTATCCTCCAGAAGCCTGCATACTGCCTCATACTCTAGAGCAGTGGGCAAGACATCGACTAATGTTTTGTGACGGGCTAAGCAGAATGTCTTCTGCATTTCGTGGTCACGGAGTCCATCAAAAAATGTTTGGACTGCCAAACATTCAATCATGTTTTCTGGAGCTGATGGGTAGGCAAGTCGCACCAACATGGCAATATCTACTTCATATTCTGTGATTGATACAAATCCTTCAAGTGTTCGTGGCCATATCGCATGTTTAGTCTCGAAGTTATTCTTTCGCGGGTATAGTCTGAAGAACATCGTAAAATCCAAAGCGTTTCCTCGAAGGGCGATGGTCAAATTTACTGCCTTCTCTCGATCAGACCATTCGTTTGCAGCTGTTTCGAACTGTTTAAGGCAGTTGGGCCATGACATCTTTCCGTCGAAAGTGAAGGCTTTAACACGAGTCTTTTGCCTGTTCTGTATGTTAAAGTTCTTCTTTCTTCTTTTCCATCTCATTTATTTTCTCCTCTGCAGAAGACATCTTGTTTTCCACGCTTCTCAGACATTTCGGTTTTTAAGGGAGATATCTTACTTTCCATAGAAGAAATTATAGAATACTCATCATCAGAAAATAGATACGTTTCCGAGTCCAACCCTTCACTTTCTAGTGCTTTTTTAAGCCGCTTTGACGGCTCTGCCTTCTTCCCTGTCGTCTTCATATCATGATACTCTAGTTCCCGATGTAACTCCGTCACTTTTAAATCACGCAGTTTCCTAGCCATTTTTGTCCACTCTTTATTTGAAACGATTGTTTAATGTAAAAATAGTTTATTTATTTGAAACAGTTTATTTATTTTTAATTAATTTATAACGTATTTATTAATTTATTTAATACTTATAAGCACTATTATAATTCACACTTCTTATTTATTTTTACAATTTATCTTTATTCGACAACATTTGTATTGAAACGTAGCTTAAACGGCTAAAGAACTCACTTATATATAAAATTGCAACAGTTTAGAAAGATCAAACGTTGACTAGAAGCTCAGTTAGTCTAGAAGTCTGGAAATTATTCTCCACGCGTCGTACTGGCAGAGAAAACATTTGAGTGAAATCATAGACTGCTCGGCGACTTGAAGGGAGAAGTCTAGGGTTGGAGCGGGCTGACACGACAATTCATTATCTCATAAGTAAAGTCTTGTTCAGAGTAGGTGCGTCGCGATGTATCGTCGGTAAAACAACCTAGTGTTATTAAACGCAACATCAATCACGTCGCTCGACACAATGAAATCTTATCGCGACGGGCGGCGCTCCTACTCTGAACAATGCTTAAGGGGGCGTCCGTTAATTACGTGAGGTGTTCAAGGGAGGGAAGGAATCAAGCTAAATCTCACTTGGAGGAGAGGGGAGGGGACTTTGTAAATCTGACGTATTTTTTTTTCTAGTAGAAAACGGTGTAAAATTGCGTGAAAGTAAAGTTAAATTAAAGTAAAGAATGTTTCTAGAAATTATTCTAGGGGTGTCGATATAGACACTATGTAGATAAATGAAATGGACAGTACACTTACTTTATTAATATTAGGCTGAGCGCTTTGGGCTAAAAGTAATCATCATGTACTTATTAAATTACTAATAAAGTTAGCTTTCAAATGAATATAATACCTACAATACGTAACATTTTTTTATACCGCCCGTGGGCGCTAAAATCAATAACAACACAATGAATGGTCATATTGCTGAATTACCTTTTCAACGATGAGTTTTACTTGATCATACTTACTATTTAAAATAGGGAGTTACTGCCTGGCTCTAGGGGTTGGATTTCTGGGTATACATTTTATATGACTATTCGTCCTCTTGTCGATACATTTTGGCGCGTTTTTTAATTTTGAAAAACTTCTGTTTCTGCGTTTCTGGGGGTCACGTTATCGTTGGTACATGCTGTATATAATTATATAATTTTAGTTCAAATAATATGACTATACAAAGTACATGCAAACAAATCCTAAATCCACAATCCACAAATGACAAAGCGATTTTTCACTAATGTATTTATTAATGATTGATGTCTGTTAACTTTTGCTAATTGCTTTTATTTTAAGAAATTACTTAATTCTAATTCTAAGTAAATGTTTTTTTAAGGCTTTAAACCGCACACTAATTCAAATAGATACACATGGTGGTTCATTAGTGCGAGAAGGTCCAATATTTTTCTTACCCTAAGAATTATCAGAAAATGTTTTAGATAAAAGTTATAGGGTTTATTAACAATAGACCCATCTGGGTCGCAGTGGAGGGCGATGAGATCATCCCACTCATTTTCAACCTAACCTAACCTATAAGGGTGTTCCGTTATATCGGGACAGCTTAAATGTCAATATTTTTACTATTGATTTCAGCGTAAAGTGTTACTAAAGTTTTTTTTTCATTTTTGCAATGTATTGCAAAAATATGAAGAAATACTGAAAAATTGTCCATGACAAATATTAATAGAAAAAACTTTGTTATTGATAGTTAAATTAAAATATTTGGTAAATATAAAGATAAGAGTTAACTGAAACGTCTGAAAGGATCCAACGTTTATTTTTATACAAGGACACCAATTTGCTAATCTATATTCATATAAAACTTCGTTTTTACAAATTGACCACTCAGTATTTATTTTACTATTTATTATTATAATCTGGACCCTAAAAGTGACAGTTTTGACATATTTTAATTCATAAATAAAAATAGAGCTAAGAGCAACATAGGACTTCCACCCTGTATATAGTTATATTTCTAAGTGCCTAAACGTTTTTGTAATCACATTTATCAAGGCTAATATGTTTTTGAAATTAGTATTTAATGGAGAATAAATACATTATATTTATATCCTATAAAAAATTTGATTTTGATAAATCTACTATAATATAAATATTTACTACGAAATTCTTACAAGAATGTCAGTACCTACCTATTGATATAGTAGTTCTAATCAATAATTGGTGGAAACAAAATTATACAAAAACACAGATTACAATAATTATCTCGTCTAGACAGATACGGATTCAAAAATTTTTATTCAAATAATTTGTTATATGTAACAATATTTTGTATAGCCTACAAATTTGAAAAAACTAAAAATAGCTTAACCTTGTAGTAATGTACGAAATATACAGGGTGCGGAAAAAATGCTACCACATATTCCTGAGGCTTAAATATGACGATCTGACACAACTTACTTCAGTCCAAAAGTGGATGATTTCGGAAATACAGAGTGTTAAAAGTTCAATTTTCATAAATATTTTTAATAACTGGTGTATTTTCACAATATTTGGCTAGAGGGAGTATTGTGGGGTAAAAAATTAAAAGCTGCTCTCATTTTTATTGTAAAATTTAAAGGGCGCCAATTTTTTAAATCGAGATATTTCAAAAACGGCTGCACAAATATGCTCTTAACACTTATAACTTATAACCTTTTTTAGGTAAAAGACGTTGGAGAACAAGAACTGTTATCTAAAAGTTAAATACAGAGTGGCAGAAAAAAGTTATTTCGTTTTAAATGTGTGTAAGGTGCCCCTGGTAGCGCCCTTTAAATTTTACATTAAAAATGAGACCTAAATATTGTGAAAATACACCAATAAAAAAAATTATGAAAAATTAAAACCAAATTGAACTTCTATCACTCTGTATTTCCGAAATCATCCACTTTTGGACTCAGAAATATATGATAGCATTTTTTCCGCACCTTTTCCATTTCCGATACAAATACAATAACTTAATTATTTATCTTTTATTTATTTTTATCTTTTTATTTTATCTTTTCGGGTTACCTTTTAAAATGTGACGTTTATTTATTTTAAACAGTTAAATTATTCTAATTTATCTTATGCTGCGCACCGCATTGTTCTCGAAGAATTCCAGGTATTTCTCGAATGTACTAGATGAGTTCTAGCAATACTTTTAGCGTTCACTTCACACTGTTCGTAGGCCAGCCATTTGCTTCGTCCAGCATAGGCGCATTGGAAAGGCATTTCGGGGGGGACTTGCTTTAAATAATCTTTAAATATTTTCGGTAATCGGTCAAGTAACAGGCAGAAAGCGACTTAAGGAATTAGAGCATGACCTGACTGATCGAAAATAGCTCACACCACAAAAATGTGATAAATTGTACCAACTATACCAGTAGTAAAGTAGTTTTTTCATTAGCTTCCCGTTGTTGCTTTAGTTTTTTCTACTATTGCGAATTTTGGCATCCAAATGCTATAGCTACAAGAAGGCGCCGGAGTTGGAAAATTCAAAATGTTAATCTGTTTAGAAAAATCACTCTCGCTAATGTCTTCATCTTCTTCTTTATACAGTACTTTTTTTTTTGTGTTAGGCATACGACTAGTATATAAATTAATAAAATGGCAACAGGGCAACATCCAGTCGTCGACTAGAATTAGAAGATATGCTAGTGGGATATTAGCCGAACCGAATGTCAGTGACAAAACCAGAGTCTATAGCGATAGCGGGAATATGGTAGTTGCCACATCTTCACTATGAAAGCGCGACTATGCCTAATACAAAATAATAAACATTATATATAAATAAAACATAATTTTAAACCATTATGGATCCTTCTTTTGCATTTTTATGTAGTTTCACAATTTTTTCTAAGAATAAATTCCAAATTGTATTTTTCGAATTTTTACACTACTTAGAAACTTTAAAATTATTTTAGGGGGTAATCAAACGTTAAAACATAATTTTAAAACGTTATGAATCTTTATTGTGCACGTATGTCGTTCGACTATTTTTCCAAGTCAAAATTCTATTTCTAAATTGCATTTTTCAAATTTTCACACTACTTTGAAACATTAAAATTATTTTAGGGGGTAATCAAACGTCAAAACATAATTTTAAACCATTGTGGATTCTTCAAAGTAGTGTGAAAATTTGAAAAATACAATTTGGAAATAGAATTTTGACTTGGGAAAATTGTCGAACGACAAACGTGAACAATATAGATTCATAACGTTTTAAAATTATGTTTTAACGTTTGATTACCCCCTAAAATAATTTTAAGGTTTCTAAGTAGTGTGAAAATTCGGAAAATAAAATTTGGAAATCGAATTTCGACTTGGAAAAAATAAGCAAACGACATAAATACACAATAAGGATCCATAATGGTTTAAAGTTAGGTTTTGACATTTGACCACCATCTTAAATAATTTTAATGTTAATAAGTAGTGTGAACATTCGAAAAATATAATTTCAAAATCTAATTTTTAATTGTAAAAAAATGGTCAATTAATATAGGTGCACAATAGAAATTAATAATGGTTAAAAATTATGTGTTGATGTTAGAATACCCCCTAAAATAATTTAAATTGGCCCAAATAGTGAGAATTCGAAAAATACAATATGGAAATCGAATTTCAGTTTGGAAAAAATGGTCAAAAGACATAAATAATAAGGATCCATAATCTTTTAAAATTATGTTTTGACGTTTAATTACCCCCTAAAGTAATTTTATTGTTACTAAGTAGTGTAAAAATTCTAAAAACACAATTTGGAAATGGAATTTTGACTTGAAAATTTTTCAAATGACATAAGTGAACAATAAAGATATAAACCAGAATTGGGTCGGATACAGGAAAAAATTATCCGAGTACTGGATACGGATACTTACAATGTTCTCTTCTACAACAAAAATTGATTTTAGCTCTTACGGCATTGTTGCACCGGATATGCGATATTTATATCTAATAGAGATAACATGGATTGGATCAGTTACGATTATGGTACTTAAATAATTTAAAAGTATCCGAGTGTCGAAAAAAGTATCCGGTATCCGGATACTTACAAATTTGGTCACGAATACGGATACCGGATACAAAATTTGAAAAGAATCCGGATACTGTATCCGGATACAGAAGTATCCGGATACTACCCGACTCTGATACAAACTGGTTTAGAATCATGTTTTGACGTTTGACTACACCCTAAAATAATTTTAATTTGCCCATGTAGTGTGAAAATTCAAAAAACATTAAAATTATTGTACATTTCTGTCTTTTGACCATTTTTTCCAAGCCGAAATTCGATTTCCATATTGTATTATTCGAATTCTTACACTCTTGGGCCAGTTTAAATTATTTTAGAGGGCGTTCTAACATAAAAACATAATTTTTAACCATTATTAATCTCTATTGTGCACCTATGTTAATTGACCAATTTTTACAATTAAAAATTCGATATGAAATTGTATTTTTCAAATTTTCACACTACTTTGAAACATTTAAATTTTTTAGGGGTAATCAAACGTCAAAACATAATTTTAAAACATTATGGATCCTTATTGTACATTTCTGTCTTTTGACCATTTTTTCCAAGCCGAAATTCGATTTCCATATTGTCTTTTTCGAATTCTCACACTACTTGGGCCAATTTAAATTATTTTAGGAGGTGTTCCAACATCAAAACATAATTTTTAACCATTATTAATCTCTATTGTGTACCTATGTTGACCATTTTTTTACAATTAAAAATTCGATTTTAAATTGTATTTTTAGAATTTTCACACTACTTAGGAACACTGTACTTTTTCTACGAACTCTATTATGTCATGTAGGTACCTACTAAAATAAAAAAAAAACAAACGTTAGCAATGCTTTATTTTGTGTTAGGAATAACAAAAAATTAAATATTTCAGAAATATTATTTATTATTTAAATATTGATTTATTGTTATATTTGAACAATTGTTCAAAATTATGGGGGTATCACACTCAAGCTTTTTATTTATTGAGGTAGATGCCGACATATTTGTTCTACTGTTAAATGTAATTTCAGATGATGATGCGCCATAATCGGATGAACTAGTAGTTTCCTTATTTTGTACAGATTGTAAAATTTTGGTTCGTATTTGGTTTTTACTGTTCGTGGATTCATCAACATATCCTTCCGCAACACTACTAGATTTCCAACCACCGTGCTTTTTTAACAGAAGCAAGTCACCTCCTGCATCCACTAATAGCGTTGCGGATGTTCTGCGGAAACAGTGCCCAGTGTAATCTTGAGGATTCGGAAGCGTTAAAAACTGAGCAATTTCGTTAGGAAACTTACTGATTTTATTAATTCCAACAACCTGTCTGCTACACTTTCCATTCTGATAGTTAATAAAGAATCTTGAATTAATTTGATCCATGTTTGCGGGACGTAGGCTCATATATTTTTTAGAAATATCATAAAAGGGTCCAGAAATATGAAAAGAACGCGGAACTATTGTTTTTGTATTACGGATTTTAACTAACAGAATACTTCCAGTATCCTTTACATCGCTTATTGTTAAATCTTTTAGTTCGTGGCAACGACAAGCGCCAGATAATCCAAAAACTAATGCTACCTACAAATATTAGTAGTTATGTATTAAGTATTTGTTAAAATAAAAATAATAATTCCGTTACCTTTGTTATTAAATATTTATAGTCAGGTGCGTTCTTTAGGAAAGTCTTTATGTCTTCAGGCGAAAAAATTTTGGATTTTTGGCTTTTAAAACCATCAGATTTTCTTTTCAAAAGCGAACGTAACTTTGGATATTTACTAATATCGACATCATTTTTAACAGAGAGTGTAGTTCTTAGCATCGAATAAATGGACCATAACGTCGACGGTTTAAAATTTGAACATATTTCTCCAAAGTATGCTAGTAGTACAGTTTCCGAAAATGATTTCACTTTATTTTTTTCTCTCCAGTCCAAAAATTTGATATAAATTTCTTCATATCTCTTTTTTGATTTGGCCGGTAATAAATCTGAAGAGGTTTTTTCTTCAGCTTTAAAAATAATTTCTGGGGGAGTACAATCGCTTTCTGACTCAGACATCATGAAAATGTGTTAAATTTAGGACGAACTGAAACTGACAGTTCTCAAAAGTGATAAAACTTCAAATAAACAAATGAAAACCAGGAAACTAGATGTAGATTGGTTTAATTTGCACTATTTTTATACATTTTTATTTTATCTTTAATTCATTAAAGTTTAGGTAAAAACGCATATAGAATTTAATGAGCATCTTTTTATTTCATTATTAATAATTATAAGCTGCCAAAATATACGAGGCGACTGATATATGAAAATATGTAACAACTTACTTTCGTCACTAGAGACGAAAGTAAACGTTATGGGATTTTTTCTCACTAGTGACGGAAATCAAGTTTTCGCTGAAAGTATCCTGTGGCGAAAGATGTCTTTTTGTAAGAGTTCGTAGAAAACATTATTAAGGGAGATGGTCAAACATCAAAACCTAATTTTAAACTTTGACCATTTTTTTCAAGTTGAAATTCGATTTCCAAATTTTATTTTTCGAATTTTAACACTATTTGAGCACATTAAAATTTTTTTTGGGGGTGGTCATACGTCAAAACATAATTCTTGATTTTGAAACTGTAGTTTTCGAATTTTCACACTACTTGGGCGCATTAGAATTATTTTAGTCAAACAACACATAATTGTAAACCATTATGGGTCCTTACTTTGCATTTATGTCGTTAGACCATTTTTTTCAAAGTCGAAATTCGATTTCCAAATTAAATTTTTCGAATTTTTACACTTCTTGGGCACATTAAAATTATTTTAAGGTGTGATCAAACGTTAAAACATAATTTTAAACCGTTATGAATATTTATTATGTCCTTATGTTGATTAACCATCTTGTTGAAATGGAAATTAGATTGGGAAATATTTTCTTTGAATTTTTAACCCCTCTGGGGTATTTTGAAATATTTTAGGCGGTGGTTAAATAGAAGTACATAGTTTTAAACGTTTTTGGATCCTATTGTGCCTTTCTGATGATTGATCATTTTTTCAGAGTTGAATTTCGTCCCAGAACTCTTGTTTTTCTATAATTTCCCCCTGTTGAAAAAATCGAATGGGTGATCAAACATGGTCAAAAATTGGTTAATTTTATGGCGCAGTCAGTTGTAAAAAATAATAAGCACTCGGCCTTTATATGTTTTTTAAATATTTAGGTTTTTAAAGGTGGTCAAAAAAAGTTGGTGAGTGATCAAATATGGTCAATAGGTGGTGAAACGCATGCCGGGTTTAAAACTAAAATTTTCGAATTTCGGGGGGGCCATCTTCACAGAGCTCTGTCACTGTATTCTCTCCAATCTCATTTCCAATAATGTTATTCTATTAGGAATAGAGACGCCAGATTAGTTCGTATCCGTGACACTTAACGGTGCTTTTTGGCACGTTATTCGTGCTCCTAAAATAACGAAAATAATACATGATTTTAAAAATAATGTTATTAAACAAATAAGTTGACCGTTGTACCTATACAACAAAATATTCTGGTGTTTCCGTAGCAGTTCAGACAAAAGGTTATCATTCATTGAATACTTTTGTTGATTAAAAAAGCACTTTATTCAGATTTTTCTGTTAATACTATATTTTGTTTACAATTTACAATTTTATTTTTTACATAGCCGCGAACGATAATTTATCAAAACGTAAAACTCTTTTTATCAGGAAATTAGCATATATTACGTATATTGGATATCTGTATCAGGTAAGGGGGCGTTCATAATTACGTGAAGTGACTTTTTTAATTTGGTTAGATTTGTAAAATATGGTGGGACCCCCTGTCGGTTTCCGAGATTTACCCTATAATTTTTAAATAATTAAATACTCAGAAAATATAATATAATAAAAAAATCTGATGTGTCCAACACATAGCTTTCCTATCTAGTTATTATAGGCTTTTCCCGGTTATTTTGTACAACCTATTGCAGCATCTCTATAAATGTTTAGAGGATAAACTAAATTTATACATTGTCCACATACATCTACCTCGAAACATTTTTCTATAGATATTCATTGAAAACGAAAATACTGAAAAATTTAAATTTCCTACAATTTTTTCATTACGGTCTATTTTAGAAAAATCATGTATAAACAAAAATTATAGAGATCGATATCGCAAACAACTTTTAAATATTTAAAAAAAAGTTTCGGTGTGTTCGAAAAATAAACGAAAATTTATATTTTGTTCAAAAACCGGACCTGTACTTTAATGAGATACATAGGACTACCAGACATATTTTACAAGTTTGAATAGATTACAAAAATGAACTTTTTGTTATCTAATTAACCGGTTTTAGTAAAAGATGTAAATTCGAGATTAAAATGTCACCCGTAGAATAGGATGCGGATTGCGGAACTGCAAACCGTACAGTGTTTTATTCTATGTTTTGCGCTTTTTTAAAATATCGAAACGGATTTTGAAAATTCTGATATACACGGTGCTGTTTGAAGGATACAAAAATTTATAAGTTTTTGGTTAATACGGACCTGCACTTTTCTTCTGACTATTACGTCAAATCATTTAGGCAGTGAAAGGGAAACAAGTACACCAATTTTCAAAAAAATATACAGAATGGTTCCTTAGTTATGATCTTAGAAAGAAATGAACAAACTCCATTAAACACCCTGTATCTCTGTTATTAATGACGTGAGAACCATTAACCATAGGTTTTTGGTGTCCCTTATTCATGGTTACCGTTTGTCCGTTTACCTATGAAACACCCTGTATCTAATTACGGACACATTAAAAATACGTATTTTTTTATTTGCCTTTTAATTTATAAAAACTAATTGCCTATCCAAGTAAAATATAATGGTATGGAATTTTTATTATTATTTAAAATATACATCGATAACTACAAACATTTTAAAATATATCAGTAAATTTTAGTCGACGCTACCTTTTTCTTTTGTTTTTCTAGACCGTTCTCCAATATTCAGGATTCTAATATTTATGTACTGTATAAAATATGTCATTCCCAAGTATGGGAGTGTAACTAAAGAATTATATTGTTATTTTTTTTGTATGAGATACTTTTTACATTGTATAAACAATGCTTTTTATATAAACACGAAAAGCGAAAAAACAGTGTCGCCATTAACCTATAACTAACCTCGGGACGCGCCCTCTTTAATTGACCTGTCCAATGAGTTTAATTTGAACGTAGCAATCTTGAACCACATTTAGAAAAAGAGTAAAGCAAGAAACACTTTTGGGTATTTACAGAGAGTCGAAAATTGATACTTTTTTCACAGTTTACAAACCTCAGTTACTTAAAATTATTGATGATTGGATATATAATTACAAGATCATTCAAATGATGTATCGCATAAACCATACATTTTTATTTAAAAAATCATCGAGGACGTCATCACGCGCACACATATTATGTCACGAATAAAAGGAATATCAGACAGGACGCGTGCGTTAAAAAATAAAAATTGACGGGTTTCAAAAAATCAAGGATTTACGAAATAATGTCATCCTTTCATTTGCACAAATTTGAATGTGGCAGCTTTTGCTCATATAGTTCACTTTCTGACAGGCTTCAGAAGCTAGATCAAATAAATAAACTCCAAATATATAACAAAAGCACCAATGGACAAAAGAGATATTAGAATAGCCACTTGGAACGCCAATGGTATCCTCCGAAAACACACTGATATCCAACTTTTCTTGAACGAAGTCTTGCATTAAATTCAGAGGATACAACTTCTATCACGCCATCCATTAATCAAATGCAGCAAGATGAGGAAGTGCGTTAATTATTAAAAATAACATTTCCTACTATAAGGAACTAGGCATCCAAGAACCAGAAAATCAGGTAACCATTAGCACTATTAAAACTGAGGGGGCAAAATTGCAATAGCTGAAATCTATTGCCCACCAAGACACAACCAGAAAAAAGAAAATTATCTTAATGTATTTACTTAAAAAACTAAATAATAAAATTATCGATGGAGAGTGCAACTCCAAAAATAACATCTAGAGTTCAAGATTAACCAGTCACAGCACCGAGCTGCAGAAGAACTTGGATGTATATACCAATATTCTGAAAAACCGGTCTGTTGGCCCCCACCGACCCAAATAAGATTCCATATCTTTTGGATTTCTTTATTCTGAGAGTAAAAAAAGCTTTGATATAGATTTAAACCATTCTGCAGTAATCCTTACTCTAAGACTTAGAGTCTAAGTGATAATGTTATTCATAAAGAAGAAAAGAGACCTTCAGCAAATCGGAAAACCAATTGGGAAGGTTTTCAAGAGGACTTACAGTAGAATCGCAATTGACACGGAGTAATAAATCAAAATTTTATGGGTGTGTTTTACAGCAACCAAAATCTGTGATTTTAAACAGCCGGCAGTTATAAGGTGCATTGATTTTAGGAATTTTACTTGTGGCTCCCGGTGTTTATGAGCACACACTTCAAAAGGAAAGATATTCAAAAAGCAACATGGATCATACCAAGTACCACAAAGACAAATCAAATAGACCACTTTCTCATTGAGGATCAGAACGCAAACTTAGTAAAAAATGTTAGATCATACAGAGGGGCGGATGCAAACTCCGATCACTTTCTAGTTATACATAATTCTAACAGAACGGAAAAAGGTAAAACAAAACATCTATAGAAATATAAACACAAAATATAACATGGAATAATTACAAGTAAACGAGGTATCAAGGAGATATATAGTAGACATAAAAAGAAGTCTAGAAAATACACCAGTTTTAAACATGGCCAACATAGTAAAGAAGAAATGGATTAACATAGAAAACGCCATAAAAACATAAACTGAGAAAAATATTAATAAAAAAAAAAACGCAGAAAAGAAAGCAATGGTTAGATAACGAATGTGATGAAGAAATAAAAAAAAAACAAACCGAGAGAAAAATACCTACAAACAGGGAACAATACAGATGGAAAAAAATATATAAAACAAAGAAAGTCTGTTAAAAAACTGTGTAGAAATAAGAAAAGGCATCACCACGGAGAAAAGTCGCGGAAATGCAAGAAAATTACAAAAACAATTCAATTAAACACTTCTATAAAGATGTAAAAGGTTTACAAAAAAACACTCGCCAAAAAATATTTACATCTAGGATAAGGAGGAAAATTTAATAGGAGGAAAAAGCGAGCAAATGCAAAAATGGAAACAATACTTCCAAAAATTATTAAAGAAGAAGAAGGAAAAAGAAGAAGAGGAAGAAAAAAAAAGAAGAAGAAAATGAAAATCCTATGTACACCGCTGAGGAACCCACAGAAAAAAGAAAATATAAATTATTTCAAATATGAAGAATAATAAAAGCCCTAGGTCAAACAAAATTACCGCAGAAAACCTAAAATGTAGAGGACAACAAATAATAACAGAAATATTACAACTAATCAAAGAAATATGGAAAGCGGAAGAAATTCCATTAAATTGGAGGAAAGCAGTAATACTGCCAATTTATAAGAAAGATGACCCAGCAGACTTTGGAAACTATCGAGGTATAGCTTTGCTGGACGTTAGATATAAGGTACTACCCAAGAGGCACCGACGGTTTTATTTAGTACTTCAAGGATGCTTTAAAACTGTAAAATAAAACTGCAATTAAAACCAATTAGTTTTAAAAGGAGCCTTGAGGATGTAATAAATACGCCTTCAGCATAAAAGGGCCCACTCTGAAAGAGGTCAATAAAACCAAACATAAAACTATATTACCTTGAACAACTGATTTTAAAACTGCTGTGAAGACCCTTTTAAAACCATTTTAAATACATTTTAAACACACGTGGTTTTGAAGTGGACTTAATAATGTTAGTTACATGTATACTTAAGGATAATTTATCTAATTGTTAACATATGAAAATAGTTTTTTAAAACTATATATGTATATATAATATATATATATATATATATATATATATATATATATATATATATATATATATAATAGATGGTTTCAACGGAAGACATCTTGAAGTTGCAAAGTCATTGGAAGATCTTTGCGCCATCTATAAGTTATCATAACAACTAATACAATAAAAAAGAAAACTAAATTATTATTTTGGCAATCTGTTTAAGGTTACGGCGTCGGTTTTCATTTTTTTCTTCTTTCTTTGTCTTCTTCATAGTTGTATGTCTATGTGGTCTTAAACCTAAAATAAAACCATTAGATATCAATTTTATCAGTCGTATACAAGGTTTGTCAAAAATAAAGGTACTTATAATTAGTCTTGAACAAAATTTATATTTTTTGATGCACCACGACTCAAAAATTTAATATCTGATGGTTGTATTTTCAGCTTTAGACCATGTAGAACTTTTTATAAAGAATACCTTTTTTCTATAAAACTAACAATAAAAAAAGTTTCCCATATATGGTGCGCCGACTTAAATTGGACACATTGTATAACACTTTTCTTTCAAATACCTTAACACCTAATAAGGTAAGTCCATGCCAAGCGATGCTTTTCTATACAGACCTATACCTATGTAGATTATTTCATATGTTTTGGTTATTCTATACAAACTATTATACACCCTTGTAAGATTTTAGAGGATGAATTAAATAATATTTATTTTACACACACATATTACTTAAAATATTTTTTATATCTTCATTGTCAACAAAAATACTGAACAAATTCTAACCGTTTTGTTGGGTAATGCAGCCGACGCCCATTAAAAAAGGGTTTAATTTAACAAAAATCAGCCATAGAGACCTAACGCGCGCTTAGCAAGCCATGTAGATTTATAAACGTATTTATAAACAAAACTTACCTGAATCGGACTTGGGTAAGTCGTCCTTGAACTAAAATCGAAGTTCGGTTACAACGTCTCTTAAGTTCTAGGTGGTTCTGGTATTAAACTAGAGTTTAGAGATGGATATTAGCAAATCTGTAGCTGTTATGTACATTTACGGATTTGTTAATACCCATCTCTAAATTCACGCAATATAACCGAACTTCGATTTTAGTTCAAGGACGACTTACCAAAGTCCGACTCAGCTGAGTTTTGTTTATAAATACGGGCCTGAGAGTCAAACTGAGCCCATACAACTAAAGAAGAAGGCAGGAAAAAAAGAAGAAATTTATGTTGACGCCGCCGTAACTTTAGACAGATTGCCAAAATAATAATTTACAGTTTTCTTTTTTATTTTATTAGTTATTATGTAAAAATAATAATATATTGTTTTCAGTTTTTCTGAATCTTTTCAGTTTTTCTAATTATTGTAGGTCCACCCCTGTTTGACATGATACAAAATGCGGGGTTCATTTGGGCCACGTAAAAATAGGGGATGTTTAATTTTATTGTTTCTAACAAGAAGTACAGTTAGTCTTTACGATAACCAAATTGATTTAGTTAAGAGCATTCCGTTTTAATGTAGCTATCTAATTGCATTTAAGAAAGCCGTTATAAGAAAAAGTAATGAAATAGTTTTAAAACGCAATATTTACTGACCAAACTGTCCTAACTTAAAAACTAAAACGTCACAATCTAGAACACAATAAAACCAAACAACCTGCAAGTCCTTCATAAAACTAAGTAGTTTTAAAGTTAATTGAAACTAAACCATTTTAAAACTAACTCTTAGGATTAATTGCTCTCATTAGCGAATCTTATTAGATACTTTAAAATCAATATTAAATGCTAAACAGCTTCTAAGTGCCCGCAGTATATCTACAAGGTAACTTTAAAACCAGTATCTACTTATTTACCACATTAAAACCATTTTAAAACTGAAATAAACCCAAAATGTTTTTATGGTGCTACTTGGGTAACCACGTTAATAAAAAGAAGAATAGAAGTAGAAGGAGAAAAAATTATGGGAGAATACCAATGTGGCTTTAGAAAAGGCAGGTCAACGACTGACCAATTCTTTATTTTAAAACAGGTACTCACGTGTTGCTACGAATACGAAATACCGACCCATATTATGTTTATTGGCTTTAAAAGGGCATATCATACACTAAATCGACGAAAATTAGTAAATGCTTTGAAATAACTATAAATACCTCTTAAACTTGTAAAACTGACGAACATGACCCTGGAAAGTACAAGGTGTTCAATAAGAGTAGGAGGTGAGGAAACCGAAGAGTTTGAAGTTCAAAACGGTTTTAGGCAGGGAGACCCATTATCCACCCTTCTTTTTAACTTAACCCTTGAAATAGTCATCAGAAACAGCGGAATAAACAGATATGGAACCCTGATCAACAGATTCCACCAAGCATTAACATACTCAGATGATGACGAACTGTTAGCGAGAAAACAAAAAGAACTTAAAACATAACAGAACAGTTATTAAACACGGCAAGAAAAATGGGGCTAAGAATAAATGAAAAGAAGAGTCAGTACATGCAACTCAAAAACAAACATTTAAGAACAAATTCTGGAAAGCTAGAATTACGAACTAAAACCATAGGAAAAATAACAATAGACGAAACAGACAGTTACATGTACCTCGGTGTTCTCATGACAAATAGATGCGAAGAACAAGCTGAAATAGATCTCCGTCTAGCAATAGATGCGCAGGCGCTTTATACAATTTATTAAAATCTACAGAATTGTCATGGGAAATAAAGAAATGTGTGTACAAAACATTAATCAGACCTACAATGCTATACGGCAGTGAGACATAGACAATAAATAAGAAAGAACAGAGCCAGATTGAAATATGGGAACGAAAGATACTAAGAAGAATATATGGGGGCAAAAAGACAGACGAAGGATGGGAAAGACGAACAAACAAAGAAATCTACAAAATATTTAACGAATCCAACATATACGAAATAATACACTCAAAAAGGTTACAATGGTTGGGGCACTTAGAAAGGATGAAGTACTCAAGAACAGTAAAAAGAGTAGCTTGGACAACACCGGAAGGAAAAAAAGAGAGGAAGGCCTAGAAGGAAATGGAGGGAATCGATCATAGAAGATATTAAGGAAAAAAGATCATCAACAGGAAATAAAAAGCCAAGAACAGGGACGAATTGAAGAAACTAACCAGGCCATAGACCTAAACGGTCTGTTTCGAGCCTAATAAAAAAATATTTTTAAATGATGATTTTATGTACCCCGTAAATAATAATATAGGCACCCACACCTGAAATTTTCTGATCTGACAGATTTATTATGTGTCGATTGCGATTCTACTACAACAAATACTATTCAGCTGACCATAACACTAAAAACGGAACATCAGCTAGATTAAGAACTGGAAAAGTTTTTAGTGGAAATCCAGCAAACTGTAAAACTAAGAAAGAAATGACAGATGATAAGATATTTTTTAACGTAGACCAAGCATTTGACATGTTTGGCACGATGGCCAGCATTGGGATTCTCATCTTTCAATACGGCACGTGTTGAGACGACTATCTTCGTTCCACAGAATGCGATTTGTATGTAATGTCTCTCTCTATTTGATTCGTTACATGTTGAGTACACACACAAGAATCCCTGTCCTGATATAGAAACTTGAAAAATGCACCCTAGACAATGTCGACATTTTTCAATCAAATCTAACGAAAAGAATGTTTAGAGTGAAGCCAGTGCATGTTGATTTTACTCTCCGACAAATTGAACCAAAACAAGTAAGAATAAACAATGATGTTATTTCGCATCACAATTCGGAAAGAAGCGCACGAAAAGAAATAATGACGTAAGAGTGACGTAAGACTACCACGGGACGCGAGCATAGGTGGGAAGGACTGGCACGACCAGTTATTATTTTGGAAATTTCTAAATACTTTTAAGGGTATTTAGACTTTAAAATACGTGGTCACAGAACGGGAAAAGGGGGACACTACCTATGATGATTGAGAACAAGGCGTGGAATATAATTATTATTCGTAAAATTTTTAGATTAAAATTGTCAATAATGACTAGTAACAATACTTAAAGAAAAAAAAATAGTTTATATTTTGCAACTGCTTGTTTGTTATTACGTGTCCTCTTTTTTTAATTCAAGTTAAAAACCTTCTCATCTCGCTCTTCAAATAATTGATACACCACTGCTTTTAATCTGGTTGACATTTTTAAATTGTGACCCGCTACTGTTTTCATACTAAATTCGAATCGGTGATAGCCGGATGAAAGTGAAATTCAATTTAAAAATATTTGAGATAAACGGTATGCAAATAAAAAACTGATCTCTTACTATGAGTTTGTTAATATTTCGCGGAGAATGACCCGATGTTCTTTTTGTAATGTAAGTATATTTATTTATTAAGCATTTCAATGATAAAAAGTGTATATAAAACATTAAATTATTTTACAACATGACCTTTAATTGTTTTTAAATATTAATCCCTACTACTATATATAGTATAGGATATAATATTTGTGGATAATAACACTGTTTATGCATTACAGCTGACTGTATACAAACTGATGTCTGGTAAACAATCAGACATTAGTGGAAGTAGTAGGCATTTTCTACTTAGTTAATAAGAATAATGGATAGTGCTGTAAATCAATCGCTGCTACGAGAATTCAGTAAGTCACAAACAGTAAAATTAATGATTATATAATTTTACAATTATTGAATTGTTGATAAGAGTACCTTATTATTTCATACGAGATAAAACGTGGTATCAACTTTGTGTAACATAATAACAATATTATGAATTAATTCAATCACGTTTACTTTAATGAAATTAGAAAGTTGTAATTGAGATTATTATCGACAGACGTCGCTGTTTCCGCTATTCTTGAATTAGAACAGATGGAAATCTCGAGAAAAATCTAAGAATTTATAAATGAAAATTGTAGCAGACTTAACAAAAGTCTTTATAAAATCAAGAAAAGATTTTTTGTTTCGATACTTGAAATTGATTTCAAAAAAATCGTTTTTTATTTTCCCACTACATTCCAGTGACGTGCAAGGACCTGGGGAGGAATAAAATATAATTATTATGTTTATTTCGGCCATTTAATTCCGGATAGAAGTATAAGGCATTTCTTTATAAGATTACTACAATATACTTGGTTACAGTATTATGGTAAGTGTTCTGTAATTGTGGTTACACTGGTTACTGTGGTAACCCTATTATTGAATGTAATATGTCAAATTTAATTTAATTTTGGGGATATCTAAATGGAATTTGAATTTTAGGATGTTCTGATTTTGTTATTTTTTATTATAGTATGTTCTAGTAAGCTTATACATAAATGCCTAGTTAGATGTAGCTACATATGCTTTGTTAACATGTAACCAAAGCAGAGTAACCTTATAAAGAATTGCTCTGGTTACATAAGTATGTTCTAGTATGTTGTGGTAAGCTTATAAAGAATCGCCTTAAAGTGGTTTGAATTTTGAATTCTAAATTTCAAGTGTTTATTTCTAGGAATTGAGGATTAGTGTGATATCTAACCTCACTTTTCCCGCTTGTATCTACATAGCATGAATGACTCTATTTCCTTTTGATTTAATTTATTTTTTTAAGCAAATAATTTTAAACAATTTAACATTGTTCACAAAACAATATAATACAAAATACAACATATATAAAACATTTAAATGTAATCCATTATTCATGAATTCACGTGTTGTATATAGAATACATCGTATATGTCGCAACCCCTTAGATATAACAACCCTTCCCACCTCATTTTCTAAATTTGAAAAATTTAGATATTTATAATTGTCTCTTGTGGGTGAGGCTTTAACTCTAATAAAAAAAATAATAAGGTTACAGAAACAAATTATGATATTGCTTTTGATAAACTATAGTCTAGAGAAGAAAGGAGTGCAGTAATTTATTTTACAGAACGTAGTACAGGTTCAAGAGCTAGACATTTTATTTATATCTCATCCTTCAATGCTCATTTGTAGTTAAACTGAAAATTTTAATATATCTGATCGGCATAGTAAAAGTTTTCATTTAGATTTAATCATGTTTCCATGGTTTTTACTGTAATAAACCTTTTATTTTGATAGATAAGTCAGACTTTATTTATTCATAGCCGTATCGTATTTATTTTAATTAATTCGGAATTTTGAATTAGTACCTATATTATACATATAATTATACAGTTATATAAGAATGGCGAGTGCATTAGAAAATATTGCAAGCCCAATACGCGTAAACGACATAGTGGACATAAAACATTTTCTTTACAAGAAAAAAATATCGTACTTAATGTATTTAATAATCTTCGAAAAGACTTTGTTTCATTTTCTGTGGATGATATAGTTGCTAAATGTGGGACATATACTGGAGTATCTAAGCGGACAGTGTATAACATTATTAGAGAAGATACAGTTATTGAAGAAGCTTACATCCGAAAAAGCCCCCAGAAAGAAACAAGAACTTTATTAAAACTTGAGTAAAGAATTTAATAAGGCAAATGGTACTTGCTCTTTTCTTTCTAAATGAAATTTTACTCTCAAAAAATTACACTCAGAAGTACAAAATAGCCCCACTCTTCCAAATATATCATATTTTCATCTGCCATAAATATTACATGAATTAAATTTTCCTTATAAAAAACGTGACAGAAACAGTTTTTTAACAGAGAAAGACGAAATAATTGCATGGAGACATGATTATTTAAGGACAATAGGGGACGCAAGGAATCAGCATAAACAGGTATTTTATTTAGATGAAACATGGGTTAATGCTGGACATACAGTAATTTGGCAAAATACCTCCATCTAAACTAAAAAACAAGCATTTATGGAAAGGATTTCTCGTGGATTAAAACATCCAACAGGAAAAGGAAATCGTTTAATAATAACCCACATTGGAAGCACCGATCAATTTTTGCCAGATGGTTTAGTAATGTTCGACTCAAAGAAAACAAAATATTACCATGAAGAAATGGATGGCCTTATGTTTAAAAATAGGTTTTAGAACATTACAAAAAAAATCCAACTATTGTTTTGGATAATGCATTCTATCACAGTCGATTAAAGGAGCAAGATGGGCAAAAGAAGATATTTCAGAATGGCTTCATTTTAAAAATATTATCAATCCTCCTAAATCCTTAAAGGAAGAATTACTCGTAATAGCAAGGCAACATAACAACAAATTCAAAAAATATATTATAGACGAGATAGCCCGAGAAAAAGGAATTGAAATTCTCAGATTGTCTCCTTACCACGCAGAGTTAAATTACGTTGAACTGATCTGGTCAGAATTAAAAAGTTATGTGTGAAATTTGTTTTTGAAGGCAGTTTTAGATGTAAATGGAGAACATTGGAGAAAATGCATTGATCATGTTAAAAAGGTGGAAAATTTATTTTGGAAAGTGGATATAGCAATGGAAAACTTAAAAGACCCTATAATAATAAAACTCAGAAAAGTCAATGATGATACCAGTAGTTGTAGTGAAGACAGTGACTTTTAAAGATAGTTTTTTTACCTTTGTTTTTAGATACTGAAGTGTTACTTTTAATTCCAAGAGATTAAAAAAGTTTAATACTATTAACAACATATAATCCTCCTTGTTATCTATTGGTTAAATTTAATTCGTTCAATGTTAAAGTGCAACAATTTTTTCAGTAGCATAAGGTTTATTTTTATTTTTTGTAAATAATATAAGTTTTTTCATTCAAAATTTAATCTACGGAGTGCTTACATACCATTTTATATGTCGTGACCTTATTTGTATTATAGAACCTAATTTTGCAAAGTACGCCCGTGGAATTTGATGTTTTATCCCCACTTTTACTGCACTCGTCTTTTATTCGGACTATAGTAATTACTTTTAAAAATGAATGAGCTCTTGAAACGTTCTATTGGGAAGAATTTCACAATTTCCGCAAACTTAACTATCTTCAAAGCAAATGTTAGCGGTTTTTTTTATGATAATTTGAAAGTTTTTAAAAATTTGGATTTACCCGTAGATTGATAGGATTTTTTAGTATTTTATACTTTGAGTAAAAAATTAGACTAGCAGACGTTACATCGTTTTGAGCAAATGCATGCCTTATCATGCCCAGTTGTACATTTTTCTCGAAAAAGGATGTCAAGCGGATGATTCGGTCATTCTAGTACAACTTCTTAAAACATATTCTACTTTCTTAGAACCCCGGGTTCGCTCTGAACATAAAAAAAGCTCGTCCTTCGTTACAACCAAAAATGAAAATAAAATGTAATTTGGGTAATGCAGCTTTTTTGTCCAAAACCCCAAAAGAGAGATATGACATATGCAAACGATTCAGATGATGTACTCATTCTTTAGGTAACAGGTATATGGAGAAAAATGATTGTAACTTTAATAACTTCTCAAACTCTCACAACCCTTTCTGTAGTCTTGACAGTAGGAAACAATTTTAATGTACATACAATAGTACTACCTGATAATACCGATCAAGGAGAAGCGACAGCTTGGTGTTTTCAGTGTACCGTTTTGTAACGCGCATGTGCGAAAATAAGTTGTGTATCACCACACACTTTGATTACTATACGATGCAAGAGAGGGGTCCGACACGCTCAACATAGGGCGCGGCCATTTTGATGCCTTTGCCACAGTTTATAGCTAAAGAATCAGTTCGCTCACTCTGCGTCGGCACTTTTGAACTCATTGTTCCAGTTTATACACTGCGCAAATCGGATAATACAATATATGACAACCGCCTATAATAAAACAGCAGTCTTCTGCGCATCCTGAATTTGTATCCCTGAAGTGGATGTTATTTTGGAATTTTCAACTGGTCCGAGTGAGCTAACTGATTCTTTAGCAATAAACTGTGACTCCAAAAATAATATTCACTGACACTGACAGCAGCAAGCAAAATATTAAAAATATTGCGCCAAGATGTAGGCAACAAGTAATAAGGCATCAAAATGGCAGAGTTTTCTATCTCCTTTTAAAAGGCACTCAGAAAGCTGCGCAGTGCGACCATTCTCCGTATAGTAAGAGAAAATCAAAGTATGTGTGTATCACTCAAAATGATGGTATCTGTCAAAGTCAGTCCAAGTTGTGTTTAGTACGTGAGCAATGTCTCCGAGCAGCAATGTTAAGTGATATTTTTTGGTGTTTGTTTTGTGTAGTAATAAGATGAAGATTTTTTATTCTAATACCGATATAAAATGTGCCAAAAAAGTTATTAGGAAACTAAGAATTTTATCACATATATAAATATTAAGTATACTAATTTAATTATTTTTGACATTTTATTTTTCATATGTAGGTATTGAATTTTCTGAAATATATGTTTGTCTTCTTTTAAATAAATTTAATAAATAATGAACTGCAGATTTTGTTTATTTTATTTTGAAATTATATTTAAAAAAATATAAAAATACGCATGTTTCAATTAGGATTGGTCAAAGTGGGCGATAGGCGATATCCCTTTATTTTGGCTAAATTGTAAGTTACAATTATGTCAATATAAAGATGTTTTGCCCATTCATATTTATATTTATTGAATGAATCCTGGAGTTAATTTTGGAAATATTGGTACATACTTAAATAAGTACTATTTCTAAAAATTCGTCTATGCCCAGACAGCACACATAGTCCAATGGACGTACATTTTAGATCCATTTGAGGGTCAGGACGTCCATATCCGGGCATCCAATATACGTCCGTTTATGCTAATTAATTTGACAGCTGAATGTCGATACCCACAGAACGTCTGTTTTTGGACTTAATTTTAAGTTTAGTAGTAGTTTGACGTCCAGCGGACGTCCATCTTATTAAGCCTACCAGATAATTCCCATCCATATACACTTCCTTCTTTTTAATATAATTGGTAATTCAAAATTGACAAATTGAATCTATTGCATTTCATTCTATCAGCGGAAGTTTGAAATCTTATTCCATTATAACTATATCTAGTAAAAAGTTTTGAAGTGGTTCCTTGGTCGAACTCATCAAGCGATTGAAAGCGTAAAACGATAATGGATGTGTCGTGACTTCGATCCCTGCTCAGGTCAAGCGATCTTTAATAAAAAAAAAAAAAAAAAAAAAAAAAAATAGTGTATAGTGGTTTTCGAAAATAATAAACAAATTATTAATAATATAAAATAGTGTCTGGTGAGTTGCGGTTATGTAAAAAAAGTGGGGATGTGGTCTCAATGGAAATATAATTCTGGAAGTTTTTTGAATGTCCAGTATTCGACGTCCAAATATATTCCAGAATTGGACGTCCTCTGAATGGTCAAAAGTGTGCCATTTTTATACGTCACTGGACGTCCATTGGATGTCGGAAGTCCAGAAAAAACTCATTTTTGGACGTCTAGACATCCAAAATTATATATCGAATGGACGTCCAATGGACATATTTGTATTGTCTGGGTGGTAGCCAGGCCAGGTATTAAACTCTAAATACATAACCCTTAAATGACATCTGGCTTATCTTTGCGAAAAAAACACTTGTTTCTACAGAAATGAGTAATAAACTTGAAAGTCCTTTTAATATAATATAAATCCAGAAATTCTAAAAATATGTAAGTACTTTTTAAACCTAAAAGCTTTGAAAATATATGCACATTGCAAATATTTAGTTAAACCTCTTAAACTTAATGTCTTTTTAATTGTTACCTAATTTTTTTTTGGTACCCTTAATTTTATTTACCTTATTTTTACTTAAGGGAAAGGTAATTTAATTTAAATATGGGGCTTTTATTACATTTTTAACATTAAATAAACCAAATATTGAACAAATTTTATAGATAAATTATAAAATAATAAACGTCTTTTACTTGTATAACAAATAGTTAATTATTACATAATAAATTATATTTTGGTGCCGAAATTTCACCCTATTAACCCTAACTACTTCAATATAATTAAATCACATTACAACATTTGCACATGGACTATAACAATGATTTCAGATAATTTGCCAAACTATTTCGCTCAGTGTAGAAAATAAGCATGTTTTCTCAGCGTATTAAGTTGTGTATTAATCAAAGTCATGTTGTCAAAAAAGTCCATCCGATATCAAAGCCACCGACAGCTATTGTCGCTTCTCCTTGATCGGTATTCTCGGGTACTACTTCATAGTTTTTGTTCTAATTGTCTTATCTTATCTGACAGTTTTAAACTGACACATATATGACGTTTTCGTCCTCCTTTGGTTTATTAAGTTGGCCGCAAACATTCGTTTTCCGTATTCGGTTTTCGAATACACACGAAGATTGGATGATAAAATAAAAGAAGACATTTGGCAATAACTTTAAATTCTCTGGCTTTATCTCATTAGCTTTTAAATTTTCTTCTGTCTACAAATGTTCATTCTGAGAGTTATATACATACTTTCTAATAAATGTCGCTTCGTCTGTAAATAATATGATTTGCAGAAAATTATTATGTCTAGCTTCCTTTCTAGCTAAAAGCCTACCAAATGCTTCCCTCAAAGGATAATCTCTTGGTAAAAGTTCTTGAACCCTTCGGTAGTGATAGAGATGAAGTTGTTATTCTTTAAAAACTTGCCATGTACTCGTAGTAGTTACAACATTGATCTGGTAACCTGGGGATACGACATGTGCAAGCACAAAGTGGGACCAGTCCCCCACTATTGTGAGTGCAATTTGTCAATTTTCTCTCGTGATAATCAAGTATTTGTTTGCTGTAGTGTGGTCATAATAACTTAAAAGCTTTTTGGTAACTCTACATATTCTTGTTTCCTCCAATCTTTTCTTAATTTCACAAGGGAATGTTCTTTAATTAGTTTTGTCGCTACTGATTTTGTCAGTCCAATAGAAAGGTCAGGTTCAAAAAGTATTTAGTTGGCGCCAGTCTTGGCTAGTAAATCATCAATCACCTTTCGATGTGGCGTGACCTCTGATCCATCTTAAGGTGACCACATTATTGATGGATACTTTGGCCAAAGCGAGTGATATTTTTTCTGGTAACTTCTTTTGCTGCTATGAGAATCCCCGTTAGCTCGGTTTGAACTACACTGGCATTATTGCTTAAGTTAGGTTACTATAATTATCTTATTTGAAATAATTTGATAGAAGGAATCTCCTATATGAGTTATGTGTCTTACACCCTACCCTGTATATATGTAAGCTTTACGAGCTTAGTCCCATCTTTTTCTGTATTGTCTGTCTTTTTTTTTCATATGAAGATGTTTAATTTTCTTATATCGTCTTCTACTTCTATTTTCCATATCTGTTCAGTCACATTATTCGGCTATTCGCCACAATTTTACAATTTTAGGTAGGCAGACTATTTTGTTTTCATTTACTTTTATAATTTTTTATTTTACTGCCTTTTCCAGTTTTTTATATAGTTCTCATTTATGTTTGGCTGTTTCCAATTCCAAATGAAACAAAATAGGTGACAACTAGGTCGGAGCCTCTTGTGATAGCTCAAATATACAGATTCAGCTTAAGTTTTTCTTAGGTATTATCAAAGAAATACGATAGCTTTATAAAAAGTGAGTAAGACTTAAATCACACTCTGTTTGCGTGTCGGAGATTCATAGGCGTCATGGGATTGCCAATGGTTTATTCTGCGTTCCCTCTCTTATTCACGCTTCACATGAGTATTCTTATTTATGTTGCTCCTTAAGTTTTGCTCTATACCCAAGAAACATTTTAGTCAAATATGTAGATCGATTCCTAAATTTTGATTGTATTTTCTTATCCAAACTAAATCCACTAGATATAATAGCTTTAATGTTTTGTTATATTGGTACAAAATCGTCAACGTAAAAAATGGAAATGGAAACTTTACACCAAAGCAATTGGCTCCAAATCCATTATGGGTTCACGGGAGTAGGTTTTGAAGCAAACCAATCAACAGTACCAAAGTGAAAGGACTAAGCTTACAAATTTTGCTTCATTTCCAAGAGATTAGTTATTTTTTTGGTTGCTTGGATGAAAGTTTTTATGAGCAACTGAAAATCCCGATGAGGAAGTTAAAATAATATCACAATATTTTGAAAATATTAATTATTGTTGCTGGTGGCAAAGAGCAAGATCTTCCGAAAATTATAAAAAAGTAAATTCTGCAACATTTGACACCTTTAGAAGATGCATTCTGATAACGAATTGGATTTCGTTCGTAATAATTGCGATTACCTATAGTATAGGGTAAGGAATATGTTAGGATATATTTCTTAAAATCAAGATTAAAAGTTTATACAGGTCTTGCTGAACAGGTTCTTAGGTATCTGTATCTGTAACGTGTAGAGGGTGGGTTACCCCACGGCACTTAGGCCTCATTAGACCCATTGTGCATCCTCCTGAGAACATAGGCACCTTCTAGCTCGTGAGCCAGCCTACAGATTTAATGTAGTTGACAACGTCGCCAAGAGGTGATTCTCTTATATCGGCCGGTGTTAGCCGATACTCGCTGAACGCAAATCTTTTAATAAATGAGAGCGTCGAGCAATCGTAAAGGATATGCTCGATGGTGTCATCTTCTTGTTCGCACCCTCTACAGAGTGCGGATTCTGACAGCCCCATGATATGGAGATGCTTTCGTACTTGGCAATAACCAGTCAGAATGCCTGTGACTAGGCGCAGATTCTGTCTAGTCATAGTCAAGTATTTGTTTGCTGCAGTGTTGTCAGGATAACTTAAGAGCTCCCTGGCAACTCTGCAGTTTCTTGTTTCATCCCATCTTTCCTTGAATATCACAAGGGAATGTTCTTTGATTAGGTCTGTCACTGCCGATTTGGTCAGCTAAATAGAAGGGCCAGGTCCAAAAAGTAATTGGTTGGCTGCTTTCTTGGCTAGTGAATCAGCAAGACGGTTACCTTTCGATGTGGCGTGACCTTTAATCCATCTTAAGGTAACCACGTTGTTGATGGATACTTCGGCCAAAGCTTCGTGACATTCTAGTACTAACCCTGAATAAATTCGTGGTCTGTCCAGGGTGAGTAGTGCTTGTCTGCTATCTGTATAGATGAGCATGTTACTTCCAGTGATATTGTTTCTGGTTATTTCTTTTGCTGCTATGAGAATCCTCGTTAGCTCTGTTTGAACTACACTGGCACTATTGCTCACAGCCCATTTTATGTTTAGGTTTAAGAATCTGGAGTATATTCCACATCCTGAGCCTTGTTTTGTTTTAGAACCGTCGGTGTAGATATGAATCGTACCTGACACTTCCGGCTCTTCTATTTGTTCTATTATAACTTTATATGGCTTATGAAAGATATATTTCGGTGAGATGGAGTCCATGTTCGCTTGAAGCAGTGGGAGCGCCTCCTGCCAAAAGTGACGTCTCGCCTCACCAGATCCTACATCAGGTTCTATTCCGACCGTGCGGAGGCGTGTCATTGTCGTCAGAGCAACCTTCTTGATGTAAATATCAAGGGGAGTGAGACTAAGAATGACTTCCATCGCTCTAGTCGTGTTGTTTTCATGGCTCCTGTTATGTTGAGACATGCTGTTCTTTGATTTTGTTCTAGTTTACGGCTAGCTGTTAATTTTTGGGTTTTCGGTACCCAGACAACTGCACCGTATGTTAGCATAGGTCTTATGATAGCCGTGTAAGTCCATGCGACGACTCTGGGGGAGAAACCCCAGGTGCGCCCCACGGTTCGGCGGCATTGTTCATAAGCAATCTATGCTCTTTTAACTCTGTTTTCTAAATGCGAGTTCCATGTTAACTTGCTGTCAAAGGTGAGTCCTAGATACTTCACATCTGTTGCAAAGTTTAGTTTTGTGTTTAGGAGTTCTGGAGGTTTTAATTCCATTTTCAACCTTTTCTTTGTTAAAAGGACCGTTTCTGTCTTCTTAGGATAAGGTTCTTAGGTATTGACTGATTTCTAATCAAACATTTTTCCTTAATTTTTGTGTCAATACATGAATAATTTTTTGGATAAAATGACACTTGACAATTGGTAAAAGAGGTACATTAAAATAGGAGCATAATGTACAAATGTTATGAATTGCACTTTTATACAATAAACATTCCCAAGGGGGTTTAATGAAAAATCAATTATATATTTGATTTATTTAATGGATGCATCTACATATCAACTTATGTTCCAATATTCCAAATACACTCGTAGAAAATAATAGTATTTTTTAAAATAAAAGATAAACTTAAAGACCGATAATTTTGCCCACGTGTACCTAGATAAAAAAAAATCATTGAGTATCGTTAAATTGGTCATAAGGTAATTAAAATAAGTGAATGCTCTCTATTCACTGATAGGTATAAGTTTTTATTATTTTACTTTTTAATTGCGACATAATTACGAAAATAGAAACAATTTTAGGGCCGCTAAATTGGTGGTTCTCACCTTATTTTGACTGACTTATTTGATTTTCAATGGAAGACCAAAAGACGAATTTGTGAAATATTGGCGTTATTTAGGATAAACCTCGAAAAAGGTTCTTTACACTGCTAGCCCTGTTTTTTAGTACCATTCCATGTCGCCTTTTGATTATTATTTGAACAATTTCTGTTAAAATATTTGGAACCTTTATCCCTTAAACCTACCCATGTAAAAATATATTTGTTCCTTCTTGAGTCTGCCAATGTAAAAATATTTGGGCTTTTTATCACTTAAGCCTGCCCTTATAAAAATATTTGGTTCCTTTACCCCTTACGCATCTCCAATTTATTCCCTACGTTTGTCATAATCAAAATATCTAGTCCCTTTAACAATTACGGCTGTCCTTTGTAAACATATTTTGATCCTCAAAAAGGTTGAACTATTCCAATATCTTAGAGCACGTAGAATTGGTACTCCTCTGACTTCAAAACAGTAATATAAACAATAATAATAAAATAAATATTCTTCTGGTCCTCTTCTTTTTTCTTGTTCCATGTACTGCTTATCCCCCAACTTTTACCTTTCTATAATCCTGGTCACCTGCTCTAACTCCTACCTCCTACCTTTCTTCTTTCACTGCCTGATCTCCTCTTCTTCCTCCTCTTTCTCCTCTCAACCTTCTTTATAATTTAAATAAAACTGTATTTACCTTTTCTGATCTTTTCATCAACTTTTTAACTTTTAACATTTATCCCATGTTCCATTCTCATAATCCTTTTAATATTTCTCAATTTTCTTTCCTACCTGACAATCTAAACCCCTCTGATAATCCTAAATTCTATCTGACAATTCTAATTTCTATCTGACAATTCTAATTTCTAATGACAATTTCAAAATCCCATTACCATTGTAGTCACAACCCTAAGGCTGTTCTGAATAACTTATCGACACCTACGATACATAACGGAAACATGACATCAAAGGTCCCATGACAGAATCATGACAGTGTATATAATTTAGATCTAAAATTTTAGATGACCTATATTGTTAATCATAACAGTCATCTATTCAAATTTAATACCATTTGTTCAAGCTTATTAATTACTACACGGCTAATAAAAATATATAAACAGACACTAAAACTTATTTAATAAACTTCAATTTTACGGATGAATGAACTTTTAAATTAGATTATAAGCGACGAATGCCTTGAAAAATGCCATGCGAAATATACTCTGTTTAATCTAGAGTGGAGGTTCAATTTGAAGGTTATAATGCAGTTGGATGTTATGTAAAAAGTGTATTTGTTTTATTCGTGACCTCTTACAAACTTTTTGGCAGTGCTATATCAGCATGTTTTGATTAATCAACATATTTAATAGTATTAGGTTCACTGTCAAATCTTTGTCACGAGTTGATTTAAAAAAAAATCTGTTAAATTGCACATTTAATTAAAAAATAATATTTACCTATGTATTTAAAAAGTTTGACTCCAACAAAGAATATAATTTTTATGTCGCGAAACATTTTAATCAATAAATAATATCATGTGTCAGTTAATTTAACAGTTTTTTGCGTTTGATCGTTTATTTATTCTGAAATATCTATCTTTTCAGGCCCAGCTAACACTACAAACTTAAGACGATTGGGAAAGAAGAGGCTGCCGATTTTGAAATGGCTGCCGTCTTATGATTTCGAAACCTTTTCACAAGATCTCTTAGCTGGTTTTACAGTTGGACTAACTGAAATACCGCAGGGTATTGCCTACGCCATTGTAGCAGGTAAGCAAAAAAGTATAAGGCCACATATAATGTAGATACAGTACACGCCAAATGTAAAGAACCAAGAACGCGCATTTATAATGCTACGAACACGCCTACCGATGAATAGAGTTGGTAGCTTACCTAGAAAGTTGTAAACCAGGGGCGCGTATATTTTAAGACATAAATGGAAAATAGTGAATGATACTTGTTTATACATACCTATTGCTTAGTGTTATTATTAGTACATAATTCTATAGTCAATTAAAAAATCATTATTTTTAAGTAAGCCTACTTTAGGTTAAGGCTGTTCTACCGCTTTCCGTTCGGTATTTATATGAAATTCTGTTACGGTCAGGAAATTATCCTTATTCAAATAAATTAAATTGTGGTAAAATTGTATATTGGTCAAACGGGCCGTACTTTCAAAAAAAAAGCTATTTAAAACATTACAATAGTTATACTAAAAACAAAAATAATTCTACAAAACATATTTTTATCTGAAAATCAATCGTTTATGCAAAAATTGTTTCACATTTTGAGAATAAAGACATTAAATTAAACCATTTAGAAACACTTGAAATAAATAGATTTAAAAATTCAAATATTCTCTTAAGTGATCAATTAGATATTAATAACTGAGCCTAATCAAATCTCTTTACCTGTTCTTAGTTTTCTGTGAGATAATCCCGGTAATGATATTTTATTGGAATTTTATTAATATATTTCTCTTAAGTACCTACTTTAACTAATTAGTTTATTTTGTATACAGAGTGGCCCAAAAGTCTGGAAACGGCCAATTATCTCGTAAATTGCTAGTCCTAATTGTACAAAATTTGGGGTACACCTATTTTGGGATACGGAGATTCCAGATTTGATATTTGCAATGTTGCCAGATTTGCCGTTTCTTTTATATTATTAGTCACTTTGGTTTTTCAAATTGATCACCCTGCATATTAAGTCATTATTGGAATCTCCTATTTACGAGTTCAACCATATATAACACTTATGATTTTATGTAGCCTAGAAGGTCTTAAATAAATAAAACAAGTCTGGCAACGCCTGATTGTCTCATAAATTTTTTAATACAAACTACATTAAAACGTAACAATTAAAAGATTACACCATTTTTAACATAATGGTTACTTTATCAAGTGTTCAAAATGTGCTTTATTTGTGAGTTGACAGTACCCTAATCGATGATAGAGTGCATTTACCACATTTCTCCTTGATTGTTTTATTTATTTAAGACCTTCCAGACTACATAAAATCATAAGTGTTGCATATGGTTGAACTCGTATTGAATAGGAGATTCCAATAATGACTTAATATACAGGGTAATCAATTTGAAATACCAAAGTGACTAATAATATAAGATAAACGGAAAATCTGGCAACATTGCAAATATCAAATCTGGAATCTCCGTATCCCAAAATATGTGTACCCCAAATTTTGTACAATTAGGACTAGCAATTTATGAGATAATTGGCCGTTTCCAGACTTTTGGGCCACTCCGTATATATTAGAAATGTGAATGAGTCACATTTGAAGAAGAAGTTGTACTTAGAAACAATTGTCGTGCAATTTTTAATTTTTATTTCTTTAAATAAAAGTGTGAAAATCTACCATGTTTGGTTTTTCTCATTTTAATAATATGGATTTTCATCAAGTAAAACCGAAACTATCAAGAAATTAAAATGAAATGGTATTAAATACTTACCACTTATATAGCCTATAAGTAAATACAAACAACGTAAACAGTAAATCAGAAATAATGTTCATATGTCTTCGTCAGATTCTTCGTTGGAAGAAGACTCGTCACTGTCGTCACTGGAATCCTCATTAGGATTAATGACGATAGGATTAATTTCCGAACATAAATCAGTTTGTATTTCTCTTTCAAAATATTTATCTTCTACCTTTATAACATGATCGCATCTCTTTTTCCATTCCTACATACCGATTTTGTTAAATTCTTCTTCTGCTAATTGTTTTACGTCTTCTAATTTAAAGGTAACATTCCTTTGACTGACATTATTCTTAACAGTTGCCCAAATCAATTCGATAGGGTTCAAGTCGGGGTGATATGGGGGTAACCGTAAAGCGGTGTGGCCGTATTCTCGACACAACTCATCAAATGCATGTGTTACATATGTCGGTCCTTATGAGATTTAATCAGTTCATATAACTATGGTTTCAAACTTGTTGGATAAGGGTCGGTCTTTTCACCCTCAGATAAAGTGTCAGGTAATCGTTATCTCCCAGATAACTTAAAAAAATCATCTTTTCACTTTTGGATAAAACTAACCGGCAGATAAATTGGTCTAATCTGTAAGATAACTTATCTTACCTCTGAACTTCCTGATAAATTAGTTAACTGATAGATAAGTAGGTATATGACATAATAAATAATATGCGATACGAGTCAACACATTATTGTATTTGACATTATGGACGTTGTTGAAGATGTTGTGTTTTTGAAAATAGTGGATTACTTATTTGTTTCGTATAGGTAATTTAATTTTTTTTTTTTTCGAAAAAATATTAACTAAGCTGCATAATAAAAAAACAGCCTTTACATTTATAAAATAGTTTATGGCAAATAGTGTAAACTAATGCCCTTCGCACCAATATTACAAACATACAGAATAAAAAACTACACCTTCGAAATATTCAATTTAATCAAATGAACAATCTATGTTAATTATAATGCAATAGACTTAAGAATCAATTTTTTATTTGGCAGTACTGCTTTGTGTTTCAAGCATCCTCTTGCTTATTGAAAGTTGGTCGATGTTTTCTGTTTTGTCACTTGCTTTATGGAGTTTTAAATAACAAATATTATCAGAAAAATACAAAAAACCTTTCAACTAAGTGACAAAACGAAATAATGACAACAAGTGGCAGTGAGAATGACATATTGCATGTATAAATACATTGATATGAAGGTAGGTACATGACCATAGAACGTTAAAAAGTACCAGATAACTACCCTACAGATTATTTCTCTTGAAAAGACGGAAACCTCATTGTCTGGCAGATGTAACCTCTCGGATAATATACCCTTTGGTTAGTTAACTGGAACTTTATCTGAAGGAGAAAAGACCGACCCTAAAAGGTATATTGTATTTTGTCAACCATTCGATCATATCATTCTTCAAAGAATTGGAATTAGGTGCTCGATTTGACTGTACATTGTGATAACTAGCATTATCACAAACAATTACTGAATTAGGTGGAAGATTAGGTATTAACTTCTCTCTTAACCATTCGCCGTAATTTTCCGAATTCATTTCGGAATGATAATCTCCAGACTTGGTCCCTGATTTGAATATCAACAAACTATTTTTGATGAAACCCATTTCTCCCCCACCGTGAACTATAATAAGCCTTTGGCCTTTATAAATAACAGAAAACAAACCTTTTGTTGAATCGTCTGTCCAATTCTTGGAAGAAGTATGTCCGCTGTGTATATATGTTTCATCTAAATAAACGATTGGTCTATTTTGACTTCTAAAATATTTTATCTGTCTCAAATATTTTACTTTTAAAGTTCTTATTTTCATTTTTTCCACCAAAGTTTACGATTATTTTCTGTTTTTCTCCATTTAAATTGTAATTCTTTAAGGACTCTTCTTAATGAAGTTTCTGATATGTGGATATCTAAATCTTCCTTAATTTTATTATTTAACCTTTTAACAGTAACACAAGACTTTTCTGTTATATGAAAATCGTAAATTATTCTTCGAATGTCCCTCAATTGATATTCAGGAAGATTTGTAGCGGTTGATTTTTTGAGGAAGTTTTTCCTAGGTGTGGAAAATGTAATTTTTCCAGTTGTTTCCATTGACTGTTTACCTACCTTTTAACGGTAGTATAAGAAACACCTGTAAAAACGTAATATTATATTAATGTTAAATTTAGTATTTTTTTTTACATTTATTAGGAAACAAAATTTTTTAGAAACAGAAGATAAATTTTAAAAGTTTAAATATAAAATATTAATCAAAAATAAAATGCATAGATATGTGTGTAAAATACAAAAAAATATGGAAAACTACGCAAGTTTAATTGCAAATAATCTACAGAGTATGTTTACCTGTTGCTTGTGCAGTTTGAAGTTTGATATCATCTAAAGTAACTCCTTCCTTTTTTGTTGCGTCAAAATATTTAAAAACATTGTATATTACTTCACGACTTTGTCCGTTAATAACAGATCTGGGCTTTTTTTCACCCACAATAGAAGACATTATCAAAAATAAAACCAGTCACTTTAACCAAAACACAGAAACAAGAAACAAACAAAGATCTAGTCGTTGCCCTACTGACCGTAAGCAAGGACAAGGTTCAAATTGCTAATGGGCGTGGCGATTTTTAAGTAAACGAACTTGAGCATTTGCGCTGGATCTTTAGATTTGGCGTTTACAATATATGAAAGCAGAACCAAAAACATATAAGAAAATTATTCGAAATTATTACTTTTGATTATATTTTTTTATTTTTGTTTATAGGTCTTCCTTCTCAATATGGACTGTACGCGGGTTTTATGGGTTGTTTCATGTATTTCTTCCTGGGAAGTTGCAAAGATATTAATATTGGGCCGACAGCTATTATGGCCCTTATGATTCAACCCTATGTGGCTGTGATGGGTCCAAACGGAGGCGTTTTAATAACATTCCTGTCTGGCTGTATTATATTTTTATGTGGTTTATTTAATTTAGGTAAGCAATTAATATCTATCTACTATCTACTCTACTATATATATAAAAATGAATTGCTGTTCGTTAGTCTCGCTAAAACTCGAGAACGGCTGAACGGATTTATCTTATCTTGGTCTTGAAATGTTCGTGAAGGTATAGGGAAGGTTTAAAAGGTGAGAAAAATTAGAATAATTGCCGGAAAAACCATAAAAACAGCCCTTTTCTATTTCCCCATTCAAACGTTTAAGAGTCAATTATAGATCTTATTACCGCTGCACAAAGTTCAAATTCAATCATATCTATCAAAATAGTATTTGCGTGCGCGTTGTAGGATCTAATGTCGCGTTCCGAAACTCAACAAAAGTGAATCGCGACCGCGACAAAATTGCAGTCACAAAATGTAATATAGTCGGCATAACGAAAGAATGACTTTAATGTTTATAGTGGGGACAGTCAATCTTTTGTTATTCTGACTATAGATAGGAAGAAACTCATCACAAATAAATAATGATGTGTTTCATGTTTTTGGATTTTCATATTTTAAGAGAGGAAATGGAGAAAAGAGAAGAAATGGAGAAAAGAGAAGAAATTGAGAAAAGAGGGGAAAGAGGGGAAATGGGGGAAATAGTGGAATGGGGGGAATGGGGAAAAGAGAGGAAGGGGGAAAAGAGAGGAGTGGGGGAAAGAGTGGAAATGGGGAAAAGAAGGAAAGTGGGAACATCGGGGAAAGGTGAGGGTGTAAAAGTTTTTATGAGGCTATCGATTTTTCAAAGGTAAGAATTTGAAAATTGAAATTGTAGGTACTCATAATAAATAAATAGACATGTTTCAGGGTATTTAGATTTTTACACATTAAGGAGGGAAACGGGAGGCGAAAGTTTAAATGAGACTTTTGGTTTTTTAAAAGTAGGACCTTGAAAATTGGAATTGTAGACCTCATCAAGTAAATAATGACGTATTTCAAGATTTTTGGATTTTCACATATGAAGGAAAGGGAAATGGGGTGTATCGTAAAAATAAATAAAAATAAATAAAAATAAATAAAATCAAATAAAAACAAATAAAAATAAAATAAAAACAAATAAAAATAAATAAAAATAAATAAAAATAAATAAAAATAAATAAAAATAAAATAAATAAAAATAAAATAAATAAAAATAAATAAAAATAAATAAAAATAAATAAATAAAAATAAATAAAAATAAATAAAAATAAATAAAAATAAATAAAAATAAATAAAAATAAATAAAAATAAATAAAAATAAATAAAAATAAATAAAAATAAATAAAAATAAATAAAAATAAATAAAATTAAATAAAAATAAATAAAAATAAATAAAAATAAATAAAAATAAATAAAAATAAATAAAAATAAATAAAAATAAATAAAAATAAATAAAAATAAATAAAAATAAATAAAAATGAATAAAAATGAATAAAAATGAATAAAAATGAATAAAAATGAATAAAAATGAATAAAAATGAATAAAAATTAATAAAAATTAATAAAAATTAATAAAAATTAATAAAAATTAATAAAAATTAATAAAAATTAATAAAAATTAATAAAAATTAATAAAAATTAATAAAAATTAATAAAAATTAATAAAAATTAATAAAAATTAATAAAAATTAATAAAAGTTAAATAAAAATTAATAAAAATTAATAAAAATAAATAATTAATAAAAATTATTAAAAATTAATAAAAATTAATAAAAATTAATAAAAATTAATAAAAATTAATAAAAATTTTTAAAAATTAATAAACATTAATAAAAATTAATAAAAATTAATAAAAATTAATAAAAATTAATAAAAATTAATAGAAATTAATAAAAATTAATAAAAATTATTAAAAATTATTAAAAATTAATAAAAATTATTAAAAATTAATAAAAATTAATAAAAATTATTAAAAATTATTAAAAATTAATAAAAATTAATAAAAATTAATAAAAATTAATAAAAATTAATAAAAGTTAAATAAAAATTAATAAAAATTAATAAAAATAAATAATTAATAAAAATTATTAAAAATTAATAAAAATTAATAAAAATTAATAAAAATTTTTAAAAATTAATAAACATTAATAAAAATTAATAAAAATTAATAAAAATTAATAAAAATTAATAAAAATTGTTAAAAATTGTTAAAAATTATTAAAAATTAATAAAAATTAAATTAATAAAAATTAATAAAAATTAATAAAAATTAATAAAAATTAATAAAAATTAATAAAAATTAATAAAAATTAATAAAAATTAATAAAAATTAATAAAAATTAATAAAAATTAATAAAAATTAATAAAAATTAATAAAAATTAATAAAAATTAATAAAAATTAATAAAAATTAATAAAAATTAATAAAATTTAATAAAAATTAATAAAAATTAATAAAAATTAATAAAAATTAATAAAAATTAATAAAAATTAATAAAAATTAATAAAAATTAATAAAAATTAATAAAAATTAATAAAAATTAATAAAAATTAATAAAAATTAATAAAAATTAATAAAAATTAATAAAAATTAATAAAAATTAATAAAAATTAATAAAAATTAATAAAAGTTAAATAAAAATTAATAAAAATTAATAAAAATGAATAAAAATTAATAGAAATTAATAAAAATTAATAAAAATTATTAAAAATTATTAAAAATTATTAAAAATTAATAAAAATTAATAAAAATTAATAAAAATAAATAAAAATTAATAAAAATTAATAAAAATTAATAAAAATTAATAAAAATTAATAAAAATTAATAAAAATTAATAAAAATAAATTAATAATAATTAATAAAAATGAGTGAAAATTAGTAAAAATTAGTAAAAATTAGTAAAAATTAGTAAAAATTAGTAAAAATTAGTAAAAATTAGTAAAAATTAGTAAAAATTAGTAAAAATTAGTAAAAATTAGTAAAAATTAGTAAAAATTAGTAAAAATTAGTAAAAATTAGTAAAAATTAGTAAAAATTAGTAAAAATTAGTAAAAATTAGTAAAAATTATTAAAAATTAGTAAAAATTAGTAAAAATTAGTAAAAATTAGTAAAATTAGTAAAAATTAGTAAAAATTAGTTAAAATTAAATTAATAAAAATTAATAAAAATTAATAAAATTAGTAAAAATTAATAAAATTTAGTAAAAATTAAAATAATAAAAACTAATAAAACATTTTTTCAGGATTGAGAAATTCCAGCGAAGCGGGATCGGGTCAGCTAGTAATTAATATAATTATACCGCTATACCAAAAGAATTTGAATTATAACATACTGTTTAGTATTAACGAAATAATTATTATTTCTATAATTTAAGATGAGTCAAATATTGAAAAATTTATGAAAATTAGGTATAATATAGGTTTTTATAATTATATATTTTTTTCAGGTTTTATTGTAGAATTTTTCTCATATCCAGTGATAGCAGGCTTTACAACTGCGGCAGCTTTAAATATTGGCTCATCTCAAGTGAAATCCCTTTTGGGTATTCCCGGTAAATCCGATAATTTTTTACAAGCTTGGATTTCAGTGTTCCACGAGATTAAGAAGATTAGTTTACCAGATAGCTTGCTGGGGCTCGTCACCATAGTGTTTTTAGTCACAGCTAAGGTGTTTAAAACAGAATAGTATGCTTTAATTAGTTCATAAAACTAATCAAAACTAATTTTAGGAAACAAGACGATTTGGTACATTAAAAAAGCGCCCTGATTGGACTAGGAAGAGAAACGTACTGGGAATATGCATTTTTATGTTTTCGTTGGCCAGTAATGCCATTATCGTCTTAATTAGTAGTATTGTAGCTTTTGTATGTAAACAGAATGGGGATACTCCTTTTAAATTAACTGGTGAGTAACGATTTTTGATTCTTTTTGTAATAATCATTCAATAATAGCTGTTTCTTATAATGATTTTATTTTGTTACAGGAAATGTCGAAGGTGGTTTACCACCTTTTCAACTTCCCCCATTTTCTGCTACTTTAAACGGTACAGACTTTAATTTCCAAGAAATGATAAGCGAGTACGGTACCGTAGTAATATTTTGTCCATTGATAGCAGTATTAGAACATATTGCCATTGGAAAAGCTTTTTGTAAGTATAATAATTCTTTGGACTCGATGTTAATAAAAAAAAAGTAATTTTCTGTGATTGG